>OX638132.1:9391853-10591853 GCA_951804985.1 Dryomyza anilis | reverse complement strand
AAGATATGGAGGTTTAAAGAAAAACCTGATTAATCAGCCGATTTCTCCACGACCACTGGACCGAATTTAATGAATTTTGCAGTAAGTAATCTTCTTTGAAATCACTATAAAATGCGCCAACTTTGACCACTCTACGACGCTCCGTTTAGAAGATCCGCTCCGTTTAGAAGATATGAAGGTTTAAAGAAAAACCTGATTAATCAGCCGATTTCTCCAGGACCAGTGGACCGAATTTAATTAATTTTGCAGTAAGTAATCTTCTTTTAAATCACTATAAAATGCGCCAACTTTGACCCCACTACGACGCTCCGTTTAGAAGATATGAAGGTTTAAAGAAAAACCTGATTAATCAGCCGATTTCTCCAGGACCACTGGACCGAATTTAATGAATTTTGCAGTAAGTAATCTTCTTTGAAATCACTATAAAATGCGCCAACTTTGACCACTCTACGACGCTCCGTTTAGAAGATATGAAGGTTTAAAGAAAAACCTGATTAATCAGCCGATTTATCCAGGACCTCTGGACCGAATTTAATGAATTTTGCAGTAAGTAATCTTCTTTGAAATCACTATAAAATGCGCCAACTTTGACCACTCTACGACGCTCCGTTTAGAAGATATGAAGGTTTTAAGAAAAACCTGATTAATCAGCCGATTTGTCCAAGACCACTGGACCGAATTTAATGAATTTTGCAGTAAGTAATCTTCTTTGAAATCACTATAAAATGCGCCAACTTTGACCACTCTACGACGCTCTGTTTAGAAGATATGAAGGTTTAAAGAAAAACCTGATTAATCAGCCGATTTCTCCATGACCACTGGACCGAATTTAATGAATTTTGCAGTAAGTTATCTTCTTTGAAATCACTATAAAATGCGCCAACTTTGACCACTCTACGACGCTCCGTTTAGAAGATATGAAGGTTTAAAGAAAAACCTGATTAATCAGCCGATTTCTCCAGGACCACTGGACCGAATTTAATGAATTTTGCAGTAAATAATCTTCTTTGAAATCACTATAAAATGCGCCAACTTTGACCACTCTACGACGCTCCGTTTAGAAGATATGGATATTTAAAGAAAAACCTGATTAATCAGCCGATTTCTCCACGACCACTGGACCGAATTTAATGAATTTTTGCAGTAAGTAATTTTCTTTGAAATCACTATAAAATGCGCCATCTTTGACCCCTCTACGACGCTCCGTTTAGAAGATTTGGAGGTTTTAAGAAAAACTTGATTAATCAGCCGATTTGTCCAAGACCACTGGACCGAATTTAATGAATTTTGCAGTAAGTAATCTTCTTTGAAATCACTATAAAATGCGCCATCTTTGACCCCTCTACGACGCTCCGTTTAGAAGATATGGAGGTTTTAAGAAAAACTTGATTAATCAGCCGATTTGTCCAAGACCACTGGACCGAATTTAATGAATTTTGCAGTAAGTAATCTTCTTTGAAATCACTATAAAATGCGCCAACTTTGACCACTCTACGACGCTCCGTTTAGAAGATATGGAGGTTTAAAGAAAAACCTGATTAATCAGCCGATTTATCCAGGACCACTGGACCGAATTTAATGAATTTTGCAGTAAGTAATCTTCTTTGAAATCACTATAAAATGCGCCATCTTTGACCCCTCTACGACGCTCCGTTTAGAAGATATGAAGGTTTTAAGAAAAACCTGATTAATCAGCCGATTTGTCCAAGACCACTGGACCGAATTTAATGAATTTTTGCAGTAAGTAATCTTCTTTGAAATCACTATAAAATGCGCCAACTTTGACCCCTCTACGACGCTCCGTTTAGAAGATATGAAGGTTTAAAGAAAAACCTGATTAATCAGCCGATTTCTCCATGACCACTGGACCGAATTTAATGAATTTTGCAGTAAGTAATCTTCTTTGAAATCACTATAAAATGCGCCAACTTTGACCACTCTACGACGCTCCGTTTAGAAGATATGAAGGTTTAAAGAATGATTAATCAGCCGATTTGTCCACGACCACTGGACCGAATTTAATTAATTTTGCAGTAAGTAATCTTCTTTGAAATCACTATAAAATGCGCCAACTTTGACCACTCTACGACGCTCCGTTTAGAAGATATGGAGGTTTAAAGAAAAACCTGATTAATCAGCCGATTTATCCAAGACCACTGGACCGAATTTAATGAATTTTTGCAGTAAGTAATCTTCTTTGAAATCACTATAAAATGCGCCATCTTTGACCCCTCTACGACGCTCCGTTTAGAAGATATGAAGGTTTTAAGAAAAACCTGATTAATCAGCCGATTTGTCCAAGACCACTGGACCGAATTTAATGAATTTTTGCAGTAAGTAATCTTCTTTGAAATCACTATAAAATGCGCCATTTTTGACCCCTCTACGACGCTCCGTTTAGAAGATATGAAGGTTTAAAGAAAAACCTGATTAATCAGCCGATTTATCCAGGAACACTGGACCGAATTTAATGAATTTTGCATTAAGTAATTCTCTTTAAAATCACTATAAAATGCGCCATCTTTGACCCCTCTACGACGCTCCGTTTAGAAGATATGAAGGTTTTAAGAAAAACCGATCAATCAGCCGATTTCTCCAGGACCACTGGACCGAATTTAATGAATTTTGCAGTAAGTAATCTTTTGTGAAATCACTATAAAATGCGACGTTGTAGTGATGTCTTTGACTCCTCTACGACGCTCCGTTTAGAAGATATCAACAATTTAAGAAATTTTCTTTTCAAAAATCAATTTTAAAATTCCAAGAATTGTGCAGACTTTGACCACTCTACGACGCTGCATTTAGAAGAATAAATACTCAAAAATAAATTAATAAAAACTAGTTTTAATTTAAATACTATGACCGCTGATACTGTCCACTGTCTGTCTATTGACTGAATTTCCATTGGTTAATTGATTGAATGAAATTTGAAATACGCCAAAATTGTATGCACTACACACAGCCACACATGCTGCGGTCGTGTTTATCTTATCAACAAAGTGCCGCCATTTTCTTTATCAAGCTATTTTTATCGAGTCATTGTAGAGTTTTTAAACCTTATCATTGTTTTTGGTAGCTGCGTTTCCCAACGACTACGACAATGCTAAAGCTTTGGGCCTACTCAGTCGCTTGTAGTACTTTGAACGGCGTGCATATTACGTGAGCGCTTTGGCGTGCGTGAAAATTTAATTAAACGTTGATTTTACAGGCGATCTGTCTACAAATTTAAATCAAAGTGACAATCGCGAAAGTTTTTTATAGCGATGCAGTTGAAAAATCGTTTTAAACAAAATGAAAATTAAATTAAAAACAAAACAAATTATTTAAAGTGTTATTAAAAAATTTTGATAAATAAAAAAATTGCAGAAATTATTAAAAAAAAAAATTAAATAAAATAATTGCATAAATTATAAAAAAAAAAAATGTACATAAAAAATTGCATAAATTATTTAAAAAAAATTCTTAAAGTTGGAAAATGCTAATTTTGTATTAATTGCAGAAATTTGTATTAATTAAAAATAAGTAAGTTTAAAAATTTATTAACTGCTAAAAAAAAACAATTGTGATATTTTAATTAAAAATCAGAAACGTCAAAAAACCTCAAACAATTTAACAAATATTTAAATTGAAAATACAATTATATTTTCTCATTTTGTACCGTATTTATAAGTAATTGTTTTCATTATAAAATGTTTAATTCAGTTTTGTGTACACCGCATAACATTTGTCTTTAACCCGCATCGTCCTAGTGCGACCATATGGTCACAGTTGTGATGATGCTGCAAAAACACATGTAACGGTGAAATTAAAGTACAAACCAACCCAAACAAAATTATTATTTCTGCATAAATAATGCAGCTAAGCGAATAAATAATTTTCAAGTAAATACGGTTTCCCATTTTTAAATGATAGTGTCTCAAAATGAAGCAAAATTCAAAAACATGAAAAAAGACAGAGATTTATAAAGTGAAAATGAAAAGCTATTTTAATGTTTAATCATAGGAAAATAAAAAATAATTATTAAGTGCATAAGATAGCTTTCGAATTCTATTATTTTTAATTTAGCTCAGTTTTCAAAATGATATTTGTTATAGAGTTTTATTTTATGTGATTACTCGAATTCTTTCTTTGACAAAATTTTGTACCCACTAATAAAATAAATGACATATTCGTGATTAGTAAAGCAAAGAAGTGAAAATTCATTACTAAAATATATTTTTTTTGAATTATTTTAATTATGATTAATATTCATAAATTATGCACAAAAAATGCAAAACTCATGGATAACAAATTCTTAATCACTATGTATTTATTATGACTAGGATTCATAAATTTTACAAATTTTATTATTAATTATTAAAATCGAAATTTTCAATATTTATTCATACATTGTGTTTTTTATTGCGTACACGACTCCTGCCAAGATTTTTTTGAATGCAAGGATATGGAGCGATTAATATAAAAAACATTTTTAATATTGATTACAAGGATCCGTGCTTTGCTGTGGAATTTTTTTATTGGTTTTATAAATGTTATAACCAAATAATAATTCACCGCCAAAACAACTTTTCTCAAAGACAATTCTTTTTCAGACTGCGCTTCCTCGTAGAATATTACGCGAAGAATTCTTCCCAAAGACCTCTTCCCCATAGAACGCTTTCTCGTAGAATTCTTCTCGATAGAATACTTCCCGTTGATTTCATCCCGGTAGAATTGTCACGGTGGAATTATTTTCCGTAGAATTCTTCCCCGTTCTTCATAGTAGATGATTTGGTGTGGAGAGTTTTAGTGTGGTGAATTCTTCCCCGTTTTTCATAGTAGATGTTTTAGTGTGGTGAGTTTTAGTGTGGTGAGTTTTAGTGTGGTGAGTTTTAGTGTGGTGAATTTTAGTGTGGTTAATTTTATTGTGGTGAGTTTTATTGTGGTGAGTTTTAGTGTGGTGAATTTTTGTGTTCGTTTCCTTTGTCTACTGACTTATTATCTTTTCAAATGTGATATTTTTCACTTTGTTCTGCATAATTTGAATTTGTTTTTCTATCTGGAGGCTACGGTACAAAATATGAAATTTTAATTATGAATTATGAATAATAAATAATAAAATGTATTCCAGAACCTATAAATATATTATACATAAAACAGGAGTAATCATATGCATGATTTTATTCAATTCAAAATCATCATTGATATTTAGTACAGGGTTTTTCAAATGAGACGCTACAAAAGTAGAGCGACAGGGACAGCAAACGACGCCATATTTCTTACCGCTCTTTTGACATTTCTCTTCAGTAAGGTTTGCCATTTCATGATGGAAAGATATACGAATTCGAATTTCGGTAGTAAATTTTAATAATTTCGACTCATTGTTGGCTCGTATATCATTCCATCATGAAATGGCAAACCTTACTGAAGAGAAATGTCAAAAGAGCGGCAAGAAATATGGCGTCGTTTGCTGTCCCTGTCGCTCTACTTTTATAGCGTCCCTGTTGAAAAACCCTTAAAAAAACGTTTGTAGCGCTCTTATTGAAAAACCCTTTATAATCATCCTATCCTATATCCTTTCCTTACATTTAATAAATCTATTTGTTGGTTTGTTTGTTTCTTCCACTTCTCCGTCTATACGGCTTATCCGACTTTCTCGAAATTTTTACCACAGATGCGGTATGGTTTGGAAGGCGTGGCACCTCCCATACAACCTAAACTTTCAATACGATATAACTCGGCACTTTCACCAGCTTCGAACATGAAACAAAAAACTCAAATACAAAAAAGAAATTAAAAGCAAAAACAAAAAATCAAAAACACAAAACAAAAGCAAAAATACAAAAGCAATAACATAAAACTAAAATCCAAACTAAAGGAAAAACAAAAAAAAGGCAAGATAAAGAAAAACAAACTCACCACACTAAAACTCAGCACACTAGAACTCACTACACTAAAACTTACTTATTTGGTCATTACAACCCATGATGGGTTTCGACCGCAGCAATCACCCCTCGCCAGTCGCTTCTACATTGCGCGCGCTGACGCCAGTTTTGCACTCCAAGTGTTGTCAGGTTGTCTCGCACTTGGTCGCTCCACCGGAGATTCGGACGCCCTCTCCTACGTTGACCACCACTGGATACAGAATTGAACACCTTTTTAGCTGGAGCGCTTTCATCCATACGCACGAAATGTCCAAGCCAGCGAAGGCGCTGGATCTTAATGCGCCTGACTATGTCAATGTCGGCGTAGAGCTCATACCGCTAGTCGTTCCATTTGATTCTGTACTCGTTTTCAACGCATATCGGGCCATAGATTTTCCATAGACTAAAACTCACCACACTAAAATTCACCATACTAAAACTCACCACACTAAAATTCACCACAAAAAATTCACCACACTAAAACTCACCAGACTGAAATTCAATACACTAAAACTCACCACAATAAAAGTCTCAACATAAAAATTCACCACACTAAAATTCACCTCACCAAAACTCACCACACTGAAATTCACTACACTAAAACTTACCACAATAAAATTAACTACATAAAAATTCACCACAATAAAATTCACCACATAAAAATACACCACACTAAAATTTACCACACTAAAACTCACCACACTGAAATTCACTACACTAAAACTTACCACAATAAAATAACCTACATAAAAATTCACCACAATAAAACTCACCACAATAAAATTCACCACACTAAAACTCACCACACTAAAAACTCACCACTTTAAAACTCACCACACTAAAACTCACCACACCAAAATTCACCACACTAGGAAAAACTCTGCGGGGAAGAATTCAACGGGAAAGAATTCTACCGTGAAGAATTCTACTCACCACAGAATTCTACGGGAAAGCGTTCTATGATGAAGAATTTTACGGCGAAGATATCTACTGGGAAGAATTCTACGGCGAAATATTCTACTGGGATGAATTCTACGGGGATACGCCGTCTGAGAAAGAATTGTCTTTCAGAAAAGTTGTTTTGGCGGAGAATTATTATTTGGTTACTACATTTATAAAACCCATAAAAAATTCCACAGCGAAGCACTGACCACTGATATAAATAATAAAAATATTGTTTATATTAATAACATCACTCCATATCTTTGAATTCACAAAATCTTGGCACGTGTCGTACACGGGTCCAGCTAGTATATAATGAATTAAAACCAAATCATTATGATTATTTATTCTTAGCTGTATATCATGATATATTTTTGCACTATGTATGCTTTTAATATATGATTTATGAGGAAATTTCTCTCCGTGAGACTTCGAGTTAAAATGACATCCGATATACATAGATCTAAAGTCACCTGATCGAATTACGTCATATTGGGTATTTTTGATTGGGTTGGGTTGACTTTGAAACGCATAGTTTTCACCAGGGGTCCTGAACAAAATTAATAAAGTAAAAAAAATGAAATTCAGCAAAAAAACGCAAATCCGAGTAAAATCCGAGTAATAAAAAAGATCCATTTTCATTATTTTACGAGACAAAATATAACGCATAAAAGAGTAATATTTAAGAGTATTTAGCAACCCTCATAAATTTGTTTCGTAGATGTTTCCGATGCAAAAAATTTGAAATTTTTTCTAACCACTCATAAAATGGACTAATGTAAAAAAAGTATTTTCAGAGTATTCCATAAATGATACCCAGTATGCCATTCGTTTCGATATCGTTACGAGATCAATGCGTGTGGTTGGAGAAATCACACGATATCGGACCCATTATCGCAACCTTATCAGGCCTCAAATTAAACATACATGGTAGGTAGATATCGATGCGTTCTATCGGTGTTTTCTCGGTACGCAAAATTTTCAAAATCGGAACGATAATGAAGAAAAAAAGAAGCCAAATTCGAGATTGCTTCGAAAAATATTTCGATATCGATGTGATAAATGTTTAAATATCGTATCTTGTCCTAAATTTTGAATGTACGAGAAATTTTGAAAATTAGAAGCGATTTAGCTACGAGTTCGAACTTTGATATCGAAGTCAGTTCGAGAAAGCTTCGAGGTATCGAAGGCCTCCGAGACATGGCAAACTGGGTAAATGGTTCTTTTGGGAGTTTATTTGGAGCATTCTCAAAAAGAATCTTTAAAGATAATATTTAGAAAGGTTATTGATTGAATTCTGGGTACAGATATACGCAACAATAATACTTTTAACATATCAAGTTGATTTAGATTCGAGTAGTCTCGACTTGATTTAAATTTCATATTACCTAGCTATTTTAAAATTTGCATTTTTTCTAAACTACTTTATAAATTATTGCAATTTTTTAATATGAAAATGTCTATATGTCAATAATATTTCAATCATAACTGAGTAACGTTTCAAGTAGATATTTTTAAAATTCCACTAAATTTAAAATTAAATATTAAACAATTGCAAAAACTTCAAAACGAACTGTTCATTACTTGGTTTGAGTAACATTTAAATAATAAATGATACTGCTGCCTATCATTATAAGCAACAGCTCTATTTTTAAACATCGAGCATTTATTAACCACTGAAATATTTGTGGTATCCCCATGAATGGCATTTAATTAAATTTTAAATGACTTGAGGCAATATCCGAATTAATACTATAAATATCAACATTATTGCCATACAATAAAAGCAGCTTTTGTTCTGTACAAAATTTATTGCTGCAATTAAAAAGTATAGATTGTAAACTGTGTAGCAAGTGACGTATGAGCAACATTAAATTATATTAAAACTAGTGATTAGTAGTCAAAACTCAAAATCGATTATCGACTTTTCGATCAACCATTTGCAAATCGATTTACATAATCGTTTAATCGATGTTAAAAATCGATTTTTAATAGATTTTAGATTATTTTCATGTGTAGAACTTTAAAATGTATTTAATATATTTTCATTGTCCGAAGTCAAAGAAAACAAGTAATTTAACAACAATAACATTGTTTTAATATGAGATCCATATTCAGGTAAAGGGTTTTTCAATAAGAGCGCTACAAAAGTTTTTTTCAAGATATACGAGCCAACAACGAGTCGAAATTATTAGAATTTACTACCGAAATTCGAATTCGTATATCTTTCCAACATGAAATGGCAAACCTTACTGAAGAGAAATGTCAAAAGAGCGGCAAGAAATATGGCGTCGTTTGCTGTCCCTGTCGCTCTACTTTTGTAGCGTCCCTATTAAAAAACCCTTTATTTAGATTTAGATACCAAATACCCTACCAGGTATTAAGGGCAGTTTAGGTAAAAATATTCAATGAGAAAATATGAATTCCAATAAAAATAGAACTTAACCAAATGCCTTGGAGAAATTAACAATATTTCATATTAAATTGATAAACTAAACGTACGATCTGTTTATTTTGCATTCAACATGATATTTCGACTACGAAAAAATCGATTATAAAAACCTTAAAGCGATTTTGCACTATAATCAAAATCGATTTACCAATCACCAATTAAAACATTTATTTTACATGTTTTGTAACACATTTTTCCTGCAATTAATTCATAAGAAGAGTGACAGCAATGAATCTCATTATTTTAAAGAAGAAAATATTTTGAAATTTATTTATTTAAATTTATTTAAATTAATGTAACCACACCTCCACTCGGATTACTTCCCAAATAAAATGTTAATAATTAAAATTATAATTTATAGCAAAGCATTATTGTTGAAAAATTGTTCGAATTTCAATTGTCTCGAGTCTGGGAACAATTGTACGGGGAATTATTCTCAGAAAAAGAATGGTCTCATGGAAGAATTATTCGAGGAAGTATTGTCATGGGAAGTATCGTCCCGAGAAATATTGTCTCGGTCAAAAATTGACCGTAGAACTGTTTAGCCCTATCGTTAACTAAATACTACGTCGGCATATTGCATTTCGATAATATTTTGTAGAAAACATTCATGCAAAGAATTAAAGGGTTTGGAGCAAAAAAAAAAGGGTCAAGTCCACATTTTTACGAAATTGAGCTTATTATATTTCGCGCCGTTTGTACCACGATATAAATGGTTTAGTTTCTTGGTTTGTTCCGCTTCTTCGTCTAAACGGCTGATCCGATAGCCTTGAAATTTTGACCACTGATGAGGTATGGTATGGAAGGAATGACAGGCTATATATGGGCGGGATGGAACAAAGATGCTTGGCACCTTTTATATAGCCTAAAACTTCAAAACGATATAACTTGGCCAGCTATGAAAATGAAACAAAAAAAACTAAAATACAAAAAAAAAAATATTTAAAAGCAAACAACACAAAAGCAAAAGCATAAAAATCACCACAATTAAACTCACCACACCAAAATTCACCACACTAAAACTCACCACACTAAAATTCACCACACTTAAATTCACCACACTAAAATTCACCACACTAAAATTCACCACACTTAAATTCACCACACTAAGATTCACCAAACTAAAACTCACCACAGTAAAAATCAAAACATTAACCTCACCACAATAAAATTCACCACTCTAAAATTAACCACACTAAAACTCACCACATTCAAACTCACCACATTGAAACTCACCACAATAAAACTGATTTTAAATAGTTTTTATTGATTTTCCAGTTAAGTGAAAAAATGGACTTAACCCTTTTTTGCACCAAATGCTTCAATGGAAATAAAGTCCTAAAAATACTCGTTTGAAGATAAAGTGTTCTATAATGAAGTTTCTACAGTGATTTGATGTCCAGTGAAGTTCTTTCTTGGGGAAGATTTATACGAGAATCAATTGTCTTGATTAAAAATTATCCGGAGAAGCAATAATTTTTACAATGAGGAATTGTCCGGGAGAAATATTATCTAATTTTACACGGGGAAGATTGTTTGCGAACATTTTAAGGGAAAAATAATTGTTTCGACGAATTAATTTTCGAGGAAGAATTATGTCAGAGAAGAATTGTATCGTGGAAATATGGTATTGAAATAAATTGTATACGGATAAAATGTACGATGAAGAATTGTTTCAGTGGATAATAGTCCGGTGAGGTATTGTCTCGGAGAAGAATTGTACGTAAATCTATTGTCACGAGGAGGAATTGCATGGATATGTATTCCCTATAAACGCATTGTCTCAGCAAGAAATTGTGTCCTGGAATATTTGTCATGATATTTGGTAGTTGTACAATTTCATTCTTCCGCAGTACCGCTAAAATATTTTTATGCATATTAATCACATCATGTTCATTGTTTTTTAGAGCTCATTAAAAATGAACAATGACAAGTAAATATTGCTTGTATGGCTGCTATATAAAAAAAACTCTAATCAATTGGCATATTTTTCATTAAAGAACTTCTGTGACAGACTCAGTTGATTAGGTTTATTTTGGGCGTTTTGATCAAACTAAAAATAACTATAGCTTGTATTAGTCATCATTATTGAGCATTTATCGGTGGCCTTAATGATTTATTAATCAATATTTATTACTGAAATAAATAGACAGAAACCTAATATGTGTTAATAAGAAATTGACATCTATGGTTATTATGAAAAACACCCAAGTACCTCAAAGTATTATTTATTTACAGTTTAATCAACTGGTACACAAACTGTTAAATTGGTTATTAAAATTTATTTTTTTAAATGAAAAATATTCTATAATTAAAAACATTTAATAAAAAATATTTTTGTAATACACAATGTTTTTAAATTGAACTTTTCAGTGGAATATATTTTCATACGTCCCACGTGTTTCATTTAAATAACAAAAATAAACATAATTTCAACATTATTATCAGAAGGCAAGAACTATATCTGATTTAAAAGGTATAATTTCGTATATAATAGGTAAGCCTAGGGTAAAGTGGGATGCGTTTTGATTTTTCACCAAAAAAAGTATATTTGAATAATTTTAAAATTCTGTTCATGATCTTACTTTTTGCATTGACAGAATACCACTTAAATACATTTTAATTGACTTTAGAGCGATTTTTTGAAAACAGCGCTATTTGGGACTTGTTGAAAAATGTTGGTGTAAAGTGGGAAACTTCAAAATTTTTACCAAAATGCTATTTTAGTATTTCTTTTTCATATTTTGATATTTTCACAACAAATTCAAATATATAAAAATGTATGAAAAAAAAAAGAAAAAAATTTATAAACAAATCAGTTGTTATAGAGTTAAATAAATTTGAAAAAAAACTGTGTATTTACTCTTAGTCAGAGTATTCTGAATGAAATCGGACACACTCAGAAAAAAAAAACTATAAAATCGATAGGAATTCCTATTGATTCAACGATTTTTCACTATTAAACTTAGTCAATGCAAGTTTTTCTATTAACATCCTTACTATAGTTTTTACTATTGAAAATGAATGTGATGTATTATTAAAACTAAAATGTTACATTAAAACAATAGTTATAATAAGATAAACAGACTTATTTATTTTTTTTTTTTTTTTTTTTTTTTTTGGAATATCTACTAAGATCTACAGCACTCAGACAGATTATATCCATTGTACTGTGAAATCTATTCCCTACGATTTTGTGGTTAATATCACCACGAGCGCCCATGCTCAAGCCGGGATTCGAACCCGAGACCTTCAAAATGCAAGTCCAGCGCGCTACCTCTGGACTGCTGAGGTCGGCTAAACAGACTTATACTATTATATCAATATTATAAAATTATTAATGTGATAATTTAGACTTTTGTTTTAAAAATATTGCAATATAACTTCAATAGTTTAAATCATTGAAAAATAATAATAAATCACATTATTTTTAAATGAAATAACTATACATTCTATGGGACCGTACTATTCAAATTATAGTTTTTTTTTATATAAATTCTAAATGATATTAGTATTATTGGAGAGTTAGTCAATAATATTTTTATGTAAATTTTATTAATGAAATAATTTATACAAAGCATAGTATTATTTAGGTTTTTTTTTTGTACACACTATATCAATAAAGTAATAAAATAGTATGTAAAATTACCATCGAAATCAATTTACGGCATCATTTCAATTTTGCGCTGCCTTCTTGCGCTTATTTAAAGACTGCTATAACAACATTGTTACAAAAAAGAAAAATTTAAAAATATTTATTTGTATTTCATAAAATTATGTTGAAGTATTAAATTCATGACTCATATTTATCCTATTGACGCTATTAGAAATAAATACAAAATCAATAGTTTGATTCATATAACATATTGATTATATAATATATCCTATTAAAACAAAATGACAAAACTATAACGCCAATTACTGTCATACCATTAAGTTAAAATTTAATATTTTCATCATACAGAAACGATAGGTAATACATATAAAAGCAATAGTTTACCTTATTAAACATAAGTATGCTACAGTTTATCCAATTAAAACAAAATTACAAAACTATAACTACAAAAGTGTTCATCCTATAAAAATCATTTTTAATATTTTCATACTATAAAAAAAATAGTATTATACAAACAAATCAATAGTGTGCTATATAAACATATTGGTCCTATTGTTTATGCTATTAAAAGAAAATGACAAACTATAACAACAATATTTTGCATACTACGAAATTCGTATTTAATATTTTGATCCTATAAAAACAATAGGAAATAGTTATAAAACCAATAGTACAACTAAAAGAACGTACAACTAAAAGAAGTTATGTTATTTCTAAAATTAAATAATTAAAATACACGAAATTTTATTAAATAAATGAAAATAATGCAAAATTTAAAGCTTTTTTTCATGTTTTGTCTTGATTTGTGTACGTCTTCGATGTGTGTCCTCTTTGACTTTCTTTATTTTATGTATACGTTTAATTTATTTTGTTCAAGTTTTCTTATAGACTTTTTAATTTAGCACCTTTACTTCACGACCAAACAGAATATAGTAATGAATTTTGCAATCGACATACTCCAACGACACTTTTTCATTTCCACGTATTTAATAATTTGCTAATTTGTGAACTTATAAATTTTAGTAACTTAGTACTATTCGAATATAAATCATTTTGGCGACTTTTGTGAAGTAGTTAACAGGTCATTAACATTATTTTTTTTTAATGAATTTATAAAGTCTTTTTTAATACCAATAAAATAAAAACTTTGTGGTATTGTTGAATACCTTTTTAAATATGTTTTTTTCTCTATACAATACCTTTTATTGAAAGCAACATTGAAAAAGTTCTTTTCATTGTTTTTAATCTTTTTCTCGCATTACTATAATAGTTTTATTATTGTGAAGCAAATAATTAAAAATCAATAGTATTGCACTATAAAATAAACTATTAAAACAATAGTAAAATTACTATTTTATCACTAACATGTCCTATTGAATTAATAGGTCATTAACCACCTTATTGGCTAATCAAAAAATACTATAAAAACTATTGAATTAATAGAACAAAACTATTGTTGTATGTCCTATAGACATACAGAAAACAAGAAAACAAGATGTTGGTAAATACACGCACATTTTCAAGTATTTGCAGATTGCAATTCACTGAATTCTTAAAAGTTATTTTCTTCGTCAATTAATTCAAGCAAATTATTCCTCTTCTGATAAAGATGCAGAATATTTGCCGATGTATTCTTTATGCTCCTGTTAAAGATTCGCTTCTCTCGACATACTTCTGCAATTCAGATCTTATCTCAGTTGAAATCAAAATGTTGCTTTTCATTGGTTTGTGGCCACGATTAAAATTTTTTAATACATATAACACAATATTTTGCTGAAATTACAACAAAAATTGCTTAAATTACATTTTCCACTTTACCCCAGAACTTGTTTCCTACTTTACCCCCATTTATCACAATTTGAACATAACTTAGCACCATTTAAGCAATGTTAAATTATTTACAAAACCCGTTTGTATTTCAATAGATATACAACATCCGTTCATTTTAAATAAACCTTTCAAATTAAAATAGAAAAAATGCACACTTAATGATAGCAAACAACGGCACTCTAAAAACTTTCAAAAATATTTTTATTCCACTCGTTCTCGAAATGTAATAAAAATATATTAATTTGATTATAACCATGAATGGATGAAAATGTTGATGCCATATTAAGAAACACTTGACAATTGTTTTAATTTCTCTAAGTGCTAAATCATGTCCAAATATTGCAATTTCCCACATTACCTCATGTCTCATTTTACCCTATAAATAAATTTGGTAATGTCTAACGTATGAGTAACACTACACTAAGGAAAAAGTGACGTAATAAAATTAAATAAAATTTATTTAAATTTGATTTAAATACTTTTGTAATAAAAAACGTAATACTCCATACAAAAAATATTACGCGCGTATTTAATTTTTAATTAAATAAAAAGTATTTAATTTTATTAAAAATTTCGAAAAAATAAAAATAAAATAATATTTTTATCTCATATAAAGAAGATTAGGAACATTCTTTATATGAAATAAATATTATTGTGTTTAAATTAAAATGTTATAACTTTAATAAAAAGTAATAAAAAGTATTTACTTTAAATTTTATTACATACGTAATAAATTTAAATAAAAAGTATTTACATCAAATTTTATTACGTACGTAATAAATTTAAATAAAAAGCATTTACATCCAGTTTAAATAAAAAGTATTTAATTTAAATGCAAATGACTACGGGTGAAAAACTTGCCGAAAAGTATTTAAATTTATTGCTTTTTTATTTAATTTTATTACTTTTTTCCCTCAGTGTAGGTTTTACCATGCAAAGCAAGTGTGTTCTACTGAAAAACAAAACAAATGCACCCGTATTAGTAGCAAGTATCGACCGTAACGGCAAACAATATCATCGGAAAAAAACGAACCAAAATCAAACAAAAAAAAGTCGATTTCATTTAGATTTTATTATGTTTTTATTAATACTTTCCGGCAGCCAGATGTGGCGTCGCAGCTGTACACTTTATGGCCCCTAATACGATTGAGATATTTACGCAATTTTACGCGAAATTCATTGATGATTAAACCAACAAAAAAAGAGTGTTTTATGCCCAGATAACAATGGCAATATAATCATAAATGCACCATTCATTTTATTAACTAAAATATATTGAATTATATATTATAAACAATTTATAATTTTTAGTAAACTCTTGAATTTTATTTTTAATTATATTATTTTTAAATAAACAAAATACACCTCCCATCTCATAACCTATAGTTTGAAATGTATATTTAGTATTAAACTAATCATCCTTAAAGTCGTCAGACACAACATAAACATTCGTAATACTTTGTCAATAATTCCTTGCGATACAGTTGCAAACTACGACAAAACACTCTAAGCCCAAACACATGTCAGTCATAGCCATACAACCTACTCATAGCCGATTAAATGTATTGGCAAATATTTATTGTGTAGGTAAATGTTGTAAACCATGCTTTGTCAGTTTAACAATATTGTTGGCAACCGTTTATTAGGGAGTATCACACACTTAATGTGCAAAATTTCAGGGTTCTTCGAGGCATAAAAGCGAAGTTACAGCTACTTTAAGCTTAAAGTGTAATTCATCTAGTCTAGTTGACTATTAAATATGCAAATTTGTAGGCTACTGCAATTTATATTATCGAAATCACAGCCTCTTAAATGTAGAAAATGATTTTTCTGCTCTTTTCAAATCGTTAAATGCTAAAAATATGATTTTTCTGAACTCAATCGATGGACATCTATAATTTAAAAGCTATTTGAAAGTTTATTATTTGACTATTATTTATTTATTATTTGACTATTTATATGCACATTTGTATGTTGCTGTCGTTTATATTATCGAAATTATAGGCCCTTAAATTTATGAAAACGATTTTTTTGGTCTCTTCAAATCATTAAATGTTAAAAATATGATTTCTCTGAACTTAATCGATGGATCTCTATTATTTAAAACTATCTGAAAGCTTATTGTTTGACTACTATATATATGCTGATTTGTATGGTGCTGTCGTGTCAATTATCGAAATCACAGCCCCTTAAATAAAGAAAAATGATTTATCTGGACTCAATAGGTAGATCTATATTTTTTAAAAACTATCTGAAAGCTTATTGTTTGACTATTATATATGCTAATTTGTGTGCTGCTACCTTGTACATTATCGAAATCGCAGCCCCTTAAATGTAGAAAAATGATTTTCCGCTCTCTTCAAATCGTTAAATGCTAAAAATATGATTTCTCTGAACTCATTCGATGGATCTTTATAATTTAAGAACTATCTGAAATCTTATTGTTTGACTATAATATATGCTAATTTGTATGCTACTACCATGTATATTTTCGAAATCACAGCCCCTTAAATATAGAAAAATGATTATTCTGATCTCTTCAAATCGTTAAATGCTAAAAATATGATTTCTCTGAACTCAATCGATGGATCTATATAATTTAAAAACTATCTGAAAGCTTATTGTTTGACTATTATATATGCTAATTTGTGTGCTGCTACCTTGTACATTATCGAAATCGCAGCCCCTTAAATGTAGAAAAATGATTTTCCGCTCTCTTCAAATCGTTAAATGCTAAAAATATGATTTCTCTGAACTCATTCGATGGATCTTTATAATTTAAGAACTATCTGAAATCTTATTGTTTGACTATAATATATGCTAATTTGTATGCTACTACCATGTATATTTTCGAAATCACAGCCCCTTAAATATAGAAAAATGATTATTCTGATCTCTTCAAATCGTTAAATGCTAAAAATATGATTTCTCTGAACTCAATCGATGGATCTATATAATTTAAAAACTATCTGAAAGCTTATTGTTTGACTATTATATATGCTAATTTGTGTGCTGCTACCTTGTACATTATCGAAATCGCAGCCCATTAACTGTAGAAAAATGATTTTCCGCTCTCTTCAAATCGTTAAATGCTAAAAATATGATTTCTCTGAACTCATTCGATGGATCTCTATAATTTAAGAACTATCTGAAATCTTATTGTTTGACTATAATATATGCTAATTTGTATGCTACTACCATGTATATTTTCGAAATCACAGACCTTTATATTTAGAACAATGGTTTTTCTGCACTCTTCAAATCATTAAATGCTAAAAATAAGATTTCTCTGAACTCCATCGATGGATTTCTATAATTTAAAAACTATCTGAAATGTTATTGTTTGACTATTATATATGCTAATTTGTGTGCTGCTATCTAGTATATATTTGAAATCGCCGCCCCTTAAATGTAGAAAAATGAATTTTCTGGTCTCTTCAAATCATTAAATGCTAAAAATATGTTTTCTCTGGACTTAATCGATGGATCTATATTATTTAAAAATAACATTCAAGATCATTATTTGACTATTATATATGCCCATTTGTATGGTGCTGCCGTGTATATTATCAAAATCACAGCCCCTTAAATTTAGAAAAAAGATTTTTCTGGTCTTTTCAAATAATTAAATGCTAAAAATATGATTGACTGGACTCCATAATAGATATTTGAAAGCCTATCTGAAAGATCATTATTGGATTATTCAACATTCAAATTTGTAGACTGTTGCAATTTATATTACTGAAATTACAACCACATAACATTATAAATTACTGAAATCACTAAAAATAGGACTAAAAATATGATTTCTATGGACTCAATAGATGAATCACTATAATTGAAAAACTAACCGAAAGAGGATTATTTTACTATTATATTTGCAAATTGTTATGCTTTTGTCGTATCTATTATCAAAATTACAGCTCCTTAAAATTAGAAACATAATTTTCTGTTCTTCTGAATTCACTTAAAATATTGCTAGGTTTGATGACTCTATGTCGCACGTAAAAATTATAATTACTTTAAATTTAAAATAATTCCTTAAATAGAAGCTGAATTTTTATTATTTATACGTCTAAAATTGATAAAATTTAATTAAACATTTTTTAATTTTATTTCTTTTCTAAACTAAAATAAAAATAGATTAGTTTTTAAGTTGTCGTTCAAACGAGCCACTTATTAATTTTATTTTTATCATATTTTAATTTTATGATTATTAATATTATTAGTATTATTCAACGAGTCGCCATTAATTTAGAATTCCAATCAGTTTTTCATAGCTTCTTCTATTTTTAGCACAACTCAACGAATTCTGTTTTGTAAAGTATGTCCACAAATATATCCAGATATTTAAAACGGTATCGAAAGAATCGAAATACAATCAACCGTCGCAGTCTGATAAGATTACAAACGCCAACACTTGAACGAACAAATATTTAATGACATTGAACGATCGAGTGACTGCTTCATATGTAGCATATTTATTTAATGGACGGGGGGGTAAATGAAAATATATAACTTAAAAATAACTTATTATCGAAATAAAAATCTGTGCGCACTTTTTGGTGGCTGTGGCATGCATGAAAAAAAAAATAAAGTGGCGCCAGGCACAAATGTCATTCTCTAAATTTGAAATATAAAAAATCAATTTGGATATTTTATTTATTTTATTCATTTGTTTGTTTGTGCTGTATCTGTGGTTGACTTTATTGTTAAATGTTTTAAGTCGCTCTCGAATCCATATCGATTCGATATTAATACCACTTGACTTGTCAGACGATAAGGGACATAGTTACAGGTATTTTTTTTAATACATTTTACTTTAGTTTAAAATTTTTTTTGTTTCAATATATACTAAACAAATAAATACGATATTAAAAATTTAGTTGATGTTTTTATCCAGCCTTGGGTATTATGTTATTTAATGAATCGTTTTTCAAAAGTTTTTTTCCATGTTTCCATAAAAAACTATAAAAAAAAAAATAATAAAAAATGTTGCAATTTTTACATAACAACTTGAACAACATGTTTTCAGCAATGTGTTGTAGTTATTTTCGAGAGTACTTAACAAAATCAATAACAACATTTCTAACTAATGTCCACTTGAAATGATTGATATCTCAACAAATTCTAAAAAGTAACAAAACAATGAAAAATATACTAAAACTCAATAAATAAACCAACTCTAAATATCAAATGAATCACTCATGCAATTTAAATAGTATTTATCGAACACATGAATTCACATTTGTATTATCAAATACTTAACCCAGTACATCTTTTGGTACTAAACATATGCCTTGTACCACTCTAACATCTGTTCTGCACCCTATTATATTGTTTGGAATATTCCCCGACCCAACTGGTTCTTTCACAGAAATGATAATCAATGTAAATATAGCAACCGATATTAATTGCATGCATTAATCAGTCTAGCAATGAATATCTGCAATTTAATGAAAACATTTGCTATTAATCGTTAATTCAACAATTCTGTTTGCTAATATGAATATTTGTACGTCAATGCAGCATTTAGTCGGCGCAGTTTTAGCAAATATAACTGCGCCGACTAATTTATTTGCTGCATTGACGTACAACTCTTCATATTAACAAATGCAATTGCTGATTTAACGAAGAATAGTAAATGTTTTCATTAAATTACTAACTGATTAATGCATGCAATTAACATTGGTTGCTATATTTATGTCGATTATTTTATTCTGTGTTTAATTAAAACAAATTCTCCGAAATATGTTGTGTGAGCTGATTGAATACAGATTTTTGAAGTTGGAATTATCATAAATTGATTCATAAAGCACTCACACAAGAAAAAATCATCAACAAGCAGGAATCATCATATTGATGAATTCATTCATTGAATTAAAAACATATTTTTTAAATGTTTCAAACTAAAATTTGTCTTCATTTACACATTTATGTATTTATAATTCTTATAAAATTTATAATATTTTATTGCTAATCATGCGAAGACTCCATTTCATCATATTAATGAACAAGTGTACATCATATTAATGAATTTGGTTCATCAATCCATATTTTTTAAATAACATAAATCTTAAGAGAATAATAAATGTATAAATGTATAATGGAAATCGTTTTTTTTTTTTTAAATTTGTTGTTATACAAAATATTGAAAATAAAAAACATTGATTTGACTGAAAACATATTCATCATATTAAAGAATGAAATCATCAATATAATGAATACTGGTTGTTGGTGAAATTTGTTTTTTTGTGCTATGTTGCTGATTTAGGGTACACCATATCCTAGTGTAATTCAGAAATATTCTATTTATTTTTAAAAGACATCAATTGTAATTCAGAATTTTAGAAAACATAATTAAAATTCATAATTTTTCATTTTAAATTCGGAAAATGTCAATTAAAATTAGCCAATTTCCATTTGGAACTCAGGAAATATCAATCGAAATTCCTAATTTTTCATTTAGACAAGAAACTATTAATTGAAATGGAAAGTTTTGAAATTATGAATTTTAATTTCTGAATTCCAAATAAAAAGTTATGAATATCAATTGATGTATTTCATATGCAATTTCTGAATTATTACTGGCATATTTTGAATTTTAAATAGAATTTCTAAATTACAATTGATGTCTTTTGAATTTAAAATAGAATTTCTGAATTAAATCTGATCTCTTTTGAATATAAATTGAATAATTCAGAATTACACTTGGAAATGGTGTAGATACCAGAAAATGGTTCGACTCTAGCATTCTAAAAAAAAGTTTCGCATTTAAATTTGCAATTATTTCATGCAAACCTATTTGCGTATATTCTCTAATAGGTGTATTTGAAGAAATTGACAGCTTTTCATTTGAAATTGACAAAATTCCAAATGAAATTGAGAGCTTTACATTTGAAATTGAAAAAATTACAAATGAAATTAAGATTTTCCACTTTATATTGGGAAAATTCCAAATGAAATGAAACGGTACCGTTTCGATTTTGAAACCGGTATCAGCACCATAAACTTATAAAATGTAGTTTGGAACCGGTACCGTAATTGCTATTATATAAAATATTGGAACTAGAACCGAAACCGAAATCCCAAAGGGGTTTAGTCACTTATTTTCTTGGTAATTTTCTTAATTTCAAATTACAAATTCTCAATTTCAAATAAAATTTTCTCAATTCCAAATGACAAAATCTCAATTTTATTTGAGATGTTCTAAATTCCAAATGGAAAAATCTCAATTTCATTTGAAAATTTCTCAATTCCATTTTTAAAATCCCAATTTCATTTGAAAATTTCTCAATTCCAATTTTAAAATCCCAATTTCATTTGAAATTTTCTAAATTTAAATTGGAAAATCACAATTTCATTTCCAATGTTCTCAATTTCAAGTGGAAAAATCTCAATTTCATTTGGAATTTTCTCAATTTCATTTGGAATACTCTCAATTTCAAATGGAAAATCACAATTTCATTTGTAATACTCTCAATTTCAAATGGAAAATCTCAATTTCATTTGGAATTTTCTCAATTTCATTTGGAATTCTCTCAATTTCAAATGGAAAATCACAATTTCAATTGTAATACTCTCAATTTCAAATGGAAAATCTCAATTTCATTTGGAATACTTTCAATTTCAAATGGAAAATCTCAATTTAATTTGGAATTTTCTCAATATCAGTTGGAATTGGTGTAGACTATGTAAGGGACTGGTTCCTCGTAGATAGTGAAACTGTTCTATTTCTAAATTTTTCTTCTTCTTCGTCTGGAGTTGAAGAATATTTGCCAATGTATTATTTATGCACCTGTTAAAGGTTCGCTTCTCGGCATACTTCTGCAATTTAGATCTTATCTCAGATGAAGGCAAAATGTTGCTTTCCATTGGTTTTAAGCCACGATTGAAGTTTTTTTCTTAGCTAAACCAATTAAATAATTCATAAAGCACAATATTTTCACGTAAATTACAACAAACATTGCTTAAATTACGTTTCCCACTTTACGCCAGAAAAGGTTTCCCACTTTACCCGAATATCGCAATTTGATCATAACTTAGCAATATTTAAGCAATGTTAAATTATTTGCAACACCCATTTATATTTCAAAAAATAGACAACATTCGATCATTTTAAACATATCTTTCTAATTAAAATAGAAAAATTTACACGTTTTAATAGCAAACAATAGCACTCTAAAATACTTTCAAATATATTTTACCACTTGTTCTCGAAATGCAATAAAAAGGTTTACATTTTATTATAACTATGGTTGAAAAAATTGATGCCATATTAAGCAGCACTTAACAATTGTTTATATTTTTCTAAGTGTAAACACGTGTCCAAAAATTGCAATTTCCCACATGACGCCATGTCCCACTTTACCACAGGCTTTCCAATATAAAATTTAATTTCAATTTTCACATATAATTAAATGCCAAAACGCTGATTTTAATGTTAAAGTCGTCTTTAAATTGCCTTTGTAATGTAAAATACTCAAAACTATTTATTTAATCTACAGCTGAGCACCTATTTCTATTTTAACAGATAGTTACATTAAAACAAACAAATATTTAACTGAACAAATTTCAGATACACGTAAAAAAATACACCATTAGGATGTAGTAGTCGATAAGAGTCAGTTCTACCACAATGTCGAGGTGAAATTGTTTGTTACATGTGTCATCTACCGCTTACACGTGTGACGAACTTGTAAAATTATTTTAAAATAACAAAATAATGATATAATTTAAATTCATTGTCAAATATGAGGAAATCTAGATTTTTTTTATCACTTATGATACCAGCATATAGCAATAAATAAAAATGATATCTTCTATTTTATATTTCAATTGATTACACTATCCAATATGATATTTCCAATGAACATTCATCACATACACACATCAATTCTATATAATTAGCTGGTGCTGATTTTGACTGTATACTCAGTTTATTTCACTATTACTTAACATTTTTAAGAAAATTGCAATCGTATTTATAGGCCGTTGTCTTAGAATATTTAGAATAAAAATATAATAGTGATACGAAAAAACTTAAACGTTATTTTTCTTTTTATTGTCAAAACTAATTTTAATATACTAATGTATGCTAATATTCCAATACGTTTTTAAAATAATTGAATCTTAACTTTGGAAAATTTGGATATTTTTAGAGAATTTTTAAAAAAAAAATTATCATTTATGATAAACAAAAAAATGATTTATAGTTATCCAGAGCATAGTCCAAAAGTAACTATCAACATTATTATTTTTTTTACTTTTTAAAATATGTCCTGTGAAGACATGTTTGCGACTCTTTTATGCAACCCATTTTCAATCATAAAATACTTATGCCTTTAATCTGAAAATAATATTATTTCATATTTAATTATAAATTTAAATTTTATTTAAATTTTATATTTTTGCTTTAAATGTGCATATATTATCTACAAATACTAGGAGTTAAAAATTCTTAATGTACACAGAAAAAATTCATCAATATGATGAATTTATTCATAAATATTATGAATTTTTCACACAACTACCAGATTCATCATATTAATACCACCGTTCATTAAATAACATATTGATAAATTTATTCATTATATGTATGAAATTATTCGTACTATCGAACATCATAGTGACGACAAAATACACAATGAATTTAAATCGTCATATTGATGAATTTGTTCATAATATTTATCAGAGTTCGGAAATCCTCACTCACGCTCACTCAAACTCATGAGTTTTGCAAAATATTTTTTTCTCGTTGCTACTCACCTCATGAGTGAGTAGCCAGAAAATATACGGCAAATTCACCACTCATAAGAGAGTCGCGTTTTGTGAGTAGAGATTTTGCTACTCACAAGAGAGTTTTGCGTTTCACCTCTTCATCCGCATTACACATGAGAGACTGCAACAAAAAAATTCTCACTTTTCGAAAACTCATATTTGTTCAAGGACAAAGAGAATGCGTTGATCTACTCACTGTACAGGCTTGCAAAGTGTAACATCATTGTTGCCATTTCCGTTGGAATATTCCCATCTGTGGTATTTTTGAAATGTTGTGTAAAATTATAACTTTTTATATATACAAGATAAAATATTTATGTAAAGGCATTAAATGTTTGTTTTTAAAGTGTATATCGATTGACATAAACCTTAAATAAAAATTCCAAATATGCCAACAAATCTACAAGCATATTATGGGAAATGACCTGCAACATTCTAAAATGTGGGTTATAAAATTTGCTATGCATCATTTTATGAGATATCAACCAATAACATTTTAACCGAGCTTTCAATAAGGTGGTCAAAAAATGTGGGAAAAAATGGTTTGCAAATATCACGTGTATTAAATTACTAAGTATTATAACAAATAAAAGCGAATTAAAAATACAAACATTTTTTCCTTGCTATAATCATATATAACAAATACCAAATCATTTTTACTATTCTTTGCTGGATATCATGATTATTTTTGTTAAATTTATACGTATATTACATGATTTTTAAAACAGCGACTTCATTATGTATATATAATAGACATATACGTATACATAATCTACAATAAAGGCACATTGAATTATTCTTGGCACCCTGTATATATCGCATGACAACAGCTAGACGCAACATAACAGCAAAACACTGTTAGCAACACAGTACAGCTTGTACAAAAATAAGTTCTCGAATAAAAAGATTACAAGCTTGGATGCTGTCTTGTTATATTCGCATATGTTTGTTGTTTGTATATGCAGCGATCAGTGTTGACAATCTGTATTGATTAGGGATGTCAATCCCGGGATCCCGGGATTTGAGTCAAATCAGTCCCGAAAAACTCATCCCGGGATCATCGTTAAATCCCGGGATTTTCGGGATTACAAAAAACGCTAGTAGATCAATTTTTAATAGTTTATTCAAAAGTCTTTCAATGTTTGTGTACACATTTTGTGAAAAAGTAAATCTAACATTTAATCAAGGTTTGAAACCTCCGGTTGAAACCGCGTTTTGGTTTCGGTTTTAGGTTTTTATTACGAAACGGTTTCAGTATAACGGTTCCAAGTTACGGTTTCGGTTTTGATTTCGGTTTTTGTATAAAATTTCGTTTAATTCCATATTTTTCAAATAACTTAACATTGCACTATGGGACATAAGCTTAGTCTAGGTCGCCGAAAATTGTACAAGAAAAAATTTTTATTTTGGGAATTCAAAATTTTATTAAATGACATTAAACATACCTTGTACTTAAGATCTTCTATATAAAATAAAATATGTTTTCTGTTTCTTTTTATGCTTTTTTAAAAACCGTTTTAAACTGGTATAAAACCGAAACGGTTTATTTCTGATTTTCGTATAACGGTTTCGATTACGGTTTCGGTTTTAAATGGATATCGGTTTTAAACGGATACCGGTTTCGGTTTCGGCTACGGTTTCAATCCTTGGATTTAATGGACTAAAATCTTAAAACACTGACGTAAATAATAATGAATTACAATCTTTTTGACTTTGAACAAATTCACACATTTTTAAAAATTACGTCACTTTCGACTAATAACACTGTTCGGCAATCATTTTCTCATATCATGCCTATATAATTTTAATGTACTGATTCGAACTGCGTTTTTAGTTTTTTCCGTATACGTAATGTTTTGGAGAAAAATGCAATTTATTATTTTTGCATTTTTCACTGCATTTAAAAACAAACTTTTTTTTATAAAAAGACTAAACAGCCATTGAATAAAAATTAAAATAGTTATTGCCCATGAACAAGTCAACTTCGTCGTTTGAGATTTGGTTGCAATAACCGGTTAAATCACATACAACTTAAATAATTTTGAAATTAAAAGTTCAAATATTTCAAAATTTGTAAAACTATTTATTTTTTTAAAATTATATTTTTTTTTATTAAATATTGTTTTCCACAAAAAACCAATATCCCAATAACAAATTTTGTTGTTCATTCAAAATTTTAATTTTCTTATATTTGTACTAAAAAATAAATTTTAAATAAAAAGTATTAAAAAAATGTTTGATGATCAACTGGGGTTTATATATCGCGGTTTTAGTATACCATATTTGAATACCCAACCTGAAAACAGATGCATTTGAATATATGACTTTTGTTTGACTTAAGCATTATAATTGTTTATTATTTAAACACAGATATGGTTATTTTATGTCTTTGCTATTATTTTTTTAAATCCCGGGACTAATCCCGGGATCCCGGGATTCAAATTTTTTAGTCCCGAAATTTCGGGATTGAAAAATAGTCCGGGATTGACATCCCTAGTATTGATATATTTCTAAAAAAAGGCTAAAAAATGCATATATTAATATTATTAACTATTTTAACATTTATATCAAATTTTCTTTTTTTTTTATTCATTTTTTGGAATGATTATTAAGTTATTGAAATACATTTAAAAAATATGTAAAAAAAAATCCCGTATTGAGATTGCACAATACAACATATATATTTTGATTTCGCGTTAATTGGAAAAACGTTGCGAATTTGTTTAATGTTTGTTGGCTGAGCTGTTCGTAGGTTTTGGTTTTCAGCATAATAAAAAGATGGGGAAAAATAAATATTCTTTAATATTCTTAAATATTGAAAGTTAAAAAATTACGTTGTGAAGTTTAAAACTAATTTTAAACAAATTTAAATTCAAAATATTTTTTTCCGTACGCGCACGTGATGGTGCACATAAATGCTGGACTTCACAAGTCAAGTCATCATGATGTTCGCGTTAAATAAAACGCGATGCATAATGCATAATGCTACTCCCTCGTGAGGGTAAAAATAAATGAGTTGAAAACAGCACTCATGAGTAGTAAAGTTTTTACTCTCCGATGATTATCCATTTATGAGTAGAGAGTAAGTCGGATTTTGTTCTCTTACTCACTCATGTCGTGTGTTGTAAAATTAAATGTGTTCTTTCCCGCTTATGCGGATTATGCATGAGTGAGTCATTTATTCATTTATGTGACTTTCCGAACTCTGATATTTATGAAAATAATAGTTTTTTACGAATTAACAAAAAAAATTGTTTTTGAAAATAATTCGAAAAAAAGTATTGTTGTAAAAAGTTTATTTAAAAATAGCAGAAAAAAAATTTTTCGAAAAAAATAAATTTCAAAATAAAAAATTATACGAAAAAATTTTTTTATCGATAAAATTTCTTTTTTTTTTAAATAAGAAATTTTTTGTAAAAAATTAAATTTTACGAACAAAATTAAAAAAAAAATGTCTACAGAATTTTTTAAAACATATATTTTTTATAAATATAACTGTTTTTAATAAAATGTTGTTATTATAAATAAATATATTATAAAACATTTTACTATTTCATGAATGTCGAGCAAGCATTATATAAGAAATAACATACAAGGACTGCTTGAGAACTGAGAAGTACGGCAAAAAATGAATGAAAAATAAATATTTTGATTGAAATTTTGGTTTGATGAACAGTATTCTTCAAAATGAAGTAAAACATGTTTAATTTTATGTTCTTGTTCATTTATATGATGAAACGTATTCCTCACATACAGTTCATCATATTGAAAAACACTTTTTCGACAGTTACCAAGTTTTTATCATATTTATGATCGCATTCATAAATTGATGGCCTTAGTCAATATCATTATAAAGGGTTCTTCAATACAATGAATCATGGTTTAAGGAACGGAATTCAACAATATGATGTACATTTTTTTCCGTGTAGTCACTAAAAGAAATATTAAAATTATTTATATACGATAATTTGGCTTTATTTTAAAGTTGAACCGCAATATTTATAAATATGACTATGCAAAAACTTTCTACTCATAAAGAGGTTCCAAAACTGCAATAAAACAAAAGTTCCAAAAATGTTGATTAAGATGTTCTGCCTGTAAGGTATCGATATTCATTTCAATGTTACAATCTCTGTTGAAAAAAAAAATATTTACTGTTTTCTATTTTTAATTTTCCACGAACACTTAACGCCGTACCTGTCATTAATTGAACGAATATAGATACAGTCATCAGCAGTCAGAATCAAGCGAAGCGCCTAAAAATAGAAATGAAAAAAAAAAATGCGATAAAATTTTGCGCATGAGAAAAAGTTCTAAAATTACTAAAAGTTTTTTTCTTTTGCAATATTTGACAACAAACAAACCAGCTGACAATCACGATGACAAAAACGTTTGTTTATCGAATGCAAATATTAAAAATTTTGATTGATCACTGATCGTGTGCGAATTCGATTAATTATTGAAGGCGCGATTGTAGGGTGACGTGGGTTGGCAACGACTTGGCATGATAACGAGCTTTTGCTAATTTTATTTTGAGAAATTGAATTTATAATAAGATTCTTTTAATCATATGTTATAAGTATGACATATTTAGTTATTGATATTAAGCCTAATGTTTATTGCATTAATACCTTAAGATACCTTCACACTTTAACTTTAGTTCATATTATTATGAAATTATGTAATTTACTTCACTGTGTAAGCAGTAAATGAGACCCAAAATAAGTAAGCGTACATCTGTATTAGAAACAGATGGAAGATCAGTGCACTAGCTCATCATCGATTCTCGTTAAGTGTAGAAGTTTGTGGAAACTTCTAGAATCTGTCTATATGTTTCAAAGGCATGTGAAATAGTTGAAGATATCTTACGTGTTGTGTAAAATAAAACAATTATATTTAACAAAAACGTTATAAGCTAAACGTGATAAAACAGATCCGGTTAAAATTTCTGTAAGCAGTAAATAAGAGTAAATGCAACCCATGATGAGTTAGCGTACTGCGGCAATGTGTTGGGAAAAGATGGAAGATCAGTGCACTAGCTCATCTTCGATTCTCGTTAGAAGTTTGTGGAAACTTCTAGAATCTGTCTATATGTTTCAAATGCGTGTAAAATAGTTGAAGATATCTTACGTGTTGTAGTTCCATTGTGTAAAATAAAACAAATATATTTTAAAAAACGTTATAAGCAAAACGTGATAAAACAGATCCAGTTAAAATTAATTTTCGAATAAAAAATTATTTGTACATTTCGAAAACTATTAAAATGAAAAATAAAAAATTATTTTTGAAAACAAAATACAAAATTGTTAAAGTTATAAAGTAGATAAACTGTGATACTACAGTGCAATACGGTTTTTTATGAAGTGTAGAGTTCGTGGAAAGTTCTAAAATCCGGCTCTGCAGTATTTAAGAGCGCGTCTTCAGTAGTGATTTGTGTCGACTAGCTACATCTCTTGAGGGTGAATTTTTTTAAAAATGAAAAGATTTTCGATGGATATTGATTTTGGTTAATGTCCTATAAACGTAATTTTAATTTTATTTATTTATTTTTTATTTGCAGGTTAAAGGTATTATTAAAAAACAGACAATTTTGGAATGAAAAAATAAATCAAAATAATAAAAATAATAAAAAAAAAATCAATTAAAATAGTACAAACAAATGTCAGAATGGTCCAGAATAATCTAGAAGTTTGAAAATTACAAATATTAACACCATATGATAAATTAACTTAAAAAATATTAAACTTTACTAAAACAAAAATATAAAATTTATTATAAATTACTTTTAATTACTATACAAATTTGCATTTAAAAAAAGTATGTTAATTTTTTGTTAAGTTTTAAAAAAGAAACCACAAAAATGTAAAAATTTATAAAATTAAAAAATATTTAAAAAAAAATAATACTAAATTGTGAAAAAGCTTAAATAAACTAAAAATGCAATTAAAAGCTGTATGCCGATGCAAAGTACACGATACAGCTGAAAAGTGTGTGACAAAAGTTCCACAAAAGCACCACAACACTCACAACAACTACGTTAGTAAAAGCTGTATTGCTCTCGTGCTGCTGTCGCTTTGCAGTCGCCTGCAACTGCCCGCGGCACATGCCGCTTGTCGCGACGAGCCGAGTCGCGCGTGCGAAGCAATCTGCACTACGGACAACAGCACCGATTGCAATGTGCGCGCACTCGTGCTGCTGCCCGACGACATTGAACATGTGGCGTCGTTGAGACGTGTGCTGCCCGTGCTGCAAGTGGCCGGCGAACATGTGCGCGAGTATCAGCTGTTGCCCTCACACATACGATTTGACTGGATGCCGCAAAACGACAAATGCGAGGCGGCCTATGCAGTTATCAAGGCAATGGACGGCACTGTGAAGAATTGTGCGCATGTGCTATTCGGACCGGTGTGCGATTATCCGTTGGGTGCGTAGAGCATGCTTTAAGATTTTTCTTTAATTTAATCTTTTTTCTTAACTCTCTCTCTCTCTTTAGCTGCCGTCTCACGCATCACCAAGTATTTCAACAGCGAAGGCACGCCTCTCATCTCCGTCGGCGGTTTTACATTCGACTTTGAGACACCGAAGACGCACTGTGACAATGAGTTCTACATGTTGCTGCGCACCGGCCTGTTGAGCTTTGAGTCGCTTGCCGAGCTTACGATCGCCACAATGAAGCGGTGAGTATGAGGTGCTCTATTTGGTTCACATGTTAGTTGAATTTTAAAAAGGTTTCCTTTTCGCTTTCACCGGCTACATCACTACATTCGCTCATCGCCACTAAAGCAACAATTGGTCGCATTCGGTGTTCTTCTATGAGCGCGATGGTCAACGCAATGTCGGCGGTCAGCACACCTGCTTTCTAATGATGAACAGTCTCGGCCGTCAGATGCGCACCGAGAACATGACGTTTGCCCAGTATCCGCTCAACACGGCGTTCACGAATCGCAGCGCAGAGATGAGGCGAGAAATTGGCAATAAACATTCGAGTGAGTGTTGAAAAGTTTTAAATATAATAGAGAGAAATTAAAAAATTAAGTATATAGGAAGATTTTCAATGGATCAAATATGGTCTAAGTGGGTGTCAGTATTTTCATACAACACACTTTAAGCTAGAATAGTCAAAATGTAAACTTTTTGTGCTTTCTCCATTCTGTTAGCGAAAATTCTGTTAGCAAAAGCTTTTTCGTTTGACATGTGTGTTAATAACATTGGTGCAACATTTTGTAAAATGTTGATAACAGCACAATACGGCTGTTGGTATGGATGACAAGCTTTATTCAAGCTTTGTGCTTTATTACAGACATGGCGAAACTATATAATAAAATTACCATTTTTGCGTTTCTTTATCACGCTCAAAATGCTGAATATATTGTAAAATAAACGAAAAAAACTGATAATGAACTATTATGAAAATTCGGTACACTTGAATATCTATATATATAAAAGAACAAGTCCTGATTGACAGACTGACTGTCTGACTGACTGACTGACTGTCTGACTGACTGACTGTCTGACTGACTGATCGATCAACGCCCAGGCCAAACCCTTGGACCTAGGAACATGAAATTTGGACAGGGTGTTCGTCTCCCGACGTAGGCGCGCACTAAGGCGGAATTTTTTAAAATTCGCCCCCTAAGGTACAAAAATGGGCGTGGCAAAATTGAATTTTTAAATGCAAATAACTGTGTACATAAGATAGCCACAGTATTGAAATTTAGCCCAATGATGTATATTGTGGTTGTTTATCATTTTTCCAAATGTGGGCGGGATTAGACCACAGGGCGTGGCACCTCCCATATAACCAAAACATTTAAATTACTATAACTCCTGACATACTAAAAGTAGAGTTATAAAAATCAAACCAAATGTTCATATTTAAAACTACAATAGCCACGTAGAATGTGGGTGGGATTGGACAACGGGGCGTGGCACCTCCCATATAACCAAAATATTTAAATTACTATAACTCCTGACATACTAACAGTAGAGTTATAAAAATCGAATCAAATGTTCATATTTAAAACTCGAACAGCCACGTAGAATGTGGGCGGTATTGGACCACGGGGCGTGGCACCTCCCATATAACCAACACATAGAAATTGCCAAAAACTTGACATACTAATAGTAGAGTTATAAAAATCGAACCAAATGTTCCTATTTAAAATTCCAATCGTCACGTAGAATATGGGAGAGATTGGTCCACGGGGCATGGCACCTCCTATACAACCAAAACATTAAATTTTCTATAACTCCTGACATACTTAGAGTAGAGTTATAAAAATCGTATCAAATGTTCATATTTTAAACTGCAATAGCCACGTAGAATGTAGGCGAGATTGGACCACGGGGCGTGGCACCTCCCATATAACCAAAACATTAAAATTGGTATAACTCCTGACATACTTAGAGTAGAATTATAAAAATCGAACCAAATGTTCATATTTAAAACTCCAATCGTCACGTGAGATTGGACAACGGGGCGTGGCACCTCCCATATAACCAAAACATTAACATTGATATAACTCCTGACCTACTATGAGCAGAGTTATAAAAATCGAAACAAATGATCATATTAAACATTGTAATCTTTTTTTTTTTTACAAATTAACCAACGCTCAGGGGATGCCCCCTATTCGTGCAATGCACAGTGTTGATCGTAAGAAAGGATTATAGGTTAAAGGGAGGAGGAAAGGAGGAAATATTAAAAATGTCGCGAAAAACAGACGCAGGGAGATTGTTCCACAAACGTATCGTGCGACTGAAGAACGAATTATCTCTGTAATGCGTGGTTCTGTTGAGAACCGAGTGAACTACGAAGGGGTGGGCTTGGTTCGATGCCCGAGTAGAACGAGAGAATACACGACCTGGTGGAATCAGGCCATGTATTTCCCTCGAACACTTACCATTGTAGTACCTATAAAACAGGCTTACACACCCTACGGTCCTTCGGTGCTCAAGAGAACCAATAGAGGATGAAATATTTTCATCCCCTATTAAATATTGCACGTTGTTGGATTCGATCCAGGAACTCCAAAGAAGATTTTGAAGCCCCTGCCCATATGTGCGAATTGTATTCCATCTTAGGCCGAATATAGGTGGTGTAGACAATGCGCAAGTCAGCGGGAGTGAAGTATGTCTTACACCGTTTCAAAAAACCGAGGCACTTGGCCGCTTCTTTCGACACATCAAATATGTGATCACTCCAACGGAGGTCACATTGAATTGATATACCCAGAACGTCAAGAGCAGCTGACTGCGCAATATCCACAGAGTCCATATGGTGGGGAGGAAGGGTTGAATCCATTCTTTTGTGAGATAAACTTATTACGGGCAATGCTGTGAGCTAGTTCGTACATATGACTACTCAAAAAAAATAAATTATTTAAAGATTTGCATGTTTGCAGTTATTTTTCATGATTCATAACCATTGGGGACCACTGAAACCTCTTTAAAAGATAACCGCACACATTATCAGATAGGTATAAGGTATTAAAACATTCATAATTCTATAACATTCATAATTCTTACTAACAAAATGTCTCTTTTGAAATTGTGATATGAATTTATTATTAAAAAATAAAAACTTTTATCACATATTTCCACCAAAAATTACCTTATTCAATAAAATAACAGAATTCGGAATGACCAATAATATATAAGAAGAAATAAATATATGTATTTGCAATTTAAAAGTTGAATTCAACTTTTTTTTTTAAATATTGAAAACAAAATGTATTAAAAAATTTATTTTTAAAAACTTTCCCCATAAACATTTGCCGTTGAATTAAAGTGGTTTGCAAGTTTAAATCAAGCTTTTTTCTAAATTTGTAGTGTTGAGAATAGCGTAGAGAAACGTAATTTAAAAAGTTGTAAAATATAACATTCTCCATCAAAACGTCTTTTTAATATCTATCATATTTTTCAAATTATATCGAAGTTGAAGGAAACTTTGAATTCTATTTGAAATACACTAATATTTCAAGCTGAGCTATACACTTGTTAATGGCTTGAATTTTTGCTTATATCACCGTTCAAAAATAACTTAATAGATCACTTGATATTCATATTAAACTAAACAATAAATCCACACTTGTTTGAAACTTGATACTGAGAAAAATTTTCAACATATTCGTATACTGCATTTTTCTATATCAAAACAATATAAAAGGGAATTGGAAATATAAAAGGGAAGTTAAATGTAATATGCATGTTAAATCGCAGAAGTATTACATATTGATCATCATTAATAGATCTGTTTTCCAGGTCTCCGTGGTTCGATTTTCATAAAAAGACACATAGTATTGCGGGTTTTCGTACACCGTTTGCAGAATTTCGCATTTAATAATTGAAACGCAACAATTGTTGAGTTCTGTAGTTAATAAAGATATACCGGCTATAATTATGGTAATTTATAATATTTCAACTCGAATGAAAAAAATTTAAACATATTTTTTCTGTTTGAAGTCTAAGAGCAACGCCTGCTCATAAAAAAAGGAAACTAAAATAAAGGGTTTTTCGACAGGGACGCTACAAAATTAGAGCGACAGGGACAGCACACGACGCCATATTTCATGCCGCTCTTTTGACATTTCTCTTCAATAAGGTTTGCCATTTCATGATGGAAATATATACGAATTTGAATTTTGGTAGTAAATTTTAATAATTTCGACTCGTTGTTGGCTCGTACATCTTTCCATCATGAAATGGCAAACATTACTGAAGAGAAATGTCAAAAGAGCGGCAAGAAATATGGCGTCGTTTGCTGTCCCTGTCGCTCTACTTTTGTTGCGTCCCTGTTGAAAAACTCTTGAAAAAAACTTTTGTAGCGCTCTTATTGAAAAACTCTTTACAGCATACATATCACTTCAAACCAATCTCAAGTCAATTTCTAGTGCATTACAAGTGTAGAAAGTAATATTTAGATATAATTGTTGTACAAGTTGATCTAAAGTTTTTAAAAAATGTAGAATATTAGTGAGCTTATAGAACACAGATTTTTAGCCCAAATTGCTGTTTATTATACGTGATCTCGAATTTATGATTAAAGCTTGGGGAATAGTCAAAAAATATTATTGAAAACTACAAAATTCAAAAAATATTCGCTAAGGCTTGACGAAATGTTTATTACGTTGTGTTCAGCAATATTTCCTGAGGTAAAGACGAACAATGTAGACAGACAGTTCTAAAAATACTATGATAAATGAAATTGAAATGTAAATTAGCGACAACAACATAAGGTTTGTGTAATTAATGCATGATAATTCAATTGCCATGTTAATGACACTCTAATGATGATTATAATCGATTCATATTGTAGATACTAATTAAATGTGGAATGTATATCCAAAAGTTCATTCATGTCATTGCTGTTTGATTGCATGTGGCATAGTTAATATTAAATTATACTGCAGTTCTATATGTCGAAATATTATTTAACATAATTCAGCGCAAATGTATGGCAGGGTCGAGGCAGTTTAGAAACATTTTTTCGACATATTTCAAACAAACAAATGTAGAGTTTGTATCACAAGCAGTCTGTTTTCGGAAACTTCCCAAAATATTTCTTGAATCAGCCATTAAAATTCCTTCATATTTTACATCCTGCTATACACTTCCCAAAATATTCTATTTATATGTGCGTTTGCCGGAAACATGCCCTAAAAATATTTCAGAAAAATCCAATAATGATGTCTCGGAATATTCCCCACACAAAATTTTTGCCAGGGTCATGGAGTTCAGAAGCATTTCCTCGACATATTTCAAACAGACAAAGGCGGAGTTTATATCACAAGCTGTCAGTTTTTGGCCCGTTCCCAAAATATGCCATCTACCATCTACCATTAAAATTCCACAAAATTTAACAACCTGTTATACAATTCCAAAAATATTCCATTTATCTGATTGATTTCCGGAAATATACCCGAGAAAAATGTCTGGAATTTTAAAGGAATATTTCGGGCATATTTCCGGCAAACGCACAGCTAAATGGAATATCTTGGGAAGTGTAAACAGGTTGTAAAATTTGATGGTATTTTAATGGCAGATTAACGCCATATTTTGGGAATGGGCAGAAAACAGACAGCTTTTGATACAAATTTCACCTTTGTTTGCTTGAAATATGTAAAAAAAATGTAAATGAACTGCCTCGATCCTGCCAAAAATGTTAGCTGGGGTATCGGAATATTTCTTAATAATGCCAGACCGGGTATCCGAGACAAAATTACTGTTATATTTATAGAATATTTGGGGAATGTTTTGGGCCAACACACATGTAATTGGAAGATTTTGGGAAGCGTATGGTAAGTTATCAAATTGTGAGGTATATTAAATTTTAGTCCATTCAGAAACACACAAATATTACGTGACATGCAAACTTGTTAGTGAAAAAATCACTGATTAAAAAAATGAAACGAATAAAAGAAATATTAAAAACTTCAACAATACCGCACAATAAAGAAATATAGATAAAAGAAAAAACAAATAATATCACGCAGGTATTTTGCAGAAGCTGTTTTTGTGACATTAAATTTTATATCAGCATTTAACAATTAACAGAAGAAACGCAAACACAAAATAAAAGAGCAACAAAAATAGTTAAAACAAATAAAACAACATTTCCTAACGTTTGATTGTTAAATTAGTTTAAGTTATTTTAATGCAGAAATTGCAAAAAATATCACGAAGTAAGAATTAGAAATGAAATACAAGTCAAAACTAAAATATTACTAATACGTCATGTTGTGCTATACAGTATAAAAACTGTTATTTCAAGACTAGTAAAAACAAAAAAAAAATTCGAGAAAAGAGTTTTCAATCACCCCATTCTTCCATTTGTTCCATTCTGATTATTTCTTGCACAAATCCGCTTTTGCATGCATACCTTAATTCTTCAGTCATACACGGATAGAAAAGATTTGTTTGAATATGTTTGATTTTTATTAAAAAATAATACGAAATCACCATACAAGTATTACGAAAGAAGCGTAATTAAATTATTGTTCAGATTGAATAACATATTGTGTAAACATTTTATATATTCCCCAGCAGAATCTGTCAAACTTATCATAAATATGTTACAATACAAACATAAAATTTTAATTGCATTTGAATAAACTATTTCTTGGCAGTTTACTTGGTTATAACTATGTTTCAAAACAAACAGAAAATGCTATTCCAATCTAATTAAAACGTATTTTCGCAACGCTCGTCTTCATTCGATTAGTTATCGACAGACGAAGTTGGCAACGTTGCGCCGCATTTTCTACCTACGCCATCGTTTGAACATATTGATGTTTAAAAACAAACAAAAAGGAAATTGGATTTACATAAATGTATTCTTTCAACATTCTTCTTGTACACGAAGTTGGCACTCGTTGAGCAGAGTTTTCTATCTACGTCTCTTTTGTCATCGTTTGAAGTATGTATTGGTCCTTTTAAACATACTGATGTTTGAAAAGAAACAAAACCAGTTGGGAAGGTTAGATCACATGGGAAATTTTAAAGTAGGTGTTATTATGATATTTAGAATTATCAAAATTACAGTCGGTCTAAGCCGACTATAAATACCCTTCACATATGTGTGGTTACCATTCAAAGTGGTATATAGGTCACCAGGGTATACGAATCCTAAAAATAACTACAAACTTTCGATCGCTGAAGAATTATTCATTTGATACCCATATTTATAAATGGGTAGGTGTGGGAACCACAACTCGTTTCGCAGGTAAACATTATTTTCATGTATTTCAGCATGATGTCAATATATATTTGACCAAAAAAGTTTACCTAAGCACGTATACAGTAAAATTGATCAGTATATGAACATTTTAAATGAGGTATTTGAACATAAGTGGTCGGTTCTCAGGTCACAATAGATGAATCATGCCAATTTTCTTGTTCAGACAGCTTAGATATATAAGTAATCTAAATCGACTCAGGATCAAGAATATATATACTTTTCTATACCGGAGATGCTTTCTTCAGGGTGTTACAAACGGCGTACCAAACTGAATATACCCTTTCACTCTTAGTGTAGGGTATAAAAATGAAATTAGATGTAAATAAAAGTATTCTTGCAATATTCTTCTTGTATACGAAGTTTACACTTGGTGACCGCCATTTTCTGCTTACGTCTCTTTTGATGTTTGTTGAGAAAACTTATTCGTATCGGTAATACGACGTCATTTGTAAATTTTAAAAATATACAAATTGTGGTACAAAAAGTACAAATAGTAACAAATAATATCATTTAATAGTGCAGTATATAATTTAATTGTTCCTGAATGTTTTTCTAAAATTATTGTGAAAAGCCGACACGGATATTTCATCAAATAAAACACAACTGAAAAATCAGTGCATCTAGTTTCAAACAGAATTCGGCATTTTTTCTGTATAACAGGCTCCGCGAATTCCTTGCCAACGCTATGTGCTGTACTGAGACTTGTACTTGCAGTTTTAATTCAATTATTTATTTATGCATTTAAAATTTTGTATTTGAGTTCAAATATTATTAATTCCCACTGTGCATGTTTAATGATTTATAATAAAAATTAATAAAAAAAAACAATATTTTATTTTTATTTTCAGGATTCATTTCCAAAAATATTTAGTTAGATATTTTTGTATGCAAACATGCTACTTTTTGAACTGAAACAACTAATATGTTTATATATATACATATTTATATTCAGGTCGTTCCAAATCAAGCTATATTTTAAACATATTTATGTTTCGGTTCAAATATTTATTTTGTTTTGATGTGGTAATTATTATGTTTCTATTTCAACATGCACCATTTTAAGGGGCAACATCAAAATGTTTCCGTGATAACATAATGTAAATCAGAGCTCATTACAACACTGTTCAAGTCTCAAGACAACCCTGTTTACAAACGATTTATCAGGCAATTATATATTATTAGGGTATCACTTATTTGACACTTTTTTCGATTTTTAGTTTTCTCACCCCCTAGGATTGTTTATTAGGGACAAAAAATAAGATGTGAACATATTTTTGAATATGAAGAACGGGAATACGTGCTGCAATGACATAGAAAATTGTACTAGAAGGTGCATTTGTACTAGGAGTCGAATTGTAGAATATTCCGAAACCATGTTTTGAGTAAACAATCTTCTAGAACTGTTTGCGAAAAAAATTACCTGTAATCGAATTTTCGACATATCGATAATTTTTCGAGTTATCCATTGTTTTATACAGCAGTAAACACATATAAACCAAGGAAAATAAAATTTTTCACGCATAAAAACAAATTTGTTTATTGTAGCGCTAGGTGTTATGGGTCTAATATCGAAAAGTTACTTTCAGTATTTTCTTTTGTTGAATTTTTAAAAATAGAGAAAAACCAAAATAATGGTTTATTAAAAAATGGGCTATATTTTGAAAACTAGAGCCAAATTTTGAAAACTTATACCATTTTCAGAATCAGTGTTATAAATGTATCCAATATTTGTAGAAACTTTAACTACACCAAAATTATTGTAGGGCAGTTCAGTTGTAAAGAAATTATAAGACAGAATTAGATTCATCTAACGATGGTGGAAGCATTTACGTTATGTTGTTTTTAATAATGCATACAACATTTACATTTAGTTTATTTCATATTTAGAAAAGAATAAAAAAATGACAATAAGAATATTTTAAAAATATGTTAATGCCTTAGTTTAATATTACTCAATGACACAGTGAATAAATGCATGATTGTTTATTTTATTTTCATAAATAGCAGCACTTTCAATACTATTTATAGCATTTTTCTAATCCCGAAAATCCCGGGATTTCAGTTTTGAATCCCGGGATTATTTCGGGACTGATTTTAGGCTCAATCCCGGGATCCCGGGATCGACATACCTAGTACAAATGCACCTCCTAGTACAATTTTCAATGTACTTGCGGCACGTGTTCCCGTTCTTCAAATTTTGAGTCCTAATAAACAATCCTAGGAGGTGAGACAAGGGTGTTAAAAAATAAGTGACACCCTAATATATCATGTTTACATAAAATTCCAAACATACATGTTAATGCCTGCAAAATTATGTTTGGAGAACCATACTTATTTGAAGTATTTTTTATATGGCACCATCTCAGAAATTAAAGAAATATTGTAGGATGGTTTTATGGAGTCTGGAGTCTTTATTTATTTTCCAAATTAATATATTAGAAATTTATGATAAATAAATAAAATTAAAAATTGAAAACAATAATTAGGAATAGATATGAAAGTAATACGAGTAATACTGAAAAAATAATTTTAAATTGTGATTATAGCTTTATTTTGACATATGGACATTTTTCGAAAAACATCAACCACGACCGAAAAATTCAAAATGCTCAAATCTTTGAAATGACGGTGGATTTAGAATTTTAAATATGTGAATCTAAAAAGAAAATTCTATTCCGTTAACAGTTACGTAGCCGCGGTAGCTCAGTGGTTAGTGCGTTGGACTGCGAGCCGAAAGGTCCCCGGTTCAAGACTGGACTGGGGCTAACAACATCTTTTCATAGAAACATTTTCTATACCGTGGTACCTCTCGGCAGTAAATGGCAAACCTACGAGAGTAAAACCATTGCCTATGAAAAAGCTCTCACCCGCCGTTCGGATTCGGCAATAAACTGTAGGTCCCACCACTTTGAGTACAAATATAACACGCACAGCTCAAAATGGTGAGAGAGCTCGGCCGAAGTTCTATACAGGACTGTAGCGCCATACTATTATTATTATTATTAACAGTTACGTATGAGTGACATTTACTGCATTTGAGTAAAATGTATTGCCAACGATTAAAGCTTTAGTTCAAATTTATATTTGCAATTTTCCAGTACCTCATAAACTGCATAAAATTGATTTAGTAATTCTCGTTAAATACGCACCGACATGTGTGGTATTCGGAAAGTTTGCAAATGTGTTGATGACTTTCAAAATCCATGCAGCTGCACTATAAATTGGATTCAATTAATAAACAGAGAATGCAGAGTTTGGCCAGTGGCACAAATACATAGATTGCATCTTCAGCAACAGTTGCCATTTTACCCGACATGGCCTATGTTTCCAAAAGAATATGGCCATTGAAAGCAGAAACAAAAATAAATTAAAATAAAATTGATGCGATGACAATGGCATTGAGCACTTTTTTTCGATCCACATAGGAAATTAATTTATTGGAAGATAATTGGAAATGAAGTTATGAAATTGAAAAGTGTGTGAAAGGAAAAAGGTTCACTCAAGAAATATCATAGAATCAGTGACTACATTAAAAACTACAAGGTACTTTGTGACCAGATCAAAAACTTATTTCATATTTTGCAAATTGCTTAGAATTCGGTTACAGTTTAAATCTCTGATTATTTAAAAAATATGTTTATTGGTACCTTCAATGCATGCGCCATAAATTTGTGTTTTTAAAGTTAGCTTAATAGGAAATTTTCGTATTTCAACCGTTGTTTCAACCATGAATGAAATATACACAACTGCGAAAAGTACCAAGTTGAAGATTTTTCAAATTAAAATAAATCCTCAACTAAGTTGAAACTAATTTCAACTTTAGCAAAACATTTAAAAATCCTTGTGAAGTGTTGCATATAAATTTTACTTCAATTTAAGTTTTGCTAAATATGGCGAATACTATGCGATTATAATCCTACGTGGAATTTCTAAGAATTTCAAGGCAGTGTATGTACAAAAAGCAAATGAGTTGCTGAAAAGAAATGAAATTTTTGCACTTGATTTAATTGTGTGTGGTAAGAGTTAGTATATGAAATCTGTTGGGTGTACTTTTTTCCTAATCTGCAAATAGAGTAAGAGATAAATACAGAAAGAAGTGTATAGTTACAAAAAAAAATACAAATGCAAAAAGAACAAGAACAAAGAAAATATCAAACACAAAAACAAAAGCATAAAACTAAAGCAATAACACAAAAACAACAACAAAATAATAACAAAAAAAGATGGAAATAAAAAAACAAATGCAAATACAAATAACAAAAGCAGAATTAGAAATCAAAAACACAAAATAAAAATTATAAACACAAAAGCAAAAACAAAAAGAAAACAAAATAAAATAAAATAAAAACACAAAATCAAAACCAAACAAAAAACAAAAGCATGAATACAAAAGAAAAACACAAATGCAAAACACCAAAAGCAAAACAAAAAAAAAGTAAATCCAGATCTAAAGAAAAAGAAAAAGCAAAACATAGAAACAAAAGCAAAAACACAAAAACAAAAGCACAAAAGCAAAAACAAAAACAAAAGAAAAACACAAAATAAAAAACAAAAACAAAAAAGTAAAAACATAAAAGCATAACACAAAAGCAAAAACACAAATGCAAAAACACAAAAACATAAAAGCAAAAACGCAAAAGCAAAAACACATCTTAAAAAAAAACAAAAACATAACCAAAGAAAAACAAAAAATCACATCACAAATGCAAAAGTAAAAACAAAAGCAGAAACACAAGAACGAAATCAAATACACAAAATCAAAAACATTAGGAAAAGAAAAACACAAAACCAAAAACACAAACACAAACACAAAATCAAAACACAAAAACAAAAGCAAAAACAAAAACAAAAAAAGTAAAAGTAAAAACACAAAAATAAAAGCAAAACAAAAAAACAAACAGAAAAACAGAAAATAGTAAAAAGTATAAACACAATAGCAAATGCAAAACCAGAACAGAAAAACAGAATATAAAAAACACAACAACAAAAACCCAAAAACAAAAGAAAAACACAAAATTAAAAACACAAATGCAAAAATACAAAAGTAACAACACAAAGCAAAAATAAAAAAACAAATGCAAAAACTCAAAATAAAAATACAAAAACAAAAAAAAAAAAAAACAAAAGCACATATAAAGTAAAAACACAAAAAGAAAGCGAAAACACAAAAACAATAAGAAAAACAAAAGCTAAAGAAAAAGCAAAAACACAATAACAAAAGAAAAAACACAAACCAAAAAGGTAAAACACTAAAACGAAACAAAAACTCAAAATGACAAAAATACTAAAACAAAAGAAACGAGTTGGGAAAGTTAGGTCACATGGGTAAGTTCGGTCACATGGGGCGGATTTTTATAGTCGGTCGGGCTCGACTATGGAATACCCTACACCTTTGGTGGAGATATTAATGAGGAATATTTAATTGTATACCTAAATTTTAAATTTTTAATTATGCTGAACCTCCCCACCCTCAGATAATTATTCATATATCAGAAATTTACGTCTAATATCCCCATATATTAAAAAATTTATAAAAAGTATAAAAAACTTAAAAAATATATTTGGGCGGACCACGCCTATATTTAAAATTTTGAAAGGCTAATATTTCATAGATTTGATTTTAATAGTTTACGGATCAAATATCACTATGAAAACCCGGGAAATAATGAAAATAAAAAAGTGGGCGGATCACGCCCATTTTTGAACCACATATTTTTAGGTGAATTATAACAATACGTTTTAAATTTTAAAACTATACCTTGAATACTTTTCGAGTTATTAGTTCCGAAAGAGTTATATAAAAGTGACTTGTATGGGAGGTGGGCGTGTCCGTTGACCGATTTGGCTCATTTTCAAACTCAGTTCCTACTTTTGGCTAAAATATATTGAGACGAAATTTCATCGTATTCTGATCAGTATTTCTCAAGTTATTCTGTATTCGGACAGCAAGACAGCAAGACAGCAAGACAGCAAGACAGCAAGACAGCAAGACGGACAGACAGACAGACAGACAGACAGACAGACAGACAGACGGACATGGCTAAACGGACTCGGGTAGTGATGCTGATCAAGAATATATATACTTTTCCATACCGGACACGCATCCTAAGGGGCGTTACAATATATGCACAAAGTTAATATACCCTGTACCTCATAGGTGTAGGGTATAAAAATACAAAAACTAAGTAAAAATGCAATAGTAAAAACTCAAAAACAAAATCAAAGCAAAAAAACACACAAATAATAAGGTTTAGGTAATTATTCTACAAAAAATTTATATATTTTTTAAGAGCCCATCAATAAAGAAATTTATATACATTATTAAATTTTAAAAATTGTAAAAAAATACATCTTGTAGGATAATCTACATATTTATACAATAAATTCAAATAATTTTTCACAATTTTTGGATCAGAAATTTTGAATAAGAAACAATAAAGTTATGATCGTTAAAAACTATTTTCTTTAAATAATAAAATGTTTTAACCGAGTCAATTCAACTTCAAATCACCGATCAAATAAATTCAAAATTGACATTTATCAAAATCCAAGAGGTTTAAGATTTTGGTAAAATTTTGGTATTACGGGGTATTATTGATCATTTTTTTTTTGTTTACAGTTTTTTCGAACAACTATATCTTTTCTTCGGAAGAGACAGAAATTTAAATATTTCTTTATTCAGAAACTTCTTATTTGGTATTTTCTAAATAAGGTTATGTTTCGATCTTTTTTTTAATCAATTACTAAAATTTAAACCACATTTTTTTTTTGGTTTTGGTCTTATTTCTTTGTTCTTATTTGGTCTTATTTTACTAGTTTTCTTTAGTTTAATTTTTTGGTTTCGAATTCAATTGTCATGTAACTTATAGTTTCTCTTTCTTTTTATAATCCAGTCTGTCATGATTCGAAGACCTCCGATGCTTTGAAGCTTTCTCGAACTAACTTCGAAAAAATTCGAACTTGTAGTTTTATCGCTTCTGATTTTAAAATTTGTTCGTACATTCAAATTTAAAGACAAAATGTGATATTTATCACATATCACTTTGATATCGCAATATTTTTCGAAACAATGTTGATTTCGAAAAATATCAAATACCGACAGAATTCATCGATAACTATTTACCTACCATGTAGGTTCAAACTGACGTGAGAAATAGTTGCAAGAACGGGTCCGATATTGTGTGATTTCTCCATCTAGTCGCATTGATCTCGTAACGATATCGAAACGAATTGCATACTAGGAACTTACACCCTGTAACGGCTTCATAGAAGGTATGGACAAATGGATGGGAAACTATATATATATATTCTGTCTGTCAGTACATCCGTCCGTCCGTTTTCGACTGTAAACACGATAATTCAAAAACTATTGAATCGATTTTAATGGAATTTGGCAGGAATATGTTTGCATCAAGTAAAAAGACTGTGTTTGAAAATTACTGAAATCGATGCACAAACACGTCATTAATTTATGATTAAATTAACAGTAAAAAATATCTCCTCAAAAAAATTGTACATCTTCTTAATCCAAAATATTTCTACACAAATTGAAAGAAAAATATGTTTTCTTTTCTATTACTCATTTATAAACAATTAAATATTCCATCTAATCGCTCATTCACTATATTTAATAATTCAATTAATTTTGTATTGATATTATTCAAAAACAAAACATTTCACTCTTTGTCTCTGCGATTACTTGTTCTCTGCGTAGCTCAGACAACTGCGAGAGAGTTTTGTTGCTCTTCTTGGAGCACGTTTTGTGTTCTTCATGTTCATTGTTTGGTCTCCAATGCGGCATTTTTATTGCCGGTATTCAGTTCGGTTTTAGTGGTCATGGCGTGCAATCGTGCGTTATTCAAACGGCTCACATAAGTGTAACAAATGTGGTAGTGATTAAACTAAACAAATAAAATAAAAATTTATAGTGAAAATAAATAAAAATTAAATAAATAGAAAAAATTATAACCAAAAAATAATGCAACGCAATTAAAAAAATAAAAATAATATAAGAAAAATACAGCTTGAAATGATTTCCATCTCTTTATAGAGTTCTGAAGTAATATTTGGTTAATCAGCAAAATTTCCAGCAGCCTTCAATCAAACTCATCATTTAATCCAGTGACAGTGATTGAAATTTAATTTTATAAAACAAGTGTATAACAAATGTGTTCAATTAAGTGAACAAAAAAAATTTAAATGTTAAATTTAAATAATAAAAATTTGGCACATTAAATTTTATGTTAGACTTATATTTGTGAACTTGAACTAATGTTAAGTTCAACAAATTAAATCATATTTAACTCTAATGAACCCAATTAATTAAAAATGTTTTTAAAAATTTTGAACGAACCACACAAAAATGAAACACAAAATATAGACGAAAGTGTTAAAGAATAAAAAAAATAATGAAGGCATAATTTTACATAATTAAATACATAAAACATAGGGTTTAAAAATATTCACGTTCACTCATACCAAAGCTGGAGTTATAATAGACGTAACGTAACGTGCTCAAATGTCATCGAAACGGAACGTAACGTTTTGATGAATGCGTACATAATATAAATGATTAGGATGAACTTAACGTAACCTTCGTGGCCGGGATGCATTGATCTTGTAACGATATCGAAACGAATAGCATAACGGGGAACTTACATCCCCGTAACAGCCTCTTAGATGGTATGAAAAAATAGATATATTGATAGCATTTGGATTTCTACGCACCCAGAAAAAATTTCCCTCAAATCCCATTAAAATTGGTCAATAGGACAATTATTGATTTAATAGTATACAAAAAATAAATCTTTTCATATAAACTCAATGGCAATGTCATGGTATTTTCTAGTATTTAATGGTATTTTCCGATTAAAATAATAATTTATCCTATTGACTATTTTTAATAGTAAAAAACTATTATTTATATAGTATTTTTTTCTGGGTGCGTTACGTTTCGTTCCGATGACACAACTCCAGTTTAACTCACGCTATTCATTAACGTTCACCAGTTTTTTCGAAAATCATAAAAGTGACATATTTATGAATAATTTATTTCTTAATTTGTTAGTTACATTGGTATTGTAGGAAAAATATTATTTTGTAAAAAAAAATATTATTTTCTGTTGAGAATTAGTTAACACAAAGAAACTGTCAAAGCCAACGGTGGAATTTTAACAAATATATTTTTATACCCTACACCTACATACAGAATAGAGATTTGTTGCGCCAACCAACTCGTTGCCCAATCAACTTATTCGGTTATCTCAATCACTTTGTCGGTTGTTATTGTCAAAAGAAAAGTAGTTTGTACTGCAACCAATTTCGAACTGTTTTAGGCCAATTTAGTACAGATTTAGAACCATTAGGAGTGTGTATAGACTAATATTTCAAGTGTATAGGCTAATATGACAATTTCGCCAGCAAATTTGTAAACTAATCGATTTACCGAATGAAGTTAGTTGGTACAACAAACTTTTTTATTCTTCCAACCTCATGCCAAAAGAGGATTTTTCTGTGTGTATGAGGTACAGGGTATATTAACTTTGTGTATGTTTTATAACGCCCCTTAAGAGCCGTCTCCGGTATGAAAAAGTATATATATTCTTGATCAGCATCACTACCCTGAGTCCGTTAAGCCATGTCCATCTCGCTGTTCGAATACACAAAAACTTGAGAAATACTAATCAGAATTAGATGAAATTTCATTTCAATATGTTTAAGCCAAAAGTAGGAATTGAGTTTGAAAATGAGCCAAATCGGTCAACGGACACGCCCACCTCCCATACAATTCACTTTTATGAAACTCTTTAGGAACTAATAACTCGAAAAGTATTCCAGATATAGATATAAAATTAAAACATATTGTTAGAACTCTCCTAAAAATATGTGATCCAAAAATGGGCGTAAACGCCCAAATTTTTTTTACATTATTTCCCGTGTTTCATAGAGGAAATTTTAGCGGTAAATTATTAAAATCAAATCTATAAAATATTAGCCTTACAAAATTTGAAATATAGGCGTGGTCCTTCCACTTTTATTTTTCAAAATTTTTTTTTTATTTGTTTGTTTTATATCAATTTTTAAATTATTGGGATATAAGACGTACATTTCTGATATGTGAATAATATTTTGAGAATGGAGGGGGTTCAGCATAATTAAGAACTTTAAAATTAAGGTATACAAATATCCCACATTGATATCCCCACCAAAGATATAGGGTATTCCATAGTAGGCCCGACCGACTTTAAAAGTCCGTCCCATGTGACCGAACTTATGCCCTCAACTTCAAGTAGTAGATATCTAGTGGTATTCGTAACGAACAGATATCTCTTACCTATACGGAGTTTTTGCTCCTTAACTATGCTTTAAAATTACACGATAGATAACTTGGCACCAGTAGATATCTATTCGTTGAAGATACAGGCATTACCCATGTGACCTAACTTTCCCAACTTGTTCTTTTTTATCAATCAAATCTTAAATATTTTTTTATATGTTTCCAAAATTGTCAATCTATTCTAATTCTGATATCTAAAAGCTCTATAAATATCTACATTCTGCAAATTCAAAATTTGTAAAACACCAAGATTCATAAACATTTTTTTTAAGATTTTTTTTAAACCTCACTATAAGGTTTGGCTGGACTTCAAGATTCTAATCAAGAACTCATACTTAGTATTTTGATATTAACTAAAGTTTTTAAGTTCTAACTTAAAACAAATACATGGCAATTATCATGGTCTACCTATTTTGGATTTTAACTTTTTATAAATCGAAATTTTCGAACTGATTTCTTTTGTATTTCATTGAGAAATAAACCCAATGAAATTCGCATGGATCTGAACAAAGTTTTAATCATTCAAATGAAAAAAACTATAAATTTTAAGGTGTATTTATTTCTTTTTGTCTAAATAATTGTTCATTCTGGTTTTTTCCATGTGTGCAGATTATCCAAACATTTTCAAATATACCCAGTCTGCATCGTTTCGAGACTGTTTCGAGATATCGAGTAATTCATTCGATCACGATTTCGTATCTAAATTATAATACAAGTTGTTCTAAGATGTACGTAGATATCGTAAAGAGAAAACTCAGTTTTTTCAAAACCAGAAAAACCGATTCTGGAACGATATCACATCGAATATCGAGATTGATTCGAACAACATTGAGATATCGATGTGATAAATATATAAATATCGTATCTTTTACATAAATTTTATTGTACGAAAAATTTAAAAACGAGATCGAACTTTTTTATCGCAGTTAGTTCGAGAAAACTTCGTCACCGAAGATCTCTGAGACATTGCAGACTTAGAAATCTCGAAGAACTCCGAAATATCGAAGCTTTCTTGAATAACTCCGATAAAACAATTTGATCATTGCTTTATCGAAACAAATTTTTCAAATTTCTCTTACAATGTCTTTGACATGATACGATATTTAAGTATTTAACGCAACGACATCATAATACTTTTCGTAGCTATCTCGAAAAAAAAATACCAAAGAAGCTTCCTCCAAATACGCTACGATAAAGTGTCCGTTATCGTGTTAATTCTCCTTCGTGTTAATTCTCCTTCTCCTTCGCATTGATCTCGTAACAATATCGAGAAAAATGGCATTCTGGTAATTGATACGATTTCTATAGTATTCTCCCTAATTAAAACCATTTTTCGAAGCAAAGCTCAATTTTATTTAAAAAAAGGCATGACTCAGGAATAGATATTGCTTTAATAAATTTTAATGTTTAATTGTTTAATGTTTTAATTTTAATTATTTAAAATACTTAAACATTATACTATAAAAACTATTTTAAAATGAAAATGTTAATCTTTGGCATTGAATTGTCGACAATTTATATATTAGCTGTCAAATGTCAAGCAAATAAAACACTTTACCTACCAAGTACTAAACGCACACGATTCGCAGTAAACAGACGCACAATATCACTCCCTTGTTGAATATTTATATATTCTAGAATATATTTAATTAATTCCATAAATATATTTTATTACTGTTAGCAGATTATTTAAAAATAAATTAATAAAAACTAAAATCTTAATATTTTCCATATTTATTCTAATGCCTACACACAGACACCTACACACCTTTCGGCATGAGGTTGAATGAAAGAAAATGTTAGTTGTACCAACTCACTCATTCATCATTCGGTTAAATCGAATAGTTTCAAAATTTGCTGGTGGAACTTAGCACATGAAATATTAGTCTATACATGATCCTAATCTAAATCTGTACTAAATTGTTCTGAAACAGTTCGAAATTGGTTGCAGAACAAACTACATCTCTATTTATTTTCACAATAACAACCGACTAAGCGGTTGAAAGAACCGAATAAGTTTGTTAGGCAAAGAGTTGGTTGGCGCAACAAATCTCAATTCTGTGTGTACTACGAAATAAATATTTAAATGGTATATTTATTAAAAGTCAAAAAGTTGATTTCAATTTTAAAGTTATCTTTAAATTGTCTATGGTTATGCGGCTTAGAATTTAAAATAATAGTTTTCCAAATATTTCAATGTACTTTAAAATAAATAAATAAAAAAATTAAATACTAAAAATATTGAACAAGTATTTTTTTAGTTTCTGTTTTACTTTTAAAATACTTGAATTGCGCTTAATTTAGAGATGATTTGTTTTAAAAAATAATTGATTGCAGATATATTTTTATTGTAATTGTTGCTTTTAAATACAAATTAAAAATTAAAACAAATAAGCACAGTACGACTGTGTCATCAGTAAAATAATTACTTTGGTTTATAATAAAAAAAATCGTTGTTTGCATTTTTATTTATAGTTGTTAATATCAACAAAAAAAAAAACATCGTAAATTTAAACGACAATAATAATGTCAGTAAATAACAATAACATTAATAATACAACAAGATGAAATGACAATACATTTGTTTTTTTTTTATTTCAATTAATCGCGGACTGCTTTTACATTTTTGATATTTAATTATATGTTTTTTTATGAATGTCTGGCACTTTTTTAATTTAATTTATAGGCATCTTATAATTGAATAATTTTATTAGCTAAAATATTGTATAACAATGCTACACACCGAAAAATCTTCTTTTGACATGAGGTTGTAAGAATGAAAAAGTTAGTTATACCAACTAACTTCATTCGGTTAAATCGAATGGTTTACAAATTTGCTAGCGGAATTGCCATATTAGTCTAAACACATGAAATATTAGTCTATACACACTCCTAATGGTTCTAAATCTGTACTAAATTGTTCTAAAACAGTTCGAAATTGGTTGTAGTACAAACTACAACTCTCTCCGAATAAGATGGTTGGGCAAAGAGTTGGTTGCCGCAACAAATCTCTATTCGGTGTGTATATTTGATAAGTTTTTAGTTGTTAATATTAAACCAGTTGTAAACAGTTGATTTGTAATTGCATAGAGGACAAATGTTAATTTTTTTGTATAGTTTCAGACAACTTGTACACTCAAAATAAAAAAATTTCTATTAACAGTAAACTCTGAATTTGCTGTTTCAGCAAAATCCGGCGCTTTCCTCTTTTCACCTCACTTTTTTGCTACTATTGCAGAATTTTTATTTTAAGTGTAGATATCAAAAAATATATATGTATATAAATCTGTAAAAATATACATATATATATTTATATATTTTTAGACTTTTTGTACTGAGCCGGCAACTGGCAACTGGCAAATCATTAGTAATTACTAATTAGCCATCTATATGACATTTAAAATCTACCTTTATATCATACCATAAACTATATGACAGATGCTCACCCACTCATCTCATCAATAAAATATTTGATAGATCATGTCAGTTTCTAAACTCTTGCTACATTGCAACATTTTGTTTTTTTTTCAATTTATTGAAATTACACTATTCAACAAAACGAGAAAATATTTTTGCCATGGTCATCCCATACATCAATTCTGTATTATTCATGGTTGTTAATCTTGAATGAATATTCTGTCTTTTACTATCACGTAACGTATTTAAGTAATTTGCTACCGAACTTTTAGACCCTTTTAAATCTCATTTTAGTATTAAAAATACAGACCCTTACAAAACATGTTTTGCAAAAAAACTGTATACTTAATTATTCTTTCAATTGTGAAGACTAATTACTATATAACTAAAAACACTAATATTCCGATAGGTTTGTAAGATATTTGAATCTAAACTCCAACCTTTTTTATAATTGCGGATCTAATGATAAATAATGAAATAATGTATGTTTATGTAGAGTATAGTTCAGACTAACGATCTAAATTACTAACATTAATTTATTGGTACAAAATTAATGCGCTATCAACACAGTTTTCGTCAAAAACTGTTAAAACTTACAAAAGTTTACAATACTTGCATATCTTACATATAAATTACAGTATTTAAATAGCTGTTTTTTTTCTCAAAAAGGCTATAATATTAAAAAATAATAGTTTGATGCTACAGCCCTTAGGCTGAGCCCTTAGGCTGAGCCCTTAGACTGAGCCCTTAGGCTGAGCCCTTAGGCTGAGCCCTTAGACTGAGCCCTTAGGCTGAGCCCTTAGGCTGAGCCCTTAGGCTGAGCCCTTAGGCTGAGCCCTTAGCCTGAGCCCTTAGGCTGAGCCCTTAGCCTGAGCCCTTAGGCTGAGCCCTTAGGCTGAGCCTTTAGGCTGAGCCCTTAGGCTGAGCCCTTAGGCTGAGCCCTTAGGCTGAGCTTACTTAGGCTGAGCTTTCTCACCACTTTGAGCTGTGCTTGTTATATTTGTACTCAAAGTGGTGGGAACTACAGTTTATTGCCGAATACGAACGGCGGGTGAGAGCTTTTCATAGGCAATGTTTTACTCTCGTAGGTTTGCCATTTACTGCCGAGAGGTAGCGTGGTATAGAAAGATGTTGTTAGTCCCAGTCCAGGCTTGAACCGGGGACCTTTCGGCTCGCAGTCCAACGAATAGCTTTTATTGCGGTAACTCAGTAGTTAGAGTTACCGCAATAAAAGCTATACCTATATATAAAAATGTTATTCAATTTTTGGATTCTTTAAACCCTGCCAATTTTGGTGCGGATCGGTCGATCCTATCCCAAATTATAACCAAAAATTTTCTTAGCATAAATAAATATTTTAAAATCACACAATCCATATTGGACTTAGTATACTTACTTGGAAGTTTTGAATTTTATAATTTGTTAAGTCGATTAATCAATTTTTGGTTTTTTAATATGAGACTGTCGATATCATTCATATATTGGGTCAAGTAAAAGTTCGACGTTCGACGTTTTCTCCATCAACAGTAGTTAGATTCGCATAACTTTAGTAACACTTAATCAAATTAAATCATACTATGCTCCATAGATAGTCCATAGATCATTATAACAAAAAAACAGAATACCATTGGGTATTTAGTCGAAATATTTAAAAATAATTTTGGACCATTTACATAGGGCTGGATACTAAAGGATGCTGGATATTGGAACATGAATTATCTGTGATAAATTTATTGATCCGAATTTCCATCTAGGAATCTCTGCTGAAACGAATGAAATGAAGCCAATTTTGAACAGATTGATAACAGACGATGCAAGATGGATCACATACGACAATCATTTTTGAAAAAGATCGTGATCCAAGAACGATAAAGCAGCACAAACGGTGAAAAAGTCCGTATTAACGACACATAAGGTAACGCCTTATGTTTGGTGGGTTTAGAAAGGAATCCTGAACTGTTGCAGACTAGTCCAGACCATACCCCGTCCGACTACCATTTCTTTGGTTCTGTGCGGAATTCTATTAATGGTTTAGACCAGACTTCAAAAGAAGCCTGTAAATTTGGAATTCACCAATTAAAAAACGAGTTGGTAAAATTAGATCATATGGGAAAGTTCGGTCACATAGGGCTGAGTTTTATAGTCGGTCGGGCTCGACTATGGAAAACCCTACACTCTTGGTGAATATATTAGTGGTATAATTTGGTGGGATAATTTTTAATAATTTACGACTAAAATTTCCACTACAAAAAATCGATACAAAAATTTAAAAATTCAAATGTGGGCGGATCACGCCCATTTTTGGAACATATACTTTAAAACGAATTCTAACAATATGTTTTAAATTTTATAAATACATATGTAATACTTTTCGAGTTATTCGTTCCTAAATAGTAATATATAAGGGAGTTGTATGGGAGGTAGGCGTCTCCGTTGACCGATTTTGCTCAAATCCAAACTACGAACCATTTTTTTCTAAAACGTATTGAAACCAAATTTCATTGTATTCTGACCATTATTTTTCAAGTTATCTTGTATCCGGTCAGACAGCAAGACAGACAGACGGACATGGCTAAACGGACTAAACGGACATGGCTAAACGGACTCATGGCTAAACGGACTCAGGTAGTGATGCTGAAGGGGCGTTACAATATCTGCACAAACTTAATATACCCTGTACCTCATAGGTGTAGGGTATAAAAAACTAAGTAATATTAATAATTAGTTCGGAATGTGCTCTGGATAACCATAAATCATTTTCTTGTTTATCATAAAATCTTAAATGTTACAAAAATATAAAAAAAATTCTAAATAACCCAAAAATGTTCCGAGTTTAGACTCAATTATCTTAATAGCGTATTCGAATATAAGCATTAATTAGTATATTAAAATTAGTTTTGACAATTAAAAGAAAAATTGCGTTTTTGAAAAACTGTATTTCAACCGTACTATATTTATCTTACTCAATGTTGTGTATGAGAACGGCTTAAAATTACGACTGCATTTTTCTCAAAAATGTTACGTAATAGAAAAAAAACTGAGTATGCAGTCCAAATCAGCACCTGCAAATTATAAAGAATTGATGTCCATGACAAAAATTGTGTTAAGTAGTGTTATTAAAATGGAATAATACGTTCAATATGAAGTAGTAGTAGCAAGAAAAGGTGTTGATTGAGGTGACTATGAATGTCTATGGAAATACGGAAATAAAAAGTCATTAAGTCACTGACATCATTAACTATGCAATATTGTGATTTTTACAATGTTGCCACATATAGATTAAATAAAATAATAATTGTGTGTATGCATAAATTGAAATGTTTTCTATTTATTTAATAAATAATTTTACTAAATCTTTTTTTTTTTATTTTACTACAAAATGTATTTTTGCTAAATACAATCATAATTATTGACTAATGAATTTTATTTGTGCTTTTAAATTATTTTCAAATAACGTCTTTTGTTTTATTTATTTTTCAATTATTTCTTCAATCACTGCGATTATTGTTTTTTGCATTCGCGCGCTCTCTGTATATTTTGACGGCGATCTGTGTATCTGTGTCAGTCGTATCTTTGCTTTGGGCAGCTGTAGTATTTTTAGCCGCCGCCACTTGTTATGCGCAGCACAAAGTAAACTAAATAATATAAACAAAAAAAAATAAATAAAAAAATTGGAGCGCGTGCGTTTTTTTAATTATTCAGCAGAAAAACAAACAAGATATCAAACATAATTTTCTCATTTCAGAAGTACGTATCCGTAATTCACAATTAGCGTTTTTTTCGCATTTGTCAACTTTGTGTCATTCTCTTGAGTGCACTCGAAAAAAATAAATTTTGGTTTTTCGTGAAATAGACAATATCTTCGCCTATGTTTTAATTCTGAGCACACGAAGAGTTCAAATCCCAACGACACAGAAATCGTATATATACGAAGCATTTGATGTTATCATGACGTCATCATACAAAAATCAATAATGACGATACCTGTCTATAATCAAAACTATCCGTTTGATTACTACCTGTGTTATGTTTTGTATTTGTTATTGATTTTTTATAAGCCTATCAATAGAACTTAGCCTCGACCAGGGGCCCTTTTCTCGTTTAATGAGAAATATAAAATGAGAATGAAAATGAGATAAAATCTGCACAGAAAAAAAAATCGTAATTATAGCCCAAAAGGTTCATTAACACAATTAAATTGTTGCTAAAACTGCGCCGACCAAATTATTAATTGTAATAGCGTACACATTCATCATATTAACAATCGCATTTGCTAGCAACAGCTATGTGTATTCACATACCGCGTTGATGTTAAGCAGTGCGTGGTTGCTACAGCAGTTCATGTTGTGTGTGCGTGTACTTTCTCAAGAATATAAATTATTCCTTTTTAATAAACTAAAAAAGAATTATAAGGGCCATTCCACACCAAATCGACCAGCTGTTGGAACTCGTCTTCTTCGATTTCAATAAAATTTGGACAAACCATGAAGGGTATCGAGATATGCATTGATAATTTTTTTTTGGGCCAAATGGGCCAAAAATTACGTTTATATGGTTGTTCATATTTCAATATCTCTTAAAGTAGAAATACTAGAATTGATAGCTCGTTGATAACTCGTTTTAAAGCTAATAGAATAAGCTTTTATACCAATTAAGTTGTAAGTTCTATACTTGAACATGTGGCCCGTGGTAATTATCCTTGCACTTCAAAATGGATGTTCTTAAAAAGGACCATTTTTAAAATTCTGAAAAAAATCACATATTTTTGTTGATTTAATATAAATGTTTATGCCAAATTTCATGATGATATTTTGATTACATCATATTTTAAAAATTAATTTTCTAAATTTTTACATATTTTTTTGTATTCAAAAAAAAAAAATTTTTTTTTTCAAAAGTAAAATTTGCAATAATTTTTCAATGTATTTGTAACTCTGATTTGGAAAATGGCGTCAGTTTCATTAAATCGTCTCTAGTTATTGAGGTATATACCATTTTTCGAAAATCATAAAAACTATATCCCAAAATCAATATCTCAAAAAATATATTGAATACGATAAAACTGACGCTATTTTAGAAATCAGAGTTAAACATATATTCAGGAATAATTACAACTTTTACTGCAGACATTTTTTGTTTCTATACAAAAAATAAATAAAAATTTAGAAAATTATTTACAAATTATCTCAATTCAATACAATATGTCATAACATATAATGTCATTTATCAAATTTATCCCATCATCATTAAAAACCCGATTATAACACAAAATTAGGCATAATTTTTACATGCAGTTAGACGGTATCGTCGACGATATATCTTTGGAAAGTCAATCATGTCAAAAGTAAGTCTTACAAAAGTAAGTTTTGTAAGCTTGTCCATATTGAAATATCGCATGACTGATAAATGCTACAAAATACTTTATAAAATTTAGATTGTATCTCCTAAACTTCTAAGAAGGCCCTAACAAAAAACTAAAGAACAAAAACCAAAACTGGTTTTTGATAAATGCTTTTTATAACTAAATTACTCGAATTTCATTTAAATTGAATAGTGTGAGTCTCAATCCGTGGTTGATTTGGTGTGGGATTTCTCAATTATAAAAATGTCCACATTATAAAACTAATTTATAAAACATATTGGCTATCTAAATAACAAAAAAAAAAAACAACAAAACTTATAAAATTTAATATCTCTTAAATGAATCCTATTTTTGAATGTTACCCTCATATATGAGCACTTAAAAGAGCGCCAAAATGGCTTTCGAAATCTGAATATAGGGCACGATTTTATGAGCTCACAAGTATGTGACTATTACTACTACTACACGCTGAAAAATAATAGTACTGACCCAAACAATTTCTGCTGGAAACAATGTATTGTTTGGGTTATGTAAATATATATTTTGTTTCAATGACTCAAACATATTATATTAGGATGGAAATGAATAAAATTTGCATGCACGTATTTCCCAAACAACAAATGTTTCCCTGCAAATAAAATATACTTACGTGATAATAAAATAAGATTCCTTAAATAAAATATTGTTTGGATGTATTGTGGTAGCCAAAATAATATTGTTTATTATATATTTTATAAAACAATGTGTCTTTATTTTAGAAGAAATATTTTTATATGAATTGAAAAATTAAAATTCAAAGTCACAATCAATAAAAACAGTAAACAGATTTTTAGAAAATTATAAGTATAAAGTATAAATAATTATAAACATTTAAAGTGGATCTTTACAGGATGCAAATTAATTTTATTTGCATACAAACAACAAATTTTTCCCTGCAAATAACAAAAATATTAATATTTAAGTTTTTATTTCTTACAATTATCTGAACTTATTATAAAGTAAGGAATCTAAATTTAATAAAGGGTTTTCCAATAAGAGCGCTACAAAAGTTTAATTCAAAGGTTTTTCAACAGGGACGCTACAAAAGTAGAGCGACAGGGACATCAAACAACGCCATATTTCTTGCCGCTCTTTTGACATTTCTCTTCAGTAAGGTTTGCCATTTCATGATGGAAAGATATACGAGCCAACAATGAGTCGAAATTATTAAAATTTACTACCGAAATTCGAATTCGTATATCTAAGCATCACATATAAATCTGTAGAAAAACTTATATTGTACTCACCTTTCTTTTTAATTAGTTTTATTAAATTTATCCAGTTTGATGCTACGTCGAGCCTAACACAAAAATCGCGCACTTAAAAATCGAACCACGAGCTGCAACGAAGGTTAGATCACATGGGAAATTTTAAATTTGGTATTATTATGATAGTTCGGATTATCAAAATTATAGTTGGCCTAAGCCGACTATAAATACCCTACAAATATGTGTGGTTACCATTCAAAGTGATATATAGGTCACCAGGGTATACGAATCCTTAAAATAACTACAATCTTTCAATCGCTGAAGAATTTCCATTCATTTGATACCCATATTTACAAATGGGTAGGTGTACCGAATTTCTATTTTTTTTTCGTTTCGCGGGAAAACATTATTTCCATGTATTTAAGCATGAGTCAATATATATTTGACAAAAAAAGTTTACCTAAGCACGTATACAGTAAAATTGAATTGTAGATGTAAATTTTATATGAGTTATTTGAATATAAATAGTCAGATCACAGGTCACAATGGACCAACATGCCCAATTTTTTCACACCTACAGCGTAGGTATATAAGTTATCTAAATTATATGTTTCATTTATCTAACTCTTCAATTGTTTAAGTAGTAGGGATTTCAACAGACAGACGGACACACAGACGGACACACAGACGGACAGACAGACGGACATACAGGCGGACAGACAGACGGACATCGCTAAATCGACTCAGGAGGTCATTCTGATCAAGAATATATATACTTTTCCATACCGAAGATGCTTCCTTCTGGGTGTTACAAACGGCGTACCAAACTGAATATACCCTTTCACTCTTAGTGTAGGGTATAAAAATAGAAGCATAAACGTGCAAATATTGTTGTTTATGTGTAAAGAAATTATGTTTATATACAAACAAATCTTATTTAACGACAAACAAACGATATTTGTGTTAGGCAATTGAAGTATCTCCTCAATCAACAGTTATTTGGATACAAACAAACATTATTTAAAATTTCATAAATGCAAATAATACTTGTTTGTGTCCAAAATTATATTACTTATAATTCACGTGGAAACGTACATATGTTACATGATCCGGCGACGCCACACAATTTTATATAAATGCACTCAAATGTTCATCAGTAATACATTCAACTACAAATCTAAAATATTTAAAAATACATTTATTGGACTTACCTTTCTTTCACCTGGTATTATTTGAATGTTGCACTTTGACAAAAGACACAATATCGCATAAGATGCAAAAAGGACAACTAACTGTAACCGCGTACATCGACGTAATAATGATTGTTTCGTTACAAATAAATGTATTGTTTGTGCAAATAACTGCATATTCAGGTATCAAACAAATTATGTTTTGCAAGAAATAATATTTATTCTATACAAAAACACTATGTTTGTAAATGATTCATATTTCAGCAACTAAATAAAAGCCTATAATGAATCCCGATACCTGTGTAGAGGACACGGTTTAATGAGCACATAAATCCTCTTATTTATATATATAATCATTATAAATACTCATACATAAAACATTTAAAATTTTGAGATTTTGTTAGACTTCATAATTACTGTAATTTCTGAGGAGTTCTCTCTTTAAAAATACATAAAGTGTCATAAAAGTGTTTTTCTTAGTTCAGACTTTCGAAATTAAGTCTCGAGATCCCAGAATCACATTCTGCTTTGGGCATAGGCACTCGTTGTATTATTAACCACAAAAATATAGGAAATAGATTTCACCGTACAATGGATATAGTCTGTGTACCTTAGGTTCAGTTTTCTGCGCAAGTTTAAATTTTCCAGTAAAATATCTAGTAATACCACGGTAATAACGTCCGAATGGTGTTAAATTTTAGAGATAGAGAACCAATTAGCTATCAGTTAAAATGACATTTTAACTATTTTTCATATGTTGACTATATTGACACAATGACATCCATCTAGTTTAAATAACGTTTAATTTGAAAATGTTGTTTAAAAACTGAACTTTAGTAGGTATTGAAAAAAAAAAGGAGAAACACGTGCCAACCAAACCAAACCAATTCCGTTACTACAATTAAACGAATTTAAAAATATTGTTCGATAATTTGTATACTATTTTTAATTTAAATTTATGTATCTACGGTTGTATTGTTCTAAATTTATTTTAAGCTATCTTGTTATGCAAATCTTAAAAATACAAGTAATTTTTTTTAATAAATTGTTTTTAATTTAAAATGATTTGTTAGTATCTAAAAAAAAACAACAAACCGGTTGCGTTGAGTTCGTGTTTAAAACAAAAGTATGTTTGCTAAAAAAAATATGCAGACCTTTAACTTGTGAAATTTATATGCATAATATATATGTTTTTTTTTTAAGTTGTTTTGTTTGGTTTTATGATTGTTTGTGAGCCGTCTGATTAGGAATCTTAATTAGGAATCTTAAGCAAAGTCTTCAACAAAAAAAACCATACAAAAATAATTTTTAGCCAAAGTGCAATTTTATAATTAGTAAATAATGTAATTTACAAATAAATATTTTATGTAATAAAAAAATATTATACATATCTGAAATAGATTTTTGTATATATAAAAAACACTAAAAATCCATGTTGTAAAAATAAATCTCAATTCAATTCATTTTTTCAATTACACAGAGTTCTTCATAAAATTTGTGTATATTGTGTATATTGTAATTCATTTGACACTTTCTTATTTAAAATTATAAAATTATTATTAGTGTGCTGCTAATTTTAATTATAATCATTGTAGAAATAAAAATAACAAACCAAATGTTTTAAATTACAATTATTTTTTTACAAAAATCATTGCATCCGCCAATTTCTTAGCGATAATTGGATAACGAAAAAAAAAACAAAAAATTAACATTTCTTCAAAATTCTTTAAGTACCTAAACAAAATTTATGGATATTTTCAAATATATAACCTTCTAGAACCTAGAAAAGAAATTATCTATAGGGCGTGAAATATCGAATCCCTCAACCAATGTCGCGCATATCCAAATTTACTCTCACATTCTGCACCACATTCATTAGCACATTCTTCACTTTAATAAATCATTCAAAATTTTAAATAGCAAACGTATAAAATTAAAAAATAAAATGTGAAACCAAGTAAAAAATATTCAAAATTGATGTAATAAAAAAGTAATTAAAAAGCTATTTCATCGCGTAAAAGAATCTTCAAAATATATTATCAGTTACAATGTACAAAACACTATTACAGCCAAAAACTTTCACAACAACCGTACTGCAGCTACTTTTACTACTAGTCTTCATAGTGCAAAAACCACTTAACGCACTCGCCGCGAGCTCAATCGATGACCGCGCTCAGCTCAGTGCACAAACGCAGCTCGTGCAACACTTCAAGGCATCTCACAATGTTTCCATACACCATACACACCATCATCACCAACGCATTCAACTCGTGTTCGTCACCCTGCTGCCCGGTCATGAGTCGGACAACAAAAACGACTGCATCATGCCCAAAGTGCTGCCCGTGCTTGAGCTCGCAATCGCACATGTGCAGCGCCTCGGTTTTGCACATCACACGCACGTCGACTTTACGCTCGTCTCACGCGATACCTTCTGCTCATCGATCTTCGGACCGATCGGCTTCATTGAGATACGTGAACAGTGGCCACAAATGCACGCAATCTTCGGTCTTTCCTGCGAATACGTCTTGGCGCCGATCTCTCGATATGCGGGCGTCTGGCAGATACCGGTCATCACGTCCGGAGGCAATGCACGGGAGTTCGACAACAACAAGAACGTCAGTTACCAGACGTTGACGCGCATCAAGGGCGCACAGGTAAACAATCTGGGGCAAACGGTTCGCGCCATCGTTGACAGTTTTAATTGGACGCGCACGGTGCTGATCTATCAGAACGAGGATAACGTGAAGGGCAACTCGGTGTGTTACTTCTGTATTGTCGTGGTGCACGATAAGATGGAGGACATGACGGTGGCACAACAAGCTTTCAATGCGGAAACGTTCACGCGTGCGAAAATCATCAAAATGTTAGAGAATCTGAAGAAATTGACACGTGGTAAGTGGTCTTTTGGTCTGTATGGTTTTTGCAGATGTAAGGCTATTCATTTGGAGAGGTTTCGTTGAACGAATTTAAATAGTCAACACTAATAAAAACCAATATTATCTTTATATCTATAAATTATTTTTGGCAAATATTGTTGGGGTCCACAAACAAAAAAAAAACGTTTTGAAAACCATAATTGTTTAAATTTGACTGGGAATTGTGAGCAACCCAGACGTGGTACAACAAAACAGATGCCAGATTTGAGATCAGCAACCTGCAATTATCGAAAACCGTAATTATGTCGTAAGATTAATTTTTGCTGAACTGAACTTTTTTTTTAATAAATACAAAATTAAATGAAATTATCAATAGAGATATAGATTCTTTTTATATTCAAAAATTGAATTTATGTGCTGCTGTCAATTGCTACAGTCAAAATCTTCATCTTTTTTATTTTTTTGTTTGTTTTTGTATTTCTTCTTTATGTCAAACTCAGCACGTTATTCGATCTGTTAAACTCTGTAAATCGTATACATTGAACTCTAAGGTAAATGATCACTGCACGCACATGTGCAATTATACAATTTTCAAATTAATTACTACAGATACTTGAGAATTAATTACGCCAAATCAAACATTTTAAAAAGTCATTATACTTTTGAAATAATATTTGTTTGTGTTCTTTGTAAGTCAGGGTTCAATTTATATTCTTATATATTATAATATATACACTTTTGTTAACTAATTCTAATACAAAATTTGAATTTTTTCATAAACAAAAATGCTTCAAATAAACAATGAACAATTCTGGAATTTAATTTTATTCAATAATATGAAAATTTTCTGTACCAATTTTATAAATACTACAATCAGGCAAATACTTAATTACACCTAGAAAAAAAACTGATATCATTAAATGTACGTATATTAATAGTAAAAAAAATATTTTTACTATTAAAATTAGTCAATAGGATGCATACCATTAGTACAATAATATTCAAACCATTAATAAAAAAATAGTTTGTTTGTACCATTAATTGTATAATGCGTAATAGCAAGACGTAGAAATATTAATTGAATTTTATTTTATGTTCGGTACAAATTTTGTAATTGATTTGAAACTATCTTCCATATGAGTTATATTATTTAAGTTTTTATATACCATTAGTACAATAATATTCAAACTATTAATAAAAAAATAGTTTGTTTGTACCATTGCGTAATAGCAAGACGTAGAAATATTAATTGAATTTTATTTTATGTTCGGTACAAATTTTTATTTAAGTTTTTATATACCACATAGTGAGACATTTATTATTATAGCACCAAAAAAAACATTAAAACAATAGTATTTATACGTTTATAGTCAATTATATTGAAATTATTAAACTACACACAGAGCAGAGATTTGTTGCGTCAACCAACTCTCTGCCCAACCAATTTATTCGGTTCACTCAACCGCTTAGTCGGTTGCTATTGTCAAAATAAAAAGAGTTGTAGTTTGTTCTGCAACCAATTTCGAACTGTTTTAGAACAATTTAGTACAGATTTAGAACCATTAGGAGTGTGTATAGACTAATATTTCAAGTATATAGGCTAATATGGCAGTTCCGCCAGCAAATTCGTAAACCATTCGATCTAACCGAATGAAGTTAGTCGGCACAACTAACTTTTTCATTCTTCCAACCTCATGCCAAAATAGGATTTTTCTGTGTGTAGTGATACTAAATTTTTCAAATACTATTATTTTCATTGAAAAAACTTTTGAACTAATACGAAAAAACGATCAACCACAAAATCAATGGTTGTACCATTAAGATATTTTCTTCTGTGTGTACTTATGATAGAAATTGTAATATATTAATGAGAAAATTCAAAATAATGCTGCATGATTTATATATTTAAATGTTTTTTATAATGCATTTCTTAATTTGAAATATGTTTATCAATCTTGATTGACTTTTTTTCATCAATTTCTTAATATTGTCGAAGAAAAAATAACTCAATACATAAAAAAAAATATGAGAGCCTGGGTTAAAAAGGGACACGTTTTGATTTTCTTCCAAAAATGTACATGTGAACAATTTTTTAAATTCTTTTGAAGGATCTATTCCACAGACTGATTTATAATCTAACTTTTGGAAATACAATTTATATGCCTTTTAATTGATTTATGAGCAACTTTTCTAAACAGCTCATTTCGGACTTGTTGAAAAACCTTTGGGTAAAGTGGGAAATTTCAAAAATGCTATTTTAATCTTTCTTCTTGTTTAGTCAAATTCAAATATATCACGGACAAAAAACATTACAATAAGTTAATAAAAAAAGGAGTGGAGTGCAAGAAAAAATTAAGAAGAAAATAGTTTCAATTTATAGAAAACTATTTTCTCAATTTCGGACTTGTTGAAAAACCATTGGATAAAGTGGGAAATTTCAAATTTCTTTTTCATAACAAATTCATGGAAGGAGGGACATGGACCCCAAGTCCCTCACATTTCCCCATGTTCCCTATATATATATTTTTTTTGATTTAATAAAATTTATTTGATTTTAATCCTTTTTTTATTATTTTATGAAACTTCTTACCAAAATTATGAGAATATTGCTGAGTTTTTGTTCCGTGTCATTGTTTATATCAATCATTTAATTCAAATTTTCAAAACAAAATTTTTCCACTGCACCATAAATAATTTCTCAACTTATTAACAACTCAATTAATTAATTTAAACTGCTTTTTAATCACATCACTTGTGTTATTAAAAGTTTTTTTTTTTGTAAATTGCATTTATATGTCTGCAACACTTAATAAATAATTCATAGTATTTTATATTTGTTTAAATTGTATTTAACAATTTGGCAGACATCCAAGTTCATTCATTGCAATTTAAGTTCACTTGCGATTTCATTAAATGAGCCTCTAAATTGTCAACTGAATAAATAGATGAATGAATGGATAAATAATTGACGTAGCACCATCTAGCTGTATGGTTTAAATATGTTTATTTTAGATTGTTTTATTTGTATGTAATAATTTTTAATAATTCATATTTATATTTTTCTTTCGTTATATTTTCACAAAAATAAATAGACAACAATTACATTTTATCTAATTAAGCAAAGTAAATAGTAAATTTATAAAAATTGTACAAGTTTTATTATACAACAAACATAATTATGTTTGATAAAACAGGAAATTAATTAAATTTAAATAAAATTATGCTTACATCACTCGTCTTTAGTTCGGTAAGTTGTCGATATATGAAGTTGACACTCGTGGACCAGCATTTTCTACCTATGTCTCTTTTGCTGTCATTTGAAGCAGAAAAAAATAATCGACGTAAATATATTAACAGATATTAATTGCATGTCATTCATCAGTCCAGCAATGAAATTCAGTAATTCAGTGAACACATTTGCTATTCATAGTTACTAAAAATGGCGTTTGGTGTATATGCTATGGGTTAGTGTATATATACAGCATACACACCAACCGAATTCACAAACTACACAGTTTAAAAGACACTACAGTTTTACAGATTACAGAATAGTCTAACGGCGTCAAATCGCACGACCGAGGCGGCTTATCGACTGGACCATTTCGTGAGATAACACGTTCTCCAAACTTGGTTTCCAATAAATTGATTGTGGCATTCGCTGTGTGGCTTGTGGCGCCGTCCTGTTGGAACCACATGTCCTCCAAGTCCATATCATCCAATTGGGGCCAAAACAATTCGGTTATCATTGAACGGTAACAATTCCCATTCACAGTAACGTGCCGGTCTTGATCATCACGGAAGAAGTACGGCCCAATGACGCCGCCGGCCCATAACCTCACTAAACCGTAATTTTTTCGGGATGCAATGATGACTCATGGAGTACGTGTGGATTGCTATCTGACCAATAACGCATGATCGCTGAAAATGATTTTTCGATGAAAATCCGAATCATTTTCAAGTTGTTGCTCAGCCCAATTCACGAACATACGACGCTTCTGGTGGTCAAGCGGTTTCAGTTCTTTCGTCAATTTGATTTTGTAAGGATGTAGGCCAAGATCTTTTCGCCAAAATTCGCCACAAGGACGTCACAGAGATGCCCAACGCTTGAGAACGACGTGTGAGAGACACATTTGGGCTTTCTTCAACTGAAGCCTCAGCGGCAGCAATATTCTCGACACTACGGGCACTTCTTTGTCTCACTGGCACGGAAACATTTTGTACTGTGCCTGTGGATTCAAATTTATACACTAGACGCTCAATTGTTGATCTGCTAGGACGATTATGAAGACCATAAATTAAAAGGTAGCGCTCTTAACGTTGAGGCCACTGACTCCGAATTTCGGTAGTAAATTTTAATAATTTCGACTCGTTGTTGGCTCGTATATCTTTCCATCATGAAATGGCAAACCTTACTGAAGAAATGTCAAAAGAGCGGCAAGAAATATGGCGTCGTTTGCTGTCCCTCTCTACTTTTGTAGCGTCCCATTTGAAAAACCCTTTAATTTCTGCGAGTTCATATTATTTACGCATATTATTCAATGTGGTATAAGTCTAAAATGCTTGTGATTCCTTTAAATAAACACTGCACTATGGGACAGAAGCTTAGTCTAGCTCGCCGAAAATCAGAAATTAAAGTTTGTTGCAGAAAGTTTAAAAATATGTCATTTTATTAATAATTTATGAGAACCTACAGAACAAACAAAAAAAATGATACACCTTAGTGAAAAAATCCTTCTGTAGGCTTGCTTAAAGTGAAAAAAATTAAACAAGTGCTTTTCAAGAAATAAAAATGAGTTACATTAAAACTGTCATAACTCTTTCAATATATACTCCACAGACAGAGTGTTAGTTTTATATTATTGAGAATTGAGAGAATATAATCTTTTGTATCAAAAATTTTAAATGGCTATTCGTGGTTTTCCTGATTTTCTGTCAAAAACATAAAACAAAATTAACTTATTTTTATACAAAAGTAGACATGGAAAAAAAAGCTTCCAAATTCTCTCATAAATCTTTTTACTGGCATAATGTCTGAAATGTCTTCTTTCTAACGGTGTTAAACATGCCTGCATTAGTTTGCCGCACGTCATTTAAAATGAGTTTAAGTGATGAGAAAAGTACGAAAATCGTACAATAATTTAACTAAATTTTGTTACTTTAATATGTCAGTTTTGTCTTTTCTGTCATTATAGTTGACAGAACTGGCTCATATTTGGTATGGTAGTTAAGAATTGTGATATGTACCATAGTACCTAATATTATCAGAATATCTCTTACGATAGTCAAGTTACATAGTTTAAGAAGAATGGTAGGCGTGGTAGTTGGCCAATCACGCCCATATTAAGAATGATCATGTTCAATTACAGTATGTATCTAAATACCAATTATAAACCAAACATCTCATTCCAAACAAAAATCATAGTCGTTTTACCATTTCAATTATATGACAGGTGGGCGTGGCAATGGAAAAATCTTGATAATTTTCAAATTGAAATCTATTCATAGAACATGTATGCTTAGTGTAAAGTTTCGTTAAGATTGGAGCAAAACTGTATTTACGACGAGCTAGAATTGACTTCTGTCCCACAGTGCACTGGTAGAAATATTCTTTTTTGGATGTAATAATAATTATGTTTCAATTATAATTATGTTTACATAAAGCTCCAAATATACATATAAGTTATGCATGTAGCCGCGGTAGCTCAGTGGTTAGTGCGTTGGACTGCGAGCAGAAAGGTCCCCGGTTCAAGCCTGGACTGGGGCTAACAACATCTTTTCATAGAAACATTTTTCTATACCGCGCTACCTCTCGGCAGTAAATGGCAAACCTACGAGAGTAAAACATTGCCTATGAATAGCTCACACCCGCCGTTCGGATTCGGCAATAAACTGTAGGTCCCACCACTTTGAGTACAAATATAACACGCACAGCTCAAAATGGTGAGAGAGCTCGGCCGAAGTTCTTATAGGACTGTAGTGTCAAACTATTATTATTATTATATCTATGAATATTGTTCTTTTTTTTTATTGTCAAAGAAAAACATCTCATTCAATAATATTTCTCATTTCTCTCCTTGCAGTTGTCATTATGTGCGCTGATCCGCAGTCAATTCGACAGATTATGTTGACAGCGGAAGAGCTGAATATGATTGATAGTGGCGAATATGTGTTCATCAATATTGAACTTTTTTCACGGTAAGTTTTATACATTTAAAACCCTACTTTGGTATACCCTTAAAAATAATCGCAATTCGGTTCACCTACCCCTACGTATATTTGGTAATTAAATGAATGGAAATTGTCTCATGACGACAGCTCCTGATATCTGGACCATTTTTAATGGAATCCAAATTTAGTTTTAATATCTTTATAGCACATATGTATGTGAATATGGAATTTTTTAAGCCAACTATATTTTTCTTATTCCTTACTTAAACTGTCATTCATTTAAAATGTACCATCAGACCTAACCTTACTTATTGGTTTTTAAAAATGTTCAATTCTTGAGTTTGAGTGTAATAACCGTATTTTGTATACCAACCTTTAACATATTTTATCTTGTACTACTGTTTTCGCTATATTCAGAAGATAAATGATAAAACTGTTGTGCTTTAATTGCATTATTTTTTTTTTATATGATAAAAAGATAAATGTTCTTGATTGTTGTTACTTATGTATATAGAATACCTGTTATAATCAGCTACACGCAAAGAAAAGAAAAGTTTATAGATCGTTTGAGGCAAACGAATGTCCAATGTAATGTGCACATACTTTGTTCGCAAAAGTTTATATGTTTGATGTAAAAAATAATGTTTACAATTAAAAAATTATTATTTATTCTAAACGTACACTAAGAAAACAAAGATGATTACCAGAAATATTACCACACTAAATACCAAGTTATTTACAAATAATTTAGATCGTCTTTGAGACAACCATTTTTCCATCACTTGTTGATAATTTCAATTCCAGGATATTCAAATGTTAAAATAAGCCAACAGTTTTGCTGCAAATGTCCAAGAACTCAGGATATTTGCTATCAATCAACTCTAAACATCTCGTAACTATCATCTGCATATATGTCATATTTAACAAATATTAATAGTTTTGCTGCAAATTATGGAATGTTTGAATATTTGCTACAAGGCGTAAATTTAAATAGATAGTTGCTGCAAGACTTACATAAACATCTTGTTTTCTTAGTGTATTTTTCGTTTGTGAGGAACATTATTTTTTCTTTGCGTATATAAATTGTACTTTATTACAAACTTTACACGCGGAACTATCATAAAATCATTCAAATATTGGCTATCATAAATAATCATTTGTTAAACATAAATATACCCTACTCAAATAGAATATAAATAAGTATCGATAATTTTAATGCAATGTGCGAATAATGAGTCAGTAGTAGATGTTTGTGGGGAAAATTAATTACAGACACACGTTGCTAATTAGAGACCCCTAGTAGCGATCATTCCACAGATGGCCAATGAACGTAGATAAATTTGCACACGATAGACTCACAGTCAATGAAAGTTGCACGTGACAGTTCTATATTTACAATTGTATATAATATTCATATATATAAATCCGTATTATTAATTTTACGATAACACTGCTTCACAAATAGTTTAAACCAGAATCAAAATTATCATTTGTTTCATATTAAGTACTTGAGTTCGAATTTATAATGATATTTGTTCAAGTAATTTTTGGAAAAATTAAAATTTTAACTCAAAATTTTACATTTTATTGAAGGCTAATGTAAAAATCGTGTAATATTGTTAAAAAGTATCAAAAGCATTTTTGAATATTTTGACTAAATTTATGCAAAATCGTTTAGAAAAATCAGAGCACGTCAAAATATATTAGAAATAATCAATATATTTTTAATTGACCCCAACTCTCCTTAATTTTTAGAACTATGTAATTGAATCGAACTGTCAACCTTCATTTTATTTATTTCATTACTTTGTATTGTGTTATAAGCAGCTTAATTTGCTGCCAATTCATTAGATATGCGTAGATTGTGAATATACTTCAATATTTGAAAAGCTTTAATCACTACAATGATTAATTTCTTTTACAATTGCAATGGAAATGTTATCAGTAGTAAGTTGTTCAATATATACCCTACTAGACATCAGCACAAATGTATTCGATGGTCGCTCTGCAAAATATGCACTACTGCACTCTACAGTATTTAGTGCATTTTGCAATGACAGTCGACAGTATTATAGTAAAATCTCTCCTTCACTGCAGTATTTGTTTAATTGGTGTCAAGTAGTGTCAAGACTTTCAATGTTTTGAAAAAAACCAAATGACTCTTCTGTCGCGAGTATATTAATATTAAAAAATATTATGTAATATATAAAAAATATATTTTTCAATAAGAGCGCTACAAAAGTTTTTTTTTAAATAAATCAAAAACGGTTTTGGATATCAATGAAATTCTTTATTCCTGTAAAAGTACCATATGCTATTATGTATGGAACTCAATTTTGCATGGCCACCACGGGCACGCTTGCAGAAGTCCAGACGCTGAACCCAATTTTCGACGGTTTTCAAGCATAAATCGGCCGATACTGCTGCAATTTCACGTTCGATAAGGATGTAGGCCAAGATCTTTTCGTAAAATTCGCCACAAGGACGTCACAGAGATGCCCAACGCTTGAGAACGACGTGTGAGAGACACATTTGGGCTTTCTTCAATTGAAGCCTCAGCGGCAGCAATATTCTCGACACTACGGGCACTTCTTTGTCTCACTGGCACGGGAACATTTTGTACTGTGCCTGTGGATTCAAATTTTTCCACTGGACGCTCAATTGTTGATCTGCTAGGACGATTATGACGACCATAAATTGGACGTAGCGCTCTTAACGTTGAGGCCACTGACTCCAAATTTCGGTAGTAAATTTTAATAATTTCGACTCGTTTTTGGCTCGTATATCTTTCCATCATGAAATGGCAAACCTTACTGAAGAGAAATGTCAAAAGATCGGCAAGAAATATGGCGTCGTTTGCTGTCCCTGTCGCTCTACTTTTGTAGCGTCGCTGTTGAAAAACCCTTTACAACGAACTCTATTTTTCCAAAAAAAAATTGTAAAAAAAAAAATGTTTACAACAAAAATTTTTTTTTGGATAAAATTAAATAATGAAGAAATAAATAAACCACTTAATATAAAATATTATATGATTTTATTATGGAGTAACAGAAATTCGCACCGATGCACAGTGGGCTGGGACTAGGTATTTTGGCCAACATTAAATATCTCCTTAACTATATCTCTAATTTGTATAAAAAATTGTATTCATATAATTTCGATAACGCCGATTTAGAATATGTTATAAACAAATACAAATTCAAAATGGCGGATTCAATATGGCGTCCAAAATTTTTAAATTTGATGGTATGATCATGAAATTCGGTTTACTTATGATAAATGCGCCAAAAACGTCGAATCTGATGTTAATAATTTTAAATTCAAAATGGCGACTCTAAAATTTGAAAAAGTAAAAAACACGGTTTTCAAACCTCCAATGTCAGATAATATTTAAAGTTTAAAAGCTATATAAAAAAATAAATTGTATCCCAACAATGAGACATCAACGTATATATTTACTGTCATTTTTGATTTAGTAATATATTTAAAAATGAAATTTTTTGGAAAATAAAATTTAGATACAGGTGTTTTTTGTATATGTGGCGGGTTTCACAGGGCTTCACGCGATATTGGAAAAATTGGTATGCAGTTTTGTTTTACTGTCTTAGGTGCATGTAGGAATTTATTTCAAATTAATAGAAAAGAAGGGTTTATTGTAAAAATTTAATAAGGCACTAAACTAACAAAAAACGAAATAATTCAGTTCAAAGTTTTGGAAAAATTTAAAAATCATATTGTTTATCCTGTTTATTGCACATAATGACTTTATTTTTGGAATATAGCTAAATCCACATAAATAATCATGAATTTAAGAAAATAAAGAAAGTTAATCTTCCATATTGGAGCGATGTTTTTACATTTATGATATCAGATTTGTGATCAGGGGCCTCGAAACCATATGTGTACTAATTTTGTTTTGAAATACAGTCATATACATATATTAAGGAATTTCATCCGCCATATTGAATTCAATATTTCTGATGTCAGATTCGCAATCAGAGACCCCGAAAACGTATGTGTACTAATTTTCTTTGAAATCCCGTAATATTTAAAATATTCATCCGCCATATTAAATCCGCCATTTCGAATTTTAAATTTTTGATATCAGATTCGTTTTTAGAGACTTCGAAAACATTAAAGTACCAAATATCATGAAATATGGCCAAACTTTTTAATTCTCAGCCCACTGTGCGATGCGAGTTTCTACTATATGTGTGGAAAGTCTCACCGGTGCAAATTTCAGTTTAATAATAATAATAGTTTGGCGCTACAGTCCTGTATAGAACTTCGGCCGAGCTCTCTCACCATTTTGAGCTGTGCGTGTTTTATTTGTACTCAAAGTGGTGGGATCTACAGTTTATTGCCGAATCCGAACGGCGGGTGAGGGCTTTTCATTGGCAATGTTTTACTCTCGTAGGTTTGCCATTTACTGACGAGAGGTAGCGCGGTATAAAAAAATGTTTCAATGGAAAGATGTTGTTAGCCCCAGTCCAGGCTTGAACCGAGGACCTTTCGGCTCGCAGTCCAACGCACTCACCACTGAGCTACCGCGGCTACAAATTTCAGTTTAATGTACGGAAACTCGCGCTAATTAAGAAAATCTGAACCGCTACGAATTTCCGTTCAATATGCGGAAACTCGCACCATTATTTATTTTAAACAAATTGCTCACCATGGGAATGTCATATGGAAGATCGATGAAAAAACCAAGTAAAAATGTTCACCATCGATCGACATTTACTATTGCCTCTAAGAAGCTATATTGATGGTGGTGACATTGATAACCTTTCGAGTTTATAAGTTCCAAGTTCAAATTTTGGTTCCTTCAAATTATTTTCTTGTGCTTATTTCCACTCAATAGGTGGCATTTCGCACCGATGCGAATGTCTGTCTAATGAACGGAGTTTCGAGTTTCCTATTACTCTTTTATTATACCTTTTGAATTTTTTCTATATTTCAATATTAATGAAAATTCCTTAGAGAAAAAATGATAAAAAAAAATGTAAAATGCACCGTCTGCTCAGTGTCATAAGCAGTTCATTTCAGTATTTGAATTCTTATTGCACATTATTATAGACCTCTTCACTACAACTACGTCTTGTTTGTGTTTTGTTTTGACACTACTTGTGGCAAATGTCTTGTAATAAAATAAATGTCTTGAAGTGAGTTTCAAATGCATTTGTGCAGATGTCAATTGCATATATCTATTGTTTTTGATCTTTAAGAGACTACAAATGAGTAGAATCGATCTAAAGGTCAATCACAGTAACTGAATACACTGCGATTTTTGTCAGTGTACTCTGTTACTTGTAAGTAAATGCATTTGAAAGCTAAATTGATGTATTTACTTAATATTTTGTTGTATCGTTAAAAAGTATGAAAAAGCTCGTAAAAGAGTTAAAAATGAAAATCATTTACGATTAAAATCAAATACGAATTAAATCGAATAAAGGGAATATTTTATAAAACTCATAGAGTACAAAATTTCAATAATTGCTTTTTCGCGGAACCACAAGACTTTGTGTTATATTATTGGCATGAGAATGCGAATTGATTGAAAAATAAAATAATAATCTACAGGATATGAAGTGAACCACCCCCTTCTGTGCAATCTTGTTTTCTTCGTGTCTTCTTTCTGTTTGTTACGAATATCAAATTGTAAAATAACGAATATATCGTTAACAATAAAAACGATACGAAATTACAAATCACGAATGCTGATTTGATCTAAATAGAATGACATCCATTTTACGAAATTTTAATATACGAACAAGAATTTCATTTTGATTATTTTAAGTTAGTTTATTTTTAGTGTATTTGCACAGGCCCTTAGTCCTCGAATTTTAATAAAATCGCACATACCGTTAATTAAACATTAGATTTTTATAATTTTTAAATGTTATCGTGAAGAATTTAAAAAAATATTTTTTAACGGTTCCCCATTATTTGCAGTGAAGCATATTTAACATCCCAACCGTGGTACAACAAGACCGATACAGATAAGAACAATGAACGAGCACGTAAAGCCTACACCGCCATGTTAACCGTAACACCGAAGCAGCCGGATAACAAAGATTACGTAAATGTTTCAAATAAAGTGAGTTTTATTGCTAAAGAGTGTGTTCATCTTTGTTACTCTGCCTTAATATGACATATTTCGTTCTCTATCAGATAAAGGCCATCGCTGCCGCCAAATACAATTATACATTCGAAGAAAATGAACCTCTGTCGCCCTTTGTTACATCTTTCTACGATGGCGTCCTGCTCTATGCGTATGCGCTCAACGAGAGTATTCGCGAGGATCCCACCGTTTTGACACGTCCCATAAACGGCTCAGATATGGTGCGTCGCATGTGGAATCGCACTTTTCGTGGAATTACCGGAAACGTGACCATTGATGCGAACGGTGACCGTATCTCGTCGTATTCATTGTTGGACATGAATCCTGAAACGGGACGTTTCGAAACTGTTGCACATTTTGTGCATAATCGATTGGAGTTTGTGCCGAACAAGCTAATACACTGGGCGGGTAATCGTGTGGATCCGCCACCGGACAGACCGGTTTGTGGTTACGATGGCTCTCTGTGTCCGGATAACTGTGAGTTTTTTATTTTTTTTTATTAGGGGTGTGTGCTAATTCGACTAAATTGCTGACTAAACTAAATTGAACGATTTTTCATTCTATCTCCATTCGGTAACCGGTAGTTCTTAAAGGCCATAATCAATCGATTATCATATGTCTGTTTGCTGTCATCTAATTTAGTTCAATTTAGTCTGTTCGAAAACTTGCTAAATTGAAAAGTCGAACACTGCATTACCGACAAAATTTTGTTTAGTCAGCAAATTAGTCGAATTCGCAGTACTATATTTTTCTTTGTTTATTTTATTTAGTTTAACTTGTTTTATTTAGTTTTATTTATTTTGAAATAATGCGAATTTTATATTCTTAAAAAAGAATTTGATAAATTGCCTATTTATAGAATCGTTTATCTGACAACCTCTCTGATAAATATTTTTTGTACTCAAAAAGATGAAGATTTCAAAATTAATTGTATCCCATTTCTGAATTAATTCTCTGCTTTGATTCTTTCGTAGCTCTTCCCGGCTATGCCATACTCTCCATTTTGCTGGGTATTTTGGTCATCGTACTGCTCGTGTGCTTCTTTATCGGCTATCGCCACTACAAATCGGAAGCGGCAATCAATTCAATGACCTGGAAGGTGAATATCGACGAAGTTTTATTTCACGATGCCGTAAATAGCTACGTACGAGGCTCATTTCCCTCGCTGGTCAAAAATACCTCACAGCAGACATTGATCTCCGAGGATCTGGGATCGTTCAGTGGCGATCGTCAGATCTTCATACCTGTAGGCATATATCGCGGCTGCAAGGTGGCTTTAAAATCTATCGATGAGCCAGCGGTGAATTTAACACGTTCTCTAATGCTGGATCTTAAACGCATGAAAGACCTGCAACATGATCACTTGGTGAAATTTTATGGTGCCTGTCTGGAGCCCACACGAAGTTTTCTACTGACCGAGTATTGTCCGAAGGGCTCACTGCAGGACATACTCGAAAATGAACAATTCCAGCTGGACTGGATGTTTAAATTGTCGCTCATGCACGATATCGTGCGTGGAATGCAATTTTTGCACAATTCGGATATTAAATCGCACGGTAATCTCAAGTCCTCGAATTGTGTAGTCGACTCACGATTCGTGCTGAAAATTACCGACTTTGGTTTGCATGCGCTACGCAAAATGCGTCCGTTAAAGGGCTCTGATGTAGAGAATGGCAATAGTCATGCATATTGGAGTAGTAAGTACACGAATAATATATTTTTCAATTGGTTTTAATTCATTTTCTCTGTGCACAAAAATAGAACTGCTATGGACTGCGCCGGAGTTATTGCGCATGGAAGATGCTCGACCAGTAGAGGGCACTCAGAAGGGCGATGTCTACTCGTTTGGCATTATTGTACATGAGATAAGCACTCGACAAGGACCATTCTATCAGGGAAAGTCAGTGGAATACAAATCGCCAGAAGGTATTTTTTTTTTTTAAATTCACAAATATATAGGAATTATAAAATAAACAAAAATTCGTACGAATATAAATACGTTTATCGAATGCGCGTAATTTTAATTTATTCTCACATCGTTAATCGAAATGCCACAGTAATGGACAGAAGGGATAGCAACAGATATCCATATAATTGGAATTATCCGAATGTAATTCTTGACACCGCTTTCTTTTCTTTTGCTGGCGTTCCAAGTGAAGAAGCCAGTCGATTCGCGATTTCCAACCACACGGATAAGTTCGGAAAATTTTCGACTTGCCAAAGACTATATCGTGATCGGTTGGTTTCCTGTGGCCGGTTACTTGTCATCGTTTTCGTTGTGTGTTTCAGATATTGTCATTTAAGAACATTCATCAACAGGGTTGGTAGACATGGAAGTGATAAAAATATAATCATATAAGTCAAATGTTTACTTAATCCTATTCCCTAAACCAATGCGTTTTGAAACTTCATTTCGAAACACACTGTAAAAAATCGAAATTCCAATATATCTGCGTTCGTACACCCAGGAAAAAATTCCCTCAAATCGCATTAAAATTTGTCAAAAGGACAATTATTGATTTAATAGTATACAAAAAAATAAATCTTATCATATAAACTCAATGGCAATGTCATGGTATTTTCTAGTATTTAATGATATTTTACGATTAAAATACACGCGGCAATAAAAATGGCTCTCCCAAACATAATTTTGCAGGCATTAACATGTATGTTTGGAATTTTATATAATTGCCTGATAAAACATTTGTAAACAGGGTTGTCTTGAGACTTGAACAGTGTTGTAATGAACTCTGATTTACATTATGATATCACGGAAACATTTTTATGTTGCCCCTTAAAATGGTATATGTTCTAATAGAAACATAATAATTACTACATCCAAACAAAATAAATATTTGAATTGAAACATAAATATGTTCAAAACATAACATGATTTGGAACGACCTAAATATAAATATGTGTCCAGTGAAATATATCAGTGGTTTCAGTTCAAAAAGTAGTATGTTAGCATAAAAACATATCTAAATATTTTTGAAAAGGAATCCTGAAAATAAAAAAATAAAATATATTTTTTTTATTAATTTTTATAAAAAATCATTAAACATGCACAGTGGGTCTTAATAATATTTGAATTCATATACAAATTTTTAAATGCATAAATAAATAATTGAATTAAAACTGCAAGTACAAGTCTCAGTATAGGACATAGCGTTGGCACGGAATTCGCGGAGCCTGTTGTAAAAAACCATGCCGAATTCTGTTTGAAAATAGAAGCACTGATTTTTCCGTTGTGGTTTTTTTGATGAAATATCCGAGTCGGCTTTTCACAATATTTTTAGAAAAACATTCAGGAACAATTAAATTATATACTACACTATTAAATGATATTATTTGTTACTTTTTGTACCACAATTTGTATATTTTTTAAATTTACAATTGACATCGTATTACCGATACGAATACGTTTTCTCAACAAACATCAAAAGACACGTATGCAGAACATGGCGGTCATCGAGTGTCAACTTCGTATACGAGAAGAATATTGCAAGAATACTTTCATTTACATCTAATTTCATTTTTTTGTTTCTTTTCAAACATCAGTATGTTTAAAAGGACCAATACATACTTCGAACGATGAAAAAAGGGACGTAGATAGAAAATTCTGCTCAACGAATGTTGGATGAATACATTTATTTAAATCCAATTTCTTTTTTGTTAGTTTTTAAACATCAATATGTTCAAACGAAGGCAAAAGATGGCCATGCTGCGCAACGTTGCCAACATCGTCTGTCGATAACTAATCGAATGAAAACGAGCGCTGCGAACATAGGTTATAAGTAGATTTGAATAACATTTTCTGTTTGTTTTGAAACATAGTTATAACCAAGTAAACTGCCAAGAAATAGTTTATTCAAATGCAATTAAAATTTTATGTTTGTATTGTAACATATTTATGATAAGTTTGACAGATTCTGCTGGGGAATAAATAAAATATTTACACATAGTAATATGTTATTACCATCTGAACAATAATTTAATTACACTTCATACGTAATACATGTATGGTGATTTCGTATTATTTTTTAATTACATTCAAACATATTCAAACAAATCTTTTCTATCCGTGTAGTAATTTATCATATAGACTATTTTTAACAGTAATTACTTTACTACTTTTAAAAAAACTATTATTTATATAGTATTCTTTTTCTGGGTGTACGATGCGTATTTCAAGGGTTCTCAACGACTCACCGTGGGATGACATCAAACATACTTATCATAATCGCTTGATTACAGACTTTAACATTTATTGATTACCGAATGGAGATCGAATGAAAATTCGTTCAATTTAGTTTAGTCAGCAATTTATTCTAATTCGCCTATACAAAATATTGTCGGTAATGCAGTGGTAACTTTATAATTTATAAAAATCTCAAGCAATCTAAATTCAACTTAATTGAATAAGATCAAATAGATAATCGATTGATTACGGTCGTTAGTAATTACCGTTTACGGAATTGTGATTGATTGAAAACTCATGCAATTTAGGGTGTGCGCGAGTTCGACTAAACTATTTACTAAACTAAATTATAGTTTTTATTCGACCGCCATTCGGTAACCGGTAATTGTTAAAGTCTCTAATAAATCGATTACCATATGTCTGTTTAGATCAATTTAGTTTGCTAAATTGAAAAGTAAACGCGGGTTTTCCGACAAAATTTAAATTAGTCAGCAATTTAGTCGAACTCGCACACACCTTTAGTTTAGTATTCAATTTAGACAAACTCGCATACATCCATAGTTCGTTGAATTAGCACATATCGTAAAACTACATATTCTACGAATTTCTATTTTACTGTAACTATCTATACTTTCACTATATTCTTCAGCGTGAGCCTAATTAATTTATTTCATGGACAAGCAAAAACTTACAGCTTTCTACAGACTTTGAATAGTCCACCGATAATGTACCCACTGATCTCGAGGTCTTATCCGCCTGAATACCGTAGAGTATTTCCGAATTTCCATATAGACAATTTGGATCTTCGCCCATGTTCAGTGGTGATAACACTTCAAATAATGGCAAATATCTTTTATCTGGAATTGTCTGAATTTCATCAGCCGATATCGTATTATCCAAATTTAATCGTAACGGACGCAATAACTTATGCTCGCTACGATTCCATCTGGATTTCGGTGATTTGGTGCACTCGCATTCTCTGTTTCGCACGGAAGACGTTTTACTATATTGACTTGGTTGTCGGCGTACAGGATTTATATAGTAATGAAATTCGCCCAACGAATCTTTAGAACTCTTGGACACATTAGTGTTGCTGCTACCGCTCAAATTTTGTGAAACATATATATTTTTTTTCTTTTTCTGAATGGTTTCGGCGCGATGCATGTACGGAAGATAGACGCTTGAATCACGTATATACGGTCTCAATATATTCAGATAACTGTCGGAACGGAAGAGGCTGTGCGCCTTTTTTCCAGATGATTTTTTGGCTATCGTCGTTTTTTTTGGATGCGTTTGGTTTATATAATGGGTGTTGACGGAAGACGTTTTACTATATTGGCTTGGTTGATGGCCAACGATGTTCGTATCGTTATTGAATACGCCCAGCAAATCTTTAGAACTTTTGGAAACATTGGTGTTGCTGCTACCGCTCAGATCTTGTGAAACATGAACATTTTGTTTCTTTTTCTGTACTGTTTCAGTGCGATTCATGTGCGGAAGATGGATGCTTGAATCACGCATATACGGTCTCAACTGGTTGAGAGAGCTGTCCGAAGCGAAGAGGCTCTGCCCCTTTTTTCCAGTTGATTTTTTGGCCATCGTGTTTTTTTTTTATGGGACGCGATTGGTTTATATAATGGGTGTTGATACTTTTGGATCTTCTTGATGTTTGTTTCTATTGTATGGAGAACATTTCAAGACTACAAATGGTGACTCTTACTAAACGTTTTAACCTTTAAATATAATTCGTAAAGAAACGTTAATTATAAAAAATGTTTTATTGACTGTTAAATTCTAACATTTATGTTTATACAATTGTTTTTTATTTGACATTTTTCTTTTGTAGAAACTGTCGAACTAGTCAAAGGTTATCCGAAGCTCACACAGTATCCTTACCGCCCACGTATCACTAGTCAGGACAACTATGACGCCATCAATTCAATGATGACGAAATGTTGGTCGGAGGATCCGATGGAACGTCCTGATTTCAACGCTCTTAAAAGCTTAATTCGCAAATTCAACAAGTAAGTAAATATTACAAGTCCTTATTTTATATTTTCTCATAATTCTATTCATATCCTTATATGTTCCTCTATTTGGGTTTATTAATCTTTACTCTACTTTATTTCATCTCCCAGAGATAACGAGACCGGGAACATTGTCGACAACCTACTCAAACGCATGGAGCAGTACGCCAATAATCTGGAAGAGCTTGTCGAAGAGCGTACGCAAGACTACATCGAGGAGAAGAAGAAATGTGAGAAACTGCTGTACCAGCTGCTGCCGCAGAGTGTAGCCGCGCAACTCATCAGCGGTCGACCCGTCGTCGCGGAGACTTTCGATCAGGTCACCATCTACTTTAGCGACATCGTTGGATTCACTGCCATATCGGCGGAGAGCACCCCGCTGCAGGTGGTGCAGTTTCTCAATGATCTATATACGTGTTTTGATTCTATTGTGGAGAACTACGATGTCTACAAAGTGGAGACTATTGGGGATGCATACATGGTGGTCTCAGGTTTGCCCATACGTAATGGCAACCGACATGCGCGCGAAATTGCACGTCTGGCACTTGCTCTTTTGCAGGCTGTCCATAGTTTTCAGATTCATCATCGACCCGATGATCGTCTCAAGCTGCGTATTGGTCTGCACACGGGCGCATGCGTCGCAGGCGTAGTTGGACTAAAGATGCCACGCTACTGCCTGTTTGGTGACACCGTCAACACCGCTTCGCGCATGGAGTCCAATGGTGAGGCGCTGAAGATACACATCAGCGAGACGACCAAATCAGCACTCGACACATTCGGCACGTTTGTGACGACGAAACGCGGCTTTGTTCCCATGAAGGGTAAGGGTGAGATGCTAACCTACTGGCTGGAGGGCGAAGTGCCAAAAGTCGAGTCGCCGGCGCTAGCGCCGCATAACAAGCTGCTATTGTCGCGACGTTCGTCGTTAAAGCAGCCGCCACGCTACTCACTGCACAAGCATCACTCGGAGCTGACGTCGCTGCCACCGCCATATGATCTGCAGCAGTTGACGCTGAATGCAAGCAGCAATTGCAACGGTAGTACGGCATCAGCGGACGTCAAACACGGCTCGCCGAAACTTCGCGTAAAACGCAAAATCTCTTCTTCGTCGCCAAAGCTGAATGGCGCCGAACTCAAAACAGAAGACTTTCATCAATATCTGGCAGAGCTGCAACAGCAGGATTTGCTACTTCAACATCAGCAGCAACAGCTGCAAAATAAAAACGCGTTAAAGCTGCGTGATCTCGAAAGTGGTGGCGACGTTTTCGGCAACCACTCGCTTCGTGAATACAACGCCGACAACTGGGAGTTGGCCAACTTCCGACTACCGCTGTCAGAGACACTTAAAATGCACAAGGGCAGCTACGTTCAGCTACTGCCATCGAATTCCAACTCCAATCTGAGCGGCATCCTGCAGTCAAATGCTGCCGGCATAGTCAGCATTGGTAGCAAGTCGTGTTTAAAAGCTTCGCCCACCATATCGACTCTGACAATACGTGGGCATCCGCACCACAAGACTGACAGCAGCAGTCTATGCAGCAGCCACAGAGTCAAGTACAGTGATGAAGTAGATGGCGCTGCGGTTCTAGTTAAAAAGAATTTGGTTGGTGCAGAAGAGTTGAAAGAGGATGAAAATGAACAGCAGCAGTTGGTACCGCATCTGTACAATAATAGCTACAACCAAACTGTACAAGCCAACAATGCGAAAAATACAAATAACGGTATAACGAGTGACACCACTCAACCGTTATTATCCAAAGTTAATCTATAGTAAATCGAAAATATACACCGCAGCTATACCGATTTGTCCTGAGAATATCTTTATCTAAGGTCATCATTAGCACCGACCATTTATAGGAAACTATACCCAAAAGTATTTCTAATTTAGCGGACGATAAATTGAAATATCCTATTATTCAACGAAAAACTACCTTACAAACTTCTGATTTCAACACTGCGAATACTTGTAGTATATACTTGTTAGTTTTAAATAAAAATAGTCTATAGTTTTACTATAATATATAGTATTCATATAATGAAAATCAAATTATAGTAGAAAGGATTTATTTCACCTTTTATTCACGCTTATTTTTAGTCAATAATTTCCATTTAAATTAAATTATATTAAGAACGGAAATTAATATATAGTTATTTATAAAAAATACACAAATTACTTTTAATTTAGCATAATTTAAAATATAATAATTTAAATAGAATTAGAATATATATAATATATTTTATTTATCCAAAAGTAGATAAAGTAGAATAGTTAAAGTGAAATTTTTGATAACCTTTGGTTAAGAATTACATTTATGTGTATTATATGATAAAATTAATAAAACTATTGTATGTATAAATATAAAACATTGTTTTGCAAGTGATTAATATACTTACAGCCTTACCCATAATCAAAATATAACAAATAATCGGATTTTTGACCAGTTTTGTATATATGTGTATTTCAAAAGTCCAATACTATGTTAACCCTTAAAACCCCACTGGTACCGCCTGAAACACAATTTTCTTCGATCACCGCTTGAAACAAACCTGATTTGACATCAGTATGATCAGTAGGGCAAACCAATATTGCAGATAAAATATGTCCGTGACCGTCTATAATGTTGTATTTTTTTCAATTCTGAAGTCCGAGTTCCATGCGACTTCACCAAACAGATCTGCCAAACGACCAGATTTATTTCACATATGAGCAAAGTCGTAGAACAAAAATTATTCAGAATAAATATAATTTTGCTCAAAACAAAAATTTCCCATGTGATCTAACCTTCCCAACTGGTCATATGTTTCTATTCGACAAATATTTTATTTAATTTAACAAAATATTTAATTTGTCCAATTTCTATCGAATGAAATTTTAAATTGATGTTACTAATTAATTAATTAATTAATGATTTAAAAATTCCCAATAAAAAATATAATATATATAACAACTTTAATATCAATATGAAAAAAAAAATAATTAAAGTTTCTCCAATTAACATATTCTCATTATTACGAATATGGAATTCAATGCTACTAAAAGTTACATCGGCTGAGTTTCAATCAAAAATTAATTGGATTGATTAACATTTTAGTTATATTTACACACTTTTTTATCTGTGTGCAGTGGAATTTTGCTCTGTATTTTTAGAGACTGACAATTTTTGTGGAAATTTTTTATTTCTGTGGGAATTAAATCAGCCAAATTTACCGGGGGGGATTGGTTTCATTCTCAGCACTCTGCATGCCAACAAATTGTATATATAGAGCAAACTAATTCACAGTTGACGAAAGGCAATTTTTGATTACATATTTGTTTATTTTGTGATTTTTTATTTCTTGTGAGGGTCGCTCCTATACACAAAAAATTCCTATGGTGATATTAACAAAAATCTGATAAATTGTGTGTGAATTATCCTTCTTTTTATAAAATCACACATAGACAAAGACCCTCATCTTGCAAGATCCCTGTGATGGAATATTGTAAAGTTGTGTCTTGAAGGCTTCTTATTACACAGTGCCGTGCCACTTTAATTTAACCCATATTCCTCCAGAACAAAAGGCGAAGAAGTGTCTAAAATCAACAAATGGCTCTTTAGACTACTACTATTTTTTATGTTCTAATACTCTGAAACTGCACAACATTTCAATAAAGCAGTGCAACCGCTAACATAGCAGAACATACACATCAAAATAATAAAATAGTCTGTTTAGGCAACAAATCAGTTATGTTCGAATAATAATAGTTTGGCACTACCGTCCTATAAGAACTTAGGCCGAGCTCTCTCATAATTTTGATCTGTGCGTGTTATATTTGTACTCAAAGTGGGGGTCCTACAGTTTATTGCAGAATCCGAATGGCGGGTGAGAGCTTTTCATAGGCAATGTTTTACTCTCGTAGGTTTGCCATTTACTGCCGAAAGGTAGAGCGGTATAGAAAAAGGCTGTTAGCCCCAGACCAGGCTTGAACCGGGAACCTTTCGGCTCGCAGTCCAACGCACGAATCTTGAGCTACCGACGTACAACAGAGCATTATTTTGATGTGTGAATTCGACTAAATTACTGACTCAACGAAATTCAACGGCTTTTCATTCGATCTCCATTCGGTAACCGGTAATTGTTAAAGTCCATAATCAATCGATTATCATATGTCTTTTCAATTTAGCAAATTTTCCAGCAGACTACATTGGATAACAGCCAACAGACATATGATAATCGGTTTATTACGGACTTTAACAATTAACGGTTACCGAATGAAAATCAAAAGAAAAGACGTTCAGTAATTTAGTCCAATTCGCACACACCCATAAATGATGACAGTAATCTATAAAGTCGATAGTACGCCCAGCCGGCCAAACTATCATAAACGACATCGTAAATGATAGCAAATATTCGTAAATAATGAATAAAACAATCGTATACGAGAATCGTAAATGATTCGAAAACGCATACAGTTTCGTTCTTAATTTGTCCATCGTAACGAGGTATCATAAACGAACTAAAAACACTCATATATGATAAATTTTCGATTGTTTATGATCGTAAAATAAACGTAAATAAATCGTAAATAAACGATGTTTTCTGTTCGTAAACGAACTCGTTTTTAATATTTTTTACGATTAAATTTTAATCGTAAATGATAATCATTCTTTCACTTTATCATAATCACTCTTTTTCGAGCTTTTTCCTACTTTATTAACGATACAAAAAAAAATGAAGTAAATGCATTTAAATTTTATATTAAGCTCCCAAATGCATTTACTTACTTCTTAATTACAGCAATTGATTTAAAGTTTTCAGCAAAACAATTTATTTAATCTTGTTAAAAGTATTAAACATATTATGCATTTTATTAAATGAACTTTTGATTAGAAAAACAATAATAAATTTTGACAATCTTTTTTACGATTTAAACACTCGAAAAATACGAGCCATCGTTATTTACGAGCAAAATATGATTGTTTTTTTTTTCATTGACATTTATCATCGTTTTTTACGTGCAAAATAATCGAAATTTATGATTATTTTGAATCGTCAAATGATCGTAATTTACGATAATCATTAAAAATGTGTGTAGGTGCCGACTGGGGCATTTTTAATAATCTCTCTTTTTGCTGTCATTTAGATTGTTCAATTTAGATTGCTCAATTATATTGCTCGAATAATTGCTAAATTGATAAACACTGCATTATCCACAAAATACTTTAGTCTTTAAATTTATAGAAATGCACAATAAAAAAATATAGTGTGGCAATATTATTATGGCAACAGTTTTCGCTCTAGGTGGCAACAATATTGAACGAATACGAAACTGAAACGTCACTTATTTTGACGTTTATAATTATATTAAAAAAAACACAAATCAGCTGCTTGTTGAATGCAGGCGAGCGTCGTCTACTGCAGTATTATATTTAAATTAAATATTTTTAAAATAATTGCAAGAGATACGTGAACCACAGAGTGAACAAATAAAACGCGAATACAATTGGCAACAACTATCCAAAATCAATATTAAAATAGTGAAAATATAAAAAAAATATTGCGGTCTTTTTTAAAATTGCATAATTTTGCATGCATTAAATCGAAAAAGAATTACGCAGCTGAACAACGAGACTTAAAACTGCCTAACAAAATTATGTTCATCTAAAGACAGCTTTAAATTAATGTGATTTTGCTAAAATTAAATTGTACTCCAATTTACGGTAAGTAACAAAAGTTCTCGAAGTTCTCAAAAAAATAAAAATATAAAAAATAAATTATTATAATTAATGAAGTGTAAGAAAAATATTGCCACTCCCTTATTATTAACAAAAAAACATGAGAAACAATATAATAAAGATATTTATTTAGAGGCACACGTGGGTACTCCAATTAAAGTTTAATGCCTCATAATTACAAATATGTAAATATTTTAACTGTCAGCCTACTATTCGGCCCTTTAATATATTCTCTGCGTTCGGAAATGTGCAATTCACACTTAATAAATAATTCCTTTATATAAATAATTGTGAAATGACATTAAATGTTATCTGCATTTTATCGCTTCATTCCACATTGTGTAGCGATAAAATAGTAGAGATTTAAAGTAATAATTCTTTCGTGACACCAATTAGTAAATGTGCGGTGTCTGTATTTACAAACGAACGACGAAATTTAATTTGACATAAAACTCTTTAAAAAGATGTATAATTATTTATTTATTCAGCCTACAAAATTTGCTTAAATTTGTGTTTAAAATTACATCACATTCGTCGAACAGTCATTCGTTTCGAAATACAGAAAGAGGCACTTAGGCTCATGTTTTTCATACGCATGTTTTACAATAGATTCCAACGTTGTGTTTCTTATCTCTTGACCGGTCTACAAAGTGAATTATATTCTAATCATTTAAATATTTAATTTTGAATGTTTTTTTTCGCATTGTTTAATTCTGTTTATATAAGTTTATTTGTGATATTCTATAACAAATTGTATAAATTTTGTTATTTTGCATTCAATTATGTCTTATTTTCAATTATTATATGACGCAGCAAAAATTTGAACGAAATTGAATTCGTTGTGTGACATTCACAGTGACTGGTAGTGATAGCGATTTTAGGAGAGAGCGCTCTTTTTGTTTAATATTTCGATACCGTAGTTATAGTAAGAAAAATCACAAAATACATTATAATAATATGTATAAAATGAAATTACAATTTAATTATATATCATTGTAGAACGAAAAGTCAACAAATACATTTTTATGAAAAACATAAATTTCGAGTTTGTTGATCATTATTATAAAAAGTTATTAATGCATTTTTAAAGTTGAAACATCAGTTGATAGATTTACATTTTCTTATCATGTGGTAAAAAAATGGACATCATCGATTAAAAGATAACAGATATATAAAGATATTTGTAAATGAATATTTGGCATTTTGAAAATGTATTTGGTGACTTTTCGTTCTACAATGACGATATATAGATTTATTTTTTAATAAAATACAAACCAATTTTTTTAATAATTCCGTTATTGTGCAAGATATTAAAAATATGAAATAGTTTCAATTTCACATTTGAGTTTCCTTATTTGAAATAAAATTTTAATGAGAATTTTTTTAAATGTACTGCGCCTCAGATGCGGCGCACATCAGGTCGACCAGTTTCGAGAATATTCTACACTTTTCGTGAATACTGCATGCTATTTGCATCTCAATCGCACTCATGTCTTTTTATGCGCTGATCTCTTTCTCGCACACTGCCTCAGTGCACTGAATGATCTTCTGTCTCTTTCTAACACATTGCTTCAGTAGGCTGAATTGACTTGCGTCTCATTACTCTTATTAAATGGCACAGTGGAGCAAATTACATCTTTTCGTGACAATATAAAATGCAATATAAAATGGATAATAAAAAGTTTTTTAATTTGTAAACTAAAAATAATTAAAACAGTACCAATTGAGTTGAATAACTGTGAATGTTGTTAATATTAAATCGACGCCTTTTACGAAAACCCATACGTTTAAATTGACCTACGAACAAGCATAAGTTTATTTTATACACCAAAATAGGGATTACTTTATTCTAGCAACGAGAAGAATCGCATTCTCATTTTCTTCACATACATTACTTTATCATTTAGACGAATAGAAACACATTTATATTTTCTCTACGAACAAAAGCACATTTTTTATTTCTCCACGAATAAAAACATATAAGTATTTTCGATACAAATATCCCAATAAATAGTTTTGTGGGTAAAATGTCACAAATTATGGTGGTAATAGTGTATTATGACAAAGTTTGTTGATTTTTAATGAATGACATGGTATTCCAGGTGCGTCATTAAAACAGTTTTGGATAAAACTATTCCAATGGGCTTAGATTCACATTCAGTTGTGTAAATGTAAGAATATATCAAACGATTTGGATGTTTTGCATATGGAAACATTAGCACAAAATCATATATGAATCTTTCCCTCAATTTTTTTTTGTTACCAGAAATAATAAGTTTCATTCGCATACAAACAAATAATGCTCTATTTGTGGAACTTTTTTAAACATGATATGACACAATAAAAGTTTTAATTGAAGATTCATTAAAAATAAATAAACTTAAAATAGCTTGTTCACCTTTTAAAAATATTTTATTACTTTCAGCTCTATCAAATTTGTAGGTACTAAAATAAAATTATTTTTCATACAAAATTAGGTTCGTGGGAAAAAGTCCGGGGGAAAAGTATTTCATGAAAGTATTTCATGTCGTTCCATCTGATTCTGTACTCGTTTTCAACGCATATCGGGCCATAGATTTTTCGAAGAATCTTTCTCTCGAACGGTGTTGGCAAGCGTCCATGCCTCAGCGCCATAGAGGAGGACTGGCATGATGAGCGACTTATAGAGCTTAATTTTTGTCCGTCGAGAGAGGGCTCTGCTCCTCAATTGCCTACTGAGCCCAAAGTAACATCTATTGGCAAGAGTTATTCTTCGGCTTATCTCCTTGTTGATGCTGGTTCCTAGGTATATGAAGTCCTTCACAACTTCGAAGTTGTGGTTGTCAATAGTGGCGTGTTGTCCAAGACGCCGGGACTCTTTGTTTGTTGACACTAGGTACTTCGTCTTGTCCTCGTTCACCGTAAGACCCATTCGACGCGATTTCCACTCTAAACTGGAGAATGCTGCACTGACTGCTCGTACGCTCTGCCCAATGATGTCGATATCATCAGCGTACCCGAGCAGATAGTGCCATAGAAGCCATTGTGATGGAGTTGTGCAGCTCTTACAATCTTCTCCATTATTAGGTTGATGAAGTCACACGATAGGGAATCGCCTTGTCTGAAACCTCGTTCGGTACTAGTGAGGTTGTTCACTGAGCAACGTGTGTCGCTCAGGGTCATCCTGCAAAGCCTTATAAGTTTCGCAGGTATACAGAACTCAGATATGGTGTCGTATAGGCGACTTCTTATCGGACTGTCGAAGGCAGCTTTGTAGTCGACGAAGAGGTGGTGGGTGTCGATCTGCCTCTCTTTGGTCTTTTCCAGGATTTTGCGCAATGTGAAAATCGGTTCTATGGTGGACTTGCCAGGTCTGAAGCCACACTAATAAGATCCAATCAGTCTGTTGACGATGGGCTTCAGTCTTTCACATAATACGCTCGTTAGAACTTTATACGCGATGTTGAGGAGACTTATCCCACGGTAGTTGGCGCGTATCGTGGGATACCCCTTCTTAAGAATTGGGCAGAGTATACTGACATTCCATTCGCTAGGCATGCTTTCTTCTGACCATATTCTGCAGATGAGCTGGTGCATGCTCGTTATGAGCTCATCGCCTCCGGTCTTAAACAACTCAGGAGGCAGACCATCCGATCCTGCGGCTTTGTTGTTTTTCAGCCTGTTGATGGCTGTGCAGACCTCTTCACGGTCAGCGTCTTTCTCTGCAGTGTCTGCGCGACACTCTTCGTCATACCACTTGTTCCGTAGTGGGCGTTGGAATCCACCTCTTCGGCAGCAGTACGCATTGACCGGGAGACATGTGTGCACTGCGCGCATATATCATCGAGAGGGGGAGTGCCATGGGCAAGCAGGAGTGAGAATCGAGCGGCATAGGCTTGTTCGGTCTGTTGTGTGTGCAGCTTACTGACGTCTAGCTTTCTTTGCGTGGGTTTCCGTGCGTTTTCGCAGCATAAGCGTGTGCGAACCTTGGCTGCTACAAGGAAGTGATCCGAGTCGATGTTGGCATTTCGGATCGAGCGTACATCCATCACACTAGAAGCGTGCCTTCCGTCAATCACAACATGATCAATTTGATTGCGCGTGTTCTGATCGGGTGACCGCCACGTGGCCTTGTGAATATTGAGATGCTTGAATCTAGTACCACTAATTACCATGTTTCGTGCTGCGGCGAAGTCGATCAGCCTCATTCCATTGTCGGAGGTGTTGTCGTGGAGGCTGAATTGTCCAACCGTTGAACCAAAGATACCCTCATGGCCCACTTTGACATTAAAGTCGCCAATTACGCTCATAGAAAGTCCCTTTAGTTTCATCGTTCTTCTCATTCGTCGGAGCGTGCGCACAAATTATGCTGATGTAGAAGTATTTAGCCTTGATGCGGATTGTTGTTAGTTGTTCGTTCACGGGTGTAAACCTAGAGACAAGGTGGCGGAGTCTCTTGCCGACTACAAATCCACAACCAAATTCTTGCCTCTCCGCATGGCAAATATAGTAAATGTCACAGGATGCCTGTTTAGAGCAGCCCTGTCCCGTCCAACGCATTTCCTGGATTGCGGTGATGTCAACCTTGTATCTTTCGAGGACATCAACCAGCTGGATAGTGGCACCTTCCCTATAAAGGGTTCGGACATTCCAGGTGCATATCCGTAAATCATGGTCCTTTATACGTTTGCGTAGGTTGTCATCGTGTTTTTGGGTCGATATCCGAGGCATTTTTTTCTTTTTTCGTTGAATCAGCTTTTTTATATGGCGTGTCACAAGCCCAACGCACAACCCCTATTTTGGAGGGCCAATATTCTGTCTCGTTTGTCCACGACCAGACCTCCCACAGGGGTTGAAACCCGATCTTCAGCTGGTTGCTCGGGTTAACGGGGTTCACCAACGCGAAGGTGAGACTAGGAATTGTGTAGGAGAGGCTATGGCAACTAACAGAAGTCGGTTACTGGCTTGCGCGTGCACTACACCATTCTGAACACTGATCTGCTGAACTAAATGGACTAAATTCGAATGGAATTTGTTTATTTTATATTGAAGTATATAATTCGAAAACAAGAAAAATCGAATTGAAATTTGAATTCGACTTCAATTGAAACTTTGAAAAAAAAATATTTTGTTTGTATTAACGACATTCATTGATTATTTAACAATTTACATGTACTTCATTTATAAAAACCGAAAAATAACACAGCCCTTGTCGAAAATGATCGAGCCTATAGTTAGAACATGTGAAAATTACAAAATTTAACAACTTCATTAATCATCAAAATTCACACCTCTTCAATAGAGTTTTAAAAGCCACTGATATGAAGCAAATAAATAAATAGTGCACGGCACGACACGCATTTCACAGTCAAATATACGATAATAATTGATAAGTAAAAAAATAATCAAACAAAATTGTAGATAATTGATGCACAAATAAATAGAATTTTTTAGTTATTAAAGAAAAAAAAATGAACCGCGTGCAAAAATAATAATTCTCAATAAATAATTGTTAACATCTCATTATACTATTTCACCACAGTTACACACAACATCTCGCACGATGCTCTACTGTCCGCCGAACGTGACGCTATCGCAGATCTGGGTGAATCATGGCATGTCACACTGTTTCATGGACACCGTGGGCTCTGCCGTCTGCGGTGGCTTCGTTATTATCTTTGGTCTGCTGCAGTTGTTGATGTATCGCAAATATGCGACACGCATTACAGATCCCACACAAATATCCAAATCGCGTCTGTTTGCGCTCCAGCTGTTTCTCTTGTGTTTTCTGCCGCTGTTGGCGCTGGTGCGGCTCTATTTAAATGCGCGCATATATGCGGATAGTGCCGTCTATGGCTACATGGTAAACAATTAAAATATATATATTAGAATTTTAATTAGGTTCTAACCATTCTAATTACAGCTACTCTCTACAGCATTAGTTTGTGTCGCATATCCTTTTTCCATTTGCCTCATTTTGAAGGAGCGCTTCTATCAGCTGCCATCGGTGCCGACGCGCGGCCATGGCATGGTGCTGCTGCTCTTCTGGACGCTGGCCTTTATCAATGAGGCGCTGGCTTTCATCAATATGCGTCACGAGAATTGGTGGTTTAACCTGAAGAGGTATGTATTATATTGAGGTGTCTACTTTTAAAATCGTTGACAATTTTTCAAAATTATAGCAACAAAGATGAAATAGAAATGGGTCTATTTGTCACACGTTTTCTCACCTCGTTGCTCATCTTCGTGTTGGGCCTGAAGGCGCCCGGTATTATGTGGCCGTACAGCGAACACAATCCGCTGCTCGACTCTGAGACGCAGCCGAATGGCTCAACCACGGACGGCGTTAATCGTGGCTCTGCCTTTCGCAATGCCTTCAAGAAGCTGCGCACGCTCTTTCCGTATTTGTGGCCCAAAAAAGATCGTATGCTACAGCTGGCGGTATTTGTTTGCATCTGGCTTTTAATAGCAGGACGTGTGATCAAGCTATTTTTGCCGATATATCGTAAAAAATTGGGTGAGTTTCGCTTGTATTTTTAGAGCATATTATGCAGAGCTATCTGGTACGAGAATGGTTTTTATTTTTTAGTTATTGCATATTTTGTGAATAAAACCTAACATACAATTGTAGATTTTGTTTGAGAAATATCGACTTTATTTTATTGAAAAATACCTTAAAACGTTCGAAAAGATATCCAAAAGAATTCGAAATGATATTTTAAATAGTCAAAATGATATCTCAGCGAGTGTTTACGTGTATAGATTGAATTTATCGTTTTAATTAACTAACAAAATAAGGAACATTTTTGATTTTCGATTATAAATCAAGTCAAGATCGATTATGTTTTTTTTGTATATTCTTAATAAACAAATAAATATTAAATATATTACAACTGTTTTCAATTCGTTTTCTAAAAACAAATTGCATTTGAGCCTACACTTTGATGCTTTATAAAACCAGTAAACTATATTTAAAATAATATATATATATTATTTAATTTCTTCAACACAGTTGACAGCCTAACCATTGCACCGATAATATTTCGCTGGGATTTTGTACTCATCTATGTGGCGCTCTCGTTTCTGCAGGGTGGCGGCACTGGCACCATGGGTCTGTTCAACAATTTGCGCTCCTTTCTCTGGATACCCGTGCAACAGTATACAACACGCGAAATCGAAGTCGATCTCTTCAGGCATCTGCATCACTTGTCGCTGCGCTGGCATTTGCAACGCAAAACCGGTGAAGTGTTGCGCATTATGGATCGCGGCACAGACTCGATCAATAATTTGCTAAACTATATAATTTTCTCGATAACGCCAACCATTGTCGATTTATTGGTAGCGGTTATATATTTTATTTACGCCTTTAACTGGTGGTTTGGACTGATTGTGTTTCTCACGATGTTTTTGTATATTTGTAAGTATGGTTTTTATATATTTTTATCATTTGGTTTGAGAATAGGCAAACCATTTTTATTTGAGTACAAAGTAAAAATTCAACTTTTTAATTCGCATACAGTAATCTCATTGAATTGGTTAAGAGTTTTTGTAATTCGATATTTGCTGATTCGTTATGTCGTAAAAAGTATTTTGCCTCAAATGTTAAGTACTACAAATATTTCTTAAAAATGAGACAACATTGTTACTTTTTTTTAAAAAACTTCTTTATTCATTCTGGAATAAGAATAAAACAAACAAAATTAGGGCTGTTATTTGAATAATCAATTTCTGATTAATTGATTAATCAAATTATTTGAATACTCAATTTCTGATTAATTGATTAATCGAATTATTTGAATACTCAATTTCTGATTAATTGATTAATCAAATTTTGTGAATATTCAATTTCTGATTAATTGATTAATCAAAATATTTGAATAATCAATTTCTGATTAATTGATTAATCAAGAGTTTGATTAATCAGAACTTTGATTAACCTATTAATCAGAGCATTGATTAATCAATTAATCAGAACATTGATTAATCAATTAATCAGATTTCTGATTAATCAAAATTGTGATTAATTGATTAATTAACATTTTGATTAATCAGAATTTCAGATATTGCAGATTTGGTTCAAACGTTTTGTGTGACTAGTTCCTATGAGTCTGATAATTTGTACCAATATTAGATCTCTGGATGATGCAGTGCCATGAGTCAATAAAACCTAATTATTTCAAGATAGTCTCAATTTCATCGATTTTGTATTAATTATATAGTTACAGTAGGACTATACGTCAAATCGGGTTTTATAGAAAATTTGACGAGCTTTCACGGAAATTGATGAAATATATGGTAATAATTCATTTCATGTATATTTTCAAATTTAAAAATAAACTAATAAGGACACTGACCACAGACCAGTCTCGATTTTAGTCAAAGATATTTTAAAATATAGCTACATTTGTTTCCTTCTCTTCAACGTTTATTTCATCTTGAGACATTCAGGCATTCCGAAAATAGAGCTTTCTATATGAACGTACCCAGCAGGAAGTTTCATTACAAGGTTTTCAATGATGAATCGATGACATTGGTCTATTTGTCATTGATAAATATGTCTACAACTATTTCATAAAGGACACTGCATTAAACATGTTATACACCATAACCAACATCATAGATATTTCAAGGACATTATGAACATTTTGTCAATTAAGATGTCATTCATGTCTTAAAATTGTGTATAAACTACATAGAGCTCTACGGTAGATTTTTTCTCAATCTCTAGCTAATTTTTCTATCGTGTAATCGAAGCTTAAGACACTTCTTATATAACCCATCAAATGGTCATAGTTTTTTCATATACATGACCATCACCTGATGAAATGTTTTCGTTGCTGTATCTATGAATGACGTGCATGACATCGTTAATGGCACGTCATGCATGAATTGATGGACATTTGTATGAAAATGTCATCAATACTTTGCAGGGCGAAAATGCTATCGGTCAGCGATGATCCTGACATATGCCTATGTCATTTTGTGTCATATTTCTTTTCTTTACATTATGATTGCGTCGCTGAAACTTTCCAAAATTAAAATCTTCAACTACCATGTCAGTCGATAACAAAATGCCAACATGTAGGCATTTTTTTAGAACTTTGCCATATCGAAAAACAAAAATAGAGAAATTTTTGAACATGAAACTGACACAAAATGTCATAATGAAAACCAAGCAATAGAGGAATCATTAATGACATTTCCCACTGGGGTAGAAAATAGTTTCTTGTAATTTCCTGAAACACTGCCTTCATATTTCTATGATTTTTAATAGATGTTTGCTAAGGTAATCGTAAATTTGAAAGATGTTTGCTAGCAATATTATTCGGTATTTGTCGGAAGTTTGAAAGAGGTTTGCCTCAAAGCCGATCTAAGTTATTTGTACGCAAGTTGTTGTAGGATGCTTTTATCTTCCATTCAATGTCTCTACTTAATCCCATATAACAATATTTGGACAACATTTTACAGTGGCCACCATACTGGTGACTGAATGGCGCACGAAATTCCAGCGCAGCATGAATCTGGCAGACAATGCGCAACGCGCGCGCAGCGTCGACTCGCTGCTGAACTTTGAGACTGTCAAATACTATGGCGCCGAACAATATGAGGTCGATGCATATCGCACTGCTATTCTCAAATATCAAGTAAGTTTTTGTATGCAATAAAGCTTTTAAGACATCATCTAAATCCTCTACTAATCTGCGCCATTAGAAAGAAGAATTCCGTTCGCTGCTCACGCTCAACATACTCAACACATCGCAGAACATTATACTCTGCCTTGGGCTGCTCTGCGGCTCCATGCTATGCGTCTATCTGGTGGTGCAGCATCAAACACTCACCGTCGGCGATTTTGTACTCTTCTTCACGTACCTCATGGATCTATATATGCCGCTCAATTGGTTCGGCACCTATTATCGCGCCATTCAAAAGAATTTCGTCGACATGGAGAACATGTTCGAGCTGTTGAAGGAGGAAGAAGAGGTGATTGATGCACCAGGCGCTGCGCAATTGCTATGCGCCGGTGGTGGCATCGAATTTTCGAATGTTACCTTTGGCTATTCGCCGGAGAAAATTGTATTGCGCAATATCAGTTTCAATGTGCCGTCTGGCAAGACTGTGGCCATTGTAGGACCGTCGGGTGCCGGCAAGAGTACCATTGTGCGTTTGCTTTTCCGCTTCTACGATGTGCAGTCGGGCGCCATTATTATCGATGGACAAAATATTAAGTTAGTGCAACAGCAGAGTCTTAGAAAATCGATTGGTATGTCTTTAATTTTATTTTAATCTTCCTTTAATTTGACCGTTTTGAATTTCTTATTTAGGCGTCGTGCCGCAGGACACTGTGCTCTTCAACAACAGCATCTACTACAACATTGAATACGGCAAAATTGGCGCCTCCACCGATGCCGTCTACGAGGCCGCACGTCTCGCCGACATACACGAACGCATTCTCTCCTTCCCCGACAGCTACGAGACAAAGGTCGGCGAACGTGGTCTGCGTCTGAGCGGCGGCGAGAAACAGCGCGTCGCCATTGCGCGCACACTGCTCAAGGCACCCATTATTGTGCTGCTCGATGAGGCCACCTCCGCTTTGGATACACACACCGAGCGCAATATACAGGCGGCACTGTCGCGTGTCTGCTCCAATCGCACCACCATCATCATTGCGCACCGTCTGTCGACCATCATACATGCGGACGAGATACTGGTGCTGCGCGATGGTAGCATTGCCGAGCGAGGACGGCATGATGATCTGGTGCAGCGCGAGGAAGGACTCTATGCGGAAATGTGGCAACAGCAGTTGAAGAATTTGGACGCTGGCTCGAACAGTGGCAGTGGTACAGATGAGGAGATGAAGCAGAAACCAACGCCGAGTGGTGGCGCTGTGCTCAGAGCAGGTCATTCGCATGGCGGTGCACAATAGAATTAAATGCAGTACTCAACTTGGACTAAAAATTCGAATATAATTCGTGTTTAATTTCTTTTTTTTTTGTTCCTGGCTATTGGTTTATAATATAGAAATGTAGCTGAGATATGTGATGTGGCAGGCTAAACTAACTACATATTAAAAATTAAAAAAAATAATAAATGAGAACAATGTTTTGTAATTTTACAAAAATTGTAAAATGTACTCTTTTGAGTTGATTATATTTATAAGACAAGCCAAAACGAAAGAAAAACATTGAAATATCGTCGTAGAAGTTGATACGTATTATAAAGACTAGGTAATAAAAAAAAAAATCCAAAGGTTAGATTAAACTAATAAAAAAAATGTTGTACCCAAAATTGTTTTTATACCCTACACTAACTCCCTTATTTTGTAAAACGAAAGTGATTTGTCAATAATAATAATACAAAAAATATAAAAAAAATAAACAAAAGCTGTCACTGGACATTATGACGAGTTACTTTTCGTTTCGTTTCACAAAATAAGGGGGTAAAGAGTTAAAGGGTACATTCAGTTTGGTACTCCGTTTGTAAAATCCAGAAGATCTGTCTGTTGAAATCACATTTACAGGAAATCTAGTAGAGCTAGATCAAAGAAACTCAGAAATTAGATTACTTGTACATCGACGCTGTCTGGTATTGAAAATGAACCCGATCGGTCGATTGTGCCCTGTGACCCGCCCACTTATGTTGAAGTACCTCATAAAACAAAAACTTCTAAGTGTGAATTTTACATTATATTGGCCGAAGTGTACTGTTTTGCTTAAATATATATTGCCTTATATGTTCAAATATATAAAAATTATGTTTTCCGTGAATCACAAGGATAAAAATTGGAACTACTACCTATTCGTACATATGGGTACTCAAATGAAAGGAAATACCTCAGAAATTGAAAGTTTGTTGTTATTTTCAGTATTTGTAAACCCTTGTTACCTCTGTACCACTTTAAACGATAACCACATAAGTGTACGTTATTTGTAGTCGCCTAAGATCGACAATTACATTACGACAAATATCACAATTTCCATTGTGACAAAACCTTCCCTACTGGTTTTAGTATATTTCAACTCGAAACCTAACATAAAATATAATAGGAAATATATTTCTATTAAATTTGAATCCACTATGTTCCCTTATAACAGGTCAATTTGACACTTTATCGCAACAATAATAACAGGGTTAAAATATCCCAAATAATATCACATGAAATAATATCACATGATAATGGATAATTTAAAGACAATTTTAAAATTTGAATCGACTTTTTCGACAAACTTCGTATCGAAGTAAAGATGGTTTTAATTTTCTAGTTGTCTTTGAATTGTCTAAGATTATGCGCCATTTGTTTTAGATTTGCCGACACTGCTCGACAAAATTTCAATTTTGATCTCATGCACTAAGGGTGTGTGCGAATTCGACTAAATTGCTGACTAAACTAAATTTTGTCGGTAATGCAGTGTTCGACTTTTCAATTTAGCAAATTTTCGAGCAGACTAAATTGAACTAAATTGGATGACAGCAAACAGACATATGAGAATAAATTGATTATGGACTTTAATTGTGTACTTTAATAATTAGTTTAGTCAGCAATTTAGTCGAATTCGCACACACCCTAAGTGTTACAATTTAAATTTAACAAGTTAAAAAATAAGAATTTATTAATTTTTAACTGAGAACTCTAATATATTTTGTTGAATGGCAGGTTAACCCCAATGGTTGGCATATTAAACTTATATTAAACCCTCCACGTGGGTGCCAACTGAAAATAACCTCCCCAGTGTCCTATTCATAGGATGGAGTTAGCTAAGGCCAAGTAGAATGAATGTCAGTTGACGCCCATTAATGTTTCAACTCCCAGCTCATGCTCTCTGACTATAGGTCTGGAGTCCTCTCATCCCACCTTTCCCTAATCTTAACATTCCCTTCCACTTCCTCTATCCCCTGGACTGAATAAAGACACATGTGTTGTGAATCTAACCTGCCAGTGGGCTCAGTTTAAAAACTTGAACTGTGTATCGCGAATCGAAAGTCAATGCGATACGAAAGTCAATTTAATTCGAAGATCAAAGAAGGCAAATTTATACAATCTAACGGAATTGAAAAGCCACATTGTCACTTTGTGAATTTGAATATGAAAGTTCCAAATTTGAATGCGAAAGCCACACTACCAAAGTACCATTTATTAGAATGCGATTAATATCACTTTCGAATCGCATAACATAGTAACCCACCAGGTCTAATCACGCAAACTTGTATCGATGTTTACGCGGAGACGTTGGTGAAAGCCCTTCTGTTCTGCGGTACCCTGCACATTGACAGTGAGAAAGAGGAGTCAAACCCTCCCTCTCAAGTCATCGCAGACCCGGACACGGAAGAAGAATTGCTAGCGAACTCCGAACGCAGGAGGCACAAGGGATCATTGAGATACCTTAAAAAAACTGATCGAGACTTGGCACTCAAAAAGAATCACACGCAGGTGGTGAAAAGCTAACGGTGGGTGCTCCCCACACTCGCTGCTTCAAGCACCTGCGCCCCAGAAAGGTTTCTCGGAAAAGGGAGGATGCTTCCAAATCTGAAATGAAATCCTGACTTCATTTTTTCGAATTTTGAGAGCCTTTTTAAATAAAGGTGCCATTTTCTAAGCAAGAATGACTGCACTTTCTTTTATTTTTAGGAATAAGTTTTTTTCATAAAATTCAGGGTAATATTTATTAATGACAGAACTAATTAAAAACACTGAACGTTTTTAAAGTTGATAGGTCAATAAAACAAATTAAAAACGGTCATCGATATGATTTATTTTTATATTTAAAAATTACTGTAAATTAATTATAGAAACGGTTGAGTTGAATTCTAGAACAAGTAAATAGTTATTGTAATTATTTCCTTAAAAGTTAAAAATAAAATAATTTGAAATAGTCGCAGAAAAACACTTAAATTAAATACGAAATAGTAAAACCAAATTTGTGTTAATTAAAGTAATCCAATGGGGAATATTTTCTATAAAATTGTATTACAGAGAGTAATGAGCTAAATTATAATAAACTAAATTATTATTATTATATATTTTTTTTTAATTTACTATATTCGTGTTTGATTTAAGTATCTTTCTACAATTTAGCGATTTATCACATTAAATTTTATGCCGTATAAAACTAATCAATTAATTATTCTTTAGACAAGAATATATATTAAACTAACATCGGTCAATGTCGTCAAGCCGGCTAGTAAGACCAACATCTGTATGAAAAATCATAGTTTATACAATATACAATTGTCAATACATATGTATTATGTACATGTGTCTATGTCATGTTGCAGATTATAATCAATAACATGTGTTGAACTGTGTCTGTCGTCGCATCGTCTGTTGAACTCGGAACTGGACTGGATAGTTAAACAAGCACTAAGGGATACGCAAAAAGAAAGAGCGACAATTGTCTGGGAATTTCGTTGTGTGTGGGTAGCGTGCGGAAAAGCCCAGCCAAATAAATTGAGTAGGTATAGAAAATACTCTGTAAAATATTTGAATATTCAAGTTATAGAATTTATTAAAATTTAAAAATAAATGACAACTAAATTGAATTATAAAAATGTAACCCATTTAAGTACTTTATGTAACAATTTTAATTACTTTATAACTCTAAAATGAGCCCTATTTATGAGCACTAAATAGAGTTCAAAAAGAATTCAGAAACCAGGTAGAGTAGAGAGCTGGAATTTATGTCCAAAAACCCTCACATTTTTGATGCTTTTAATATTGCTAAGGGCCGTTCTCACCATCTTCGGTTAAGCACTAACTGCTACTTTAACTCAGAGTTACCAATAGAATATATGGAATTGAAACACTTAACTGGATATTATGAAAACGGCCCCTTAATGATTCATATAACGGGATTTAAAAAAAAGCTCAATAGGAGCTCTCCCCCCTTTATAATTATCTATTCAATTTTTTTTTATATAAATTAAACTTTTGTATTAATTTGAAAGTATTTGAAATACGTCAAAATTATGATTTGATTTATCAGAATCCTTATTATTTGATTAATCAATATTTTATTAATCAAAAATCTTTATTAATCAATTAATCAGAAATTGATAAATTTTTTGAAAATTACTTAAAGCCATAGGATCAATAAACTTTAACTCGTACCAGGCCAACGTTTGACGTTCACCCTTGTGTATTTGCCGGCGTTCAAACCTTGACCATAGACTATGTACGATCCGTAAACATTCCCACATAAGTGAGAGCGCGCAATAGAGCGTCAAAGAGAGCGCACTGGCTGAGTGTTCTCCTTATCGGCAAGACGGATAATTAATGTGTCGTCGTCCCGTTCGTACGATGTTCTAAGATTATATTTTTTCTGATCTTGACTTGTGAAGATCTCTACGGTCGAAACGCACTCAGTTCGAGTTCTGATCGCGAGCAACTAACACGAATTTTAAAATAGAACGGGACGTTGATTTAAAAATTAAAATAAAAAATTAATGGACTTGTCTTTAATATAAAATACATCAAATTTTCGAATTTCTATATATATATATTAAACTGATAAAAGATAATTGTATAATTTGCTGCAGTGTTTTCGTAAAAATACTTGAATGTAGTATTTATGGTGTATTTGAAAATAACTTAATTAATAAATAAATAGAAACGTGTCAAAAATGAAGCGGTTAAAGTGTTCAATATTAGTTTGTACGTTGATAAAGAATAGTTTTCTTTAAATTTAAACTATATTATATTTTATATTAAAAGTTTTCAAAATGTTTTAGCATTCGAAAAGTGCTGTATTTTGAAAAAAAGAAACCAATGACATCATTGTCGTTATTTTAATAGAATGTGTTAATTTTATTATCAAATAATTATATTTAAAATAAGTTCAAATGAAAATTTATACATATAATAAAAATTTATGGATGTGCGCGTAAATATATTTAGTGTATTGAGTTTCTAAGCTCAATGTTTGTTGATAAAGTGTGATGCCTTCTATAGTCAAATCTTAATCGCGTTGCTTAGGATCAACATATATAAAAATATTTTTTATTTTATTTTTAATAGATAGAATTTTAATACATATACAGATTATTTGAAACAGAATTTATTCTGAATCCTAAAAAATGTTTAAAGGTTTGTTATTTTATCCGCTTTAGATATTTTTCTAATATTCGATGCCGGCTACGCGTTCAACATAATCGGCGTCAATAAACAAATGCTCTACGAATATGTCGGCACAGTTGCGGTAGGCGCAAAGGCACCACAAGACGATGAACATCCGGCACCGCCAACTTCCGGTTGGATTGTGCGCGGCAAATTGACATTGCAGCGTCAAACGGCGGAGACACTAGCAGCAGCGGTAAGTGATTCATTTCGATTTCAAACATTGATTGATGTTAACACAGATAATAACAATTTTTGCAATTAAATTTAAAACTGAAAACGTTTAAATCGGTTTTGAGTATTCCGAGCTATTCGATATTACTATATCGATATCATTTATAGGCTAAAATAGTCGTTTTCGATAATCTATTATGATACGAAAACGATAGGGTTTTCGATAGAAATTAACATGTCTTAAAGCGGCATCATTGTTTTTGTCGTTAAAGATATCGAGATGATATCGCTCATTTACTACAAGAGTGTCATAACTCAAAAAACGCGATTTTTAGTTAATGATGCAGAATTATCCGTTATATTATGTTTCATCCCCTGGAAAAATATTCGTATTTATATCTTTTATACTCATCGCATGAGAAAGGAATAGGCCCTTACATCATTTCATATGTTCCATACATTTTTTTGCAAACTGAGATTCAATTGAAAACTTTAAACGTGTTTTCTACAAAAACGATTTATGACACTCTTGTAGTAAATGAGCACACCCAGACAAAAATTCCCTCAAATCCCATTAAAATTGGTCAATAGGACAATTATTGATTTAATAGTATACAAAAAATCAAACATTTTCATATAAACTCAATGGCAATGTCATGGTATTTCCTAGTATTTAATGGTATTTTCATATTAAAATAATAATTTATCCTATTGACTATTTTAAATAGTAAAAAACTATTATTTATATATTATTTTTTTTCTGGGTGCAATATCATTAATGGATTTATTTTCGATAAACAAAATTTATTTGTTCAGAAAATTTAATTTTTTGTCAAAAATTATAAAGAACACGTAATTAAATTTTCAAATACCGTAATTTTTATATCTAAAATTTATCATTATTATATCGAATTTATAAATTATCGTCAAATGGTTTGTAGGGTTGTTTTATTTGTGATTTGTAGAATTTTTGAAAGATTTTGGTAACGATTTCAAGCATTTATTTTTACCATTTCTAAAAATGTCCATTTGATCTACACGAATATCTTTCCCTTTGTACCAATTCAAGGACTAATCGATATCTGTGATAGGTTTCTATCTTTGCAATTTATTGGTCCCCTAATTGAAATTTGCACCTTGAGTGTGGCTTGGGTTGTGACAATGCAAAAATACCACGATCGGTTCCCGAATAATAGTTCGTAAACTATTTCTATGCACTCAGAAAAAAATACTATATAAATAATAGTTTTTCACTATTAAAAATAGTGAATAGGATTAATTATTATTTCAATAGGAAAATACCATTAAATACTAGAAATTAGTCACAATTATATTCTCTCAATTCCATTTTCCGTGTTTATTGACGTAAAATTCTAAAACAATTGTCAGTGGTAACAATTGTCATTACTCGCTAGAATAGAGTTATTACTTTAAATATTATATATACATTTTTAACCAGAAATTGTCACTTTTATTGCTTTATAAAAGTTCAAAAAACTACATCAATATACGTCAGACTTATGTCTATTCCACGCAATACTTCTTTCTAATCATTAATCAAAGTCGTTACTGTTAACATATCCGATATACATATTATACGTGAAATTCATTAAAATAAATTTTAATGAAAAATATTAAATTTAAATATATATCTATTGTTCCACTTTAATACCCACCTTTTGTATTTCGAAACGTACGACGAAATGAAAATTTGACGTCAAAATCTGGTCACACAAATTTTTATTTCATGTTATTTGGCTTTTAAAACATTGAAAATTATTTAAAATTACGTCACTTACGTCTAATAGTCTTTCGTTTCGAATTACAGAAAGCGGCAGTAAGTTCCCAAAACAATTATTTTAAAAATGTGAACTTTAAAATTCAAAAGGCAAATCCAAATTTTTATATTGGAGCGCAAGCTTTTCTGCATATAATATCGAAAAAGATAATTTCATTCTATTCTTTTCTTGGAATATTAAAAATAAAAAAAGACCAAAATAATGACAAATTGAAAAATGCGCTATATCTCAAAAACAAGAATACGTCACACATAATAATGCAAATTTGTAATTTCATTAAAATGTGTGTTCGTTTTATGACCAACATTTTGCAATATTCATATTAATAATGATAAATTTACTATTTTCATATGTTTTAATATTTTTTATATTAATAAAAGAATCAAGTACTCCAAGTTAAACGAATAAATAAAAAAAAATCAAGTACAAAACAGCAAAAAAAAGTTATCAATCATTTCAAACATTAAATCAATCAATGCATTAATTAAATTATTGTTATAAATCGCACAGTTATTTTTTTTTTCGTTTTATCTATACTGTGCAAAATGTTAAAATAATTGACCTTTTTTCCCACCATCATCATCAACATTTACACAACATCACATTGTTGGGTGATGTTCAACTTTTCATCATTAAGTACGTAATCATTTCTTTTTTATTCTACTGATGAACTCGAACTCAAGTTGTCTGACTGTCTGTCTCTTTTTACAACTGTCTTTTGGAACATTTGCTCGATCGTTTGTCTGTCTATTTATCAGACGCACAGTGGCTGATATTCAGAGCAAACGGTTAAAACTCTATAAAATTTGAAGGAGTTTTAATATTATGGAATAGTTTTATTTTCAAATGGTTTTAATAGCTTCAATTTGTAAATTGTTTAATGCGTACATATCGACGCCCCTTACGAAAACTATTATATTAAAATTGTCTTACAAAAAAAAGTATATATCACTTTTAAACGAATTTTACTTAAATGACGAATATTAAAATGTTCTCAAAATTTCACAGAAATTTAGTACGACAAACAATTTTCTGTGGAAAATTATTATGTTTCAAATTTTTTGACGAAAATTGGAGCTTTTTATTGAAATTGATTTTTTTCAAAATCATATTGCGTTGATTTTATGTTTTGATATATGTCATTTTTAAAATTTGTTTGACAAAATTCAAAATAATTACGATATAATGATATAAAATATGCATTACCATATGTAGGTAGTCACCAACATTTTATTTTTATTTTATTTTCAGGATTTCTTTCCAAAAATATTTAAATATGTTTCTATGCAAACATACTACTTTTTGAACTGAAACAATTGATATGTTTCACTGGAAACATATTTATATTCAGATCGTTCAAAATCATGTTTTATTTTGAACATATTTATGTTTCGGTTCAAATATTTATTTTGTTTGGATGTAGTACTTATTATGTTTCCATTAGAACATACACCATTTTAAGGGGCAACATTAAAATGTTTCCGGGATATTATAATGTAAGTCAGAGCTCATTACAACACTGTTCAAGTCTCAATACAACCCTGTTTACAAATGATTTATCAGTCAATTATATATTGTGTTTACATAAAATTCCAAACATATATGTTAATGCCTGCAAAATTATGTTTGGGAGAGCCCTTTTTTTTGCAGCGTGTACATCTCGATCTGATGCTTTGGACTCCCAAAATGCGAATCCAGCAAACCAATTCGAACTTTACAGTTCATCCAAAGCATACTATAGCTATATACCATAGAAAATCTATTTGCTTTGCTTATATATTATTTTAATAATTTTTCCCCTTAGGTTCTTACACGCTGCAAAAAAAGGACTCTCCCAAACATAATTTTGCAGGCATTAACATTTATGTTTCAAATTTTATCTAAACATAATATATAATTGCATGATAAATCATTTGTGAACATGGTTGTATTGAGACCTGAACAGTGTTGTAATGAGTTCTGATTTACATTATGATATCACGGAAACATGTTGATGTTACCCCATAAAATGGTGTATGTTGTAATAGAAACATAATCATTACAACATCCAAACAAAATAAATATTTGAACCGAAACATAAATATATTTAAAATATAACATGATTTGTAATGACCTGAATATAAATATGTTTCCTGAGAAACATATCAGTTGTTTCAGTACTAAAAATAGTATATTTGCATAAAAACATATCTTAATATTTTTGGAAAGAAATCCTGAAAATAAAATAAAAATAAAGTATTGTTTTTATTAATAATTTTTATTAAAAATCATTAAAAAGGCACTGTGAGAATTAATAATATTTGAATTCATATACAAATTTTTAAATGCATAAATAAATAATTGAATTAAAACTGCAAGTACAAGTCTCAATAAGGCACATAGCGTTGGCAAGGAATTCGCGGAGCCTGTTGTAAATAAACCATGCCGAATTTTGTTTGAAAATAGAAGCACTGAGTTTTAGTTGTGGTTTTTTTGATGAAATATCCGTGTCGGCTTTTCACAATATTTTTAGAAAAACATTTAGGAACAATTCAATTATATACTGCACTATTAAATAATATTATTTGTTACTATTTGTACTTTTTGTACCACAATTTGTATATTTTTTAAATTTACAAAGACGTCGTATTACCGATACGAATACGTTTTCTCAACAAACATCAAAAGGCACGTATGCAGAAATTGGCAGTCAACGAATGTCAACTTCGTATACAAGAAGAATACTTTCATTTACATCTAATTTCATTTTTTTTTTTTCGTTTTCAAACATCAGTATGTTTAAAAGGACCAATACATACTTTTAACGACGACAAAAGAGACGTAGATAGAAAATTTTGCTCAACGAGTGCCAACTTCGTATACAAGAAGAATGTTGGAAGAATACATTTATTTAAATCCAATTTCCTTTTTGTTTGTTTTTAAACATCAATATGTTCAAACGATGGCAAAAGATGGCGTAGGTAGAAAATTCTGCATACTTCGTATGTCGATAAATTATCGAATTAAGACGAGCGTTGCGTACATAGTTATAATTAAATTTGAATAGCATTTTCTGTTTGTTTTGAAACATAGTTATAACCAAGTAAACTGCCAAGAAATAGTATATTCAAATGCAATTAAAATTTTATGTTTGTATTGTAACATATTTATGATAAATTTGACAGATTCTGCTGGGGAATATATAAAATGTTTACACATAGTAATATGTTATTACCATCTGAACAATAATTTAATTACACTTCATACGTAATACATGTATGGTGATTTCGTATTATTTTTTAATTACACTAAGAAAAAGTGACGTAATAAAATTAAATAAAATTTATTTAAATTTGATTTAAATACTTTAGTAATAAAAAACGTAATACTCCATACAAAAAATATTACGCGCGTATTTAATTTCAAAATAAATAAGAAAAGTATTTAATTTTATTAAAAATTTCGAAAAAAGTAAAATAAAATTATAATTTTAGTTGTTCCTAATCTTCTTTATATGAAATAAATAGTTTTTAAAATACCAATTTACATATTTATAATGTTGTGATTAAATTCAAATGTTATAACCTTAATAAAAATTGATAAAAAGTATTTACATAAAATTTCATTAGATTCGTAATAAATTTAAATAAAATGTATTTACTTCAAATTTTATTACGTACGTAATAAATTTGAATAAAAATTATTTACATCAGGTTTAAATAAAAAGTATTTAATTTAAATACAAAAGACTACGGGTGAAAAACGTGTCGAAAAGTATTTAAATTTATTACTTTTTTATTTAATTTTATTACTTTTTTCATTCAAACATATTCAAACAATTTTTTTTATCCGTGTAAGTATGATCAGCTTTTATGGTAACTTATTTGCAAATTTGTAATGGTTAATAAACGTATTTTTGGACGTGTTCTCAAAAAAACCACTGGATCCGTGTATGTCTGATATGTTCATCCGCGTGCTGTATATGGAGTATTCTCTTTGGCAAAATTAGCATTATCAGCCATGGTAACGTTCTTCTGTCGTTGTATGTTTAAATTTATATATACAAAAATTTGTCTGTCTGAGTCTGTATCCGGATAATACTTATCAGGCTAAACAGCTGCTCAGAACGTTTTGCATTTTTAAAGTTTATGTTGGGGACTGCACTAGGGTAATATACGAAAGAAAGTTTTCAGCTAGTTATCAGTTGCGTCACATAATTATATAATATATATATTACACTGTATAACAGAAAAAAAACATCTTAAACGTAAAATATGTTTCCAGTAGTTGTGGTACACCTAGAAAACAGTTACCTAATAAAGGGAATAAACGAAATTATTTTTATTACATTTGCGTTCATTTATAACTTAAAAACTTAACATGGTAAAAGAAAAAATTATAGTACAAATGAAGAACAATACTCCATCGTTTTTAAAAATAGTTAGACATTTAAATTTCTGAATGAGATATGACGAATTTCCGTATTTTAGTCTTCCAGCCCACCATCACCCATTGGACACCTTTCTTTTTTGATAACGCTAATCCAAGTAGCGCTTATTTTATTTCAGTTTTACAAAATTTATTTATAACAGAAGAAGAATTTATTTTATATAAGCCAAACATTTTAAATCTACACTTAGCTCAGAGCAGTTTGGAGGGTTACATCCATTTGAACAACTGTATCATATTGTGCTATATGGGTTTCAACAGTTCCTCGCTCGACAATTTGGATCTTTAATTTTATTTGGAACTTCAAATCATCTCAATTTAAATCTCGTCTTTACTTTTTGAAAATGTGAGATTTATTACATTTTTTGCCAGATCTCTTATTGATTGTTGGGCTTAGGTCTAACAGGTTACTTTCGCCGCATATTTACGATTCGTAAATCCTGATTTATATTATAAGAGAAAGAACAGTCTTTAAAACAATCCCTTTAAATTCAACCGTTTAATAAAATTGTAAAAGATCTTCAAAATGATTTATATTAATGACTAATTTGTATACATTGCCAGCTCGTTATCGATGATGTTACTCTCAACAACTCCGGTGAGAAGTTCTTGCAGACCAAAGAAATGTATCCACCATACAAACCCTTTAAAATTGTCCTCAATTCCGACGGTACAATCTCGCATTTGATCTTCAAAGAGAGCGATCCTGTCTGGTCCACGAATTTTAAGCGTGCCATTGCTGCGACGTTGCAATTTCAAATAGTTTCTTCCGGAGCCTTTGTTGTCGATGAGGTATGTTTTAAATAATGTACTTAAATTATTTTCATATTTTTCAATATTTTTTTAAATATTATAGATCGGCATTCATGGCAAGTGTTCGACAGAGTATTTCGTCTCAAATAAGACCAACTATATCTCGATACGCAAGACACCTGAATTGAAGACCTGCACACCATTCAGTGAGGCTATTCACATCACACGCAGCAATGTACCACCCAATACGTGCGAATTCGACTTTCAGAAAAGTGTCATCATTGGTAATGAGGCTGTTTATGGTATGTTGCCCCATGCCGAGACAGGTTACTTTCTTAGTATGGCCCATGTGAAGGGTACAACGTTGATACATACTTTTGAGTCGACTGGCGAGGCACAGTACATCAATTCAGAGTAGGTATTTGCAAGGGTTTTTTATGTGCTGCGTCCTATGTAATGTCCATAATTGCAGATTGCTGCTGAATTTCCTCAATGAAACCTCCATTGACAATGCCATTGATATTGAGACCTCTATGGCTGCGGAAATTTCTGGTTTGGATTTGCTGCCACTCGATATCAATGATCCTACCGGCGGACGTAATCCACAAATGCAAGAAACCCTCATAGTCGATGCTTCAAAACTGCTCGACAATCTTGCTGAGGGCTTGGAAATATCCGAATTCAAATTTAGCGAACCCTATGATGCCACCGTATCGGAGGTTATTAAATTGCTCTCCGAAATGGATTACGAGTCGTTGAAGAAACTCTATACGGATGTCGTCATTGGCACATCGTATCGACAGGAAACCATACGTAATATCTTTCATGAGATCATACCGCGCATAGGCACCAAGGCTTCAGTGTACTTGACGAGAGATTTGGTCATTGAGAAGGAAACTAAATCGACAATAGCTGTGCAGCTGCTTATATCGATGCCATTTCATATCTTTGAATTGTCACACGAAATGGTCAGGGAGTGCGAGGTGTTTCTGACTTTGGGTAATGCAATTGAAAATTATTCCAAGTTTTTCCAGTTTAAAATGGATTTTTCTATTTTCTCAAGGTCCCGATCGTCCGGATGTGCGTCAGGCGGCCATCTTAAGTTTTGCTACGCTTGTCTATAATGTTTTCGTGGCTGGTCGCATTAGCAAGGATGTGTTTGAGGAATATGTGCAAAAGTATTTTAATTTTTATCTAAGTAAGTGCCAGAGAAATTATAAAAAGTTGCTACAATAACCTATATAATTTTTTATAATTGTATCTCAAAATAGGCAGTCGTGATTATGAACAGAAAATGTTGTATCTACAAGGTCTCAGTAATCTGCAATTGGGAAACGTGGCCAACTACTTGGATCCTATTGTCAGAGATGAGAAGGAAAATCAAGATATTAAATTTTTGGCTGCCTGGGCTACACTGTCATTGTCCAGTCGACGTTCAGAACGCGTAAGCAATATACTTAATTCATATTTAGTTTATTGATTTTTATACCTATAAACGTTTAGATCTACGAAATCTATTGGCCAATCTTCGAATCGAAAAACGCTAGTCTAGAACTACGTGTCACGGCCGTTACACTTTTACTGATTTCAAACCCAACGCCAGCACGTCTGATAAGCATACATCGCATCATTCAAAGTGAGACCGATCCGCATATGATCAACTATTATCGCACCACCATTACCAGCATTTCGGAGACAACGTTTCCGTGTTATCAATATTTGTATGTTTTACTGGTAGATTCGGTCGATTATGTAACTTAATAATCATCTTCACATTACAGACGTCGTCTGCTATCCTACATGCATCGTCATCTGCCGCAAAAGCCCGAATCACGCTACTGGGTCACCGGTAACTATATTTTCGATTATCGTGATTCGAAATTTGGCATTGGCGCCATGTTGCAGGCATTCTTGGTGGGTGATCCGAAGTCGGATTTGCCTGTTGTCGGGTACTTTAAGTTCGATACTGAGGCATTGGGCAACTTTACAGGACAATTGGCGGTAAGTTTTCTAAGAGCTTTCGGAAAATGAATTTTGTACAAAACATAAAACATATTTCTTTAGCTCTATATAAAAGCGCGTGGTTTACCCGATGCCATCTTCGATAAGTTGCTAAAGAATGGAACCAATCCGCTGGCATTCGAAAACATCAAAGAGCTGCTTAGTCGCATGAATGCGCCCGAAATTCAATCGAAAACATTGCACTTGGAATTTATTTTGCAAATGGAGGGAAAAACGGTGCTGTCGTACTATGTAAATCACGCCACATTTAAGAAACTAACCTACACAGATTGTAAGTATTATTTGCAGACACAGATATAACATTCTAACATTACTCTTAACTAACCTAAATCTTTATCTCTCCTACAGTAATCAATCGCCTGTTGTTCCTCATACGCGCCGACAGTCACATTAATATGCAGACCGTCCGTTGGCCCTTCATGACCAAATACGCCGTGCCCACTGTGCTGGGCACTTCCTCCGATGTGCTGCTGCAAACCACGGTACTAACCTCGTTGCGTGGCAACATAACGCAACATCGTAACCGCGACATTATGAAGTCGACACTCGAGATTGACGCTCGATACTCTTCGTATGCCTCTTGTCGCAGTCGCAGTTACAATCCATTCCTGAATCTCGATCATGAGATCAAACGCGAACAGGGTTTCTTGGTCTATGTGCCATTCAACACTGACATGAGCTTGAATTTCACCAGCAAATGTTTGCGTTATGCATTCCGACGACCGCAAAACACTACCAGTGGTCTGGCGTTTAAATCACGTTCGGTTACATCGACACGCGGCTGGATCACCAAGAGCTCCACGCAATCTTTTGAGGAGATAATGTATCCGGATCGACAGCATGATGTAGTACGTTATAACTTTTAGCTTAAACAGAGTGTTCGAATTCCTAATTTCTATTGAAATTTGCAGTTCCAACTACTGAAATACGATACCGCGGATCTGGGTATTTCGCTGGAAGTCAATACGAATCTGAATGAGCTGAACAAATATCGCGGCATGTTGCTCAAATCTGAGTTTATGGAAAAGTATGTGTTTGAGTCTATTTCTTAAAAAGTTTAAATCTATTATTTCGGTTACATTAGATTTTGGAAAAGATTTTCCAAAAGTAGTTACAGTGCCTAATTAGCTGTATTATGCCTTATTAAAGCCGATTTCCGTATATCGTCGATTTTTATTATAATTTACTGATCTTTATATTTTGACTCTCAAGTGGTTTCTCTCGTAACACCATCGTTAATCTGCTAATGTATGTCTTTGGCGTGGCACAGCTAAGCTCTATACATCTGGGTCATGATCGTAATTTTACAATGTTAATTTATAACGAGAATAGCACGCGGGTAAGTAAAACAAAATCCGTTTGAATATGTCATTCATATGCTAAATGATATGCCCCAACATACAGATTGAAGGATCCATTTGCTATGATGACCTGCAAGATGATGCTGACAAAGTCGGTAAACAACTGGGTTTAACACTGGAACACTCTGACGAATCACAGCCCAACGAGGTATTGCACAAGTGGAACATGACAATGGATATACGTTCTTCTATAAAAACGAATTGGTTCCATGTGAACGGGCGTATTGAACGCACTTCACAAGTGGATGGACGCGATTGGAAGGTAAGAGAGTAAACGTTTATAAAGCGAGTGGTTTTTAAACTAATATTAATTTATTAAGTCAAAAAATTAAATCATACAAAACATGAAAAAAAGTGAATGTTAAAATAGCAACTTATTGTTTTTTCTGCGATTTCTCATAAGTAATATGCATTTCTATACTTTGTTGTAAGTCGTTCTCATCGTCTGTGACTTGTGCCCCTTGAATCATGCCACATGCTTATCCCTCATCTTGCGAAAAATCGCCAATTGCCAACTTCTCTTCGGCTTCAATCAATGCTACAACACCATCCATTAAAACCTTAACTAACTCAAATTCGGTGAAACCCAAACGACGTCTATTCGAAATGTCCATAACGCCATCCACGATCTCAGTATGTTCACCGCCTGTACCACGTATTTGCAGATCTAAATCATCGGCCATTTTTTTCAGTCTATCGCCGAATTTCGCCAGCAAGGGCAGCTTTATGTGAACCGAAGCACGCAAAGTGGTACCCAGATTGGTTGGACAGGCGGTCAGAAAACCGTAACGTTTGCTTCGTTGGAAATCCAAACTTTTCTCAAGCTTTTGAAGACCCTTAACCAAGCGAGTGTAAATATCACCTGGAAAAAATATACATTAGTAATGTTCGAGAATAATATCAAACTCTGCAATATCCTATCGACATTTGAAGAACCCTTTATCAAAATTTATAATCAAGAAATATAATATGAATATCGTTCATTATAATGAGTTAATATCAATATCATAAATAATGTGAAGACATAAAACATTTCCTAGATCTCACTACTGTTCTAATTTTGTACTTGACAAACCACCCATGCCAAATATTGCAAATACTTTTCTCACCCAAATCGCCACACTGAGCCATTGATATAATCCGCAAGTGATCCTCCTCATTAACCCAAATGAGAAATGTCTCTGAAGGATTGTGAAATATGCCACGTCCATGGGGCCAGAAACGATAGCAACCTGCCGTTCTCAGATATTCATCACCACGCTTGAACATTATGTGACGTGCGTGCATTTCGTCAATTGTTTCATCTTTTAGATCTTTCAACTCAAAGAATGCGCCCTTGTGGTCCTCATCTAACAACAGAGAAGCCTCTTTCACTTTCTCCAGCACTTCGTTGTAATCTTTCTCCGTTAATTTTGGGAAAAAAGGGAAATCCTCGAGATTGCGCGCAATACGTATCCGCGCCGACAATATATATTTGCGTTCCGGATCAAGATTTTCGATCTCATCCAAATCACCCCAGTCCGTTGCCGGTTGCAATACTTTGTCTGTATTTTCCAATTGTCCATGATAGTCTTTGATGATGGGATCGAATAGTTTCTCGAATGTTTCGTAGCATTCGGGATCGGCCGCATAAACACCACAGCTGGAGTCATGATGTTCCATGCCCGATACTACACAATCAAGCAGACTGGCTTCCACCGGTGGTTCCGTGAACTCTGCCATGAGCTCTTCGAGAATCTCTTTAGTAAGATATTTGCGCAATAGCGAGTCTTTGTTCTTTTCGTCTTCTGTGAGACTCTTGAAGTTCTCTTCGAGAATTTCGGCAATTTCCTCGGGAGTTTTTTTACTATACGAAATTAAAAAAAATATATAAACCACAAAAGACACTTCTTTAGAAATACTCACATCTGGCTTCTCAACTTTTCCATTTCATAGTCCATATTGTCGAGCCTCTTGTTCGCTGCCGCCAGATCGGCCTTCATAATATCGTACTGTGCATCATCGGGACAAGCCTCACACATGTATTTTCGAACGAAGCGTATGGCATCGTCGGGTTTATTTTGTTCCTCGTATAGCTTGATCAATGCCTTGCTGAGTGCATCTATGACACCAGCACGTTCAAGGTATTTGCGGTACATCACCCGCTTTGACTCGATCTAGAGAGTGGCGAAAAAGCAGCCTCAGAAATGTGCAATACAAAAAGTTTTAACAAACATACCGAAGACATTTTGAGGCACTTATTGAAATTCTTGTGAAAATTAAAGAATGGCGCAAAATGCAAGAAGATGCTGTTGTCAGTTGTTCTATTAGTTTTGGAGAGGTACTTAAATTTTTCCCAAATACGATTTCGAGCCGAAAAATAGAAAATTTAATTTGAAGTTTTTAACTTGAGTTTTTTGATTTACGTTGCCGTAATTACTTGGTCTATTGATCAAACGTTTACGTTCAGCACAAACAAAGTAGGTACGTATCACATACGTGGTGGTTATTGACAAACTGAACGACGAGTCGTGACGCGACCGACTCAACACAGCACAATAAAAATGACTGCCACAGGATATGCTGTGGTTGGCGCACATTAGTAGACATAAAGCGTGTTTTGTGGAGGTGGGTCTTTTGTAGTGCCTACAACTGGGTGGGGGTGATTGTTGACAACATCACATAGGTAAAATTTCATTTGTCCTGCGTGTTGTCTATCATCCTTTGTATGTCTACCACTGCTGCTTGCTACCTTTACTATACACCTTGACACCTTGTCTGTTTCTGTTTCTGTACTTGTGTGTGTCATGTATTTTGCTACTCGAGCAGCTAAGTGTCCTTACTCGACAGTCGCACAAAAGTAGGACAGAGTCATTGCTTGATTTAATGAGCATTTTTAATGGCACCGGTTGGTAGTGCGTGGTAGAGTTCTCAAAGGAAACCCTTCAACGTCGCTGCACTTGTCGATGGTGCAACACAAACAACAACAGTTTTACAATAGGCATTTTTAATGTAGTGAGGGTGACTTAGTGAGTTAATTCTATTCATATATTAGATAATAGTCCGGTGTTTAGTACACTCAGAAAAATTACCATATGATTATTATTTTTCTGTTGTATTTTGCTAATTATATTGGTCACGACAACACACTAAAACTCACCACACTAAAACTCACCACAATAAATCTCACCACAATAAAATTAACCACAATAAAATTCACCACACTAAAATTAACCACACTAAAACTCACCACAATAAAATTCACCACACTAAAACTCACCACACTAAAACTCACCACAATAAAAAACACCACACTAAAATTCACCACACCAAAAAATTAACAACAATAAAATTTACCACACTTAAAGTCACCAACCAAAATTCACCACACCTAAACTCACCATATAGAAACTCATCACACTAAAACTATCTACGAATAAGTTAGTTGTAACAATCAACTTCTTCTTTCTTCGTGTCACGCCCGAAAATCTGAGTTCGTGCGTGCAAATCTCTGTGCGTGCTAGTTGCTGTCGTGCCCGTGCGTGTCCGTGCCTCCAAAATCAGGCAAGCGCCCATTAAAGATTTTTTTTTAGTTTCTACCCCAATATAAAAAAACACTTACTTCCAGCACCAGAAAATAAAAATTTCGTGGTAATTTAACCTTTTCTTAAAAATCTGTTGTTTTAGTTTTACTTATGGATTTAAGAGAGTAAAGCAATATCAAACTTAATTTTTGAATTATTTATTACAGGGACTAAAACCTATTGGAATATAGTTCCGGTTCGGGTCCCAAGATTTTTAAAATTGTGGTTCCGATTCCGGTTTCAACCAACAAATTAAATGGGTTTCGATTCCGGTTCCAAACATTTTTAATAACGGTTCCGATTCCGTTTCTTTGCGTTCCCTGACAGGGACTATAATATCTGTTCCGGCTCTGGTTCCGATATTTTTAAAATAGCGGTATCGATTCCAACCAGAAAAAATATGTATGTTCCGATTCCAGTTCCGGTTCAACACATTTTTTATAACGATTCTGGTTCCAAAAATCTAAACGGTTCCGGTATTATTTTTTACGTTTCGCTTACTTTTTAATGTTTTTCCGTGCTTTTTCGTGTTTTGTAAAATCCCGTGCTTTATCGTGCTTCTCGTGCGTGCCTGTAAATTTACTCGTCGGGCTCGTGCTCGTGCGTGTCACCTATCGGCGTGCCCGTGCGTGTCCGTGCCATCAAAAACAGGCACGCGCCTATCTCTAGTCCAAACTACAACTCTTTTGTGTGTTTTCGGTGTTTTCGGAGTACTCTGTAAGACTTAGTGCCAATCTTAAATGCTATTAAGTGAATAGTTCGAAAAGAATAACACAAATTGAAAACATAACAGGCAATTATTATACGGACCGACCGTTTCGGGTACACTGTGATGACGTTATGATAACATCAAATGTTTCATATATATGAACTCCACACCGGTTAAGATTCGAACTCATGTCGTCAGAAACGATGGGAGTCGGTAGTCAGCTAGAATACTAAGCCATACAATCACTCGTATAAATTGCAGTTTTTCCTGTTCTATTTTTGGAACAAACTTCTATTTTGACTATAAGAACGAATAAGCGGTTGAGAGAACTGAATATGCGGATGAGAGAACCGAATAAGCTTGAAAGAACCGAATAAAATGCTTGGGCAATGGTCGCGCAACAAATCTCTATTCTGTATTCCGTTCCCCACATTTGATGTACCGATGTCCTTCTCTCTGTATATTGAAATCACGATTACTAGAAGAACAATGAAAATCATAGCTTACAAGATCAGTCGACTTTTGCCTATATTCCTCAGTGGGTACATTTTAGAATATACTAAAATATTATTTTATAAAAAGCATTAATTACGTAAATGTTTATTGGATTCGCACTGCAATTACTAATAACTTTTCAACTATCCAAGGCCTGTGTCGACCTCACATATGCACCGTTGGTGTTCACCAGGCGACCACACACACTCAATGGCAGCATTAACTTCGGTGATGCTAACTCAGCGGGCGAGTGTCCACAGCAGGCTTCACGCATCGATTTCTCCGGCAGAGCAGGGGTAAGTTTTCAAACAATCTTTATATAAAAATTACGCTTTAAATTACGCTAACATATTTTAGCCTTCGGACTATGCGCGTGACTTCCTGTTGAGCGATAATCTACTGACCGATACCGACTTTTGTCCCAAGGAGGTGCTCAAATTCAGTCCGATACCCACATCGAAATACTGTAAACGCAGCAATTTTGAAAACTTTACTTCGATTACAAAATTCGATATGGATTTAAAATTCAATAATGTAAGTAATGTGTAGTAATGAATTATTTTTTTAGTATTTATATTTCCGGTTCATATTAGATGCCTGAATGGTTTGAGCTCTGGTCGACGCGTCTTGATCACTTGGTGTCTGCATTTTCGGACAAGAAAATCGATCGTCTAAATATGAACAAAGTTATCGATGTATCGCTGCACATACCAAATGATTATTTCTGGCTGACCGTAGGGGTGAACGGCATCAATTGGCGCATTTATCACATACCGTTCCTGCAGAAGCTGGACTCTAAGTATGATGCAGCGCATGAGATCTCTTATGGGTCGGGTTTGAAACGTAAGTAGCAAAAAAAAAACAACATATAATTAAAATAGAAATAGCTGTATAATGTATAAAATAGAAATGTCTGCCCATGATGTACACTTGAAGTTGTTTCATATATCAACCTAAAATTGATCAACGAAATTAGATCAAAAGATACATTCTAGCGTTTTTTTCTTTTGTTTTGTAGTATTTATTTCCGACCGTATTTTCTCTAATCTTTCCTAAGTTTTCTATAGTAACTATTCATGTCGGTTGCCACCACGACCGTCGTATGTTTAGGATCGTGGTCCTCCACTTTAAAGCCATATTGTTCACCGCATTAAGTACAATTATCGTTTTTGGCATTTTAAGGCATTTCAATGTCCCTACTTTAAAAATTCCCATCTGAACTAACTTTCTCTACTGGTTTTAAATGTTAAAATCGTTTGAACTATGTTCTATATCAGTGGTACCATCCGGTCCACTTCTCGTTGTACAATAACATCAATGAATTTTGTTTATTCTATTTACGTGATGTACTCGATCGCGCGCTTCTATGCTGTGCTTTTGTATTCGCTCTAGCAAGAAATGCATTGAAGTATAAGACGTATATTCGATTTACCGCTACACAAGTGATCAAAGAAAGCAATAACAAATAATTGCAAAGTTCGGACCAAAGCAATGCAAATACCCAGTTCTGCAAATTATTTTCTGAAAAAAATCACTTTGAGGTCCCGGTGGGTCCATTTCCCATATTCGTATTTCGCTAAAAATTCTCCACATCGATTTTCAAATACAATAGGGCATTTTTAGGATTTGACCTTTTCAATCAAATTCTATAAATTTTTTTCATACAAAGGCATTGTACATTTTTAACTGTTATATGTTCGAACAGGCTCCTGCTCCATCATTAATGGCATGATCAATACCTTCGACGATTACCTAATTAATCTGGCCGAATACCACAAGGTGCAGCCCGCCGACAAGTGTGTGACGCTGCTGGCCGCCGACTGTTCGCCGGAACCGGAAATGGCCGTCTTTCTGCTGCCCTCGCTTAACAATGGCTTGAGCGCCAACTACGGACTGCGCGTACACATGGGCGCAAATTATTTCACATATCTGCCAGCAAGTGGCAATAGCAGTCTCGTCGCCGACAATGCGCCCGTCTACATCACAATGAACGGTGCGAACGAACAGCCCATTGATATACGCGCCAAGCCATATGAGTGGCCGGAGGATTCGAAAGTCTACGATTTTCGGTGAGTTTAACAAATTCGTTTTTAAATTGAAAGAATATGTTTTGAATTTCTTCTTTATTAGCATCGAAATCAACGAGCAGAACATAATGGTCGTAGAGAACACACAGATGCACTCGACGATACAATTTGATATGGCAAACATTTTCAATTTTGAAATATACGGCGTCTACAAGATGAAGATGTGCGGCCTGTGCAGCAAGCCGCTCAACAGCATGCACAACTATTCATTGTGCATCTAAAATTGAATGCATTTTGAAATACATAAACCATAAACAAAAGTTTATAAACATTAAAACTAATATGAAAACTAACACTATGCATACTTTCTTGACTCTGTTAGCAAATAGTTTAATAATAACCATACAAGATTTAATAGTAAAAACTGCATTTTTATAAAAATTAATTTTAGCATTTTGTAAATAAAGAAAAGAAACACTTGACAACTTTTAAACAAAAAGTAAATCTTTTTTTATTGTCCTCTAATGCTATTCTAATAATGATTATTATATAATAGTAAATCTATATTTTATATTAAAGTACAGTAAAAAGAAATGGTGTCAAACAAAAACATGTTTCATCGTCAAAAATTAATAATTCAATTATAAAAGTAGAAAAAAAGAGACCGTTGTGTAGTTGAACCACAACAAAAATTAAAGTTAAATACATTTTAGACTTGTTAGCAAGTTTTCACAGCAATACTTTCGCACTAACGCGGCAATTTAAAGCGTATCTGATGCTCACGATCACGATGCAACTGCGATAGCAAATGTATACGCAGCTGTACAATGTTCTCCAGCGGTTGATTGCAAAGGCGACAGGTTGTGGGTTGAATAGCGCCATCACTACGAAAAAAAATATATTAAAATTACAATTAAAAATTCAAATTCATAGTGGAAATAAAAAAAAAACACTTACAATTGTCGCAAACGATGCAGCTCGGTGCAGTGCACGCCCAGCGCATGCATGCGATCGAACTTCTCGTCGTACAGGCGCAGCGCCGAGTGCATAGGGAACACGGAACGCTTGCCATAGATGGGTGTCGTCTCGATGATGTCCTCCTCGTCGGCGCGCTGCCACATGCTGTCCTTGGCGTCGATGTGCGTCTCAATGTATTTGCGATTCTTGTTCAGCAGACGTATCGTAATGTTTTTGATCTTGGCCGCAAGATCGGCGCGCACATTCGGCAGCGTCGAGGGACGCTCCTCACCGGGATCGGTGTAGATCATGGTGTCCATGGAGTAGCGTAGTTGATTGATCTTTAAAAGTGATACATTTTTGATTGTTCCGAAAGAAAAAATGCAGACAGACCTAAGTCGAATACGTTCTACCGGATATCTGACTCTAAAGTACTAATATGCAAAAGTATTTGATACTCGAGAATTTATTTTAATCAGGAATTTTATACTCTTCATCATATCCCAGTCGAAAATGTCTTACTTACTGCATCGATAATCTCCTACTTACTTAGTACACATTTTAAAGTCAGAATTCGTATAATCTAAAATCACTGTGAATTTAGCTATTAGCATCATTGGATAGATGGAAAAGGTATATTTTCAACGAACTATGTTGGATTCGTGTACTCCTAGAATTTTGGACTCAGCAGTCACTTAAAAAACTTCTTTTGAGGTACCTTATAGTACAGATTTTATGGTCAAAATTCGTATAATCTGAACTCGCCAGATATTTAGCTATTAGCAATCATGGATAGGTGGAGAAGAGACCTTTTTAACGAACTATGTTTGGTTCGTGTACGCCCAGACAGCGGTCTTTTAAAAATGACTTATTTGTGGTACCTTACAGTATACATTTTAGAGTCAAAATTTGTAAAATCTGAAATATATATGAAATTAGCTATTAGCATCGTTGGATAGGAGACCTTTTCAATGAACTTTGTTTGATTCGTGCACCCCCAGAATCTTGGTCACAGCGGTCATTTAAAAATATTTTTTCTGGTACCTTATAATACACATTTTAGAGTAAAAATTCGTACAATCTGAATTATATATGAATAGGTGGATAGGTAGAGAAGAGACCTTTTCAATGAACTTTGTTTGATTCGTGCACCCCCAGAATCTTGGTCACAGCGGTCATTTAAAGATACCTTTTTTGTGGCACCTTATAGAGCAAATTTTAAATTTAAAATTCACATAATCTCAAATCTCTAGATATTTAGCTATTAGCTATTACCATCGTTGACAGATGGAGAAGGGACCCTTTCAAATCCAAAATCTAGATCTGCTCAAATAAATATGGTTGGTGTCTTTGCGAAATTCAAAACAAATTTAACTTCACACAATTTCTAGAACCTACCAACTCCAAGTCATCCGTCAAGATGTCCGCATCCAAATTCAACACAATATCGTGCTCCTCGTACAGCGGCTGATAGGTGTCCTCGTGAAAACCCAGCCCCGCTAGTATGGCCACGTATTTTGTTTTGTTCTCGTTGCGTTTTATCTGCATTGCCGGACAGAAGAGCATCGTCATGAGCGCACCAAAGCCGTGTATATTCGGCATTAGAGTAGTGGAGCGTGCCGTCAATGTTTCCGTGTTCATAGCCTCCGTAATGCCGGCCGCCACAACCAGACGCTCATGCACATCCTGTGGATCAGTGTCGATCAGCACCGAATTGACCGATTCACGTTCAATGTGCACACTCTTCCAAGTGCCGACACGTATGGCGGAGAAGATTTTCGTCTCAAGCGGACTAAAGGGACCGCGCAGATTGATTGCCTTCAGGCACTGCTCCTTCGGCGGTGGCTCAACATCCAAATCGATTTCTGGCTGTATGGAACGCAAATACTCCTCGTTCTGTTTGGAATGGTCCTCGTCGAGAAAACGATTGGCCACTGATTGTTTGCGCAAACGAAAATCATGATCGGACTGTATAAACAAAAAAGTATTTTAAAGTATTGTAATATTCAGTTATTTAGTTCTATTACTTTTGACATATAATTCTCATCTGATTTACGCGCAAAACCCTTCTCCACCAGCAAATCATTTATTGTAGTTGCGCCCAACTTGAGTATAACATTCGCCACACCCTGCACCACCGAGTAGATCTCGAGCTCCATGACGCCAGCATGCACAGCTTCCTGCATAAATTCCATAGCCTCGTCCGGCCATTTGCCATTGGGACACTTTACCGAGGATGGCTGCACATTGGAGAGGCGGCACTCAAATACGCGCGGCGGTATCTCGATCAGTGACTCACATTTGTAAGAGAAACGACGCAGTTGTTCGAATTCAATGATCTCAGTGTTGCCATAGTCGATGAAGAAAACCTTTTGAATAAAGCGATGTGGTTCGCATTGAGCGTGCACTTATTTTAAATGCATTTTTTCAACTTACTCTGAACTGCAAATGTTGACGCGACGCATGTATCACCTGCAGCACCTTGGCGCGATGATACTTATCATTGAAGGGTGCGGACAAAATCATGCCCTTTGAAATGGCAGCCGCATTGCGAAATTTGAGCAGGTCATCGTCCTCGGGATTGTTGAGCAGCGCGTGTATCTCACGCAGACGCTCCATTTCGGAGAGCGGTTGAAAGTAGAATTTGCTGCAGTTGCTAATCTGCAAGTGTTTATTATAGAAATTAAAAAAAAAAGGTTGTCAGCAATAAATAATTGAAACGAAAAGTTGAAATGCTTAAATAAAACGCACCTGCGTTATGTAGCCGCGCATGATTTTCTGAAATACCGATGGCAATACCACCAGCTCTGGATTTTGCACTTGTTTGCGCGTCGGTTGCCAGACGCCCTCAAACATGACGCCAATGCCACGTTCCTCAGCATAACGAACGCCCAAACGAGGTCTGAAAAAAAAACAATAAAAATAAAAAATATGTTGTGAAAATTACACTACTCAATATGATTTTTTCCCATGACCAACATATTCATCATTTCTATGTAAAGGGTTTTCAACAGGGACGCTACAAAAGTAGAGCGACAGGGACAGCAAACGACGCCATATTTCTTGCCGCTCTTTTGACATTTTTCTTCAGTAAGGTTTGCCATTTCATGCCACTGAAGCCGCTTGACCAGCAGAAGCGTCGTATGTTCGTGAATTGGGCTGGGCCGTACTTCTTCCGTGATGATCTAAACCGGCACGTTACAGTGTTACCGTTCAATGATATCCGAATATTTTTGGCCCCAATTGGATGATATGGACTTGGAGGACAAATGGTTCCAACAGGACGGCGACACAAGCCACACAGCGAATGCCACAATCAATTTATTGGAAACCAAGTTTGGAGAACGTGTTATCTCACGAAATGGTCCAGTCGATTGGCCGCCTCGATCGTGCGATTTGACACCGTTAGACTATTTCCTGTGGGACTACGTCAAGTCTATGGTCTATGCCAACGATTGATGAACTACGTACGAATATCGAACGTGAAATTGCAGCAGTACCGGCCGATTTATGTTTGAAAACCGTCGAAAATTGGGTTCAGCGTCAGGACTTCAGCAAGCGTGCCCGTGGTGGCCATGCAAAAGAAATCGAGTTCCATACATAATGGCATCGAACGTACTTTTACAGGAATAAAGAATTTCATTGATATCCAAAACCGTTTTTGTTTTATTTAAAAATACTTTTGAACAGCTACAAAAAAAAACCTTTAATTAGAAAGTGCTGATAGTGTTGATCGTATGAAAAGAATTATAGATTAAAGCAGGGATTAAAACTAAATGGACTATCGGTTCCGGTTTTGGTTCCAAGATTTTTAAAATACGAGGTTCCTGTTCCGATTCCGGTTCCAATCAAAAAAATTGGGTTCCGATTCCGGTTCCACACATGTTCTTTAATAACGGTTTCGATTCTGATTCCGGTTCCAAGAATCGAAACGGTTCCGATTCTGCTTCTCTTCGGTCCCTGCTTTAAAGGTCGGTGAATGCTTGTTTTAAATTTGCCAATATCAAAAATGTCGTGACAAACAGACGCACGGAGATTGTTTCATAAACGGGTCGTGCGATTGAAGAATCAATTCTTTCTCTTATGAGCGATTCTATCGAGAGCTGCGTAAACTAAGAAGGGGTTGGCTTGATTTGATGCCTGGTGGAATCAGATCATGTATTTTCCTCGAACACTTGCCATTGTAATACTTATACAAAAAAGACTTACACACCCAACGGTTCATCGGTGCTTAAAATACCCAATAGAGGATGAATTATTTTCGTCCCCTATTAAATATATCGCACATTGTTGAATTCGGTCCAGGAATTCCAAGGAGGATTTTGGAAAACCATCAACATTTTACGAATTGTATTCCATCTTAGTCACTTGGCCGCTTCTTTCGTGCAACTGACTCCGCAATATCCACAGCACCCATATTTACGGGAGGGAGAGATGAATCCAATACTCCCAGATTGTTTTAAGGTCAATATTGTGTCATTCATAGTGCGACTCTTAGGGCCAGTTTTTCAGTGCTCGTTTAAACGTAGTTTAAACTCCGTTTAATTAATCTTCTCTTTAAATTAAACGACGTTAAATTTTGTTAGCAGTGATAGTTTAAAATGAACACAGACCAAGACAATACATATGGCACCTGGATTTTGACTTCTTATAAATGTCATTCAAAATGTAATAAATAAAAAAAAAAATAAACTAAGTTTAAACGACGGTTGAAGTTCACAGAAAAAATCGATTTTGATTTTAAACGAAGTTTAAACCACAAAAAAAGTTCAATTAGCACTGAAAAAATGGACCTTACTCTCAATTTCTAAGAGCTTGGGCGATTGTTAAACGTATATGAATGACAAATATTACGGTCGTTTGCAAAGAAATGTATTGGGTTTTAAGTCAATGATATGATAAAAATCATATAACGGACCTTTGCGGCACTCCAAAATTGAATGAATGTTGTTCTGATAGAATAGTTGTTGTTCTGATAGATAGACCCTAAAGAAAATACGTTATCCATGGAGTAAAAGATTACCAAAATCATATGCAATTAGTTTTGTTAAGTGGACTTCTTGCCACACTCGATCAAAGGCCGTTAAAAGTTCGAGAGGATGATTCTCCGTAAAATCTTTGGCCCTATTTGCTTTGCCAGGATGAAAGAAGAGTTCAGAATGAACTTTTCGACGACATTCACATAGTCAAGCGCATTAAGATCCAGTGGCATCGCTGGCTAGGTCATGTCAAACGAATGGATGCTCCAACCAAGATGGTGCTTGAAACAAGTCTGGAAGGTTGACATCGTAGAAGAGAAGGTCAAAAACTACGTTGAAAAGGCCAACGCAGAAGCGGCCAAGACTGACACACGGTTCTAAGGGCCACCTGAGTATGTAAAGATCTGGTCCTACAAAAACAATATTGCCGTTCACTGAATAATTCGTTGTGCTACAGATAGTTTTAAGGTGGATGTTTATTACGCTCTCCATTACTTTAGAGAGCACTGAATAGGGGTCAGTAATACTTCGTAACCTCGTCCTTTTCGGACATTGGCAACCTTCCAACAAGATGGAAAAAACCCTTTGTCGTGTAGGGGATGTTGAAAATGATACGCAACGGATCAAACAGCGTGAATTCGAATATTCATTATCTTCGTCTTAGAAAATAAAACCAAGTTGACGACGGGATTAATTGGCGAATTCGCTAGTAATTCTGTCGAAGGATTAGCTTTATCAACCGGGTCAGCGCATTCTAATTATATAGAAATTCTGTATGGGATATTAATATACGATTTTTTCATGTTTTGTAGTATTAATATTTAACATTAACCACGATTAGATAAATTTAATTTTATAAAATTATAAAAAAAAAAAACGTATAATGTTATAAATAACTTACTCCATCACACGCACTGTCGACCGCATATTCAGATGACGCATTTTGATAGCCTTATAAACCTCGGGGCGCACACGTCCCGGCACAACAAGCCGCCTGCTATAGCCATCCTCGAACTCATCTTCCGGATCTGTTTTGAATGTAACAAACACTTTCTCGGAACCGGACTGAAAACGTATATCAATATTTTTGGCCGGTATGCGTACATCCTTGAAGAGTTCCTTAATCGAACGCGTATACAATTGACCAATGTGTCGTGTATTGAAATTTGTAAAATACACCGTATTGCATGGATCATTGCCGCAGATGACATGATAAATATTACGCTCCTGTTCGACATCATTTAGATTTGAGCGGGTAAAGTAATTCGGATAAAAGGCACCGGCTATAATAATTTTCAAAATTATTGTCTTCTCACGATCGATCCAGTGTACGCGTTGATATGCAGTTGTTTCTTTAATTGAAAATGGCAATAGGCGTTCTTTAATCTCTTTTACCAACAGATGCATTTCTTTGATGGAGCGCAAATTAATGAAATAACGATCGGCCCAAGAGTATTCGCCATCGTCTTCGCGCATATTGTGTTGTTCGCGTAATGAGGACCAAACCTGAGAGAAAATGAGTTTATGAAGGGTTTTTTATTCGAAATACACAATTTGTATATCAATAATTCCATATTTATATCAAAAAATATTAAATATTAAAAAAAAACTAATTTTAAAAGAGTCGAAATTAAGTGCATGGGTTTTTTAACAGGGACGCTACAAAAGTAGAGCGAGAGTGACAGCAAACGACGCCATATTTCTTGCCGCTAAGGTTTGCCATTTCATGATGGAAAGATATACGAATTCGAATTTCGGTAGTAAATTTTAATAATTTCGACTCGTTGTTGGCTCGTATATCTTTCCATCATGAAATGGCAAACCTTACTGAAGAGAAATGTCAAAAGAGCGGCAATAAATATGGCGTCGTTTTCTGTCCCTGTCGCTCTACTTTTGTAGCGTCCCTGTTGAAAAACCCTTGAAAAAAACTTTTGTAGCGCTCTTTTTGAAAAACCCTTTATTAATTTAATATAGTAAAAAATAATAAAATCATTACGACATCCCAAAAATTTTCAAATTTCTTATATTATTTCGACGCCCATTTTACAACGATTTTCGTCGTAGATTCTACATTTCAAAGCACTCCAGTTTCCATTCATTGTTTTTTTGCCATCTAAATTTATTTCAATCGTATTCAAATCATTCAAAATATGTGCAACATATTAATTTCGATTAATGATAAATATTTAAATTTGGATAGATCAGAACATGCCTGAATTTTGTAAATTTTGTTTAGCATTAATGACACATATTATACATAATTTCCAACAATATAACATACACAATGAAAAACTTACCCTATACGCCTTCAGTATAGCAAAAAGATCCGAGCCAGAACCATCCGCCCAGATAAGTTTTTGTATGTATGCAGAGACTTCACTCTGACGTTTATCAGAATTGTACTTAAATATGGAGCGTACACTGAGCCCAGCAGCCATAATAATGGCCTCATCGAGAGCGCTAAACAAATAGCCCAAGACAATCAAGCGACTTAGACGTATGTCCAATGGCAAGGCGGCCATAATGCGACCCAAAAACGATAAATCACCATCCTGCACCGAATAGACACCATTCACATGTGTATACAAAGCGCCCACCTCTTTTAGCGTCAATATGGTATTATGTATATCGGATAGATTTGGTGGACTCATTGCCAAACCAAGTATATTGGGTGGCGGACCCATGTCAAGCAGTTTAGCTTTGAGCACAACATTTTCAAGAGGACAACGCAGCATTTCCGGTGTGCCAAACTCTTCTAAATAATTCTGCAATTAAAATATTAAATTTAATTAAAATAGTTGGTAGAAAATTATAATACGCACATTGTAGAAATGTTTGGGCACCATGCGATAGACACGACCATTCATGACGCGTCCAGCGCGTCCGGCACGTTGGCGACAATTTGCACGCGAAGCCCAATGCAGCTGCAACGATGTAAAATTTGTGGCAGTGTCTGTGACCAGTGATTTTGTGAGACAAAAATCAACAACTAAAAAAGAGACAAAATAAGTTTATAAAATGTTTAGAGTCCGTTCGATAAAAAAAAACACACACCATATTTTACATCTGGCACGGTAATCGAACTCTCAGCTATATTTGTGGCCAGGATAATCTTACGATAGCCCAGCGGCGCACGATGAAACACTTTAATTTGCTCATCGGGTGAGATCAAGGAATGCAACCGAATGGGCATAAGTTTCACGTTGGTGCTGCAGGTTGAATATATTAAAAGTTATGTAAAAATATTAAAAAATATTAGAAAAATATTAAAAAAGTATTAAAAAGTATTAAAAAATATTAAAAAATATTAAAATATATTAAAAAATATTAAAAAATATTAAAAAAATATTAAAAAATATTAAAAAATATTAAAAAATATTAAAAAATATTAAAAAATATTAAAAAATATTAAAAAATATTAAAAAATATTAAAAAATATTAAAAAATATTAAAAAATATTAAAAAAATATTAAAAAATATTAAAAAATATTAAAAAATATTAAAAAATATTAAAAAATATTAAAAAATATTAAAAAATATTAAAAAATATTAAAAAATATAAAAATATTAAAAAATATTAAAAAATATTAAAAAATATTAAAAATATTAAAAACTATTAAAAAAAAGTTTAAAAAATATAAAAAAAAAATTTTAAAATAATAAAAAAATATTAAAAAAATTAAAAAATATTAAAAAATATTAAAAAATATTAAAAAATCTTAAAAAATATTTAAAAAATATTAAAAAATTTAAAAAAATCTTAAAAAATATTTAAAAATATTTAAAAATATTTAAAAATATTTAAAAATATTTAAAAATATTTAAAAATATTTAAAAATATTTAAAAATATTTAAAAATATTTAAAAATATTTAAAAATATTAAAAAATATTAAAATATTTGAAAAAAATTAAAAAATATTTAAAAATATTAAATAAAAAAATATTAAATTTTTTTTTTTTTAAATATTAAAAGTAAAAAAATATTTATATATAAAAATTTCTAAAATATTTAAAAGAATTTCAAATATTTATTTCTAAATTATAGACTCACTCCTCGGTTTCATTGAGTTGCTCGAGTTTTCTGCACAGCTGATCGATTTCATTGATGCCCGGCAAAAATATCAGTATCGATGTCTTAATGGAGGAACCCTGCGCCTCCGGATTCAATGCGGCCTCCTGCTTCTCAATGTTGTCAATAACAATGACTAACTTCAGAGCAATGTTATACATTTCCTTAGAGATGCCCGGTTCGGTAAAGTCTACTTGTAGATTCTATTGTAGTGAATACATTTTATTTTCAATTACAGTTAAACACGTTTATGCAGCAGCAGAACTTACCGTACTATTGATGCGTCGCAGATCGCACAAATAAAATTCACGCACACTAAACAGACGACGTGTGTCTACACGTATAACAGGCGCCGGTCTGCTGCGTATTTTAAAGTAATCCGCAAACTTAACAAAAAATAAAATTAAATATATTAATAAAAAAAAAAGGTTTTAAATATCTAATATTGAAATATCAAATTCACCTCGCCCGTATTTATGGTTGCAGACATAAGTATTATCTTCACGTGTTTTGAATTTGTTGCCAGCAAACGTCTAATTACAATCAGCAGGAAGTCCATGTCCTGATCGCGTTCATGCACTTCGTCGAGTATAATGTGTGTGAAGTGTGAGAGTGATTTCTCCTTAATGAGCTTCTGCAGCAATACGCCGGTAGTGCAGTACATTAGACGTGTATCCTCCGAGATGTTGGCATGAAGACCAACCTTTCATTGAGTGTGAAATTGTGTTTAAAAATTAAAGCATTTACAAAACAATGTAAACTAACCTGGTAACCGACAACGGTGCCCTCTTCCCATTTACGTTCCGAGCATACACGTCGTGATATCGATATGGCCGCTATACGACGTGGTTGTGTGCAAATAATTTTGCAGTATTCACGTCGACGAAAGCCATCGTCAAGTATATATTGTGGTACCTAAGGAAATATTATTTGAATAGGTATTCAGTTAATAGGTATAAAGGTAACAGCAGGTATACAAATCAAACAATAATGGAATTAATTGGTACCCAATGGAAAATATTCTGAACTACAGATTTACCGATTTTTTTATTAAATGAATTAAATCTTACAACGTGCTACCAATTCGCACATAATTTTAATAATTACCACCAATAACCAATACCAATAATGACATTAGTTACAAAACACCAATAACTACTGCGCACTAAGTAATATATAAATGAAACCACCCCTCATTACTACTGCATACAAAGTAATGTACAAATAGAACCACCCCCATTGCTACTGCGCCCAAAGTAATGCACAAATGGAACCACCCACTACTACGCACAGTGTAATCTACAAATGGAACTACCCCTCATTACCACTGCGTACATAGTAATGTTCAAATCGAACCACCCCTCATTACCACTGCGTACAAAGTAATGTACAAATGGAACCACCCCTCATTATTACTACCTACAAAGTAATGCACAAATGGAACACCCCCTCATTACTACTACCTACAAAGTAATGTGTAAAGCGACCAATCTTCATTACGGCTGCATGAAAAGTAATGATGAAATGGAAGTAACCCTTGAGACCGCTTGGTTACGAAGTAATGATGTATGGTTCACCCCTTATTACGATACTTATAAATAGTAATCTATATGTACATGAGGTAACATTCGGTTCCTTTTTACTTTGGATGCAGTGTGTAATAGGTGGTGACTCCTACATAGCATTACTTCGTAATCTACAGTGAATGCATACTTGCCCTAGACCATTTCTGTGTAAAAGTAAACAGAAATCAGTATTGAGATTCCGACGCATTACGATTCGATAATAATTAGGCAGTAATCGACTACGTAATGATACTATTTCCTATTGGGTAGATATGTTTGTTCCAAATCATTTTATAATTCATAATAATAATTTTAAATTAACTTTTAAATAAACCTAAACATTTCGACTAAATTCCTGACTTTTGTTTTGGTTTTTGTTTTTTTTTTTTCTACTTTTGTTTTCGTGTTCCTGTCTTTATTTATGGTTTTGCTTTTATGTTTGTTTTTTTCCTTTTGTGTTTTTGCTTTTATATATATTTTTTTGTATTTGAATTTTTTTGTTTCATCTCCGTGTTTTTACTTTTATAACTTTTTTTTGAATTGTTTGAATTGTTTGTTTCATTTTCTTAGCTGATGAAAGTAACGAGTTATATAGTCTAGGTTGTATGGGAGGTACCACGCACATTTGTCCAATTTCACCCACATATAGCCTATGCCACCCTCCAGACTCTATAATATACACTTACAAACAGACAGACAGACAATTTTTGTAAAATTTCGCTTTCAAGTGCCTTTTTAAGTGCGAATATTTTCAAATTTATATTTGGTTGCCGTATTTATGACCATGTTTTTGATTTTCATTTTTTTTTCGCTTTTACATAAAATGTGTTCATATAAACAAAACAATTTTTCATTTTTATGAGGTATCAAGAAGGTACATTTTTAATTTTTATGATAATTTTTCCACTTTTTATTATTATTTTTTTTTTTTAAACAAAATCAGTCAGTCGGTTTTTGTTTTTCAGTGAGTTACAGAGGGTACTTCAAAATTATTTGTCCATTTTCATAACTTTACGCATATTTTTTTACCTAGAACTTAAAGTTTAATATTGTACTCATTGTGTTATTAAAAACATATATTTTATTACGATAAAATTTATATTATTTTATTGATACAAATTGATAAATTAATTATTTATAGCGTAAATATCAAATATTTTTTGTAATTTCAAAGTAGTCGTCTCATTTATTATTCTATATCGTCTGAGCAATATGGCCTAAAGTATAAATTGATTATTTATTAAAAATTTTGTTTATTGTATAACTAATCCATCCTCTACAAATTTTACAAATGTTCAGATAAAAAATACTCATTCCACAGTACCTATATAAAAACATTTTCCCTTAGATCTGGCAGCACAATCAACCACCTAAGTTTGCATTTTGCTTTGCGTTGTCATTCGCCGTAAACAAAAACGGTACAAACGGGCGAAGGACGACGTGCAGTATCGACTCTCAGCATGGAGATCGCAATTTACATCGATTGTCACACAATCATCAAAAACTTTGTTAATAATGGAAACCCACGCTTCGAGTCCTTCTGTATGCAGTGGAAGATGATGATGTTCCAGCACTTATACTCCGCGCAATCGAGCACAATCGAAGTGCTACAGACAACAGAAGCAGCGCTGCATGTGGCAAAGCGTGTCATCTGTCCCAAGGGCGAAGAAGAGGACGACGAAGTGGCAAACGACCATCTGTTGCGACGCATTGGCGCACTCTACCTGTTGTACGCCATCTACTTTAAACAGCCCACCGAACAGTACATTAAGATTGACATGACGCTGAAGACATGGCGACAAATGCGTGCATTCATAAAATTGCTGGAAGATACGCCAGCCACAGATGAGGCACGCTACGTCTTTTGGCGGCTGTACGAGGCGAATGCGTTTCGATTTTGTGGTCACGACTATTGCCTGGGGTTGGAGCAGCTTGTCGAATACGATGAGATAGATGAGAACTACAAAACTCCAGGTAATGTGACGATGGGCAGCAAACTACTGCAGGAACTGTATGAAGTACAGGCTACGCAAAGCCAGTTACCGGCGTTGCGTCAACTCGAGGACGGCTACAATGCTATGAAGCAAACGCTGTCCAAGGAGCAGTGCTTGGCACAGGCGACGCTGCCAATGACCAACATTTTCAAGGACATTGCTGCAGTATTTGATGATGTGCAAGACATACTGAACGAGCACGCCGAAGAAAAAAAAGATAAGCACAAAGTGCAAAAGAAAATTAAAAGCACTGGACAAAAAAGAAACGAGTTGAAATACAAAGGCTACGAAGTGACGCATTTGGATAATGTCGTGCGAATAGTTTCAGCTGAGCCGTGGAATGCGCTAGTGAGGAAACGCAGAGCGTGTCGCATGTCTGCGCGCACAGTGTTCGCCGACGATCTGCCGCCGGAAATGTTGGAGGATTTACAAACGGAGCAGGAGAGCGAAGGTGAAAATGAAGAGGGAGAAACAGAAGCGGATGATGTTGAGATGGCAGAGGAGCTGCAGAATGGACAAAAGGTGGAAGCGCATGATTCAGATCAAGCTGAATTCATGGAAAATTTATTGAACTCGTAAACTCTTAAATTTATAAATAAAATTCTATAACTTATGCTAATAGAAACGTTTTTAAATTGGTTCGATAGGGTTCCAAGTTATTACTTTCAATAATTTAAACTTTATATTTGTACTCAAATGATGTGACTTACAGTTGAATGCCAAATCTCAAGGGAAAGTATACGAGACCTTTTTAAGGCACTTAATAAGATTTGCCATTATCTGTTGATTTGTTGACCTGGATTCAGTTGCGCTACCTAGTTCTAGAAAATAAAAATCTCACCTGCGTTGTTTTGCCGCAGCCTGTATCACCTTCCAGTATCACCACCGGATTCTTGCGTATCATACCCATGATTTCATCTTTGGTGTCGTGTATCGGCAACGTTTCATCACGTTGCATGTTAAACGCATACTTGTCGTAGACACCATCGTCAATGCGATTAATCTTGGGCTTAACATCCGGCTCATCGTCGTCATCATTGCTGAAATCGTCCAACTCGTCCATGATGGAAGATGCGCCACCCCCATAGCGCGACGAGTGTGCGGCGTCATCGTCGGCAGCATCCTCAATCTAAAATATAATAAAAACAAAAATAAATATTTTGTTTCTATATTGATTGGTCTGTCTATTACCTCCATCATTTTTTTGCGCTCCTGTTCGATCAGATCACGCGCATATTCACTGCCAACGTGCTCCCGTTTGATGGGCTTGTTGTCATGGGGCTTCGCAGCCGTTGACGCGACGCTGCCCGATACGCAGCCTCGCGGCACAGAGACACGCTGGAAGTCCTTTGAGAAATCAAAGAACTCATTGATCTCGTCCATGTTTAAATGAGATTGCTATCAATTTACACTCGTTCTTGTAGAATTTTGTTGTTTAATAATAATTAAAAGAATTTTGTAAGTACTGCAGAAACTAAAATAATCAACGTTCCTTTTGGCTGCATCAGTTTGTTTTAATTGTCTCTGCTTTGTTCCGTTATTCTTATCAGAAGAGTGTTGCCATACTTCTTAATAATGCAACCACTTTAAAAATAATGAAAAAAAAAGTATATACCAAAAAAAAGTATATACCAAAAAAAAACTGCATTAAAAATGAATAAAATTAATGTAGTTAAATTTAACTAAATTTTATAAATTTCTTTATAAAGAGAACCTCTTCGAGAAGTGATAAGCCCCGTTTATACGATACAATTCAGTTGTAGAACTGAGTTTGTTTGTACCAAAATCGTACTGTGTTGATTCGGATGTCACTTATTTGACACCTTTTCGATTTTTAGTTTTCTCACCCCCTACACACAGCAAAAAAGTGTGTAAATATAACTAAAATGTTAATCAATCCAATTAATTTTTAATTGAAACTCAGCCGATGTAACTTTTAAGAAGCATTGAATTCCATATTCGTAATAATGAGAATATGTTAATTGGAGAAACTTTAATTAATTTTTTTTGTCATATTGATATTATATTTTTTATTGGAATGAGAATTCGCGACGTTCTGCTTTTTTTCTCATCAATCAAAGATGTGTAAAATTGAAGATACAAATTTATTTTCATCATCAATGATGTACTGTATTTTTGAAGATGACAATTATTTCGATCATTGTGCGATATATTTATCTTCATCAATGATGATAAAAGATATTTATCAGTAGTAAATATATGTCTCATATTTAGGATATGAACTGAGCGATGAGAAAAAAAACCATCTTCGAACCCTGATTCAGACCTCTGCTCTGACATAATTTAGAGTCAACCGATCTAACCCAAAAAACAATTCGTTCCGCTTATGTTCCGCTATGGGTACAGCAAAACGGAATCATATTCCGGAAACGTGCCGATTTCTGAATCCGGAAACGTGTTGGAGAGCGGGTTTTAAGGAACATCGAAAACGTATTCGAATCAGTTGTAATTAATTATATTCAAACAAATTCAAATACACTCAAACGAATTAGAACAATTTAACAATATATTAAACATTTTTAATTTTTAAAATGCATCACTTATTAACCAGCCCTGGTTATAAGTAATTCTTGTAAAATGGCAACACAGCAGAAGTGTCACTATTTAAACAAAACGAACACACCTATTACAGTTTTTTTTTACAGTTAAAACATTCAAAAGAGCTCGCGCATTTTCTTAAATTTTACAATTTTAAAAATTACTGAACACAAATAATATTTAAATAAAAAGAAACATGTCCAGTGAAGAAGAAATCATGTCCAGTGAGAATGAAACCGAATGTGAGTTTTGAAAGAATTAAGCAATTTTTAATTTAGCGATTTTCAAAAATGTAAATTTCTCAAAACAGCGAGTTATAGCGATAGCGAAGAGGAACGCGATGACGCAGCTAAGCCCGACTTAACTGTGGAAGATTCAGAGACAGCCAGTAAGTGAGAATATTTAAAATTTGAAAATGATCTCAATGACATTTATAAATAGGCTCTGATGATTCAGAGAAAATTAGCGTGCGTCGTAAAGTAAAGAAACGCACAGCAGTAATATACTCTGATGATGATGATGATGAAGATGAAGACGAGGCGTTGGAGCAGCAAGCACTATCACCGCGTACCCGCATGAGCATTACAGGCGTGCGTCCAGCTGATCTCAGCGACGACTCTAGTGAAATTGAATATTCAGATGAAGATGATAATGATAAGAGACAGAAGTCGTCAGAGGGGCCACAGGAGGATTCAGTAGAAGGCGAAAAAAACAAAAGTGACTCTTATGGCACAGCGACTGGTGGCAGCTCCATGGTCTTTGATTCGCAGGTTGAAGAAAACACCATGGAACCGGTGCCAAACGTCAATACAAATTCACGGTTAGATGCCTCAGCGAGCGAAGACTCCATTGTGGAGGAGAGTGTCTCCATGGAAAGTTCGCGAAGTACTGCAGCTAATAATAATTCAAACAATGTCGACAAATCTCTAGATAGCCCTAGATCTTGCTTGAATAAAAGTCAGGATCAAGATCAAGTAATTTCACCATTAGCATCACCAGAGTTAGACAAGTCTGCAGCTCCTAAAACAAATTTTAATTCGCCGCTGTCAGCGCCACGCTACAGCCAGCATTTTGAAAGTGCCATCAAAGAGAAACTATCGTCGACAATCTATCAGACGCGGGCGCAAAAATCAATCATCGAGTCCGATGACAGCGACATACAGCTGATCGATAAGAAGGAGCCGACCATCGAAATTTCGAGCAGCGAGGACAACAGCGATTGCGAAATACAACCTAGGGTCAACAAAGCTAACACTGCACGTCCACAGATGGCGCAACCCAAAATCACAGCTGCATTGAACAATATGCCTGTGGTTGAGCGTAAGCCCAACACAAAATTACAAGCGCCTCAGTATGTGTCGCAGGATTTCTACAACAAAGAGTCAAAAAAACTTGAGGATCTAAAGCTGGAGCTTCTGAACGCCGAGAAGCTGCAGGAAAAGATTGCCAAGAATTTGCCGGATGGTGGACGTCAGCTGGCGCTACGCATAGAGCGCCTGCGCAATGATTTGCACATAAAAGCCACCTACTTTAGTTCACTGATTGTGGAAGATGGCAGTGGACCGCTGCAACAGACAAAGAAACCTTTCTTTAACATTAATGCGCCCGACTGGGACGAGCTGTCCGCGGCCGTCAACAAAATACAACCGAAGCACACCGGCAAACAAGGTCTGCAAACATTCAACACACAGAAGGCATTGACGGTAGAACGTTTGAAGGTTAGTGCATCAATTTTATTTGTTGTTTAAACTTTGCCTTCTGCATACTGATGAAACCTGAAGAACGGATATCTGAAGGCACGCTTGAGTTGCTGCCTATGCGCTGTCGAATTGCGCACAAAAGTTAAAATGCGCGCAATTTTGCGCAGGTAGCAAAACGCGTGCGTTGCTTACAAAACCCAACACACATTGCTGAACTAAAATGGTTCTGATTGAGGCAAATTGCATATATTCTATTTTTATTATATACATTTTTTGCACGCTTAGGATTTGCACGGTTCTATTGAGAGCTGTCCAAGGGAAGATGTGCTGGCAGACGATCCGACCGGTCTGAAAGTAACACTTATGCCACATCAGAAACACGCGCTCGCTTGGATGGGCTGGCGTGAAAAGCAGAAGCCACGCGGTGGCATCTTAGCCGACGACATGGGCTTGGGTAGAGCTGCTTTACTATAAATATAAAGTATTTTATTTTATTTAGTTAATTTTAGGTAAAACTCTGACTATGATTTCTATGGTGCTGGCCGCAAAGAATCGTGCAGAGGATGATGTCGAAGAGGAGGAGAAACAGGAAACTGAGAGCGAGGATGAGGAGACCAAGGAAAATCATGGCTGGACATCGAAGGGCAGGAAAGATTGTAAGTATTGTTGTAGTTTTTAAAAAGTTTTTTTTTTATTAATTTTTTTTATATTAATTGATAAAATTGTGCACAACTAAATATATTTCGAATGAAATTATCGCTTTTGTGACATTGCCCTCAGACGAGGCCACTCATATTTCATGCTTTTCTTGAATTAAAGCTTTATTTATACACTAGCTGGACCCGTGCACGACTCGTGCAAATATTTTGTGAATTCAAGGATATGGAGTGATTTTATTAATAAAAAGAAATTTTTTATTATTTATTTTCGATAGTCTAATTGAGTTTGTTTGGTGGGTTCTACTACATGTTCCTAATTTTATGTAAATTTCGTGAAGAGGTTTTTGTGTTTTGCTTTCATGTTTTTGCTTTTGTGTATTTGGACCCGTGCACGACTCGTGGAAAGATTTTGTATTTTTACTTATGTGTTTTGCTTTTTTGTTTTTGCTTTTAATTTTGTGTATTTGTGTTTTGCTTTTGATTTTGTGCTTTTCTTTAGTTTTTTCTTTTATGTTTTGCTGTGTTTTTGTTTTTTATTGTGTTTTTGGTTTTTGTGTTTGCTTTTGTTTTTGATTTTGTGTTTCTGTTTTTTGATTTTGGTTTTTACTTTTTGCTTTTGTGCTTTTGTTTTGTGTTTCTGATTTTTGATTTTGGTTTTTACTTTTTGCTTTTGTGCTTTTGTTTTTGCTTTTGTGATTTTTTCATTTCGTTTTGTGTTTTGTTTTTGTGTTTTTGCTTTTGTGTTTTTGTCCTTTCCTTGTTTTTGCTTTTGTGTTTTTGCTTTTGTTTTTCTGCTTTGCTTTTGTGTTTTGCTATTGTGTTTTTGCTTTTGTGTTTTTGATGTTGTTTTTGTGGTTCTGCTTTTGTTCTTCTAAGCTGCTGTAAGAGCTGAGTTATGCGTTTTTAAAGTTTAGGTTGTTAGGTTTTTTTTTAAAGTTTAGGTGTTGTTTGTTCAATCCCGCCCATATATAGCCTATGTCACCCTTCGGACCGCATAGTACAAAATTTCAGTCTGATCGGTTCAGCGGTTTAGACGTGATGCTGGAACAAACAGACAGACGGACCAAGATTTTTATGTAGATAGATAGGACTGAATTCATTTTACAACACAAAGATTTTAATATTTTTTGTTTATATTTTATTAAGGTTGTCAAAGATTACTTTTATTTTAAATTTATTTATTTTTATATAATAAATCTCCTTTTTTCCCTTGGTTTATTCCGCTTCTCCGTTTAAACGGCCGATCCGACTTTCTTTAAATTTGTACCAGAGATGCGGAATTATGGGATATATGGTAATCCGAAATTCCACCAACCGAAGGCGAAAATGAATTTCTATTCGTTGTAAACAGTGATTGGAAATAATTATTAACCTTTATTTCCATATGGGTTTTCACTAATAGATACTATTTTCATGAAAATCCATTTAAAATAATTGAAGTTATTTAAATTTATTTAATTGCTTTTTTATTAATCGAATTAATAATGAAATCATTGCATTCTTTTCTATTTTATGCTACTTCCAGTTTACAATGGCGGCACCCTGGTCGTGTGTCCCGCCAGTCTGGTGCGCCAATGGGAGGCTGAAGTACGTTCGAAACTCGTGCGTCACAAGCTCACCGTCTGTGTGCATCATGGCAATAATCGTGACACCAAAGCCAAACACTTGCGCACCTACGATATCGTCGTGACCACCTACAATATTGTGGGGCGCGAACAGAAAACAATGGGCGCACTTTTCGGCATCAAGTGGCGTCGCATTATTCTCGACGAAGCGCACGTAGTACGCAATCATAAGGCACAATCATCAATTGCTGCATGTGCATTGCGTGGCCGTTATCGTTGGGCATTAACCGGCACCCCAATTCAGAACAAAGAGATGGATGTCTATGCATTATTGAAATTTTTACGTTGTTCGCCATTCGATGATTTTGCGCATTGGAAGAAATGGATCGACAATAAGAGCGCCGGTGGTCAGCAACGTCTCAACACGGTAATGAAGTCGCTGATGTTGCGTCGCACAAAAGTGCAACTGCAAGAGCGTGGTGCACTGCAGTGTCTGCCACAGAAACGCATCGATTTGATTTCCGTTGAGCTGGACAAGGATGAGATGAATGTGTACCAGAAGATTATGATCTACTCACGTTCGCTTTTTGCGCAATTTCTGTTGCAACGCGCTGAACGCAATACTGATATGGATTATAAGGAGCAGGGACAACGACCGACATTTATGCAAACCAAGGATCCGAATGGTGCCTACTACAAGATGCATCAGAAGTTTACAAAGTTGCATCATGGTAGCAAGGAAGCTGTAAAGTCGCACGAGATTCTGGTGTTGTTATTGCGGTTGCGGCAAATTTGCTGTCATCCGGGACTTATAGATTCGGTGAGTAAAGCGCTCAACCCAATCAATATTTTTAGTATTCTATTTGAAAGAGAGACAGTCTATGTAGCAGGTTTTTGGCAGAATATTTGATTTCCAGCATGAAATTTTTTTGCATGCCTGATTTAATCCGCCTGATTTAATTTCTTAAACAAACACTCTTTTTTCCACACAGATGCTTGAAGACGAGGAATCGCATTCTATGGAGTCGGATAACGATAAATCGCAGCCGGAAATAGATCTGCTTGAGCAACTGAATAAACTCGCGATCAAAGACAATTCGCACAGCACCTCGTTGCACGGCAGCAGCATGGAGGGCGAAGAGGAGTTGCTGCCCGAAGAGCATGTCATGGCCAAGGCTTCGGCGAAGGTGCTGCAACGCAATAATCCAGTATTCAATCTGAAACGTCCCAGCTCAAAAATGAACAAAGTTCTGGAGACGCTGCGGCGAAATGTGCTTGAATCGGATGACAAGGCCATTATCGTCTCACAATGGACGAGTGTGCTTAACATTCTGAAGACACATCTCGAGTGTCAAGGCATAAAGACATTATCGCTGAACGGTACCATTGCTGTGAAGAATCGTCAAGACATTGTGGATGATTTTAATAATCCACAAAGCGACAAACGTATTCTGTTACTTTCGCTGACCGCTGGCGGTGTGGGTCTTAATTTGGTGGGTGCCAATCATTTGTTGCTAATCGATTTACATTGGAATCCACAACTGGAAGCGCAAGCACAAGATCGCATTTATCGTGTGGGTCAAAAGAAGGATGTCATTATTTATAAGTTTATGTGCAAGGACACGGTAGAGGAGCGCATTAAAGCGTTGCAGGACCATAAAATGGCGATTGCGAATGGCGTTCTCACAGGCGCAAAAGCATCCGAAGGCAGTAAGCTTACAATGGAAGATTTGCGTGGGCTTTTTGGCATGTAAAATATGCATTTTACACATTTTTTTTGTTCATAAGTTGTTTACTTGTATTTATTATTAAACTTTATCTTTAATCATTGTTTATTTTTACAAAGACAACCAAAAAGAAAACCATTTTAAATAATTAGCTCCTTGGAGATTAACGCAATCATACAATTTATCTCAAGATGTTTAATTTTGGTCGTCTATTTTACTGAATGTCTTTGTTTATGTTCTCCACCATTCTTTGGCTTTCTGTTGTACTAATGTACAAACAAAAACTGTTTTTTGTTTTTATTTAAAGGGCAGATCTAATAAAGAATACGTAAAAATATTAATGTATAAAACTTTAACATTAATATTAAATTATCCACTATTAATATATTTCTTAATACTATTAAATGCTCAACATACAAAATATGCAATTTCCGAGCGAAATGTGCAGTTTTCATTAGATCTGTATATACAAAACATATCCTCCATATTTATTTTGGCAAGTATTGCTGAAATAACATAAAATGGTTCAGAATGCGCCCATTTCCAGAAAATTGTCAAGCACGACCAAAAAATTCAAAAAGCTTAAAAATGATGATCCAAACTAAAATAACGGAAATATTTAGGGCCCTATTATGACTGGCGAAGCGAACGTAAAAAAGCTATCACAGCTTCCATTCGCCAGAAAAAAGTAAACTAAAGCGAACGTAAAAATCATGCGAACGTAGAAATCATTCGCCTGAACTTCATTCGTCTTTGAGCAGTCAGTGCTTTAAATTCGTGTTTTTTTTTATTGACACAGAGCGCTCGCTGAACGTGGTCGACGTGCATTGAATTAATTATTCGAGCAGACCGAGCAACTGCAAATGACATTTAAATAACTTTTATTTAAATAATTTCGGTGCTATCCATAGATATTTGTTAACATATTATAAATAAAAGTATAGTTAATTAAAGTGTGTTTTGTTTTTAATTAATTCTTTTCCCCGATGAAAAAGAGGTGGAATTTTTTCGGCGAAACAGGGGTAATTTTTTCTCCAAAATGTTGTTAATAGCATGTAGTTTTTTTAGGGAAACATTTTTTCCCTTTTCGAATATTGTTCACGATACCTCCCAAGAAACAAAACGGTCCGTTAACGGTGCCGTATACAGAACAGGAATACGGAATACGATTCCGTAAACGTTCCGTTTTCTGGATACGAAAACGGTCCAGTGAACGGATGAAGAGGAACATCGAAACGAATTTCGAATCCGTTAAGAGTACATTTCGACATTACGTTAACTTACCGTCATACTGGATAAACTACGGAGTGACCCCTTCGAGAATACGTTTCAACAGTACGAACGGACCGTCATACTGGATGATATACGGAGTGATTCCGTTGATATTACGTTTTGAAGGTCTGTTAACGTACTGTTAGCCTGTATGAAAAACGGAATGAATATATTGAAAGCATCGTTTCCATACCAAATAACCTTTTGCATATTTTTATTTAACAAGAAACAAACTTATTATGAATAAAATTTTACATGAAATATACAAATTTTACTAAACAAAACAACATAATTGGTGTTTATAATGTCGTAATCCACTGAAATTACACGTGGTATTTCCAGCATCGATTTCTTGTGAACAGAAACCAAAACAATAATTAATTAAAAAAAAAATATATTACTTTAACTGGACTGCAGTTGTCATAGGGCTTGAATGAGTCTCTGTGAGTCTGCAATGTTTAGTGACGGAGGTTTTATTAGCCAAAGAGCCAAGACAATTTTGCATCGCACATTATCCGCTTCTTGAACTGAAAGTCGTTTAAAGCCATCAGAGATTCGCAAAATATGTGACTGCAAATATATTTACATTCTGCAAAGATGTTTTAAATAAAAGCTTATTTAATTTATATTTTATTCACTTATCTTGTTTGGTCTTCAGGAGATGCATTCACCAACTGCGATCCTTCGAGCTTATTGTTCATGTTTAGAAAATCAAATGAATTGAAATGTACACCAATAACGGAAGAAAATCGGTGCCGTTGAGTTGCGAGTATAAACGTTAACGGTGCGTAATCGTATATGCTACGACGGATACTTGCTCAATGCTCCGTAAACATGCCGTCAATGACGGTATTGTGATTCCGTGTGTGTCGTAGCCTCCGTATAAATGTTTCTTGGGCTATTTTCCACCAAGGGTAAAAATTCCATGACGAATTTTATTCACGATAAGGCTGATTATTTAGTAATCAGTAGTGATCATTAATGTTAAATAGTTTTATTTATATACAGTTGCAAAAAATTAGACATGACAAATGTTATTAGAGAGCTGCCCTACTCAAAGTGTAACAAAATTAACACAGAAAAAACAGAGTAGCTTGGTGAATGCACTGTTCAGTAAACTGGCTACAATGAACGTACTGCACTGAACTAATAAAAAAAACGCCTATTGCCGACACGATCATCGGTTGACATTTGATTAATTTGTTTGCCGTATTGATGTACAATTTCATTGCATTTACGTCACTTTTTGGTTCTCTATATGAACATGTGGTAAAATGTGGTAACTTTTGCGTGTGGTAATTACCAATTCCCATAAACAATGAAAAATTACCAAAAGCATATTTTTTCCTACAAAACTGGCAGCACTGCTTCACTGGAATATACAGCGCCTGCGCAATCAACATTTTTTTTTATTTTTAAACAAATAAATAACAGATAGTTGTTAGTGTAATTAATTATTACATAAATAAACGAAAAAAAAAAATGACAAGCGGTCAATCAAATTCCGCAGAAGGACAGCAGAGCACAACCACAACGCAACAAACAACAACACAGGTGGCCACAACTGCAACAGCGGAGCACATTCGCAAATTTGTCTTTAGCGGCACAACAAGTGATATAGGAACTGCATCTGCAGAAGTAGTTGAAACATTGGAGGTGAAAATACCAGAGTTGCTACAAGGCGGTTACTCGTTCTACACCTGGCCCTGCGCTCCGATACTAGCGTGGTTTCTGTGGGAACGTCGACACGCTTTAGTCGGCAAGCGTCTACTCGAACTTGGTTCAGGCACTGCACTGCCCGGCATTTTGGCTGCCAAGTGTGGCGCACACGTGGTACTAAGCGATAACTGCATTTTGCCAAAATCCTTGGCGCACATACGCAAATCCTGTCAGGCTAACAGCCTAATACCGGGGCAGGACATTGACGTCATCGGCTTGAGTTGGGGTCTGTTGTTGCACAGCGTCTTTCGACTGGGACCCTTGGATCTGATTGTAGCTGCCGATTGCTTCTACGATCCAACAGTTTTCGAGGATATTATTGTGACAGTGGCCTTTCTCTTGGAGCGTAATCCGGGCGCCAAATTCTTGTTTACTTATCAAGAGCGCAGCGCTGACTGGTCCATTGAGGCGTTGCTTAAAAAGTGGAAACTCACAGCTGTGCAGGTTAACATCGACGACTTGGGAAAATATTCAGGCATCGATTTACTCGAGTTGATGGGCGGTCACACGATACATCTGCTGGAAGTGACACGTGAAATTTAGACATTATTCATTTTTCTTTAGTCTATACTTATTATAACGTATATTACGTAACTAGTACAACTTATTTTAATACTTTCGACATGTCTGGCGTCGGACGCAATACATTTAAGCTCTTTGTGGGCAACTTGCCCTGGACCGTTGGCCAAAAGGAGCTGCAACTGTACTTCTCCAAGTTCGGCCATGTCGCTTCCACCTCGGTGGTGTTCGACAAGCAACAAGGCTTCTCCAAGGGCTTTGGTTTTGTGGTGTTTAGCAGCCGTGATGCGCTGAATAGTGCCTCGAATCAAAATATACACGCGCTAGAGGGACGTGTGCTCAATGTGCAGCAGGCCAATTCGTAAATAAAGTCTGCGTTGCAAAGAATAAATATTGGATTTTTTTATTATTATTATACAAAGGTTATTTTACAGTATTCATTTTATATAGGGAAATAAATAGGAAAAACTCGAATTTTAGAATTGAAAACTCAGCTCACACTGAGTTTGCAGTATAAGAATCCTTGCATGATGCGCATAAGGTTCTACAATTGGCAAAGAACTGCAATGAACCGGAAGAAGAAAAACTCGATCAATTGCCAATTCCATGCACTAGGTTGAAACCGATATGGATAATTAAAAAAATAAAAACCATGCAATGAAATCCAAAAATCATGATGTCAGTTTGTCTATGTAAGAAATCGACTAATCTTATAGAATATGAATGTAACCTAAATTAATAAAATTCGATTTCACATATATTTTTTTATATTTTATAAGAACACTATTCGTACACAGTCATATTAATTTATAAGACTTAATTCAATAAATTTTTCTACACACAAACATAAAATTGCCGCTGATGCCCCATTCTATTTTGTATAATTCTTAGAGTTCTTGCCCACTACCTCTTGCACAGTCTTGTAGCCATTTTCCTGCAGCAGCTGCGCCAGTTCCTCCTTAATGCGCTGTACAACCGGTGGCCCATGGTATATGAAGGCAGTATAAAATTGCAAATACGAGGCACCCGCTTCCAGTTTCTCATATGCATCTTTGCCTGAACTAATGCCGCCCACGCCAATGATGGGTATTTTGCCGCCAGTCTGTTGATACATATCAGCAATTAATTGCGTTGACTTGGAACGCAACGGCACTCCGCTAAGGCCACCCGTTTCGATTGCCAAATCAGTCTCTTGGAGATTATCGCGCGTCACCGTCGTATTTGAGACAATGAGCCCATCGACTTTGCACGACTTTTTCTCAATCACAGTCACAATGTCCTTGATGTCCTGTTTGGTTAGATCTGGCGACAACTTCAACAGCACTGGTACCGTATTATTTTGAGACAAATTATTGCGCGCTTCCAGCACACCTTGCAACAGTTGCTCTAGATCCTTTTTACCCTGCAAATCACGTAGTCCCGGCGTATTCGGACTGCTCACATTGATGACCAAATAATCGGCTATGGGTCCGAATAGCTGTACGCCCTGCACATAGTCGCTCAACGCCGATGGTGAAGTTTTATTCTTGCCCAGATTAACGCCAAGCACACCATTAAATTTTCCCGATTTCTTAAGCAGAAGCAGACGCTCATATACGGCGCGATGACCCTCACTATTGAATCCATACCGATTGATGATGGCCTCGTCTGCAATCAATCGAAAGACACGTGGTGTTGGGTTTCCCGGTTGTGGCTCTGGCGTCACCGAACCAATTTCTACAAAACCAAAACCCAGTTTTGCAAGACCTTCAACCGCTTCACCTTGCTTGTCAAATCCGGCTGCGATGCCAATGGGATTAGTGAGGGTCTTGTTAAAGAACTGTGTCGTCTGTGGTGGTGTCGGCGGTTAGTTTATTTCCAAAATTAGCGCTTAACTTACCAAATATTGCGAATCCTGTGAATTTGCCGGTTTTGAGAACAGTTTGTACTTACAGGCAAGCACCGCCAGATTGTGACTGGTCTCGGCGGGCAGTTTGCGTATGACCGGCATCAGATAATCACGATAGAATTTCTCATTGCCATGGTAAATGTTGACGCCAATGAAAAAGATGCCAGAACCTGCAGACACCAAGATCAAGGAGCGCAATTTGTTCTATTAAAAGAAATTTAAATAAAATGTTGTATAAATTTTATAGAATGATTTGGGACGACATACGATTTTTCTGTAAGACGCTGACATATTTCCTTTTCTGTTAGTGCTACTAGTCTTTGTACTCAGGAAGACTTTTAGAAGAGGAGTCAAGTTTTTTGTATTTATTCAGAATATTCACAATAAAAACTTCAAATTGAGTTGGCGGTAAAACATTGATGAAACGTCAATCAATATTTTACCTAAAGCGCGAAGTACATAAGCGAAAAGGTGCGTTTACGCAAATATCGCAAACACCGCAACTGTCATAAAACCCACTACATACACATCGAACATTTTTCTTTTGAAACCATCATTCGCTCAACGAGAAATAACTTTAGGCTAACTTTTAAAAGTTAAATATATCCGAATGTGATCAGATCGTAATATGCTTATGAAAAAAAAAATATTCAAAATAGAGCATTTTTACAAAGATCTTATTTGTATGACGCATTTATCTAAAAATATATATAATTTGAGACTTTTTTGAACGAACAGGATCTTGAAATGAGACTATAAAACGCTCATATTAGATCTTCAGTTTGTGCTGGGTAACTTTTCAAATGCCTTTATAAAAGCTCGGTAAATAAGATATTGGCCGATATCTTTTAAACCTATCCATAATTTAATGAAAGTACATACAATATTCAATGCATTTATATTGCAAAGACTATTATAACGCTATAATATTGTTTGCTAAATTAAAATTTTTAAACAATAGATATTCTCTCTTTAATTTTACTTCATTTGTGTCACACTCCATTCTGTGCAACAAAAACTTAAATTCTTTATTGCATATATTTTATATTATTTTAAAAAATATCTTAATCGCTAACTATAATATATACTTTCAAGTACATTAGACATTTATACATTATTAGAACCAGTCGATGTTATTGGAGTGGTACTTGTTCTATAACGCATCGATTTTCTGCGACGATCGTGCGCCGCGTTGAAAAATTTCGTACAAAGCCATTCAAACGAATACGAAGGGTAATCCGGATGCATATCACTAAAAGTTGCTACAATAAACAAATGAACAAATATATTTAAACATTAAATATATGAAACATTTTCGTTTACACAACTAACCTCTTAGGATTTGTGAGAATGTGTAGTCGCGCAATGCCTCTTTAACAATTTTCGCACGACCTCGCCAAACGAAATTCTCGGCTGCAATATCTGTCAGGGTTCTTTTCCATATGTTATTGATACTTTTTTCTGGTGGTTCCAATAGTTTTTTTGTAAAATAATCAGCCTTTAAAAGCATAATAAATCAATATAAAAACTATTTTCTTTAATTTGAATGCAAACCGTACGTACTAGTTGTTCTTGTAGTTCTTCATCAGCAGTCAGTAATTTTTCGAATTTCTTAAATTCATGATTAGTATCAAATGGTTTTTTAAGCAGTAATGTAATTCTTTTCGGCACATTACCCTCAACCAACTGCATGCGTAGCTGTGTGTTGTCTTCTTGTAGGAATGCTAGTTTTTTACGCAATAGCTTATTTTCTATAACTAGGTCATTTTCCAAGTCAAGTGTGCTAAAACAAAAATTGTATTAATTTAATTTGACATATAACCAAGACCGCAAAAAATCGGTTTTATATTTTGGAAGCGGAAGCGTTAACTAGAAAATGTTATGAAAATGAAGCGGAACCGAAATTCAGGAAAAAATAAACTCAAAAGAAAAAACACCAAAACAAAATCAAAAACACAAGAACAAAAGCAAAAACAACAACAAAAGCGAAAACACAAAATTTAAAGCATAAAATGCACAAAACAAAAACACGAAAATACAAAAATAAAATGCAAAAACGCAAAAATATCAAAACAAAACACATAGTAAGTAAGCATAAACAGAAAAACACAAAAGCAACACCAAAAACACAAACGCAAAAACAAAACAAAAAACAGGAACAAAAACACAAAATCAAAAAAGTTAGTTCAGTTATTTTGTTTTTAATATATAAGTTGTAATCAGTTTGGCCATAATAGGCTTTACGATTATGAATTAAATAAAAAGAAATAAAAAAATAAAATCAAAAACACAAAAACAACAATAAAAGCGAAAACACAAAAGTAAAAGCTTAAATTGAAAATATAAAAAAACAAAAGCAAAAACACGAAAATACAAAAATAAAAAGCAAAAATATTAAAACAAAAGTAAACACACAGTAAATAAGCAAAAACAGGAAAACACAAAAGCAACACCAAAAAAAAAAAATGAAAAAAACAGGAACAAAAACACAAAAAAAAAAAAAGTTAGATCAGTTATTTTGTCTTTCATATATAAGTTGTAATCAGTTTGACCATAATAGGCTTTACGATTATGAATTGAATAAGAACAAACCTCGAACAAAAGCAAAAAACACAAAAACAAAAAAAAAACATAAAATTTAAAGCAAAAACATAAAATAATAAAATCAAAAATAAGTAAGCAAAAACAAGAACAAAAACAAAAACTCAAATATATAGATAACCAGAATAAATACCATCAAAAGTGTGTTTGCTGGGTATACGCACTTACCTCTTTGCTTGTTGAGGCACTGCATCCGTTTGCGTACCACAGTCCACAATGCTGAGTCTTTGCCTATGCGCGCAGGCACATCTATGTCATGTAGAAAATAATCAGTAATTACTTCATTATAACAAATCAATCATACATACTCCATTTCCAAATCATACTCTATCTCCTCGGGCAGCAGTACTGCCTCAAATCCACAATCTGTCGAGACTTCAGCCTTATCGTCGTCGCTCAGCGGTTCATTCTTTATATCTGGCTCTTGTATATGGCACACAGCGTTCACGTTAATGCCTTTCTTTAATAGTTCCGCATCAATTTCAGCATTGCGCGCTGCCACAAAACTGTGTCCGTCGGAAGAGTCACTTTGGGAGTCACGGTCATGGGCGCGTTTACGTTTTTTCATATGCTTTCGCTTTTGAAACTCGAACTCGTCTGTGCAAAATGTTTTGGCAATATATTCGTTGTTGGAGCTATCATCGAATTCGATCGCTGTGGGAGCCGCTTTCCGCGATGACGACACAACATTTGTTTTGTGTCGTTTATTTCGATTTACATAAGTATTGTCATCTATACGCACTGGCTCAAATTTATATTTTGTGTAAGTTTGCTGTGTGCCACGTTTCGGCGGCTCGGGCTTGACCGCCGCGTGGTGCGTTACAGTTGTCTTATTGACGAGCGGCTGTTTCTTGAGCGCATTATCTTCTTTACGTATTGACTCATTGGACGGTACGGCTCTGCTGGCAACGCGAGCTACAGTTGTTTTATTAACATTGTCAAGTTTAACCTCTACTTTGCGCACCGCTCCCATCAAACAGTTTGTGCGATTCGTGTTTTTTGTCTGCGAGCGACTGATCTGGGTTTTCTCCATTTGAAATTCTTCATTTTGTAGCGCCTCAAGCAAATACTCCGTGGAACTTTCCATATCCGGATCGTTGTTCAAATGTTCCAAATGTCTGGAAACATTTGTTTGGACAGTTTTCTGTAGGTGCTGCTGTTTAAGCTTTGGCGTCTCTTCCTCGCTTTCGAAAGCCTCCTCCAGATATTCGGTAAAAATGTCATCTATATCGCTGTCGTCCTCCTTTGTTTTGCTGATAGTTGCAGTGATTGTCGTCAGCGGCTGTGGTGTTTGTCGCTTTTTTTGAGCAGCTTTAAATACGCGCTGGTATCCTGTGTGTGTCTCCGCCGCGACAGCACTTGTCTTTCGTTGAAGAGTATTATTTTGTTGTTGTGGTTTTTCTTGCTGTGGAAGCAACAGCTGTGGAAGCAACAGCGATGGCATCGCATCTCCTCTAAGGCTTCTGCGTTGCTCATTTATCTTAAAGTCCGCATTCCGAAAATGTTTTTCACAAATACGCGAGGTATCGTTTAGCTCTGTGCGACATAGACGAGTCCAGAGATTGCGTCTATAGGAGTCTCGCGGAACATGATACATTTTGATGTACTCGCTTGGCCAAGGAGTCTTGCAGACACTGCAGGAGTTTTTATCTCCACCCATGCTCACTTTGCACTGTACATCCTTTAAAACTTTCTTTTGTTTGTGCATTGTATTACGATATATGTTAATACAATGCACTAAATTTTCCTAAGAATTGAATTGAATAAAACAAAAATCGGGTAATTATTATTACTTTTAAAACGTCAAAAGTGTTTTCAGCTCATCGGAATACAAAATATGTCATAAGCATAGTTGCCAACCGCAATTCCAACGAAAAATAAAATAACTTTTTCCCATACAACGTATTGAGAATTCCCACGTGGTAATTACCCACAACAATTAAAAATTAACACAAAAATACCATAGGAAGTAATATTAGGGCATAAATACCACACAAATTCTCAAATAATTAAAATTTACCGTATGATACCACATAGAAAAAACACATCTTTATTTTTTCTCTTATCAAGTTTGTGCGTTCGATATTTTTAAACCAAACAAAATTTAGTTCTTAAATTGTAATTACATATAAAAAAAAATGTGGTGAAAAAAATACCCACAGTCATAAAAATTCCCATGGGAATTACCTTTCCCACAGCAGTTTAAAATTACCGCAAGTGGGAAATTTCCCACGGAACTGACAACTATGGCCATAAGCCCACCATTGTACCATAGTTGCCAACCCTCATTATAACTTACAAAGAAAAAAAAATTAGCTTTTCCCACACGACTTATTTAAAATTACCACGTGGTAATTTTAGTTAATTAAATTCACACTGCCAGCGTTACCAATATTCAAAAAATTTACAGCTTTAATAAATACTTGGCTTTCTCAAAAGCTTCCATATAAATTTATGTCAAAAGTGGACATTATTTTTTGGATATTGGTGATGCAGTGCAATTTGTGAATTGTTATTATCCCAAAAATTCCCACAGTACTAAAAATTATCACATAAACACCACGGAAAGTAAATGAATCCGTGAATATGTATTTAATACAGACTTTGCATACAAGAGATATGCACTTGCAAACATTATTTTTTTTAATTTTGAAAGTTTCATTTGTTTACATGTAGTCTATGTGATATTTTTTTAATTTTTTTTTTGGGATTTAGATACACATTTTTTAAATAATTTCTCAAACGTTGACAAACATTTTTTAAGTGCAGCCAAAAATGAACAAAAACTCATAATTTTTTCATATGGTAATAGTTTGTCTATAGACGCTTATGAGTTAAGGCCGAAGTATAATCAGCAGTACCAAGCTGGGCTAATGTCAAAAATGATCGAAAAGTCGCCAAACGCTTAAGGCAACCAGAACATACTTTGCATTGCTTATAATGAACATTTATAAACTTTAAAAACTTTCACATTAGAAAAATAATTGCCATATTTTACTTTAGTTTTTATTAAATTAAAAGAATAACATATTTGTAAAAAATTGTTTTAATTTACAAATCACAGAAAAAGTCGAAATATAAACATTTATCATCAACACGAATATGGCGAAATGTGCACGGCTGATTCCGTACGGAATGTTCGATTCAAACCGCTCGTTCCATAAGTTAACGAAACTGAACGAAACGACGACTATTCTCAATATGGTTGTGTTATAGAATATGTGGGTAATCGCACGTTTACGTTCGCTGGCAAGTGTCAGTTCATTCCAATTATAGTTAGCCCTTTAAGCGTCGGCAGGTCATAATTAGATGTAAAGGTCAATAAAATAAGTATATAATAAAAGTTACCACACAAATTAACATAATAATTATAAATATTTATTAAAAACTACCACAATTATCAATGTGGAAAATAAAATTCTCACGCCCGTTAATTTTTATCACAAATATAACAGTTATTAAAAATTACCTTGGGAATTACATTTTCCAGAGCAGATAAAAATAACCACAAAAGGGAAATTTCACTGAGAACTGACAACTATGATTAATGGTGTAAACGCTGCATCAAAAACGGTGTTGCCATGTTAGGGGTTTTACCCTTAGATTTAGGAGTTTTCTTTGATGACGGAGGGAAATCTATGGGTAGAAAATGTCTAGGGGGATTTTTAGGTTTTTTTTTTTTAATTTTATTTATTTTTATTAAGTGAATTTATAAGTATTTAATGATGAAAATACTACACATTTATTTTTGTTTTCGAAAATTTAACGAAATTTGTGATCAAAATGGTGAACTTCCATTCGTTACATATGAAATAAAATTGTGGGAGATTATCACTCATTTTCAATTCATCAAATTTGGTCTGAGAAATTTTATAATGACGGAGATGGTGTTAAAAAGCATATGCATACCATCAAACTAGTTATAACGCTCTTTCCTTGCAGCCTTCAAAATCAAAAATAAAATATCTATTGCAATTGCTGATTGCTTCGCGCTCGATATATGTTATTTAAATATGATTGCAGAACAAAGAGACACAAATGATAAAATTTTAGCAAATATAAAAGTTTAAAATAATAAAGAATTTAGACTTGACGATTGTAATGTTTGCGATATATTTGATATTGTTTAAATAAAAATTATTATGTAAAATAAACAAAATTTAGGGGTTTTTCGTGTAAAAAGACTCCTTTTTAGGGGATTTCTGCGATTTCTAGGGAGAATTTTTCTTCGAGTCTGGCAACACTGTACAAAAACATACGCTCTGAGAAATAAAAACTCTCTATTTGCAAAATAATTACGTTAACTAGAGTTTATAATAAATAATAATAAATGAATAAAACAGTTTATTGAAATAATCAACTTAAATATTAACGTTTTTGTAACTCTTTGCAATAAATATTAGCCTAGCATAACTTGCGATTACGGAACAAATAAATTAATATTTAAGGTTATAAAGTCCACAGTGAAACCCAAAGGAGATGGACACTGAACTTGAGACTGTCGCAACGGCGACAACAGAAACTCCGCAAAACCCCTACAAGTTTCTGCACTCACTTGTGGTAATTTTATGAAACAAAAGACAAAATAGTTTGTTTTATTTATCTTCGTACAATAGGCCGGCGCAGTTGCCGGTGTCGTAGTAGACATTGCGCTCTTTCCCATCGACACAGTGAAAACGCGGCTGCAAAGTGAACTGGGCTTCTGGCGCTCCGGCGGCTTTCGTGGCATTTACAAGGGACTGGCGCCGGCAGCTGCGGGCAGTGCACCAACAGCTGCTCTGTTTTTCTGTACATATGATAGCTTCAAGCGGTACTTGAGCAATGTGACCGGCACCAAAAACTCGCCATATGTACACATGGTGTCGGCTTCCTGCGCAGAAGTTGTAAGCAACAGTTGTGCAAAGTTTCTGTGGAATTTTAATATTTACCGCATATCATATTTTCAATTAGCTGGCATGTCTAATACGCGTACCCGTTGAAATAGCGAAACAGCGACGCCAAGCATCGGGAGGTAACAGACAGCAGCAGACAGCGCTGCAAATACTGTGGACTGCTTACAAGACAGAGGGTATACGACGCGGTCTCTATCGTGGCTTTGGCTCCACAATAACACGTGAGATACCCTTTAGCTTTATACAGTTTCCGTTGTGGGAGTACTTCAAGTTGCAATGGACACCTCTGACGGGATTGCCATCAACACCTATCTCAGTAGCGCTGTGCGGTGCTATGGCCGGCGGCATAGCAGCGGGTCTCACAACACCACTTGATGTGGCCAAGACGCGCATTATGCTGGCGGAGCAGGGCTCAGCGACGCGCAAACAGAGCGTTATGTCTGTGTTAAAACTAGTGCATCGAGAGCGTGGCTTTAAAGGGTTTGTATGATACAGTTTTTTTTTATATTAAGTTGAATAATTTAAAATTTTAGCTTATTTGCTGGTTTTGTGCCGCGTGTGCTCTGGATAACGCTTGGTGGTGCCTTTTTCTTTGGTTTCTACGATTTGACAACGCGTTTGCTGGACTCCACCAACCAAACACAAGACCATTTGTAGCATTTGTTATATATATTAACAAATTTCATATGTTTTGTTTTAATTGTTAAGTTTAAAAGTTATGTTTTGTTAATTTACTAAAGTGCATTAAAGTAATAAGTTTTGCATTACATTTAAAGCAATTGTATTTGTGTTTTGTTTAATTTTAATGACTATTGTAAAATACTTTACGGTACTTTGGTTGTCTGCGCGATATGTGCGTCTTTTTAAGCGGTGACATCTGCTGCCTGCAAGTGTTTAAAGTTGTTTTCTATGTGTATTGTTCTACTTTGCTGAAAGCACTTTGCGTCACGTCTGTTGTCTGATAGGTGTTGTAGCGTTGCTGCGAAAAACAAATATATTTTTTACATAATTGTTCAATTGTTTTAGTTACAGTTTACTGGACACTCCAAAAATTTATCTTTTTTTATCAATTCTCACATCGATATCCGTTTAAAATCGTTTCATTTTTAAAAACGAAACCGTTATACAAAAATCATAAATAAATAAATCGATATCCAAAATCTATACGATTACGTTTTTGGAAATGAAAAAGAAACAAAAGAAAAAAATTATACATATTTGTTACCTGTTTATAACTGATGGAAATATCTATATATTCCACACCAGACTTATGTATATCGATTTTAATAATTTTCCTAAAACTTTTTGGGCAAATATTAATCAGTAAAACTCAAGTATTCTATTTGAAATCGTCCTTTTTGATTTTTAAGACTTTTAGACATAGCCAATCTAGCACGACTAATAAATTTTATATATAAAATTAAAAAAAAAAAATTATATCGTCGTTGTAGAACGAAAAGGCACATTTTTACATTTTTATGAAAAACTTCCATTTCGAGTTATAAAAAATAATTGATGCGTTTTTAAAGTTGAAATATCAATTGATAGATTTACATATTATCATGTGATAGCAAAATTGAGCTCATCGATTAAAATGGCATTTTGAAAATGTATTTGGTACTTTTCGTTCTATAATGACGATATTTTGTTTCTAAAATGTCCGGTAAACTGCAGTAACGTTTTCTACACCTACATTATCGATTTGCAATCTTCCCTTTAACAAACACTCGCTTGGATCATCGTAGTTATCATAGTCCTCGCCACCGTTCGCCCCATTTTCCATGTCCACATCGGAATCGTCGTACAGCGTAAAGCTTGGCGTATGCTTTCGTTTGAAATAGGTGTTTACCAGGCGTCGACGATTGCGTGACATCATAAATACCTGACAAAATATAAAACACAATTGTTTTGTACATTTCTTATCAATTTATTCATATAAGCCAACCAGCGCTGATAAGGCTATAATTCCCAGCAACACCGCCAGCGGCATCCAAATAAAACCCGAATTATTGTCCTGCTCCATGCCGGGCGCAGCTATTGTTGGTGGCGCAATTGAAGTTGTCAACACTTCGACAATTCTATTATTAGTGGAAGCAGTTGCAGCAGTTGCTTCTGGCATAGTTGATCTTGTCGTCACATATTCCAAGACATTTGCTATAATTGTTGTCGCTACTACTGGACCTTCGACTGTTACATTTTGTAAACGTAATTCACTCATTATACTTATTGTTAGAACCACCAATGCAATTGAGAACACTTCAAACTAGGATCAAATATTTAATTTTTTACAACCCCTTCGCTGTTTTTTATTTTATATTTTTATTTACAAAACAATCGACAGCTGTTAGTAGTTTTGAGTAAGGTATTTTTTTTTTTGACAGTTGGGGGTGTTTTTGAAGGCGCTGCCACATTGAGTTATTTTCATTGCTGCCAGACCTCGTCGTAGGAAATATGTTGTTACGAAAAGATGTAATTTGCTCCACTGTCATAGATGGCAACCTAAATTCTGACAAAAATCTGTTTTTCTTGCAGAAAAATTAATAAATCTATTTATAGATTTTTACTTTTAAAAAATCTAACAGCCATTCAAAATCTGACAAAAAATTTGTCCGTGTTAAAAATATTCCAAAAATCTGAAATTCCTAAAAATGTTTCCAAAAATCTCAAATACATTATAAAAATAAAACAATATAAAATACTTCCCAGCAAGAATACTAACGGTCATATCCATGGTTGAAGTATATACAGGTTAAGTCATATTTCAAAATTCAGTCGCTATATACTTTTTTTTGAAAACTGTTTGAAATACTCAACATTTGTTTACGAAAATTTTAAAACAAAACATCAGTGCATTGTTTACAAAACTTCTAAAAAATATATATAATTAAAAATTTTAAAATAAATAAAACTAAACAAATTGTTAATTTTTGAATCACACACCATATAAAATCACACTGAAAAGAAAATGTGCTGAAGTGAATAGGTGTAGTGAAGTTTTAATAAATTCGCAAAATTCAAATGCAAAACACACTGTTTTCTTTCTTAACCTTGAAATAATGTTTAAAATGACAATAACATTTTGTATTTTAAAAGTTTTCTTCTTGACATTCTCAGCACTCGGTTTGCCAAGATGAACTAACTTGGAGATACTACAACCATGTAACTGAAAGTTGCAGTCATAGTTTTTATCATGTTTTAAGAGGATCGGGAAAAAATGACCTAAACTTTTATGTGCGTTTGATTTACTATCTCTTTTTCACTCATCTACAATAAAATTTTAGTTTTTATTACTAGTAAAATCACGATTTATATTACCAGCATCGCTCATGCAGGGATGTATTTAAAATTACATTGTTTTAGCGAGAAAATGCGTTTTTTTTCTGTGTTGTGCTTCGTTTGGTAAGGCATGTCTTGCTGGGTTAAAAATCTCACAAAAATCTGAAATACATAAATTCACAAAAAAAATATTTAACAAATACGACCACAAATTTCTGAGAGTGTATAAAATAATTTACATATATAAAAATCAACACTCTGGCAACGCTCACATAATGTCAAGAGTGAACCGAAAAAAATCGAGACGCGTTTATTTAGCGTGCGTTCGAAGAATTTTTACAATTTTATTTCAAATACATTTGTGTGTAAATAACAAAACAATAAATCTTTTAAATATCGGTACAATATAATTTACCCTGAGTGGTCACGTCAACCACAAAAATGAGCATCAGCGAAGTGGAAGATCTTACGGCGTTCTGTCGCGTCTGTCTGCAGATGCCCAAGAAAAAGGAGTTGCTTGATCTGAACCTGATCTACGACGAGGACGATCAACTGACCTATTATGACTGCTTTGTTATGTGCACACAAATCAATATAAACGATGCCGATGGACTGCCGCAGAATCTGTGCAGAAGCTGCGGCTTGGAACTGCAGATGGCCTATGATTTTCATAAGAAAGTCGATGAGTCCAAGCGGTTTCTATCGCAGATGCAGCAACAACATATGGCTGAGGTGGCGACGGTAACAGAAGAGGTCGAAGACGCGTCAGTACTGGCAGAGATGGAGAGGTTACACGTAGTGGTGGTACCAGAACAGGAGGTGTTACATGAACAGGAGCTGGTACATGAACAGGAAGTGGTACATGAACAGGAGGTGATGCAGGATCAAGAGGTGTTAGAGGAAGAAGATGAGGACGCCGATGTGGAGGATGAGGAACATTTGGAAATTGAGGAGTATCAGGCGGTTGAGCAACTGGACGATGATGGTGAGTGTTTATTTTTAAGTAGAAATAATGTTGGGATTATATCGACCCTACCAATTCACTAATGACAGAAAGGTGTTTTGTCATTGTTTACCACAATTTTCTTTTCATAGAATTTAGAGTATATAATATAATATAGTATATAATATTATATTATAATCCAGTATGGATTGTAAGTTTTTAAAATAGTTAGATCTATGTTACGTACATTATTGATTAGAAAAATTAGAATACATAATTGAAGAAACATTAAAAACATTCTATAACGACCAAGGATTTCGACTATATTTCAAATATGCAATACGTTTGTTCAAATTAGCTTTAAGTTTTATATTTAACAGCTTTGAAGAATATATACGTATTTTGTAATAAATTTTATATCCCTTTTATTATATTTCACACCTAAATTCAAGACTCGTTTACAAAAGATACCATATTTTTTTGAAATAGTGTAAAAATGTAAAAAAGAGACCACATTGTAACGGCATAATTCAAAAATAAAAATATTTAATTGTTCTTATTCCGCAATACTTCGAATAAAGCGAATTCCTAATTCTTTCAATTTTTGAATTGAAGCAAATTGAAATTGATACAATTTAGTCAATCGTGTGATTCAAGCTTTACTCACTAAATTCATTTTAAAAAAATTCAATAATTGATTTATAAAATCCTTATATATCTATCTGATAAATAAACTCAATTTTAATACTAAATGATGATAAAATGTTGATCTATTAAATGACATTTCAACTTTTACGATTTATTAATTATTTTTCAATAAATATTAAAAAACAATGCAAACAAATTTAAGTTTTTAATATAAATCAATTTGGTGAGTATTACTTTTACAACGGCGATAGTTGTATAGTATTTTTGGCAAAGCAAATATCGTCGAAATGGTCGATTTTGTCCCGGAAAATATGATATATTGACTTTCTAATACCTATATGTCGTAATTTTTCAATGGAATAAATATTTAATTATAATAATTATGCTTAAAAATATTGTCAGTAATAAAAATGTCATTACATTTTTTTTTTTGTTAAAAAATGATTTCAATTTTAATGATATTGATTTTTTATTTATTGTATTAGTAAAATATATAGGGGAGCCTGGGGTAAAATGGGACATGTTTTGAAAAGTTCATTTGAATAATTTAAAAAAAATTTAAAGGATGTATTCAATAGAATACCCCATTTGATTTGTTTTTGAGTGATTTTTCAAAACAGATCAATTTCGGACATATATATTAAGGATGCAAAAATTGAAAAAAGGGTTTAAAATTAATATTGCAATTTTCTTAAAAACGTTACGTATTAGGAAAAATAACCTCAAATACATGGAAATAATGTTTTCCCGCGAAACGACAAAATATAAAAATGTTGAAAAATAATTTACTAAAACGAAAAAAAAAACGTTACCACCCCCTGAATTCGACGGCTTTCATTAAAAGTGTATCACGGTTTTATATTACATAAGGGCCTAAAGCTTATTTTCAAAAGCCTAAAAATTAAAGGTTTTCTGAATTTGCTCATATGAGCCATTGCATGTGATGCCGGAGAAAACTTTAAAATTTTAATAAAAATAAAAAAATACTTTTAAAGTATAAATTAAACAATTTAATTGCTGTTCGTTATGTTTCCACGCAATGTTTATTTATCAAATTTTTAAAAAAAATATGTTAAAATTTTATAGTTAACTTAGCAGCTGCTAAACAATATTATTTTGCATATTTGAAACAACAACAACAAAAAAAAACCCAAACTAATTTAAAATTTTTTAAAAATTTGTTAAATACACAGATGCGGAAACGATACAAATAAAAATTAACACAAAATCTGATGGCGAGGGCGAATATGTGATAGAGGCAATAACGCTGGCAGACGACGATGAAATGGAGGAGACGGCACATCGTCTACATGAGCAAATCACCTGGGAAGATGCGGTAGTCACGGTGGCCAATGAGCAGCATTTGCCGGTAAAAACAGAATTAAACGAAATTAAAATGGAACCAGCCAACGGAATCGAATTTTACGATGACGCACATAACGAATACGAAGACGAGGAAATGCTCGAGTTGGAATTGCAAGATGAAGAGATTGCAGATGATGTGCATAGCTACGAACCTGTAACGACGGACATAACATCAAAGTCAGTCGAACAACAGCAACTGAATGCTGCGGCGACACAGCGTGCGCGATATGCTGGCAAATTTCAATGCAACTACTGCGACAAAACATTTCCCAATCATTCACGCATGCAACTGCATCGACGTTCCCATGAAACGGATCGGCCCAAGTATCCGTGCAGCGATTGTGATCGCGTCTATGCTACCAAACAGGCGATGGAGGTGCACGTGCGCACCGTGCACATAAAGAATGGCTTCGTATGTCCCATCTGTTCCAAGTTGTATGTGATCAAAAAGAGTCTGGAGGTACATATGCGCTACCACACTGGTGATTTTCCGTATGTGTGCGATTTGTGTGGCAAGAAATTCGCACAGATTGGGCATTTGAATACACATCGCAATGTTAAGCACAACAGCGTGCGCTTCTCCTGCGAGTATCCGAATTGCGGCAAGTTCTTTACGTCGAGCACCTCATTGCGCAATCATGAATTCTCGCACGGCGAGATGCCATTTCAATGCGCGTACTGCGAACGCGGTTATCCATCAAAATCAAAGTGCGTATTTTGTATTTTAGTCTTGGGTATTAGTCTTCTAATTGTTTTTCATTTGTTGTCTAGGTTAAAAGTGCACATACGTCGCAAGCACGACATGGAAATGACGCTGGAACAATTGGAGCCGATGCGCAAATTCAAGACAGCGCGCTCAAAGTTGAACCTGGTAAAAGTGGTGGAATGTGAGGATTAGCGCTGACGCGCTGTTCAACGAATATTATGTTACTGTTTGTTTGTCTATTAGTTGTAAATAAATTATTACATTAATTTAATTAAACATTTTTGATGCTATTTTTAATACATCTGGAAGAATTCTATATCATTTAGATAATACAATGTATCGTTAAATCCCTTTTAAAATCCCCAAAAATTACAAAAATAGTTCTGTGAAATGGGTTTACAATTGGTATCCACGTTTAACAATGGAAACTATTTTAATTTTTAATAATAAGGTTAGGTTAGGTTTGTAATGGGGTGTTGCTGAAATCTAATCAGCAAACACTCACGGGGGCCTAGTGGTTCATTTTGTTCCCCTTTTTATCTGTGTGGTAACTATATTTTGTTGACAACCAACCTGATCTTCTTACGAACCCTAGTAGATGACCAGTTTGCGTTTGTTTTTACCGTCGTTTTAAGGTCAATATGCCTTCTTAGGACACCTAATGGAATCCTAGTCGAAGAACATACATTCTCTATTCTACGTGCAAAACCCTGTCGCGCTAGCTCATCGGCTTGTTCGTTCTCTTCTATATTGCTATGTCCGGGAACCCAGCATATGGTTATCGCATGGGTTTGACTTAGTATGTTGAGTGATCGGCGACAATTGAGTACTTGAGTATTGAGAAAATGCCGGATCCAGTCCCTATTTCCATCTTAGACCCGTCAGTAAAGACTTGAAGGTGGCTATTGCTTGTTGGCGAGTTACCGCTCCATTGTTCTCTACTAGGTATTACGATGGAGTAGTTTGGATTCATTTCCATCTGTGGTGTTATATAGTCTGTTTTTGGGAGTTCGATCATGCTGAAAACTTCGAGGATAGACGTGTGTCCATATGAGAGTTGCTACCAGAATCCTGATTCTCTAAGTCGAATCACGTTCTTTGCTGCTGTACTCCTAATGAATTCGTCTACTGGCAGAAGATTAAGCATGATCTCCATCCCTATTTGTGGGATCGATTTCATTGCGCCTGTAATACTGGTGCATGCCAGTCTTTGTACTTTTTTCATTTCCCTAAGAAATGTAGTCTTCTTTATCGCTTCCCACCATACAGTAGATCCGTACGTTAATATGGGTCTGACGATCGCTGTGTACATCGAGTGGATTATACTTGGTCTCATGCCCCATCGTTTACCGACAGTTTTCTTGCATGAGTAGAAAGCGCATAGTGCTTTTTTCACTCTTTCTTCTGTGTTGCGTTTCCATCGAAGCTTACTGTCTAGTATAGTTCCGAGATATTTCGCTTCACTAGATAGAGCGTGGTGTGCAGCCATCATGTTTTGGAAGCTCAAAGTTTCCAATTTTCCTTTTATTTGTGAATAGTACGAGTTCAGTCTTGGAGGCGTTTACTCCTAGGCCGTTTTGTCCTGCCCACATTGACAGATCCATCAGTGCAGTTTCCATAATGCTGCTAATAGTAGGAAGGTATTTTCCGCTTACCATAATTACTACATCGTCTGCATGTGCTACTGCTTTTATTCCTTTATTTCTTAGTATTGTTAGGATTTCGTCAACTATTAGAAGCCAGAGAAGGGGGGATATAACCCCTCCTTGCGGTGTACCCCAAGTTATTGTTTTCCGTGCTTTATAATAATTAATTCACAGTTGGGTATTAGAACTCTGAATTAATTATTATAATAACAAAGTATTTTTTATTTTAGATTTTATTTTAAATAAAAAAAAAAACCATGTCCCCTGAAATTAAAATAATAAAATGTTACCATTTTCGAATACACAAATTTAAGCGTACATTCAAATTTTAGAGAAATTATTAGAAGGTACCCTCAAAAATTTAGCTGTAAGAGGAAGAAAAAAATGTTGTCGGTTCAAGATGAGAGCTTTATTGTTCGAAAAATAACCACTAATCCAAATAGTAGTGTTCCATAATTGTCAGCTGAGGTATCTGTAATGATAAAGCTACCAATGTCTACAGAAACTGTTCGATGAGTTTTGCGTAGCCGTAATTTAAACAGTAGAGTTGCTCGAAAGAAATGTTTGGATGAATTACACTAGACAACAAATGGAGATCTTTTTTAATTATCCACGACCTTAGTATGATTTTCCGATGAATTTCAAGATTCTAATCACCTCTTACTCAGTTTTTTCAGATTGTCTCAAGTTTTTGAGTTATTCATAATACTATTCATAATATATGGCAATTTTAGTGTTTTTCTTCATATTTTGGACTTTGAAATTTTACAGATTTGAGTTTTCGATCATATTTATTCTATATTCCTCTGAGAATATTTCAGCTAATAAACCATGTGAAACCATGAAAAATATAAATTTTTAGGAGTACCTATTTTATTTTTTGCATAACATATTAAGTTTTCATAATTCAATGAAATTATATATTGTATGTGAAAATAGATCCATAATTCTATGATTTCTCTTACAATGTGTTTGCAAATAACGCTTTAAGTCTTCAGTTTAAATACAAATTCACGCTTGCGATTTTAGATTTAAATTTTCTTTTGTGGTGCTCCTTTTAATCAATATAATTTTTTTGTCCAACAATAATTCATAGAAATTTCAACAAATCCTTAAACCTGTAGAATTTAGCTTTGCTATTACTTTTCATGGGTTTGCCTCAGTATCCTACAATAAAGTCAAATGAATATTTTCCTGCTTATGTTCATATCGAACAAAAAAGGTAAATTTTTCAATCGAATTTGTGAATTTCACTTTAAGCCGAGGACTTAAAGAGTGATTTGCTAAAACAAAGTAAGAGAAAGTATTGAATTATAAATATGCACTTTTATTTAATTATTAAAATCATAGATGTTGTGCAACAAATAATAGGTACACCTTAAAATTCATATTTTTTGTGTTTGACTGGTCATAACTTTGGTCAGATCAATAAGAATTTCATGTGGTTTATTTCAAAATATTAGCTGAAGTATTCTTAATAGAATGCAAGAGAAATGTGATCGAAAACTTAAATATGTAAAAAATTATTGTACAAAATATGTAGAAAAACACGAGAATTGCCATACATTTGTTTTACGTAATAACTCAAAAACTTGAGACAATCTGAAAAAATTAAGTATGAGGTAGTGGTGATTAGAATCTTGACGTCCATCTGAAAACCATACTTAGATCGCGGATATTTTTTTTGTTGTGCTGTGTTATTTAATTGGTTTAACCAAGTAATAAACTTCAATCGTGCCAAGAAACCAATTAAAAATAACAAACTTTAACTGAGGTAAGATCTGAATTGAAGAAGAAAGCCGAAAAGCAAATCTTTAACAGTAATAAAAACATTTTTAAGTTTCTTACTTTAATCCAGGATTTTTCAAGAGGTCTGGAAGTGAGCTGTTTTGAAATATCGGGCAAAAATAAATTAAAAGGCATATACATTTTTTCGGTTAATGCAAAAAGTTTGATCATGAACTAGTCTATATAATATACTTTTTTTTTGAGGAAAATTAAAACGTCTCACTTTACCCCAGGCTACCCTATATTATTTATTACAAAAAATGTGCGTCTATAATCATATATAAACTTGTCGGTAACACGATCTCAGTTAGGCTCCGAATGTATTAAAAATATAGTTTGTTTTTTTGTAGAGAAATTGCGCATTTTGCGTGTCTCAATTCGATTTCTGCATTAAATTGTAGGTCCCAAAATTTCAATACATATATAACATACAAGTGGTGCCTAGGTTTTAGAGCTTTTTTTTCTAAAATATTATTTTGAACTGTTTAGTTCACGGACACCTGAAAAATGAAAAAAAAAAACGAGTATTTTGCAAGTATTTAAAATTTCAAATTTCTAGAGTTCAACTACAAAGAAGATGCATATATAAAAGAAGAGGATCTCGAAGATGGCGAAGTTATTGGCGATCTAGTATTCATTGAAGACGATAGCGACAGCATATCGGAATTAAAACAATTTGAACTCGAAGAAACCGAAAATCATAATACAGAAGCGAGAGTGTCGCCAGAATTAAAAAAAGAAAACCTTGACAAATTATCCGACTCGGAGAATGAAGGCGTCGACGAAGATTTCACTTTCGACGATTTATACGACAAAGTCTATGAGGACATTAAAAGCGAACTGCCCGACAATGAAAATGCAGAAACTGCAGAAACAACTAATGAAAGTCGTAGAGCAGGTGTTAAACGACGACGTGGACGTCCAAAAACAAAAACAAACTACGACGAAGATGTCGACGATCCTGATGTAATGCTGGATGATTTCACCTCGTCGAAAAATGCAGCACACGAGAGTGATGCCGCCGAAACGAATGACACACAGCCGCTTAAACGTAAACGCGGTCCGGTCGCCAAAGGTGGACCGCCCTATGAGTGTGAGGTATGTCATCAAAGTTGTAAAACACGTGCGCTGCTTAACTCGCATCGCTTTCGCAAACATCGTCCTATGGATACGCCTAAATTTAGCTGTACAAAATGCGATAGACACTTTTATACGAAACAGACGCTGGAGCGACATCAGCGCAGACCGACCTGTGATGCATATCCGCAATTTGACTGCGAACATTGTGGCAAAAAGTGCATCGGCCTGAGCAATTACAAAATACATTTGCGCTTTCACAAGCGTCAGTATCCGTTCGTCTGTCATCTGTGCGGCAAAAAGTTTATGATGTGCGTCCACCTGAACGAGCACGTGATGGTGAAGCACGAGAACAAGCGCTATGCCTGCGATCAACCCGAATGTGGCAAAGTGTTTCAGACGCGCAACGCACTCTACAATCACGGCTATCAGCATGCTGGCGTTATGCCCTACGAGTGCGAGTACTGCAAACGTGGTTATGCGTCCAAGTCGCGGTTAGTGTACTATAGCATATTAATATTTATATTTTTTAATATCTAACTTTATTTTACAGACTACGTTTCCATTGCAAAAAGTCGCATGGCATCGATCATGCTATCGAGGAGCTCGATCGCATGCAGGTCACGGAGAAGTTGCCAAAAAATGTTGTTAAACCACAATAGTGACACATTAGCTGCGTTTAAGTTTAAGTTGGTTAATTTATTAGTAAAATTAAAATAACATTAGTACGTATTATACGTATTTAGTTCCTATAAGTGTTGCATTTTAATTTACTAGACATTGGAGTACATTAGTCCTCCTATAAATTAGATGTCCTCGTGCATCTAATTTATAGAATCAATTAATCTAATTTTCTGAAATTATCTTAGCGTATACAACAATTTCTGCAATTTTCCTGTAAGACTTGCCGTTGCTTTGTAGTTTTTTTGTCAAATAAATGTTTTCGGCGCTACACTGCTATAATCGCCCCAATTCCAACAAATATATTTTCTAATTTAAAAAAACAAAATCTTTTAACAATAATAAATTATTTAATAAAAATTTAAATATTTAAAAAATAAACCAAAGTTCGCAACTGTCTTTATTAATTTTTACAGCAAATATCAGAAGGTTGAGAAAAATTGAGTGATATTTTCAAAAAAATATTCTGAATAATTAGCTCAATTATGGGTATTATATTCTGCATATATGCAATGTTTGAAATGCAGTTAGTTAACTTTGTTTTTTTAATTAATCCGGTAGACAATATCACTAATCAAATATTGGCAAACATACGAGAGTAAAACATTGCCTATTAAAAGCTCTCACTCGCCGTTCGGATTCGGCAATAAACTATAGGTCCCACCACTTTGAGTACAAATATAACACGCACAGCTCAAAATGGTGAGAGAGCTCGGCCTAAGTTCTTATAGGACTGTAGTGCCAAACTATTATTTTTATTTATTTTATTATTTTTGCTGTACTACAGAACAAGTAGGACCACCCCTTGAACTCAGAAGGCTTTGGGAAGGTTTCGCCCAGTATTCAGAACTATAATAAATCAAGCCCTTTTGCTAACCGACCATCATCTGCCCACCCCTTCTTCAACTCAGAATAAGTTACAAAGTTTCAGCCAACAAATGATCTAACCCCCGTACTTACTATGTGCTATTCAATTTTTGTGGGATCATATCAATAGTGTTTGCTTGCTTTCATAGAATGCGTTTTTTATACCCTACACTAAGAGTGAAAGGGTATATTCAGTTTGGTACGCCGTTTGTAACACCCAGAAGGAAGCATCTCCGGTAAGGAAAAGTATAAATATTCTTGATCAGCATGACTTCCTGAGGCGATGTCCGTTTGTCTGTCCGTCTGTCTGTCTGTCTGTTGAAATCCCTACTACTTTTAAAATTGAAGAGCTAGATAAATGAAACTTATAACTTAGATTACTAATATACTTACGCTGTATGTGCGAAAAAATTGATCGAGTCCATTGTGACCTATGATCCGACCACTTATGTTCAAATAACTCATATAAAATGTACATATAAAGATCAATTTTTATGTATACGTGCTTAGATAACTTTTTTGGTCAAATATATATTGACATCATGCTCTCAAATACATGATAATAATGTTTTCCGGCGAAAAGACTTGTGGTTCACAAATTTGTAAATATGTAAATATGGGTATCAAATGAATGGAAATTCTTCAGCGATTGAATGTTTGTAGTTATTTTCAGGATTCGTATACCCTGGTGACCTATATATCACTTTGAATGGTAACCACACATATGTGTAGGGTATTTATAGTCGGCTTAGACCGACTATAATTTTGATAATCCTAACTATCATAATTACGCCTACTTTAAAATTTCCCATGAGATCTAACATTCCCAATTGGTTTTTTTTTTGATATACCCATTTTTGTAAAAAGTTAAATTTTCAATTTCAAATATACATGAAAACTCTGTATTGACTTCCTTTTGTTTATTAAGTTAAGTTTGTTCCAGGGGTACGAGTAGGGCCCTGTTTTTATTCGTGTTATAAATGTAGTAACCAAAAAATAACTCCAAAAATAGTTTTTCCCACCGGAGAATTATTCTTCGAGGCAATTTTTACTTTTCTATATGAACATCACATCACATTTTCATCTCCGTTAAAAATTGTGATATATTTTATCAAAATCCCTAACATCATTACTACGTTTTAAAGATGTAGGCAATATTGGTCGTGATTCACGTGATTTACGCGTGATTGTGATTGAATCTTAATTTATTTACACTCACGTAATTGTGAGTGAGTGTGAGTAGAACAAAGAAGGTCGTGAGTGAGTGAGCGTGAAAAATTCTGTCAAAACTCACTCACATGGACATCTCTAATGTATTCTATTATATTCTTGGTGTAGTATGATGAAGACGTTATTAAAAACTTTTTATAATTCAAGTGGGCATCTAACAAAATATTCCAATAAATAAATGTTAAATTCTTATAAAATATTCCAATTAGAGATGGGCGCGAGCCGTGCTTTTTTCGTGTCACGCCCGAAAATCTGAGTTCGTGCGTGTAAATCTCCGTGCTAGTTTCTGTCGTGCCCGTGCGTGTCCGTGCCTCCAAAATCAGGCACGCGCCCATTAAACATTTTTTTTTTGATAGTTTCTACCCAAATTAAAAAAAAAACCTTACGTGGTATTTTGACCTTTTCTTGAAAATCTGTTTTACTTATGGATTTAAGAGAATAAAACAGTATCAAACTTAATTTTTGAATTATTTATTACAGAGACTAAAACCTATTGCAATATCCGTTCCGGTTAGGGTTCCAGGATTTTTAAAATTGTGGTTCCGGTTCCCATTCCAGTTTCAACCAACAAATTAAAAGGTTTCGATTCCGGTTCCATACATTTTTAGTAACGGTTCCGATTCCGGTTTTTTGAGTTCCCTGACAGGAACTATAATATATGTTCCGGTTCTGGTACCGATTTTTTTAAAATAGCAGTACCGATTCCAACCAGAAATAAATATATATGTTCCGATTCCCGTTGCGGTTCAATATATTTTTAATAACGATTTGGTTCCAAAAATCTAAACGGTTCCGGTATTATTAAACTCACTCACATGGACATCTCTAATGTATTCTATTATATTCTTGGTGTAGTATGATGAAGACGTTATTAAAAACTTTTTATACCCTACACTAAAAGTGAAAGGGTATATTCAGTTTGGTACGCCGTTTGTAACACCCAGAAGGAAGCATCTCCGGTATGGAAAAGTATATATATTCTTGATCAGCATGACCTCCTGAGTCGATTTAGCGATGTCCGTCTGTCCGTCTGTCTGTCCGTCTGTCTGTCTGTCCGTCTGTCTGTCCGTCTGTCTGTCTGTTGAAATCCCTAAGACTTTTAAAATTGAAGAGCTAGATAAATGAAACTTATAACTTAGATTACTAATATACCTACGCTGTATGTGCGAAAAAATTGGCGAGATCGATCCATTGTGACCTATGATCCGACCACTTATGTTCAAATACCTCATATAAAATGTACATATAAAGATCAATTTTTATGTATACGTGCTTAGGTAAACTTTTTTGGTCAAATATATATTGACATCATGCTCAAATACATGATAATAATGTTTTCCGGCGAAAAGACTTGTGGTTCACAAAAAAAAAAATCGAAATTCGGTACACCTACCCATTTGTAAATATGGGTATCAAATGAATGGAAATTCTTCAGCGATTAAATGTTTGTAGTTATTTTCAGGATTCGTATACCCTGGTGACCTTTATATCACTTTGAATGGTAACCACACATATGTGTAGGGTATTTATAGTCGGCTTAGACCGACTATAATTTTGATAATCCTAACTATCATAATTACACCTACTTTAAAATTTCCCATGTGATCTAACCTTCCCAACTGGTTATAATTCAAGTGGGCATCTAACAAAATATTCCAATAAATAAATGTTAAATTCTTATAAAATATTCCAATTGGAGATGGGCGCGAGCCGTGCTTTTTTCGTGTCACGCCTGAAAATCTGAGTTCGTGCGTGTAAATCTCCGTGCTAGTTTCTGTCGTGCCCGTGCGTGTCCGTGCCTCCAAAATCAGGCACGCGCCCATTAAACATTTTTTTTTTGATAGTTTCTACCCAAATTAAAAAAAAAACCTTACGTGGTATTTTGACCTTTTCTTGAAAATCTGTTTTACTTATGGATTTAAGAGAATAAAACAGTATCAAACTTAATTTTTGAATTATTTATTACAGAGACTAAAACCTATTGCAATATCCGTTCCGGTTAGGGTTCCAGGATTTTTAAAATTGTGGTTCCGGTTCCCATTCCAGTTTCAACCAACAAATTAAAAGGTTTCGATTCCGGTTCCATACATTTTTAGTAACGGTTCCGATTCCGGTTTTTTGAGTTCCCTGACAGGAACTATAATATATGTTCCGGTTCTGGTACCGATTTTTTTAAAATAGCAGTACCGATTCCAACCAGAAATAAATATATATGTTCCGATTCCCGTTGCGGTTCAATATATTTTTAATAACGATTTGGTTCCAAAAATCTAAACGGTTCCGGTATTATTTTTCACGTTTCGCTTGCTTTTTCATGTTTTGTCGTGTTTTTCCGTGTTTTGTCGTGGTTCTTCGTGTCTTTTAAAATCCCGTGTTTTATCGAGCTTCTTGTGCGTGCCTTAAATTTACTCGTCGTGCTCGTGCGTGTCACCTATCGGCGTGCCCTTGCGTGTCCGTGCCATCAAAAACAGGCACGCGCCCATCTCTAATTCCAATAAATAAATTTTAAATACAATATATACAAATTCTCAACAATTCAAAATTTTCAAATATATCGTCACGTTTTGAATCAGTCACTGACATGGAACCTGATCATTACATTATTTAAAACGATTGCATCCTGAACTAAATATCCACACTGGTGGTTGCAACAAATAAATACGATAATGGAATCATTACATGTTGGAGAAGTGACGATACCAACGAAAAACGAACAGATCTACTATTTTCTATTATAAATGCAACGTTAGAAATTTGGTTTTGTTAGTGATTGTTATCAGATCTGATATTTGTCGTATATATTTATCGGTTAGATAATTGATTCGATTTTGTCATTCTACGGGTTTGATGGTGTTTGAAGCCGCGAAATATCGATCTCTAACTTCAATACACCAATACTTACTTTCGGACCAAAGGTGTCCTGTCGACGCACAGTGCGGCTGGGAGTACCAAAAGTTGGCGAAAAGCTCAAATAGTATAAAAAATAAGACTAATATTGTATGAAAATATCATAATCAGTAATTTAATCATCATAATAAATAAATCAATAAAATGATTAATTTTATTTGATGATTAATTTGATTTGATTCGCACATTGTTGAATTGTTTCAGTTTTAAAAATAGAACCATTTATACATTCCAAAATCGGAATTAAACCGTTACGGATAGCAATAACACCGATTTTATACACATTTTATTAATATAATTATCTTCTAATAAATGCATTTTTAATTTATAAAGAAAAGAATTTAAAATAAGACACACAAAATTTAAACTGTGACTTGAAACCAAACCCTTCTTTCAAATCATGCTTCAAATAAGTGGCTAAAATGTTGTCTGAACTTCAATGATGAGTTGCGACCAGCGGTATTGCGCGTCCTGAGGATTCATCTGCAAATATGTAGACTAAAGTATAAATTAAATTAAAAAAATAATATTGGTTTAAAGACCTGGATTTGATGATGCTGTAGCCGTGGCAATTACTGTTGCCATGCCATAGGAGCGCTCGGTGCGACGTGCAGTAATTTTCTTCCAACCGCGCAGCAGAATCTGATTGCGATACTTGGGCGTCGTGAAGGTGTACAGCAAAGGATTGACAGCGGAATTGAGGGGTAGTATGAAGACAACCAGCCAGGCATAAATGTCGTCTGTCGAGAATAAGTATTATTAGGAGTCGAACAAACGGCACACTAAACCAATTGCGCACCCGATATGTTGTTGTTGAAGAACACCCATATTTTGACCACTATAATGGGCGCCCAGCACAACATGTCCGTCAGCACAATGAAGAAGAATCGCACCGCAAACTCACAGTCCAGCAGCGAGAGCGGTGTAGCACGACGTGTTCGCCAAATCGATATCAGAAGCGCCGTATACAGCAGCGCAATCATCAGCAACAACAACAGATTGATACCGAGAAACATAAAGGCTGAATACTGCCAACCAAGCGGATACGGCTCCTGTATGTGTAGTGGAAAACAGGTGCCCGAATAGGTGCCGTAAAACATGGTGCTCGAGCGCCAGAGTATGGCGGGTGCCACGGCGATGCTGACGCCCAACAGCCAGATGGCCAGCAGCGAGAGAACAATGTGACGTGCGTTCAGACGATGATGGTGGCCGCCAAAGGGATCGGCAATCAACAAAAATCGCTCCAACGACATGAAGGCCAGTATCAGCATCGAGACCTCGGAGGAGGTAACAGCAAGGACGCCGGCGGCGGCGCACTGCCAGGAAGTGATCCAGTCCAAGGAGACTCTGCGCACAAAATGCAAAGGTAGAAAAAAGTGATAGAATGTTTAAAAAAAATGAATAAAATAATTTGTATAAAATTAAATAAAAGTTAAATATTCTGATAACAGTCTGCGTTTTTATGCATTGGTTTTTATTATATATCGTCACTATCATGCCAAGTTTTTAACATTTGTGTTTTTTTTAACATTTTTTAATGTAGTTTATCCTCAAGTATGATGTGCCAAATTCGCGTGTCATTTTGTTGGATATTTATAGCCACAGAAGACAAAACCAAAAGGGAGAATTTGAAAAATTGCAAATCTTGTCATGCCAAAAGGGCGAATCTGTTCGTTTTTTCGCCATAACTTTTTATTTGTATAATATAAAATAGTAGTGTAAAGGCATTTATTATTTGTTTTCAAAGCACCTATCGAACTGCATTATTTGCAAGAAAATTTGTTTGGCAAAATATTTATAATTAATGATGCAGATCGATAGGTGCTTTAAAAACAAATAATAATTGCCTTTACATCACTATTTTATCTTGTACCATTAAAGAGTTATAGCAAAAAAAAAAAACGAAAAGATTCGCCCTGGTGCAAGATAAAATAGTGGTGTAAAGGTATTAATTGTTTGTTTTTAAAGCACCTATCGATTGGCATCATTATTTAAAAATATTTTGCCAAAAATTTTTTCCTGCAAATAACAAATGGCAAATTAATGTTTGGCAAAATATTTTAATTAATGATGCATATCGATTGGTGCTTTAAAAGCAAACAATTATCTTGCGCTAATAAAAAGTTATAGCATAAAAAACAAAAATATTTGCGTTTTGTTCAGGAACTAGCCTTACAAAATCTGTATTTATAAATTCGAATTTCGGTAGTAAATTTTAATAATTTCGACTCGTTGTTGGATCGTATAACTTTCCATCATGAAATGGCCAACATTACTGAAGAGAAATGTCAAAAGAGCGGCAAGAAATATGGTGTCGTTTGCTGTCCCTGTCGATCTACTTTTGTAGCTGTTGAAAAACCCTTGAAAAAAACTTTTGTAGCGCTCTTATTGAAAAATCCTTTCATTCAGTAGGTTGTCCAAATCTAAAGATATTTTATATACGTTATAATAATTGACAAATAAACCAAAATAACAGAAAATATTGAAAAAAATATAAATTTTGATAATTTTTAGAGCACTTCAAACTTTAAAATTTCATTTCCAACATTTTTAAAAATGCACATTCGCCCGATATGTATTTATTTTTAAATTAATATATTTATTTATATTCAAATTTAAAATTTCTTTTTTTGTTTGTGTCGATTTTACCCCATGAATGGGACGAAATTTCCTATTTGTCATTTTGGAAAATGTGGAAAAAGTAGAACAGTTAGATAATTGCTCCGAAGTACTGAAATATTTACGTTAAGCATCGAAGATAAAGTTTTAGATAACTAAAGCGCTTTGAAAAACAAGTTGCAAATGCTCTCCCTTCTATCCTACTTCAGCCTTCGCTCACTTGTAGTACTCGTCGCGAAAGCGCAAATCTTGAACGCCAATTGTCAGCAAATAGAAACCCATCAACATATCGGCGAGTGCCAGATTTCGTATCACCATGGTTACGGTGCTGTTCTCGTCGCGGTAGATACATCGACCCCAGAGCACCAGCACATTGCCGACCAGCGTTATGGCGGCCATGATCCAGGCAGAGTAGCGCAGCACCGGTTTACTGAGTAGGTCACGAAACGAGGAGACACCGTCCGTGTTCGGTTTGCACATGCGCACCTGTGGATTAAAAGTTTTGAATTATTTGAAAATTAAACAAATTATTTAATTTTTGTCATTAAATAATGAAATAAAGGAAATATTTATTAATTTATTATTAAGGATTGATTATTTTACTTGTGGCGTCATCGAGCAGTAGTAGAAGCGGTCGTAGACGATGTACTTGAGGCTGTGCATAGCGGCAATGGCAGCGAATTCGATGTGTTCAAAACGAATTCCGGTGAGATTTAGATATGAGACGTTTTTCAGCGGCAGCAATAGCTGACGTTGTATGAGCAGAGGCGTGTGCGCCAGCGAACTGCAAGTGAAAAACATTTAGTTTAACCCTCTAACGACCATTACACCCAGAAAAAAATACTATATAAATAATAGTTTATTACTATTAAAAATAGTCAATATGATAAATTATTATTTTAATCGGAAAATACCATTAAATACTAGAAAATACCATGACATTGACATTGAGTTTATATGAAAAGATTTATTTTATGGATTTTATTTATAGATTTATGGTTGAAGTATATACAGGTTAAGTCATCTTTCAAAATTCAGTCGCCATTTACTTTTTTTTTTGAAAACTGTTTGAAAGATTCAACATTTGTTTACGAATATTTTAAAACAAAACATCAATGCTTTGTTTAAAACTTCATAAAAACAAATAATATTCAAAATTTTAAATTAAATAAATTTCAAAATATAGAATCAAAAAATGTCGAAAATTAAAATGCCGAAATATCAAAATGTTGAAATACAAATTTCAAATCGTATTTGAGCCATTTCATACCAACTCGCCCAGAATTTTCAATTTACGCTCTTCGATTTCAATGAAATTTTGGAAACTGATAAAGGGCATTTTTATTTTTCCGACCACTATTTCCAGAGATACAGTCCAAAGTTAAATAATTTTTCAAGATCACTTTTGTGGTGGTTTATATTGAACTATTTATTGATGCTAGAAACTCCGTTAAGGTTTCGTTTTAAAATTAATAAAACAATCTTTTCGAAAATTTGAGTCTTCTTAACATTAATATATAGGCAAGCTCTAGCGCACACAAAAAAATAATAGCTTGGCGTGCAGTTGTTTCAACGAATATTCATTTGCATCTTCCAAATGTAGTCAGCCTCAACTGATATTCATTTGTAGTAAACAATAGTATGAAGTGTAACCAACTATTAGTTGAAGAAACTGCAACAGTGATTGAGGATCAAACTTTTTATCAATTTTCAATTTTTTTTATTTCCATTGCTACGGCAACTAAATTCAAAATGAGACATAACCGATATTTAGTTGACTTAACAGATATTTGGTTATATTGACTAAATGATATAACATTAGGTTGTAGCAACCAATATTAATTTGATTCAACTGCGGAATCAGCTGCTTTGCGATGTCAAAGCGGGACAACGACTGATGCATAAGCTTCAGATTTTTCGCTCGTTGTTTTTGTACTGCGCGTGTTACGTGTAAAACAAAATTTGGATTTGTTTTAAAGCTTTTTCGTTGTTACTGTTCGGTTTTTTTCATGCCCAAATATACTTTCTTCAACAAAGGGCATTGTAGAGACGCTACAAAAGTAGAGCGACAGCAACGACATATTTCTTGCCGCTCTTTTAACATTTCTCTTCAGTAAGGTTTGTCATTTCATGATGGAAAGATATACGAGCCAACAACGAGTCGAAATTATTAAAATTTACTACCGAAATTCGGAGTCAGTGGCCTCAACGTTAAGAGCGCTACGTCCAATTTATGGTCGTCATAATCGTCCTAGCAGATCAACAATTGAGCGTCTAGTGTATAAATTTGAATCCACAGGCACAGTACAAAATGTTCCCGTGCCAGTGAGACAAAGAAGTGCCCGTAGTGTCGGGAATATTACTGCAGCTGAGGCTTCAGTTGAAATGTGTTTCTCACACGTCGTTCTCAAGCGTTGGGTATCTCTGTGACATCCTTGTGGCGAATTTTGCAAAAAGATCTTGGCCTACATCCTTACAAAATCAAATTGACGCAAGAACTGAAGCCGCTTGACCACCAGAAGCGTCGTATTTTCGTGAATTGGGCTGAGCAACAACTTGAAAATGATTCGGATTTTCATCGAAAAATCATCTTCAGCGATGAGGCTCATTTCTGGCTGAATGGCTTCGTCAATAAACAAAATATGCATTATTGGTCAGACAGCAATCCACACGTACTCCATGAGTCATCATTGCATCCCGAAAAAATTACGGTTTGGTGCGGTTTATGGGCCGGCGGCCTCATTGGGCCGTACTTCTTCCGTGATGATCAAGATGGGCACGTTACTGTGAATGGGAATCGCTACCGTTCAATGATAACCGAATATTTTTGGCCCCAATTGGATGATATGGACTTGGAGGATATGTGGTTCCAACAGGACGGCGCCACAAGTCACACAGCGAATGCCACAATCAATTTAATGGAAACCAAGTTTGGAGAACGTGTTATCTCACGAAATGGTCCAGTCGATTGGCCGCCTCGGTCGTGCGATTTGACGCCGTTAGACTATTTCCTGTGGGGCTACGTCAAGTCTATGGTCTGTGCCAACAAGCCAGCGACGATTGATGAACTTCGTACGAATATCGAACGTGAAATTGCAGCAGTATCGGCCGATTTATGCTTGAAAATCGTCGAAAATTGGGTTCAGCGTCTGGACTTCTGCAAGCGTGCCCGTGGTGGCCATGCAAAAGAAATCGAGTTCCATACATAATGGCATCGAACGTACTTTTACAGGAATAAAAATTTCATTGAGATCCAAAACCGTTTTTATAGCGCTCTTATTGAAAAACCCTTTACAGAGTTCTTGCTATTTTCTTTTTATCTGTTGTGTTTCTATTATATGCAGCCCTAGCGCTCCAACGTGTTGCAAACACGAAGTCAGCAGCACACCGAATCGTCGGCAATGTTCGATCTCGGGAACGCTGTTGGGACGCTGACTTCGTGTTTGCAACACGTTGGAGCGCTAGAGCTTGGTAAAATTGGCCGATTTCTTATAATTAAATTGGATACCACAACTAAACAAATTGGTTGTGTAAATTGCATTCATTAGCTGTGAAAACTGATACGCGGTGTTGCAACAACCGAATCAGTCGAATGTTGACCGAGTTAAAGAAATCGGTTGACAAAAAAAGACGGTTGGCCCAACAGATTCGTTCTTTGGGTGTATATTGCAGTTTGTTTGACATTTTCTATCATTTTTTCGGCAAAAAAATTACTTCGCCATATTAAATTTCGACATTTTTAGTTTTCGACATTTTGTTTTTTAACATTTTAGTTTTCAACATTTTTTATTTCGACATTGTTGTTTTCGACATTTTTGTTTTTTACATTTTTGTTTTCGACATTTTTAGGTTTCGGCCTTTTTATTTTCTACAATTTTGCCTTGGGTAATTTTAGTTTCGATATTTTAAATTTCGACTTATCGTACCAGACTTACTATTAAATCGTTCTATTGACCAATTTTAATGGGATTTGAGGGAATTTTTTCTGGATGTAGACTCAAACGGTGCCATTGACATACGACTACAGAAAATTGCCCAAAATAAAAACGTAATCTTTAGCCTTATAAGACTATTATATTTTATATAAGGTATAAATATCATTCTCAAATTTAGACGTAACTTACAGTGCTGCCAGATGGTTGGCGTGAAGAAATGTGTCGTCCGACAGCTGTTTGAGGGGGTTGCCGATGAGGCGTCTTTGTTATTTGAAGTGTATTGCAGCATTCCAAGGAACAAACATAATTTAAATTAGGCCTAATAGTAAGAAAAATTTTATTAGAACGAACATATAAAAATAAACCATTTAAGGGCCGTTTTCACAATGTCAACTTAAGTGTTTCAATTCCATATATTCTATTGGTAACTCTGAATTAAAGTGGCAGTTAGTGCTTAACCGAAGATGGTGAAAACGGCCCTAAGAATTATAAATGAATATAACAATATTGTTCTTAATACTACGTTTAATAAATATTAAATGATCATAATTTTTTAATTCTTACTTAAATAAAATATCAACTAGTTAATATTTTATTGCAATTTGCAATGACGCAATTATTAAAATCAAGTCAATGTTTGCACAATAGGACCCAGACTAACAAGCCATACATCGAATGCGTCAACACAGTAAAATTCTGTTGTGGTCCTATTATTGTTATAAACGTTACTGACAAACCAAATGCCTTAATCAACAAGAGCCACAATAATTTGGCCAAATGACACGTTTTGTGCTGTACCGCTGTACCGTGCCGTGAGTCCATCATAAATTGTTTTGTTTACACAGTAAACTCAACCAATATCTGCGCTCCAATATAATCCAAGAAATTCTTTACAAAAATTATGTAGGCCGTTGAACGCACACGATGTCCATGAAGTGTGTGTGTGTAATATTCATAAAATTCATCGAATCACGAATCGAATAATGCAAGGCTACAAATGAGGTCCGTTTTGTGTTGAAGCATAAAATTATGATTTGCCCCAATTATGCTTTCAAATATTCATTAGGAGCTTCAGTGATAATTAGCATTGTTTGTTATTTATTTATTGACATTTCTTTTAGTGATTCTTATTTTCTTTATAAATTTATAAGATAAGGGTAGTAATTATATAAGTTAAATACTAACAGGTTTAATACTAAATACAATGTTTAATATTTTTGATCGTCCAATTCAACTAGCATTTCGTAACTTCGATAAGTTCACACTTTTTTAAATAAATATTTAATATTATAAGTCCATTGGCAAGAAATATTATCCAAAACTGTAATAATAACATTGTTAATAGAAACTTATGATGGCGAAAATATGATTATGGTAAAAATGTATGGGAGCGGCTTGAAATCCCCAAACTCAAAATCCCCAAACACAAAAGCCCCAGGGTTTTGAATAAGCCCCAAAAACAAAAAATCCCCAAACTCAAAATCCCCAAACACAAAAGTCCCAAGGTTTTGAATAAGCCCCAAACACAAAATCCCCAAACACAAAAGCCCCAAGGTTTTGAATAAGCCCCAAACACAAAATCCCCAAACACAAAAGCCCCAAGGTTTTGAATAAGCCCCAAACACAAAATCCCTAAACACAAACGCCCCAAACACAAAAGTATTTGGGGCTTTTGTGTATTGGGGCTTTTGTGTTTGGGGCTTTTATGTTTGAGGCTTTTGATTTTGGGGATTTTGTGTTTGGGGACTTTGATTTTGGGGCTATTGTGTTTGGGGATTTTGCATTTGGGGATTTCAAGCCCAACCCGATAATGGTAAAAATGTATATTAAATTATATTAATGTTCACAAATATATTTTCAAATATATTTGTGTTACTAACTTCGAGAAAAAATTTCGATCTCGTTGCTTTTTCGATTCCAATTTGTATTATTTCTCGTACATTCAAATTCATTGACAAGATACGATTTATAAACATTTGTCGCATCGATATCGTCAAATTTTTTGGAGCAATATCGAATTTTGATAATTTTGTATACCCTACACCTATGAGGTACAGGGTATATTAACTTTGTGCATACGCCCCTTAGGAGGCGTATCCGGTATGGGAAAGTATATAAAGGGTTTTTTAACAGGAACGCTACAAAAGTAGAGCGACAGGGACAGCAAACGACGACATATTTCTTGCCGTTCTTTTGACATTTCTCTTCAGTAAGGTTTGCCATTTCATGATGGAAAGATATACGAATTCCAATTTCGGTAGTAAATTTTAATAATTTCGACTCGTTGTTGGCTCGTATATCTTTCCATCATGAAATGACAAACCTTACTGAAGAGAAATGTCAAAAGAACGGCAAGAAATATGGCGTCCTTGAAAAAACTTATCGCTCTTATTGAAAAACCCTTTATATTCTTGATCAGCATCACTTCCCGAGTCCGTTTAGCTATGTCCGTCTGTCTGTATTGCTGTCCGTATACACGATAACTTGAGAAAGACTGATCAGAATGCGATGAAATTTCGTCACAATATATTTTAGCCAAAAGTAGGAACTGAGTTTGAAAATGAGCCAAATCGGTCAACAGACACGCCCACCTCCCATACAATTCACTTTTATATAACTCTTTAGGAACTAATAACTCGAAAAGTATTCAAGATATAGTTATAAAATTTAAAACATATTGTTATAATTCACCTTAAAATATGTAGTCCAAAAATGGGCGTTATCCGCCCACATTTTTTTTTTCATTATTTCCCGGGTTTCATAGTGGAAATTTGATCCGTAAATTACTAAAATCAAATCTATGAAATATTAGCCTTACAAAATTTTAAATAAATACAAATTTAAAATACAAATTTTTAAATTTTTTTTTTATTCGTTTTTTTTTATACTTTTTTTATCAATTTTAAATTTATGGGGTTATAAGACGTAAATTTCTGATATGTGAATAATATTCCGAGGGTGGGGAGGTTCAGCATAATTAAAAACTTTAAAATTAAGGTATGCAATTAAATATCCCACATTAATATCCCCTCTAAAGGTGTAGGGTATTCCATAGTCGGGCCCGACCGACTATAAAATCCGCCCCATGTGACTGAACTTACCCATGTGACCTAACTTTCCCAACTCGTTTTCATCGATAACGTTCAGATTTCAAAAAATTTCTTGAACCGAGAAAACTCCGACAATACGCATCGATATCTTCCTACCATGTCCAAATTGTCGCTCGATATCGGTACAAGAAAGTGTCCGATATCGTGTGATTTCTCCTTTATCTCGCGTTAATTTCGTAACGATTTTGAAACGAATGGCATACTGGATATAATCAAAAAATGTTTTGTAATAAATGTATTCCAATTATTTTCTGCAGCATTTTTATAATTCTTACAAAAAAAAACCTACGTATTTTTATTTTTACACGTATTTAATGGATGTTTGTTTAATACTGAATTTGTTAAATAAAGAGTTTTGAAATAAACGTACTTTTTTTACATTTTGTGAATACTTGGTAACATTTCAGGTATTTATTATTTAAAAATGGTATTTATAAATTGTGAATCCAATTCTGAATATTATTTTGAAATACACCCACAACTTCGAAGTAGTAAAGGACTTCGTCTATATAAGTACCATCATCAACAGAAATAATGTGTTAGATATCGGCTTGAGATTAGCCGAAATCTAACACATGGCAACAGGTGTTACTTTGGACTATGTAGGCAATTGAGGAGTAGAGCGCTCTCTCCACGGCCGAACATTACGCTCTACAAGTCACTCATCATGCCAGTCCTCTGAATATTGCTTCTAATTTTAAATATTTCCCGCAGATAAAATTTTTGGCAGGGTCGAGAAACATTTTTCGACATATTTGAAACAGACAAAGGCGGGGTTTTTATCACAAGCTGCCAGTTTCCAAAATATGCCGTGAATCTGCCAATAAAATTCCACTAGATTTTACAAGCTGCTATACACTTCCTAAAATTAGCCGCAATATTCCTGAAAAATTACAGAAATTTTGTCTCGGGTTGTTTTGGAAAATGCGTATGTTTCGAAGTTTTAAAATATGTTTTGTAAAATTTGATATAATTTGAAAATAATCAGACACAAATTTATCCATCAAATTGAAAATATTTTTTTTTTCATTGTAGATAATCAATAATCTACAATCAGCGGTCAAAATCAAAAATTGAATGTGGATCTTGTTTCTATTCGTGTTTAACATAGTGATATGTTTATTATTATAGGAGAAAAAACATTAAAACAATAGTATTTACACCTTCATATTCAATAATACTGAATGTATTAAATTAACGATACTGAATTTTTTAATTACTATCAAATTCATTAGAAAAATTTTGAATTAATATGAAATAACAAGCAAACACCATTTTCTGTTATAATAACTTTACTATATGTCTGTCTCAGGTAAAAGCATTCCTAAATATGAGTCTTATATTTAAGTCTTAAGACACCGAAATTTATCTTAATTAGGATAGCATTAAGTAGAGATAGAGTCTTAAGCTCGAATCACACGATTGATGTTGATTGAAATAACATCAATTTCAGTTTGCATCAGTTCAAAAATTGATATATGTTGTTAATGCTCGAGTCGTCAACAAAAATTGACTCAATTCGGTTGATGCTTTTCCAAATTTTGTATTGAAACTGACACAAAAATAGAAATTTTGAATTGATACAAAATTGCGTCAACAAGAAATTTCCCCTCATTTATTGATATTCTACAAAATTGTGTTGATTGTTGATGCTTTGCATCAATCGTGTGATTCTAGCTTTAGTAAAGAAGAATTTAATTTATGAGTACTACTAATTCCATATGAGACACTTACTTTACGTTGATACTAGGAATCTAATTAATGGGGGCTCCTAAAGCCAGCATATATAAGATAATTTTATGACTCTCTTTTCTGAGTACTCCTAAAATACTCTTAAATTTGATGATTTTATAAGTTTCATTTCAGAGTCTCCCAAAGGGCTCATGAATGAGTTTTGTGAGTTATATATTGGAGCGCTCCTGAAACATTTAAAAAATGAAACTTTTATAAATCGATTTTCTGAAAGTTAAGAAACAATTTTAAATTGTATTCTTTTAAGTGCCTAATTTAAGAGGGTTCTTTTATGCGTAATAATTCGGAAAACTCAGAAAACTGTCTTAAATTCGATACTTTAAATGAGTATTTATTTCTGAGAGCTCATAAAACACTAACATTTTATAAATGACTCCAATTTGAGTGTGCTCGGTGTGCTAAGATATTAAATTGCTCAATGGTTAGATATCGTCACTGTCATGCCAAAGGGGCGGATGTGCATTTTTAAAAATGTTGGGAAATCTAATTTTAAAGTTTGAAGTGCTTTTAAAATTAGCAAAACTTATATTTTTTTCAATTTTTTTTTTATATTTTTTCTGTTATTTTGGTTTATTTATCAATTATTATAACGTATATAAAATTCTTTAGATTTGGACAACGTACTGAGTTATAAATACGGATTTTGTAAGACTATATCCTGATATATTTTTGTTTTTTATGCTATAACTTTTTATTAGCAAGATAAAATAGTTATGTAGAGACATTAATTGTTTAGTTTTAAAGCACCTGCATAAAGCGATCTGCATCATTTATTAAAAATATTTTGCCAAACATTAATTTGCCATTTGTTATTTGCAAGAAAAAATGTTTGGCAAAATAAATAATAATGCCAATCGATAAGTGCTTTAAAAACAAACAATTAATACCTCTACACCTCTTGCACCAATAAAAAGTTATAGCAAAAAAACGAAGAAATTGGAAAAATTGAAAATCTTGTCAAGTCAAAAGGGCGAATCTTTACGTATTTCCGCCATATTTTTTTATTGGTATAAGATAAAATAGTAGTGTGAAGGCATTTATTATTTGTTTTCAAAGCACCTATCGATCTGCATCATTAATTAAAAATATTTTGCCGAACATTAATTTGCCATTTGTTATTTGCATGAAAAAATGTTTGGAAAAATATTTTTAAATAATGATGCAGATGTCTTTTGTGGCTATAAATATCCAACAAAATAACACGCGATTTTGACACATCATACTTGAGGATAAACTACATTCAAAAATGTAAAAGAACGCAAATGTCAAAAATTGCACATTCGCCCCTTTGGCATGATAGTGACGATATAATGATATTTATTTTTGAAAAATACTTTCTTTTAATTAAGAACTAATATTATAAACTTTTTAAACTATTTCATTTCATTTATGTAAAAAAAAGAAACGTATTAAAACAATATAGTCGGTTGAAATGAATGTTGAAAACCTATAGGTGTTTTTATATTCTGCTATAACGAGACGTGTTCATCACGATTTGGCATTATTAAGCTACATGCGACAAATAATATACTACATTTCTTCTAACTTTGATTTATACACAAATATTTGGTATGTTATAAATAATGCATAAATTGCGATAGAATAAAAAAAAAAAAACAAACAAGAAAGTGTATCATAAAATCAAGTCAAAACTAATATAATTTAATAAGAAAAAAACCTATCAAAATCAATCGAAATGAAGGATATTTTAATAAAAATGCATATTATGTGTGTCATAGTTTACGCACATGTCTGGTTTATTTTTGTTAGATATCTGTTGTAATAAAATACGTATTAAATATAGTTACTACACTAAAAAAAAACTAGTAAGGCATGTTGGTCACATGGGAAATTTTGAAGTCTGGCAATTGTGATAGCTGGTGTGCTGAAATTTGTGAAATTTATGAAAGTTATAGTCGGTCTAAGCCCAATAAATGCCCTACACTTATGTGATAAACTGAGAGGTTAACATTTAAAGTGGTACATTGGTCACCACGGTATACAAATCCTGAAAATAACTACAAACTTGCAATCGTTATAGAATTTCCTTTTATTTGATACCCATGTGTGATGTGAATGGGTGGTGTACCGAAAAACCGTAGTTTTTTTTTCTAGGGTAACCACGAATATTATTTTCATATATTTGAGCATAAAGTCAATATATACAAAAAAAAATGTTCACTTAAGCCCGTATAAAGTAAAATTCATCTGTAGATGTAAATTTTATGAAATTTTTGTACATAAGTCGTAGGTTCACAGGTCACATCATGCTAATTTTTTTGTTCAGGTAGCGAAGCTATATAAGTAATCTAAATTAAGAGTACCATAGATCTAGCTCTTCTAGTTTTTCTGCAATCGTGATTTCAACAAACAGACATTCATTGCTAAATCGAGAGAGCTTTTCATAGGCAATGTTTTATTCTCGTTGGTCTGCCATTTACTCGAGAGAGGTAACGCGGTAAATTTTTTCTATGAATAGATGTTGTTAGCCCCCAGTCCAGACTTAAACATGGCATCTTTCTGCTCGCAGTCTAACGCACTAACCTCTGAGCTACCGACGCTACAATTATTATTATTTACAAAAGTTAAATTTACAAAAATTGTAATATACGAAAAAGCATTCAGAAACGATTATTTTGAGTGTATATACTCAGATAATAAAAATCATACCATATACATTTTGATATTTCGTTTTTTTTCCATTACTGTTATAAATCTGGAAATATTTTATGTTGTTCCTGTGATCTATTGTGCAAGAAATTGAGAAGCGCTGCCAACAAAATTGTGTCCAAATAAAAATGCAAATAAATTAAGTATCTCGACGGGATAAACAAAATTTATGCATATTCTTTTCGATTTAATGGAACGGGACGTGATACAAAGTAAATAAAGACACTGGTGAGCGGTTCGTTGAAATAGTATCTGATGAAAGGCGTTTGTCAAATTGAAGGACGACCTGTTGTGTATCCTTTTTAGCTTTTTTATTTGTGTATTTTTTTATTATTTTTTTTTGTTTTTTGTTAGTTTGTATAGGGATAATTTATTTGTTTGTAGTTGTTTATGATGACGTAAATTTTGTCAAGCCATCATTTAAGTTAAATTGACTAAATCCGTTGATACCTAAATGTTTCTTTATAGCTATCGGATATAAAATGTATATGTTATAGGCCAATAAGCAAATTTAACCAAATTCCATAGACATATTAAAATTTTAAAAAAAGAAACAATAGCCGTCAAATGCATAGCGGTGAGTTATAGGCCGTCCTAGTCGAATTTGAGTAATTATAGCATATATATATAAAATCGGCATCCAAAAGCAGCAGTAGATATTTCAAATTAGATAGTTGCAAAAATTCCAAACTTGTGTATACCAACAAAATATCGAGACAGAAATTCTAAAAAAACTCTATTTTGAGAATCATTTATATCCTTCGAGAACATCCCTGCGGGAACCATTGGTACTGATTAAGGACAGGATCAGACCAGTTTTGTGATAAGCTAAACATGTCGCTAGTGAACCGAAAAGGCACTATGTAGCGCCATAGTTACGAGACTTATTTATACGCTGCAACTAACTTAAAGTTGCCGGTTGGTTTTGCCGGGTTTTCCCCGTAGGGATACTACAGTTTCTGAACTAGCATTTATATTTTCTGAATTATATTTTACATTTTCTGAACTAAACTTTATATTATCTGAAATACAATAAACAATTCTGCAATACAATGAATAACCAAGGAATCATTAGCTGGATAAAAAGACTTGATAAAGCTTCTACAATGGCATTTGATATAGCTAGTTGTACTATAAAATATAAAATTATAACTATTACAAATACCTTATCCTGCTATAAAGGGTTTTTCAAATGGGACGCTACAAAAGTAGAGCGACAGGCACAGCAAAGGGCGCCATATTTCTTGCCGCTCTTTTGATATTTCTCTTCAGTATATCTTTCCATCATTTCATGATGGAAAGATATACGAATTCGAATTTTGGTAGTAAATTTTAATAATTTCGACTCGTTGTTGGCTCGTATATCTTTCCATCATGAGCGGCAAGAAATATGGCGTCGTTTGCTGTCCCTGTCGCTCCACAGGGACAGCTCCACCAGCGTCCCTGTTGAAAAACCCTTAAAAGAACTTTTGTAGCGCTCTTATTGAAAAACCCTTTAATAAAGCTTGTTTACATCTATTGCACAGTTAGCTGCAAATGCTCATAATAAAGCATTTTCTAAATTGATATACAGAAAGCTGTTATATCATATTAAACCAACTGTCTACAAACCCTTATCCAGCAAGCACAACTACAGCATAATGGCAGCTAGCTGTGATAGAGTTGTTAACATGCTAATATAGAGCTTCAATGCGAAAACGTCCAAAAACATTATGTCAATGTGTTTGACATAATTTAAATTTATTTTCATAAAATTCTTAAAATAAGAAACATTTTCGACTTTTAACGAAAAGGATGGATGTAATGCAGTAAGGATGGGTGTGTTTTAAGTAGTGTTGTGTGGACGCATATGCCATAATTGTGGAGTTATGAATAGTGTGCTGATGCCCTGTAACTCCCTTCTGCGTTCAAGTAATTGCGAGTGGTCCGATGAAGATTACTCCCCACAGGCCATGCAAAAAGACTTGGAAACATTTGTTCCATCAGGAATTACTTTTGGATAGCATTATTAACTATAATTTTAGTTCCCTTGCATAGTTTAAATGAGCACGTACATTTTTAAACAATATATGTATGACGTTTCATATATTTTTATGCAAACTTCCACAATATACGAAACGGTCTAAGCAGCACCTTTAATTTCATGAAATGAAAAGGCACAGGTTCAATTTCGCATTAAGGTAAAATAAATAAATGCTTTTTTTTACGGTTTTACGGTTGAATATTTATTGTTGCAGTTGCATATTTGTTCTCAAAAGAAAAAAAAATGGTAGCGCTGAGATTTGAACCGGTACACAAAAGTTAGGAGTCTAACATTCTACCACCTGAGCTATTGATACACATTTTTTTTCTGGGAAATTTGCTTATTTAAATAGCATTAGCTGTATTAGGGCTATATAAAGGTTTTTATACTTTATTATACGGTTTTAAAAGCTAATTAAAAAGCAAATATAGCAAATTGATACTTCGTTAGCTGTTTAATTACGTCAAAAAGATTGCATAAGGCTTTGAATGAGGTTTGAGAGTTGCTTGTTCAGCATTATCGGTTTTTTAACAAGTTGGACAAGCAATTCCACAACCCTTAACCACATATATTAAACAGCTAATTGTTACTTGGATATCTTCTGAACTATAATTTATTATTAATACTGAATTTCATCTTTCTATTCTTAAATATATTTTATAACATCCCTGCAAACCATTTGACGATAATTTTAGGATTTATATAAAATGATGATGAATTTACGATATGAAACTCAAAATAAAGGTTTTTTTCAACAGGGACGCTACATTTCTCTGCAGTAAGGTTTGCCATTTCATGATAGAAAGATATACGAATTGGAATGTCGGTAGTAAATTTTAATAATTTCAACTCGTTGTTGGCTCGTATATCTTTCCATCATGAAATGGCAAACCTTACTGAAGAGAAATGTCAAAAGAGCGACAAGAAATATGGCGTCGTTTGCTGTCCCTCTCGCTCTACTTTTGTAGGGTCCCAGTTGAAAAACCCTTGAAAAAAACGTTTGTAGCGCTCTTATTGAAAAACCCTTTATATTGAAATTGAATTATGTGTTTTTTTAAAATTTTTGGCAAAAAAAAATCCAAACAAATACATTTTTTTATCTAATATATATCTATTATATCTATTGCGACAAAAATAACGATATCATTATAGATAGGTTCGTTTTTATTGAAAACCCTTCATTGTTTTATTATTTTTTGGATAATTTGGGATAATTTGGGCCTATAAACGATATCGTTTCGATATCTTAAGAATATCGTCTGGTTTGCTGGAACCGAAATACACAGAAATACTAATATCGATTTCTCAATTTCAGCATTAAAACTCTGCAGACGCGATTTTTTTTAGAAATAATGTATGGGTACACAAAGAAACATCGTATTGGGTTGTGTAATTTTTCATTTTCTATGAACACTTTTTTTAAGGCCCAGCAAACCAAACGATATTTTTACGATATTGAAACGATAATGTTTATATGCCCTAATTATCATATTCGATAATCGAAAAATAGTACGAGAATGATAGGGTTTTTGATAAAAACGAAACTATCTATAACGATATCATTATTTTTGTCAATATAGATATCGAGTTGATATCAAAACCAGTTGGGAAGGTTAGATCACATGGGAAATTTTAAAGTAGGTGTAATTATGATAGTTAGGATTATCAAAATTATAGTCGGTCTAAGCCGACTATAAATACCCTACACATATGTGTGGTTACCATTCAAAGTGATATATAGGTCACCAGGGTATACGAATCCTGAAAATAACTACAAACATTCAATCGCTGAAGAATTTCCATTCATTTGATACCCATATTTACAAATGGGTAGGTGTACCGAATTTCGATTTTTTTTTTTGTGAACCACAAGTCTTTTCGCCGGAAAACATTATTATCATGTATTTGAGCATGATGTCAATATATATTTGACCAACAAAGTTTACCTAAGCACGTATACATAAAAATTGATCTTTATATGTACATTTTATATGTGGTATTTGAACATAAGTGGTCGGATCATAGGTCACCATGGACCGATCTCGCCAATTTTTTCGCACATACAGCGTAGGTTTATTAGTAATCTAAGTTATAAGTTTCATTTATCTAGCTCTTCAATTTTAAAAGTCTTAGGGATTTCAACAGACAGACAGACAGACGGACAGACAGACGGACAGACAGACAGACAGACAGACGGACAGACAGACGGACAGACGGACATCGCTAAATCGACTCAGGAGGTCATGCTGATCAAGAATATATATACTTTTCCATACCGTAGATGCTTTCTTCTGGGTGTTACAAACGGCGTACCAAACTGAATATACCCTTTCACTCTTAGTGTAGGGTATAAAAAGTGTTCATATTAAATATACCAATTTTATTTGTTCAGAAAATTTTATTTTTTGACTAAAATTAAAAAAAACACACAATTCAATTTCAAAATATCTTGAGTTTTATATCGTCAATTTGTCATCATTTTATCAAATTCATAAATTATCGTCAAATGGTTTGCAGGGGGTTTACCTTCTTCAGGAAAAAAAAAATTAAAAAGTATTTATATCTTTTCGAATTAAAAAGTATCATTAAATGATTACTATGGTATTTCGGAGGAATGTTTCAAAGTAAACAAAATATTTTGTCAAACAATACTTTTACTACTTGAATTTGAAATGTTCTCAAGCTTTAGATTTCTCATGCAATACTTTGACTCATTGCTCCTAAAATGCTTCACAATATTTCAATTTTTTGCTCTTGTGCTTTGTTAAAATACTTTAAATACTTTTTCGAAGTCATTTTGTGCTCATATCGTCAACGTAGTGATGATAATAATGAGGTCGAGCATATCACATGTTTTCGATAAACAATAATAAAAAATAAGCACACACTATTATAGCGATCAGAAACTCTTTCTTAAATAAAAGCATTTTGTGTAAGCATTTGCTCTATTGCTTTACTCATAATTACTATGAATTATGAGCAAAACATTTCAGTAGAGAATATTGAAAGTAACTCTAAAGGCTCGAATACACGATAGAGAAATTAGCTAGAGATAGAGAAAAAATCTACCGTAGAGCTCCATACCGTGGAGCTCTATGTAGTGTTTACACAACTCTATTTTGCTCTATCTCTAGCTATTCTCTCTATCGTGTAAACTCGCCCTAACATTTTCGCTGTTGCTTTGAAATTCATGAAAGCAAATGATAAGGCATTTCAAGAGTACGCATTCTAAAAAGTAAAAACCAAAAGTTTTTGAATAGCAGGAGCATTTAGCACGAGTTAGGGTATTGCTCGAGTAACTCTTGTTTGGAATCAATATTCGAGCAAAAGTTTTCAGAAACTCTTTCCTAAATAAAAGCATTTTGTGGAAGCATTTCCTCTTTGCTTTCCGAGTAATTATGAGTAAAATAATTCAGTAGTTATTATTGAAAGTAACTCTAGCATTTTCGCAGTTGCTTTAAAATTCATGAAAGCAAATGATAAAGCATTTCAAGAGTACGTATTTTAAAATGTAAAAATCACTCTTAAACTCTTGTTTGGTATCAATATTCGAGCAAAAGTTATTTTTCTAATAGTTTTTCAGAATTAATTAATTCATTTATTATTAAAGATTATGTTAAAAATTGAATAATCTTAATTCTAGAAGTAAAACTAAGTAAAAATATTTTTTTTTTAACTTTTTTTTTTTACTTTTCTGTAAAGTTTATTGCACGAATATCATAAAAATCAGTACAAAAGTTGAAATGTCTTGCGATAGATTACCATTTTTCTATTAATTTCTACAAATATTAGACTCATAGATCTGAAAGTAATTATTGGAATTTTAAAGTATTGCACATAAGATTTAATTCACTTCAGACTCTAGTTCAAATACTGTCAAACGCAAGATGAAATATAATATGTTCCCTATATGTATAGCGCACAAATTGAAAAATATAATACCAACCAACAAAAAAACAAAAGTAAATGTTCAAAACAAATAGACGTGCTTTGAATTTATTAGCAGAAATCATTGATTGTTGCTTTGCCATACACACAAACCCACGCTCAAGCTCAAAAAAATACAATAAAAGTTTGTAATAAATCATACTACAAATCACTTTTCTATCCTTTTAACACTAATGGAACAAATATTCTTAAGACTATCGACTTTATTTCAATGAAATGTTCTTAACTGAACTCTAGGTTTTTTTTTGTAATATTTGCAGAGCATATCAACGAATATTGAAATGAGTTTAGTAGTTTCAAAGGATTAAGGAAAAAAAAATTATTGATTTTAAGGAGTTTTCCTTGATTTTGATATTGTATTGACAGAAATTAGCAAAATCAAATATGTAGCACATACAAATTTTAAATATACGACATGGCGTATGAGTTACATTTTATATGTAGTATTTATTATATTATTAATTCATTGCAATTTTTATGTTATTAATTATATATTAAGTGAAGATTTTATAATTTTAGTGATTAAGAAGATTAATTAAATTACAGCAAATTAAAAAAAAAGTACAAACCACATGACGTATGAGTAACATTGTAATTATAAGTATTATATACTTGTTCATTCAGAAAAAATCCTTTTAAAATTGTTGAATAGGATAGTTATTGATTCGATAGTATACAAAAAAATATGTTCATATAAACACAAAAACAATTTAATACTATTTAATAGTTTTTTTTTGTATTTAATGGTATTTACCTATTAAAATAATAATGTATCCTATTGGCTTATTTTAATATCAAAAAACTATTGATTTTATAGTATTTTTTTTCTGAGTGTTATGTTAAAATAGTACTTTATATGCAAACAAATGTTAATAAAATCTTGACGTTGAATAGCATAAAAGTTAATGTATTTATTAATATTTTATTTTATTTTTATAGTTGGAACTATTTTGGTTATGCCTTAGCAATTGCCTTAAGTAAATTAATTTCAAAAGATAAGTGAAAATAATTTATTGATTTTAAAAATATCTACGCTTCCATTAATTCATTTTAAATATTTACAGAAATTTTCAGAAGCAAATATGCAGCACATTTAAAATTTAAGGTTACCACATGACGTATGTGTAACATTTATTGTTTTTGATACTCTCATAAAGTATAAAAATTCAATTTATTAGTTAAGACAAAAATTATATATTTGTTTTATATAATTTAAATGATAAAATAATTATTTGTGTTAATAAAAAAATCAATTGAAAATTAAAATATATGGCCACTAACCGTACAGCTTTTGGAATGGCAACATTTCCAGTGGCTGTTCTTCTAAAAATTACCCAAAATTAATGTGTTTTTCTTTTTTGAATCAAAAATTAATTTTACCAGCAAGAAATCAATTTTCTGATAATTTTTCGTAGGAAATTTCTAATGAAAATAACATGTTCTGCTGACTACCATGTAAGAAGGTAATGTTGAATTAAATATCTAATCATGCAAAATTCTACTAAAAAAAACTTATTCCAACAACAAAAATAAAATTTTTGTTGTATATACTAAAATTATAAAACAAAAAAAGTTCAACTTTCGCTTATTACACACAAAAAAAATATCGTTTCCTGTAAACACTTTCTCAAACAAACACTAAAGTGTTTGCAAGATCATTTGTGGGAAATAATCGAAGTGTTTCTCACAAACACGAAAAGTGTTACCCAGAAATACGAAGAGTGTTTCCCACAAATATTTGAAATGTTTCCCACAAACACGAAAAGTGTTTCCCTCAAATATTTGAAGTGTTTCCCACAAATATTTCAAAATTTGGTAGTGTGTGCCAAAAAGACTTGAAGTGTTACCGGAAAATATTTGTAGTGTTTGCGACAGTCACTCATTTACGCGACATGTCGAATAATGCAGAATTCTAGGATAGATTATTCGACAAGTCGCGTAAACGAGCAACTGCCGAAAATAAACCTTTTATTTCGACTGATATTGATGGACACTAAGGAAACACTACAACACATCTATGCATTATGCCTACACGGATAGAAAAGATTTGTTTGAATATGTTTGAATGTAATTAAAAAGTAATACGAAATTACCATACATGTATTAGGAATGAAGTGTAATTAAATTATAATCGAAATTGAATTTATTCTTGTTCTCGTGTAAACATTATTATATTGTCTAGCAGAATCTGTCAAATTTACATAAATATCTTACAATACCAACATAAAATTTTAATTGCATTTGAATAAACTATTTCTTGGCAATTTACTTGGTTAAAACTATGTTTCGAAACACAGAAAATGCTAATCAAATCTAAATACAACGTATGTTCGCAACGCTCGTCTTAATTCGATAATTTATCGACTGACGAAGTTGGCAACGTTGTACAGCATTTTCTACCGACGCCATCTTTTGCCATCGTTTGAACATATTGATGTTTAAAAACAAACAAAAAAGAAATTGGATTTAAATAAGTGTATTCTTGCAACATTCTTCTTGTATATGAAGTTGGCACTCGTTGAGCAGAATTTTCTACCTACGTCTCTGTTGTCGTCGTTTAAAGTATGTGAAGTATGTCATTTTAAACATACTGATGGTTGAAAACAAACAAAAAAAATGAATTCAAATGTAAATAAAGGTAGTATTGCAGATCTCTTCTTGTATACAAAGTTGACACTCGGTGATCGGCATTTTCTGCGTACCTGTTTTTTGTTGTTAGTTGAGAAAACGTGTTTGCGTCGGTAATAATTTTGGTATTTGTAAATTAAATGTATAAATTGTGTTACAAAAAGTACAAATAGTAACAGAGTTTAATATAGTGCAGTATATAATTTCTGAAACTAATGTAAAAAAACCACAAATAAAAATCTTTGTTTCGATTTTCAAACAGAATTTGGCATGTTTTTTTACAAAAGCCTCCGTGAATTCCTTGCCTACGCTATGTGCTGTACTGAGATCAACTGTAACTGTACCAAATGAAAAGCGAGCCTGGATCGTCTGGTTTAGCGTCTGCTGGTGCAATTGTGCATTTATTGATGCTGTCACTTGTAGTTCCAGTTTTAAACCAATTATTTATTTATGCATTTAAAAATTTGTATATGAATTAAAATATTATTAATCCCACTGTGCATGTTTAAAGATTTTTAATAAAAATTAATAAAAAAAAACAACTTTTTATTTTTATTTTATTTTCAGGATATTTACATATGTTTCCATGCAAACATACTACTTTTTGAACTGAAACAACTGATATGTTTCACTGGAAACATATTTATATTCAAATCGTCAAACACTTTCAGTATTTACTGATAACAAATGAGTGTTTGGGAGTAATAATTGAAGTGACTTTTATAAAGTGTTGTTGGGAAACATTTTAAATGTTTTTAAGAAATTAGATATTGTTTTGTTCAAACACTAGAAATGTGTAACTAACAATAAGTAATTCTGGCAGCCAATATGTATTTATCAGAAGTAACCGATAGCTTCCCACAAGTATTTAATAAACATTCCTTTTTTAGAGTGTATAAATTGAAATCTAATTAGTCGATTTTTATTTTTACTGCTTAAAAATATATATTATCAATTTTTAATCAATAAAAAATAAAACGCATCAAAAATATTCACTATTTTAAAAACCGATAAACCGATGAAAAATTTTTCTAAACCACTGAGCAATACGAAAGAAGACAATTTTAATTCGTTAGACTCGCAAATTTTTAAAACATAGCTCAACCATAATCAATATTTACAATTTTTATATATTTTTAAAGATATTTATAAAGATATATTTATAATATTTATGAAGATAAAGGGTTTTTCAATAAGAGCGTTACAAAAGTTTTTTTAAGGGTTTTCAACAGGGACGCTACAAAAGTAGAGCGACAGGGACAGCAAACGACGCCATATTTCTTGCCGCTCTTTTGACAAGATATTTATAAAGACATATTTACAATATTTATGAAGATAAAGGGTTTTTCACTAAGAGCGCTACAAAAGTTTTTTTAATGGTTTTTCAACAGGGACGCTACAAAAGTAGAGCGATAGGGACAGCAAACGACGCCATATTTTTTTGCCGCTCTTTTGACATTTCTCTTCAGTAAAGTTTGCCATTTCATGATGAAAAGATATACGAGCCAACAACGAGTCGAAATTATTAAAATTTACTACCGAAATTCGAATTCGTATATCTTTCCAGCATGAAATGGCAAACCTTACTGAAGAGAAATGTCAAAAGAGCGGCAAGAAATATGGCGTCGTTTGCTGTCCCTGTCGCTCTACTTTTGTAGCGTCCCTGTTGAAAAACCCTTTATGTTTATAAAAAAATTAATAAATAGTGGTTCGTGTGTTCTCCTTGTTCACTATTAACAATAATCTGTGTTTTTCTTTATACAAATTTAGAGTTTGTAGCCTTACGTCGTAAAAAATGTTAATAAAGTCGTAAAAAATGTTAATAAAAACTAATATAACGAAATTTTCGTAATTTTATTAAATAAAAAATTACGAGAAAACATTTCGTTAAATGTTCTACAAGTTATTTTGAGTGTCGAATCTGAGTTCGTGCGTGAAAATCACCGTTCGTGCTAGTCATTGTCGTACCAGTGCGTGTCCGTGCCCTCCATAATCAGTCACGCATCCATTAAAGATGTTTTTTTAAATTCCTACTCCAATATATTTTTTTTTATTATTTATTATATTATTTTTCATGTTTCGTTTGTTTTTACGTATGTTTTGTTCTTTTTTTTGTGTTTTCCGTGCTTTTTTTTGGGTATTTTTATATTCCTTGCACATCTCTGTCTTCAGTTAAAGTACGAATAACATGACGTATGAGTGACATTGATGTGATAAACTTCAAATGCAAACAAAAATTTGCAATAAAATTGCTCTAATCTTGACATTGAAATGCATTAAATGTCAATGCATTCATTATAATATATCAGTTTTATAATGTACTTTGTACTGCAATGTATTGCGATATAGATCGAGCAGTTCCAACATTCATGTCTCAGAGTTAACTTCATGCTGTCACCACCAACTATACTGTCAATCACCACCGCGAGAACTCATACAGATGATAGTCGGATTGACCCAGTGGAAAATGATTAGAACTTTGACTAGAAATGTATTTTTATTTTGAATCATTTGGCAGTTTCAAACTCAATCACTTCCTGCTGGGCGTCTGTGTCTGTAGTAATTTTATGGCAGTGACTCTGTGGCCATCGCATCAACAGCAGCCGTCACCGCCGCCGCTGCGTTGCAGATAATGGCTCTGATGTGATTGCAGCCACTTGTCTGGTCAATCAACGTTTTAACTGCATATAACAAGAGTTGTGCTTTTGTCTGTGTGTGTGTTTTCATTTTGCTTTATATTGTTTTGATTTCGTTTTTTTTTCTTTCATTTGTTTCCTTTTCTTCGCATTTACTTTGTCATAAACTAAACATTGCGTTGAATCTTTTATGCGTTTATGGCGTGTGCACAAAATAATGTTTGGCGTGTGGAATTCAAGGAATTCGCATATTGAAGTTTGGTACATCCGCTCGAGCTGATGCTGATGGAATTTACATTTTATAAAGCAGCTAAATGTAGAAATCCCATTAAAGCACATGATGCGGATGTTGATTTATGGCGACACGGAATTTGTTGAATTTGTTAAATGCAGATGCATGCATCTTTAAAATGTGTAATATGTTAATAGTTATTAGACTGTCGCACGAAAAACTATATTTATGGACTGTTTCTAAAAATTATCTTTGATTTATGATGATTCCTAAAATATTTTAGCTCTTCCGTTTATCAATATTTTACTGGAAAACATCAAAAGACCAAACCAGGCACCAAAATTTCAATTCAATTTTAAAATTGTGGATTTGAGTACCAAAACACACTCAGAAAAGAGATACCATAAAATTAATAGAAATTATTCAATATGATAAACTATTATTTCAATCGGTAAATCCCATTAAATACTACAAAATACTATATACTTATTTTTTAGTTTGTATAAAAATATATATTTTTTCTATACTATTAAATCAATAACTGTCCTATTGACAAATTTTAATCGGATTTTATGAGTTTTTTTTTCAGAGTACACGAGGTCGCCCATATTTGGATTTTTCAGAAAATTCTCCGCATCGAATTTCTCATAAAATAGAGCATTTTTAAGGGTTGAACTTTTCTCGATTTGTAATCATTGAAATCAACTGTATGTTCCGAATAGACGTCTAAACGGCTGAACCGAATTGAATAAAAATTTGACACAATATATATGTTGGGTCCGGGCAGAGTATACACTAAGAAAACAGAGTGTTTATGAGAGTGTTGCTGTAACTAAAATACTACTCGCTTTAACAATTCCAATATGCACGAAATACAAATAAATTTGCAGCAAAATTTTAAATAATTTGTAAACATCACATATTTTGTATTATTTGTGAGATGTTTCTTACAATCATCACGAAAAATGTCATATTGGTGGTAGATTCACTGCAACTACTTGAGAAATAGGTAGCATTGCTGCAAATATTCACATATTCCACAGATATGCTTTTGTAGCAAAACTATTAATATTGTCTAAATATCACAAAAAGTGTCAAATATTTGACTTGAATAATTTGCAACTGCAATGCTGTTTAAGGCTCTAATACTTTTCAATCATCTTTCGTTATCTTAGTGTAGGCTTTTTCTTGGTGAGTTTGGTGGACTGGGCACCTCCCAACCCAAAAATTAAAAACACATTACATCAGCAATTAGAATAGCAAATTTAATTAAATTTTGGTCAGAGGTTATATTTAACCATTCTCCCGGAATGTGGGCGGGATTGGACCACTGGACCACTGGCACCCCCATAGCATGTACATTTTCCAGATGGTGTATGTCAACAGTTATTATAGTGATCTCAAGATATCTCATACCAGGGTATACCAATCATCCCGAATTCTTTAAACTCACCACACCGAAAATCACCACAATAAAACTCACCGCACTAAAACTCACCAGACTAAAACTGACCACATTAAAACTCATCACACCAAAATTCACCACACCGAAATTCAATTTACTGAAACTCACCACACTAACACTTCTACTTGGAAAAAGTCTACGGGGAAAAATTCTACGGGAAGAATTTTACCAGGAAGAATTTTAATATGGATCAAAAACTTAAAATATGGATTTACAATTTGTTTTATTTTAATTATTCAGCCCTCTCATGAAATTTTTGTCCTGAAAAAAAAATTGTACTGAAATAAAATTATTTTTCAAACAATTCTTTTTTTCTAATGTTAAAATACAGGTGAGTCATTCCATATCAAATCAACCGAAAAAATTCAAATTATGGCAGCACCATCTCAGAATTAAATGAAATTTGGAAGTGTGGTGAAACAACATAAAATTAATAAATTGTCAAAATTTCAGCTTCCCAGCTGGTGTAGTTTCAGACATTTGGTGGTTTAAAATTAGAAAAAAACTGTATAAAAATCACAAAGGTGGTGCTAATCAATTAAACGTAACTTAAGCTGTAGTCAACCAAAATAAAATGCAAAGGTCTCATTTTAAAGATAATAAAATTGTCAAAAATATGTCTTACAATTTCTATACCACGTTGAATTAATAATGGTCAGTTTTTAACAAAGTATATTTCAAAAGGACATATCTCAAAAATCAACCTTTTTGAAATTTTTAAATTAATATATGTTCAAAGTTGACTTTTTATCTATTATTTAAGATTTTAACTAGAGTGGTAAAATTACGGGTTCAGAAGTTATGTATAAAAATGTTGTAGAATGTTGAAAATTTTGTTTTTTTATATTTCAATATTTTTTTTGTTATTTTATAACATACATGCCCAGTCAAAAATGATTCTTCCCTACCATCATTTTGGTGTTGTTAAAGTTGAAGTCTTTTTTTAAATACATTTAAGGCGCTGTTTCCAAAAATGACAGAAGATTTGTCAAATTTACTCTAGTTTTTGTGATATAGACAATTTTTCTAGAATTTTAGAAATGGGCAATATCTCAAAAACGGGATTGAATTTGACTAAACTGATGCCATTTTCAGAATCAGTAACAAAAATACATCTATTAAATGTTGCAAGTTTAACTAGACCAAAATATGTGTAGGGCAGAATAATTTGTTACTGATCATGTTGTTTTAAATAACAAAAAAAAAATTGAAATATAAAAAAAAAATAAATTGTTCATACAAAATTTTCAACATTCTACAACATTTTTATACTTAACTTCTGAACCCGTGATTTTACCACTCTAGTTCAAATATTAAATAATAGATAACAAGTCAACCATCAACATATATTCTTTTAAAAATGTTAAAAAGGTTGCTTTTTGAGATATGTTCTTTTGAAATATACTTTGTTTAAACTGACCACTATTAAAGCAACATGATAAGTATATTGTATGAAATCTTTTTGGCAAATGTTAATATCTTAAAAATGAGACCTTTGTGTTTTATGGCTGGTTCACTATGGCTTAAGTTACGTTCAATTGATTTGCACCACCTTTATGATTTTTATACAGTTTTTTCAAATTGTAAACCACAAATTTCTGAAACCACACCATTTGGGAAGCTGAAAATTCTCCAATATCTTCATTTCATGTTGTTTCACTATACTTCCAAATTTCATCAAATTCTGAGATGGTGCTGCCAATCACTTGGTTGATTTGATATGAAATGACTCAGATGGAAAAATTATTCATGTTGGGGTTGATTGAATCATATTTTTTGTATGTGAACGTTCGAAATCAAAGATGTCAAAGTGACTTTTCTCTTGCTTTATACCCTACCAAATTTGCTACAAAACACTAACTATTGTGTTCTGTAGTGATATCAGGGATATAGTTTCCTGCAGTAAGATTGTTTGATTTTATCGATAGCACTCTAAATATGTTTAAAAGTGTCAAAATTCTAGTGGAAATTGAGACTTTTTTGAGTTTTATCAAAAATATTGATTTATATGGATTTTTACTGAAAAAATTCTTATAATATGTATTTAAATATTGTATATATAAATCCATATAAAAGCGAGCCCTGTTAATAATATATGCTTCAAATTAAATGTCTTGATATATGTAGTAACATGAACTCTATATTATTAACACCTTTTTCAGAAATAAATATTGTTTTTAGACAAAAAAAAAATATACAAATTTCCAACATTTTTTTTGCGCTTATATGCGAACTTCTTGTTTAATATTTTATGACTAACAACTAAATACACAAATCAAAATTTATTTTTTTTTGTTTAGAATTTTAAAACAATTTTAAAGCTATTCAGCTGACCTTTCCAAAATGGTATATAAACTTTTGTTTCTGAATATTTAAAAAAAATGACACACGAAAAACGTTATATTTTTTTTTCTTTACGTTGAGTAAGGCTTTTGCTTACGGTTCTATGAGATGTTATTCCAAGACAATATTTACTCAGAGTTTTGCAATTGTCTGAGGAGAGGTAGCGCCGTATAGAAAACCTTTTATATTTTTCATGTTCATAGTCGCGTGTGTTTGAACCCGAAACATTTATATTCGCGGTTCAACGTACTACCACTGACCTACGCTACGCCACACATTCAACATCATTTCTAATTCCACTGTTCTGCACTTTGTACTCCCTGTTTTCATTCTTATCATTTCTACATAATTTTAATGTGCTGATTCCAACTGCGTTTTTAGTTTTTTCCTTATACGTAGTTTTTGAGAAAAATACAATTTATGATTTTTGAATTTTTCACTGAATTTTACAAAAAGACTTTTTTTTATTAAAAGACTGAACAGACATTGAATAAAAATTAAAATAGTTATAGTTCAAAAAGTTTATTTTGGTGGATGAGTTTGTTAATTAGCGCCAATCACTGTTAATACCAGATCGTGGCTGTTTGTGAAATATCCAATTAATTCGTAATTCTCTGAGCTCAAAATAGAAACAACAGATGGCAATAAAATTATAAAGTGTAAATAAAATATGTGTAATAATAAAATAAAAGTGGTTTAAGTTTATAATTATAGAGGGTTTTTCAATAAGAGCGATACAAAAGTTTTTTTCAAGGTTTTTTCAACAGGGACGCTACAAAAGTAGAGCGACAGGGACAGCAAACGATGCCATATTTCTTGCCGCTCTTTTGACATTTCTCTTCAGTAAGATTTGCCATTTCATGATGGAAAGATATACGGGCCAACAACGAGTCGAAATTATTAAAATTTACTACCGAAATTCGAATTCGTATATCTTTCCATCATGAAATGGCAAACCTTACTGAAGAGAAATGTCAAAAGAGTGGCAAGAAATATGGCGTCGTTTGCTGTCACTGTCGCTCTACTTTTGTAGCGTCCCTTTATAATATAAATTAAAAAAATGTAATTTATAAAAAGAAAAAATAAATAATATTGTGTAAAAAAATTATTAGCACTAAATGTTCCTTTTTTCCGTTAATATAAAATGTAAACATCAATATGTTTACATGAAAATAAAATGTTTTTAACATTCAAACATATATATGTTTGCAATAAGGCAAAAAATTATTCATCCTGAATATAAATATGTTTGAACGAAAACAAAAATATGTTTGGCTGTTATTATAATAATGTTTTGCAGTGCAATAATACTTTTGTTTGCATTAAGCTCCAAAGATATATGTAATGCCTGCAAAATTATGTTTGGGAGAACACTTTTGTTTTGCAGCGTGAACAAATCAAGGAATGTTATGGTATTAAGACAACTTGAATGTCGTTTAAGATTTGGTTGCAATAACCGATGAATGTTTAAAAATTGAGAATTTGCGAAATCATATTTACGAAGACATATTTAATAAAAAATGTTTTATTTTAAAATATTAAAATTACTAGAGATTGTACTCATTTTGACATTGGTATTCCCTAGTATTATCAATGATTTAAAATGCATAAATTGCACTTATTTTCAAAATTTTTCAAATTTAACAGTTTATTTTTACCAAACTAAAAACGATATTCAAGTCGACTTAATGCCATAACATTCCTTGATTTATTCCTGGGCAACAAGCGAATTAAATTTAAATCAAAAGCTGTTTAATATTTTCATAAAAAATGTTCTTTGAAAAATGCAAAAAACATAAAATTCATTTTTCTCAAAAACGTTACTTATAGGGAAAAAATCTAAAATCGTAGTTCGAATTGGCACATTAAAATTATATAGAAATGATATAAATGAAAACAAGTATAATTTTCTGCCGAACAGTGTTCTTTAACACAAATTTAGTTTAATTTTAAACTTATTACTTGTTATAAATAAAATACTTATAATACTTACATATCGCGTATATTCTTTAGTTCCCAAAAGGCTTTTGCATGTATGCAGCTAATAATATTTCCATTAAGATCTCTAAAAGAATGACATAAGAATAAAATAAAAAGTCACAACTAGCAGAGACACAGTGTTTTATGGTTTCAATATAGCAGGATTTATGCATAGACGCACGCATTTCTATGCCTTAATTAATGAAGCATAAATCTATTTCCGCACTCAGTCAAACAGGGACGAAACACAGTGATTTTGAAGAAAAGAGAGATTTAGCAAAAAAAAAAGAATGTGCATTAGTTATGCGTCTAAATCTATAGACAACTTGTGCTTTAGGTCATGTTAAGGCGCGTCCAACGATTAATGGCTAAACCCACCAACAGAATAAAAGGCGCATCGATTAATGTGCCGTAGATCAGCTATGGAGCAAACATATTGAGATTGTGTTATTTTTTCGGTATTTTTTTTCATTTTTGTCTTTTTTTTTTGTGACCATTTATTAACGTCGCTGTGCTTAAAGTCAACACTTAAATCTCGAATACAACTTGATAAATTGGCGCAAGTCTGCGTAGCGAGTTCATTTAGTTTGACATCTGTACTTTGGCCATTGGGTCAAAATAATGTTGGCAATTTGTTGCTGCTGTTGCCAGCTAACATTTGCATATTTATTACCGATTTCTTGCCTATTTTGTCATTGTGCAGACGCTGCAAATGTAGCCAAACGTGGCGGGGTTCAACGATGCGTATGAGTGACACAAAAAAAAATTAAATGCAAAAATGCCAAACAAAAAACAGACAACGACAAGTGTTGCATAAACTAATAGATTGCTGTAAGATTTTTTTTTATTTTTCAATTGAGTTTTGAAGTCTTCTGCTTTTGAGACTTCAAAACACGCGCAGGGCCATTAAAAAAAAGCCTGAAAAATAAAATAAAAAAATTAATGAATAAAAATAAAGTAATCAAAAAATTTCAATAACAATAAATTACAAAAGTAATCAAATTAAAACCTCAAAGACAGTATTAAGTATAACGCTATACAGAAAAAAATAATCGACGTAAATATAGCAATTGATATTAATTGCATTCATTAATCAATACAGCAATGAAATTCACCAATTTAATGAAAACATTTGATATTCTTCGTTAATTCAGCAATTCTGTTAGCTAATATGATTATTTGTACGTCAATGCAGCAAATAATTTAGTCGGCGTAGTTTTAGCAAATATAATTGCTGAAACTGCAACGAATAATTAATTTGCTGCATTGACGTACAAATATTCATATTAGCAAACAGAATTGCTGTAATGATTAATAAATTCAATTAATATCGGTTGTTACATTTACGTCGATTATTTTTTTTGTGTAGCTCGCTACTTCGAGCACCGCACAATTTGAAGCGCTTCTTTGGCTCGGTCTTTTTATTTATTCGATTTAAATGCATGAATAATTTGTTTTATTTAGTATGAGTAATGAGAAACTCGCACCATGGGTGCAAATTTCCGTTCATTAGGCAGAAATTCGTACCGATGCGAGTTTCGACTTATATAGGAAGCATCATTGCGAAATTCCCCCTATTGCGTAGAAATTCGCAGTAAAATTCAAGAAACTTATTTGAAGGAACCAAAATCAATGCAGCTGTGAACTATATGGAACTGAACGATGGTAAATGTTTTTGCTTGGTTTTTTCATCGGTCTTTCATATAACGTTCCCATGGACGGCATTTATGGTGTTTCACATTCTTCGTCTCGGTATACTTTGGCGATCAAAATATATAACTTTGATATTTTTTGATACCCAAATCGAAAATTTCAAAATGTATTTGCAAATGCAATAAATTAAAAAAGGGGATATGACACGAGACATGGCATTCAGTTTTGTCTGAATAATTTTGTTGTCCTTAAATTTTTAATTATTCCTAGTTAAATGTTCCAAGTTCCTAGTTAAATGTAAATGCAAATAAAATTCGATGAAAAACCAACTGTCTTTTATTAAATTAATTTTTTTCAATTACTTAAAAGAAAAATGAACATATAAAATAACAAAAAAATACATATTTTATACACTCAATAAAAATATTTTTAAATACTCAAAAAATTTTATTTTTCAGAAAAAAGGGGTCGTTTTGATCTAATTTCTCCAGAAGCGTTAAGAAATACATATTCATGGCCAGATCATGTTTGTCAAGTAAAAAACAATACATTATTAAATTAATGTGATATTCTTACGTTATTTGTTATTGTGAACAAATTCTGTATACACATTTTAAAAATGTATTAAAACGGTGGGTTTTGCTTAAAAAACGGGTTTATTACCTCGATTTGGTGGGTTTTGCTTTTGAAAAGTTGGCAACACTGGATTGAAGTGTTGATAGCTGGTTTCTCTGGCTCAACAGCAGAGCGCTAACGACTGTGGCGAGTGTCGAACACATGAACACTGAAACACTGTTGATGTCACAAATAAAGGGTTTTTGAACAGGGACGCTACAAAAGTAAAGCGACAGGGACAGCAAACGACGCCATATTTCTTGCCGCTCTTTTTACATTTATCTTCAGTAAGGTTTGCCATTTCGCCACAAGCCACACAGCGAATGCCACAATCAATTTATTGGAAACCAAGTTTGGAGAACGTGTTATCTCACGAAATGGTACAGTCTTTTGGCCGCCTCGGTCGTGCGATTTGACGCCGTTAGACTATTTCCTGTGGGGCTACGTCAAGTTTATGGTCTATGCCAACAAGCCAGCGACGATTGATAAACTTCGTACGAATTTCGAACGTGAAATTGCAGCAGTATCGGCCGATTTATGCTTGAAAATCATCGAAAATTGAGTTCATCGTCTGGACTTCTGCAAGCGTGCCCGTGGTGGCCATGCAAAAGAAATCGAGTTTCATACATAATGGCATCGAACATACTTTTACAGGAATAAAGAATTTCATTGATATCCAAAAACGTTTTTGTTTTATTACTTGTTTTATAACTTTTGTAGCGCTCTTATTGAAAACCCCTTTACTTATGATCACGCTCTTTCTTCGAGCGCTCAATTCCAAAGGAGAGATTAATCTTTAATAGTTTAACTTAAATTTATAAAAGTAATAAAAATTTATAATAATTTAAATTCTAAACGTACTTACAGCAAATGCAGACTCTCCAACTGTGCAAAGGTTTGTTCCCCAATGTATGCGATGCGATTAAAATCCAAATAACTGTAAGACATACATATTGAATTTTACTATTATATCCTAATTTATGCAAGTGACTGAATAACAACACAACCATTTTCTATACGAAATTTTACAAAAGACAAAATCACTAAATAAAAATAAAAAAAATAATAGAAAAATCTATGTCGTCTGACAAAATGTGCTGAAAATCTGTTGTTTATGTGGCCGACCAAAAAATAACAATAAATTCACGCATCAATAGTTCTTTGGCAAAAAAAAAAACGCCAAACCTAGAAAATTGAAGTTGTGCTATTTATGAAGAACGTTTCATGCGTAGATTCGTTTTTGTATTTTGTGGTTTTTTTATATTTTGTCTGCTATCACTTACATTTCGTACAGCATCTTCATGCGTGGGAAACGCGCCTCGTGCAGTGTGAGAAAATTATCGCTCAACACCAGCCACTCGAGACGCGGCATATCACCGAAATCGTCCAGCGTCACGTGCTGCAATCGATTCGCAACGAAAAACAGCCACTGCAGGCTGCTCAGCGCACGAAAGATGCCGCACGGCAGGTTGTCGATATTGTTGTAGCGCATGTCGAGACGCTCCAGTTGCGACAACGCATTAAAGGTGCCCAGCGGCAGTGCGGATATGTTGTTGTATTTGAGTGTGCTATAGAAAAAAAAGAAGGGAGTGATAAAAGAAAGAGAGATTAAGTAATTTTAATGATACCTCCAACTATACAATGCTCTACTTACAGTCGCTGCAAGCGGCTGAGGCTGCTAAACGCATTTTCGCGCAACGTCAAATTGTTCCGATTAAACATTAAGTTGCTGACCTACATAGCAGAGAATTTATTTCACAGCTGCCAAAAAAAAGAAAAATGTAAATTGTCCTTGACCTACCTCGTTGCTGATTTTCGGTATGCGCAACAGTTTTGCGCGACTGCCACAGTATAAAATGGTGCGCTGCCGACAATCGCATTGTTTAGGATATGTTGAGATTTCTTTGTGTCGCAAATATACAAAAATTTCATAATTGTAAAATGTTGTTAAACACAAAAGTAGTTACATATTAGGGCTTCCAATTCTGGGAACCCCAAAAAATCAATACCAAAAATCACGAAATGAATTCATGGTATTCGGATTAAAAGTGATGTACAGTAAAAATAAAAAATATTAATTTAAAAATTTTAGACTTTAGTATTTTTTAATGTTTTTCTTAGCTCGCTTTTTTTGTTTGTTTGCTTGGTATCTACACCGAGAAAAAAAAATCACTTTAAATTTTAAAGTTCACGCTATTAATTTAAAGATTTGATGAATTTACACAATTTAGCTTTTAGCTAGTTGAACATAGTTCATAGTCACGATTTGATGAAATGTACGAATATAACGGGTATCGAAAATGTTAAGAATTACAACAAAGATCAATAATGAGAATGAGAGGTAACGCAGACACCCAATGTGAAATATTCGGACCTAGTTCGAACGGACCTCAATGTTTTCTTCAATACATTTTCTACTAAATTCGAATTAGTTCATTTGTAAAGTAGCACTTATACAGTAAAATTGATTTGCAGATGTAAATTTTATATGAGGTATTTGAACATAAGTGGTCAGTTCTCAGGTCACAATAGACCGATCATGATAATTTTCTTGTTCAGACAGCTTAGATATATAATTAAGCTAAATCTAAAGTTTCTCTAGCTCTTCAACTGTTTCTGTAATCGTGATTTCAACAGACAAATAGAAGGACAGATGGACAGACAGACGGACATCGCTAAATCGACTCAGGAGGTGATGCTGATCAAGAATATATATACTTTTCCATACCGGAGATGCTTTTTCAGGGTGTTACAAACGGCGTACCAAACTGGTACCAAACTGAATATACCCTTTCACTCTTAGTGTATGGTATAAAAATATGCCTTTAAAAAAATTTAATAAACTCAAAATTTATTGAACTCCACTCGCATTTAATTATCATTGTTGGTGGATAACATGTAGATTATAATTAAAATTTCGTAATGATCGTTTTTTCCATTTAGGTGCTGTGGAAATTGAGGATTTATGCATCATTGGCTGAAATAAATATACAGATTTACTTATTTTTTTGTTAAATGAATTACATGTTACAACATGCAATTTGAATAATTACAATTATTTCAATTTTTTTTTTAAATAAGAATATTAGTTACAAAACACCCATTACTACTGCGCACAAAGTAATGCACAAATGGAACCACCCCTCATTACCACCGCGCACAAAGTAATGCACCAATGGACCACCCCTTATTACTACTGCGTACAAAGTTATGTATAAAGCGAGCAACTATAATTACGATTGCGTGAAAAGTAACGTTGAAATCAAAAATTGAAACCGTAACCGATATCCGTTTAAACCCGAATCACTTTGAAAACCGAAACCTTAACCGTTATGCGAAAATCAGAAAACAAATCGGTTTTTAAACAGTATAAAATCAGACAGAAACCAATTATTTTATTTTATATAGAAGCTCTAAAGTACAAGACATTTTTAAATGTATTTTAATAATATCTGAGGTTCTAAAATGAATACTTCTTGTTGTAGAAAAATATTAACATGTTGTTTTTTGAGACAAAATATTTCCAAGAAATTTATCTAAATTTTGTTATTCTTCATTAATTTGTGTAGCGGTACATCGAATTAAAAACAGGCAACTCCAAGCTAATGTTGTTCGTCGTCCGACTACGCATGTGTTTTGGTTTCTTGGGAACGCAGCATCCAAGCTTGTAATCCATTTTTTCGCCGACATTTTTTGTACAACAAAAATTCGTGAGTGTTGGTTTTTGTTGCCAGCTGGAAGGCTGTACTACACACATGTATTGTGTCATACGCCTGTTTGTTGTCATGTGATGTATACAGGGTAGCTGATATAAGCACCTTTACAATAATTAACCCAATTCTAAATAAATACTCACATAAATATTTGGGAGAAATTGTTGGAAGAATCAAAGCTTTATATTGAATTTACATACAAATCTTTTTTTCTCCTAAATATTTATGGGAGTATTTATTTAGAATTGAGCTGAATGTGAAATTTTTATTTTATTGCTTTTTGTGTTAGTGAAATATATGTTTTTGTTCACGTTCGATTAAATTGGATGACAGCAAACAGACATATTATAATCCATTTATTATAGACTTTTACCGGTTACCGAATGGAGATCGAATAAAAATCCGTACAATTTAGTTTAGTCATCAATTTAGTCGAACTCGCACACCCTTAATACAAAAACCGAAATCAAAACCATAACTTGGAACCGGTATACCAAGACCGTTTCGTTGTAAAAACTTAAAACCGTAACCGTTATTCGTTTATGTTTATGGTTGAAATTAAAGCACCCCTTGCGAATGCTTCGTTACGAAGTAATATTGTATGGATGAACCCATATTACGATACTTTTAAATAATAATCTATAAATGCATGAGGTAACATTCGATTCCTTTTTACATAGCATGCAGTGCATAATGGGATATGCTTCGACATAGCATTATTTCGTAATCTACAGTGAATGCATAATGGACCTAGGCCATGTCTGTGTAAAAGTAAACAGAATTCAGTATTGAGATTTCGATGAATTACGATTTGATTGGGCAGTAATCGACTACGTAATGATTCAATTTCCTATTGGGCAATGGCCATATCTGACGACCATTGAGAAAGTTTTTTGTACTCTTACAAAAAATTAAAAGTGACAGATTTCAGAGTCCAATATTAAAATTTAAAGTGTCAGATTAAAATATGAAATTTATCTAATATTTAAAGTAAACTAATTTTTTTTCTCGGTGTACACATTTTTATAGTTCATTTTAAAATATCTTCCCGATGAGTTAGAGACACTTACAATATTAAACATAGCCTAGTAATAATACAGAGATCCCAACTAAAAACATCAATATTTGTTTGGATGACGATGCACCAAAGATCAGGTTTTTTGACAGAAATGTATTTGGAATTTCTGTCAAAAAATCTAATGTTTGCTGCATGATGTTTAACGTCAGCAAAGGTAATAATTAATTGTGAACTCTTGTCAATATACATACTTTATTATCTTTGTAATAAGAAGTATTTATTCCAAATTTTATTACCTAATTGAAGATTCAATAAAAATTATTTAAATATAACGACTGCGGCTGAAAATTGTGCGAAAAGTATACAAATTTATTATTTTTTTCTATCGGCGTAGTAAGACTAATTTTAAATTGTTGTAAATGTCGATGATATTCAAAAAATATTGATGTAATTTTTAAGTAATTTATTTTAAGCCATTTATTTATTGGGAAAACATATCGTCGTTGTAGATCTAACTGTCACCAACTACACGCTGCAAAAAAAAGGGCTCTCCCAAACATAATTTTGCCGGCATAACATGTATGTTTGGAATTTTATGTAAACATAATATATAATTGACTGATAAATCATTTGTAAACAGGGTTGTATTGAGACTTGAACAGTGTTGTAATGAGCTCTGACTTACATTATAATATCCCGGAAACATTTTAATGTTGCCCCTTAAAATTGAGTATGTTCTAATGCAAACATAATAATTACTACATCCAAATAAAATAAATATTTGAACCGAAACATAAATATGTTCAAAATAAAACATGATTTTGAATGACCTGAATATAAATATGTTTCCAGTGAAACAGATCAGTTGTTTCAGTTCCAAAAGTAGTATGTTTGGAAACATATATAAATATTTTTGGAGAGAAATCCTGAAAATAAAATAAAAATAAAATGTTGTATTTTTTATTGATTTTTATTAAAAATCTTTAAACATGCACAGTGGGATTAATAATATTTGAATTCATATACAAATTTTTAAATGCATAAATAAATAATTGGTTTAAAACTAGAACTACAAGTGACAGCATCAATAAATGCACAATTGCACCAGCAGACCAGACGACCAAACGATCCAGGCTCACTTTATATTTGGAACAGTTACAGTTGATCTCAGAACAGCACATAGCGTAGGCAAGGAATTTACGGAGGCTTTTGTATAAAAACATGCCAAATTCTGTTTGAAAATCGAAACACAGATTTTATTTGTGCTTTTTTCACTTTAGTTTCAGAAATTATATACTGCACTATATTATACTCTGTTACTATTTGTACTTTTTTTAACACAATTTATATATTTATTTACAAATAACAATATTATTACCGACGCGAACACGTTTTCTCAACGAACAACAAATGACACGTACGCAGAAAATGCCGATCACCTAGTGTCAACTCGGTGACTGTAGGTAGAAAATTCTGCTCAACGAGTGCAAACTTCGTATACAAGAAGAATGTTGCATGAATACACTTATTTAAATCCAATTTCTTTTTTGTTTGTTTGTAAACATCAATATGTTTAAACGATGGCGTCGGTAGAAAATGCTGCACAACGTTGCCAACTTCGTCAGTCGATAAATTATCGAATTAAGACGAGCGTTGCGAACATACGTTGTATTTAGATTTGATTAGCATTTTCTGTGTTTGGAAACATAGTTTTAACCAAATAAATTGCCAAGAAATAGTTTATTCAAATTCAATTGAAATTTTATGTTGGTATTGTAACATATTTATGGTAAATTTCACAGATTCTGCTGGACAATATAATAATGTTTACACGTGAACAAAAATAAATTCAATTTAGATTATAATTTAATTACACTTCATTCCTAATACATGTATGGTAATTTCGTATTACTTTTTTACATTCAAACATATTCAAACAAATCTTTTCTATCCGTGTACATTTTCAAAATGCCAGTTGTTCACTTACAAAAATCATATCTTTCAATTTTTGATCGTTGAGCTCAATATTTGTACCAAATGATAAGAAAATGTGAATCTATCAATTCGTATTTCAACTTTAAAAATGTATCGATTACTTTTTGTAATAATTACCAACAAAGTTGAAATTTAAGATTTTCATAAAAATGTATTTGGTAACTTTTAGTTCTACAACGACGATATACTGTAGTTTTTAGATAAAATATTATGTTAGCATATGTTTTCACACTCACTTTAAAAACAGTAGTCGTTAATTTTTTTTTTCCGAAAATATCTAAATTTTACATTTGATTAATAAAGCTTCTTAATATGTATTAATTTATAGAATAGAATAGATTTTAAAATTATTTATTTAAACAAAACAAAAAATAAATTAACTTAAGTTAACTCACCACAAATATTTTTGCTGTTATTACCATCACCAACAGCTGCAGCTCCATTGGCAACAGATGCACTTTTAGTGTTTGACGCAAGCAATTGTTGCTGCTCTTTCTGTTGCTGCAGTATTTTTTGCTTCGCAATGGCCATGCCGACAATTTTATTTGTTAACACTGTGCTGCCATAGAGCAACCCGCACTCGACCGGATTCTCATCACTGCCATCGTCACAGTCCCGACGCTTATCGCAGATTTGACGTTGCGGCACACAAAGCTGGCCGCCGTCGCAGGCGAAGGTGCCATGGGGACAGGGTCCTGCAAATTAATAAGTATCAAAAATGTACCTAATATTTATTAAATTTAATAAATAATTAGAATTTAACATAATCTAATTTTGATAAACGTCCCAACTTTTGATGGTATGTGACAGACTCATTCATAATAATTGATATTAAAATAGAAAAATATAACGCTGTAGACCATTTCAAATGACGACAGCAGTTAAAGACAAATATATTTCTCTAAACTTGTGAACAATATTGTCATCGTTTTGTGTGTCCTTATTTTATATATATCTATTTACTTTTTTAATCAAATCCAAATTTTGGTCCCCTTTGGCACTCTATGCGTTAGCCTTAATTATTGTTATTACAGTTTAAATGACTTTTCCAATATGTTTTTCTTGCCATTATTATGCGTTATGTTATCGCATAGTTATTTGTTAAGTATTTGAGTTGTTCGTTTTGTAACTGGCGAATAATCAAAATGATGATGCTTTAATTTCGAAAAAGCATAAAATTGCGCATTTATTGAGCGTGGAGTTGTGCTGATTTGCTTGTTAATTCGATTGTAAATATTTATTGCACACTTATTTTTTTATATGTTTAAGTAGACATTAAATGAAACATAAGTTATCGAATCGAATTATATTGAAACGATTAGCATCATCGAAGACGTTGTCGGAATTGCAAATTTTTAATTTTTAATTTTTTTTTGTACCTTTATTTTTTAATTTTTTATTACTTTTTGTTCTTTATTTCTGTATTTCATTATTTCTTTACTTACTTATAAAGGGTTTTTCAAATGGGACGCTACAAAAGTAGAGCGACAGGGACAGCAAACGACGCCATATTTCTTGCCGCTCTTTTGACATTTCTCTTCAGTAAGGTTTGCTATTTTATGATGGAAAAATATACGAGCCAACAACGAGTCGAAATTATTAAAATTTACTATCGAAATTCGGAGTCAGTGGCCTCAACTTTAAGAGCGCTACGTCCAATTTATGGTCGTCATAATCGTCCTAGCAGATCAACAATTGAGCGTCTAGTGTAAAAATTTGATTCCATAGGCACAGTACAAAATGTTCCAGTGCCAGTGAGACAAAGATGTGCCCGTAGTGTCGAGAATATTGCTACCGCTGAGGCTTCAGTTGAAGAAAGCCCAAATGTGTCTCTCACACGTCGTTCTCAAGCGTTGGGCATCTCTATGACGTCCTTGTGGCGAATTTTGCGAAAAGATCTTGGCATACATCCTTACAAAATCAAATTGACGCAAGAACTGAACTTGACCACCAGAAGCGTCGTATGTTCGTGAATTGGGCTGAGGAACAACTTGAAAATGATTCGGATTTTTATCGAAAAATCATATTCAGCGATGAGGCTCATTTCTGGCTCAATGGCTTCGTCAATACACAAAATATGCGTTATTGGTCAGACAGCAATCCACACGTACTCCATGAGTCATCATTGCATCCCGAAAAAATTACGGTTTGGTGCGGTTTATTGTCGGCGGCGTCATAGGGTCTTACTTCTTCCGTGATGATCAAGACCGTCACGTTACTGTGAATGGGAATTGTTACCATTCAATGATAACCGAATATTTTTGGCCCCAATTGGATGATATGGACTTGGAGGACATGTGGTTCCAACAGGACGGCGCCACAAGCCACACAGCGAATGCCACAATCAATTTATTGGAAACCAAGTTTGGAGAACGTGTTATCTCACGAAATGGTCGAATATCGAACATGAAATTGCAACAGTATCGGCCGATTTATGCTTGAAATCCGTCGAAAATTGGGTTCAGCGTCTGGACTTCTGCAAGCGTGCCCGTTGTGACCATGCAAAAGAAATCGAGTTCCATACATAATGGCATCGAACGCACTTTTACAGGAATAAAGAATTTCATTGATATCCAAAACCGTTTTTGTTTTATTTAAAAAACTTTTGTAGCGCTCTTATTGAAAAACTCTTTATTATTTGTCTATATATCACTATTTCTTTATATCGTCATTTCTTTACTTCTTTATTTATTTCTTTGTTTGTTAGTTTTTTATTTGTTTATTTATTGTGTGTGTATTTCTGTATTTTATTATTTCTATATTTCTACTTTTATGTTTTTATTTCTTTATATCTGTATTTCATTTTTCCTTGCCGCTCTTTTGACATTTTTCTTGCCGCTCTTTTGACATTTCTCTTCAGTAAGGTTTGCTATTTTATGATGGAAAAATATACGAGCCAACAACGAGTCGAAATTATTAAAATTTACTATCGAAATTCGGAGTCAGTGGCCTCAACTTTAAGAGCGCTACGTCCAATTTATGGTCGTCATAATCGTCCTAGCAGATCAACAATTGAGCGTCTAGTGTAAAAATTTGATTCCATAGGCACAGTACAAAATGTTCCAGTGCCAGTGAGACAAAGATGTGCCCGTAGTGTCGAGAATATTGCTACCGCTGAGGCTTCAGTTGAAGAAAGCCCAAATGTGTCTCTCACACGTCGTTCTCAAGCGTTGGGCATCTCTATGACGTCCTTGTGGCGAATTTTGCGAAAAGATCTTGGCATACATCCTTACAAAATCAAATTGACGCAAGAACTGAACTTGACCACCAGAAGCGTCGTATGTTCGTGAATTGGGCTGAGGAACAACTTGAAAATGATTCGGATTTTTATCGAAAAATCATATTCAGCGATGAGGCTCATTTCTGGCTCAATGGCTTCGTCAATACACAAAATATGCGTTATTGGTCAGACAGCAATCCACACGTACTCCATGAGTCATCATTGCATCCCGAAAAAATTACGGTTTGGTGCGGTTTATTGTCGGCGGCGTCATAGGGTCTTACTTCTTCCGTGATGATCAAGACCGTCACGTTACTGTGAATGGGAATTGTTACCATTCAATGATAACCGAATATTTTTGGCCCCAATTGGATGATATGGACTTGGAGGACATGTGGTTCCAACAGGACGGCGCCACAAGCCACACAGCGAATGCCACAATCAATTTATTGGAAACCAAGTTTGGAGAACGTGTTATCTCACGAAATGGTCGAATATCGAACATGAAATTGCAACAGTATCGGCCGATTTATGCTTGAAATCCGTCGAAAATTGGGTTCAGCGTCTGGACTTCTGCAAGCGTGCCCGTTGTGACCATGCAAAAGAAATCGAGTTCCATACATAATGGCATCGAACGCACTTTTACAGGAATAAAGAATTTCATTGATATCCAAAACCGTTTTTGTTTTATTTAAAAAACTTTTGTAGCGCTCTTATTGAAAAACTCTTTATTATTTGTCTATATATCACTATTTCTTTATATCGTCATTTCTTTACTTCTTTATTTATTTCTTTGTTTGTTAGTTTTTTATTTGTTTATTTATTGTGTGTGTATTTCTGTATTTTATTATTTCTATATTTCTACTTTTATGTTTTTATTTCTTTATATCTGTATTTCATTTTTCCTGTTTTTTATTCTTTCTTTATTTTTATTTATTTATTTTTTGTTTCTTTATTTAGTTATTTATTTCTATATTTTTTCGTTTCTCATTTTTTCTTTGTTCTGTATTTATTTATTTCTATATTTCTTTGTTTCTTTATTTTTTTATTACTTTATTTCTTTATTTCTTTATTTCTATATTTATTTATTTCTTTATTTCTTTATTTCTTTATTTCTTTATTTCTTTATTTCTTTATTTCTTTATTTCTTTATTTCTTTATTTCTTTATTTCTTTATTTCTTTATTTCTTTATTTCTTTATTTCTTTATTTCTTTATTTCTTTATTTCTTTATTTCTTGATTTCTTGATTTCTTTATTTCTTTATTTCTTTATTTCTTTATTTCTTTATTTCATTATTTCTTTATTTCATTATTTCTTTATTTCTTTATTTCTTTATTTCTTTATTTCTTTATTTCTTTATTTCTTTAATTCTTTATTTCTTTATTTCTTTATTTCTTTATTTCTTTATTTCTTTATTTCTTTATTTCTTTATTTCTTTATTTCTTTATTTCTTTATTTCTTTATTTCTTTATTTCTTTATTTCTTTATTTCTTTATTTCTTTATTTCTTTATTTCTTTATTTCTTTATTTCTTTATTTCTTTATTTCTTTATTTCTTTATTTCTTTATTTCTTTATTTCTTTATTTCTTTATTTCTTTATTTCTTTATTTCTTTATTTCTTTATTTCTTTATTTCTTTATTTCTTTATTTCTTTATTTCTTTATTTCTTTATTTCTTTATTTCTTCATTTCTTTATTTCTTTATTTCTTTATTTCTTTATTTATTTATTTCTCTATTTCTTTATTTCTTTATTTCTTTATTTCTTTATTTCTTTATTTCTTTATTTCTTTATTTCTTTATTTCTTTATTTCTTTATTTCTTTATTTCTTTATTTCTTTATTTCTTTATTTCTTTATTTCTTTATTTCTTTTTTTCTTTATTTCTTTATTTCTTTATTTCTTAATTTCTTCATTTCTTTATTTCTTTATTTCTTTATTTCTTTATTTCTTTATTTCTTTATTTCTTTATTTCTTTATTTCTTTATTTCTTTATTTCTTAATTTCTTCATTTCTTTATTTCTTTATTTCTTTATTTCTTTATTTCTTTATTTCTTTATTTCTTTATTTCTTTATTTCTTTATTTCTTTATTTCTTTATTTCTTTATTTCTTTATTTCTTTATTTCTTTATTTCTTTATTTCTTTATTTCTTTATTTCTTTATTTCTTTATTTCTTTATTTCTTTATTTCTTTATTTCTTTATTTCTTTATTTCTTTATTTCTTTATTTCTTTATTTCTTTATTTCTTTATTTCTTTATTTCTTTATTTCTTTATTTCTTTATTTCTTTATTTCTTTATTTCTTTATTTCTTTATTTCTTCATTTCTTTATTTCTTTATTTCTTTATTTCTTTATTTATTTATTTCTCTATTTCTTTATTTCTTTATTTCTTTATTTCTTTATTTCTTTATTTCTTTATTTCTTTATTTCTTTATTTCTTTATTTCTTTATTTCTTTATTTCTTTATTTCTTTTTTTCTTTATTTCTTTATTTCTTTATTTCTTAATTTCTTCATTTCTTTATTTCTTTATTTCTTTATTTCTTTATTTCTTTATTTCTTTATTTCTTTATTTCTTTATTTCTTTATTTCTTTATTTCTTTATTTCTTTATTTCTTTATTTCTTTATTTCTTTATTTCTTTATTTCTTTATTTCTTTATTTCTTTATTTCTTTATTTCTTTATTTCTTTATTTCTTTATTTCTTTATTTCTTTATTTCTTTATTTCTTTATTTCTTTATTTCTTTATTTCTTTATTTCTTTATTTCTTTATTTCTTTATTTCTTTATTTCTTTATTTCTTTATTTCTTTATTTCTTTATTTCTTTATTTCTTTATTTCTTTATTTCTTTATTTCTTTATTTCTTTATTTCTTTATTTCTTTATTTCTTTATTTCTTTATTTCTTTATTTCTTTATTTCTTTATTTCTTTATTTCTTTATTTCTTTATTTATTTATTTCTCTATTTCTTTATTTCTTTATTTCTTTATTTCTTTATTTCTTTATTTCTTTATTTCTTTATTTCTTTATTTCTTTATTTCTTTATTTCTTTATTTCTTTATTTCTTTTTTTCTTTATTTCTTTATTTCTTTATTTCTTAATTTCTTCATTTCTTTATTTCTTTATTTCTTTATTTCTTTATTTCTTTATTTCTTTATTTCTTTATTTCTTTATTTCTTTATTTCTTTATTTCTTTATTTCTTTATTTCTTTATTTCTTTATTTCTTTATTTCTTTATTTCTTTATTTCTTTATTTCTTTATTTCTTTATTTCTTTATTTCTTTATTTCTTTATTTCTTTATTTCTTTATTTCTTTATTTCTTTATTTCTTTATTTCTTTATTTCTTTATTTCTTTATTTCTTTATTTCTTTATTTCTTTATTTCTTTATTTCTTTATTTCTTTATTTCCTTATTTCTTTATTTCTGTATTTCATTATTACTTCATTATTACTTTATTATTTGTGTATTTCATTCCTTCTTTATTTTTATAAGTCTTTATTTAATTTTTTTCTTCAGATCTGTATCTCATTACTACATTTTTTTTATTTATATCTTTATGGTTTTAAAACCATTTTAACATGGTTTTAGAATTTTTTGCGCATACTCATATACAATTTATAAACCCAAGCTTAATCGTATCTATAACATAATCGTAACTTAATTGTAATATAACTAAATAATAGGTTATGTCTATATGCCATACTAATTACTGCCATAAAACATTCAATCCCGATTATATTAAATTATATTAAACCTCAATGACTTAATTCTGTCATTTAAAGGGTATCAGTTTATATAATACATTTCGTACGAAAATCCCAAAAGTTATCTCACATTAACCTATGCTGCATTTGTCATAAAGTTAAATATAACTTCAAGATAAATTCTAAATATTGTGACATAAACAAAATTTTAAGCCATCGTAAACTACTGAAGAAGAGACTGACTGACTGACTGACCAAGCAAAAACCAACAAACACACTTTAAGTGCTAAAGCACAACAAAACAAAAAGGTGAGTTTTTTTTTTGCCACATGCCGCAAAAATGACAACGTCCACTCAGTGGATGGTGGAATGTAGAACGTTACCAAAACGTGCGACACAGAGCAGCACACCAAATGGCATATTTTCATATATAAATTAATTTGGCCAAGAAATTATGAGGCAATTAGTAGCAGTGGGCGATGATGCAGAGGTACAAAAGGGACACAACAACTAACAGCACTGTAGAGCTTATAAGCTATATTACTTAAGAGCAGGTAAGGCTACATTAGGGTATACCCATATTGAAGATAAATGTAAGAAATAATTAGATTTTTATTTTGGTTGGTTTAAATCAAGGATTGAAACCTAAACGAATAACGGTTTCGATTTCGGTTTCGGTTACGGTTTCGGTTTCGGTTACGGTTTCGGTTTTAAGTTTATATAACGAAACGGTTTCGGTATACCGGTTCCATGTTACGGATTCGGTTTTGATTTCGGTTTTTGTATAAATTTTCTTTATTTCCATATTTTTCATATAATTTTACATTTTTTATATGGTGCTAAATTATGATACTGGGGTAAAGTGGGGAACGAAATTTAAACAATGTTTGTTGTTATTTTAGTAAAAATATTGTGTTATATGAATTATTTAATTGATTACGCCAAGAAAAAAATTTAATTTAAAACGAGTTGGGAAAGTTAGGTCACATGGGTAAGTTCGGTCACATGGGGCGGATTTTTATAGTCGGTCGAGCCCGACTATGGAATACCCTACACCTTTGTTGGGGATATTAATTTGGGATATTTAATTGCATACCTTAATTTTAAAGTTTTTAATTATGCTGAACCTCCCCACCCTCAAAATATTATTCACATATCAGAAATTTACGTCTTATATCCCCATAAATTAAAAAAATTATATAAAAGTATAAAAAACTAAAAAAAAAAAATTGAAAAATATAATTGGGCGGACCACGCCCATATTTAAAATTTTGAAAGGCTAATATTTCATAGATTTGATTTTAATAATTTTCGGATCAAATTTCCACTATGAAAACCCGGGAAATAATGATAAAAAAAGTGGGCGGATCACGCCCATTTTTGGACCACATATTTTTAGGTGAATTATAACAATACGTTTTAAATTTTTTAACTATACCTTGAATACTTTTCGAGTTATTAGTTCCGAAAAAGTTATATAAAAGTGACTTGTATGGGAGGTGGGCGTGTCCGTTGACCGATATGGCTCATTTTCAAACTCAGTTCCTACTTTTGGCTAAAATATATTGAGACGAAATTTCATCGCATTCTGATCAGTATTTCTCAAGTTATTCTGTATTCGGACAGCAAGACAGCAAGACAGCAAGACAGCAAGACGGACAGACAGACAGACAGACAGACGGACATGGCTAAACGGACTCGGGTAGTGATGCTGATCAAGAATATATATACTTTTCCATACCGGACACGCCTCCTAAGGGGCGTTACAATATATGCACAAAGTTAATATACCCTGTACCTCATAGGTGTAGGGTATAAAAATTTCGTGACCACAAACCAATGAAAAGCAACATTTTGACTTCACCTGAGATATGATCGGAATTGCAAAGAAGAAGAATTTTGTACAATTTTCATCCATAAAAGCCAAAGAAATTAAATTTCAACAATTCTGTAAATATATGCAATATATGTAAACTAGTGATGATCATTTGCAAGAGCAAGACAAGAAATGGTAATCTTAATCTTTTAAATAAAAGATCGAAGACAAGTATCTTAAACTGCATATTAATTATGAAAACGAATAGAATTTGAACAATAATTGTAATAATTGTACTTATTTTCTATTTCTTTAACATTTTACTAACAACAAAAAAAAAAACCAATAACATAAAAATTTGAATTATATTTTAACAAGAATTAACTAATAAAAAATAATTGTATAAATCCAGTGATGTTGACGAGACAATTTAAAATCTCAAGGCCATAATAAAATGAACGATAAGTCACCAAATACATTTTCAAAATGCTAAATATTTTTTACAAACTTCTTTATGTATCTGTCAATTGATAAGAAAATGTAAATCTATTAGTTGATATTTCACCTTTAAAAATGCATCATTTACTTTTTATAATATTAATCAACAAACTCGAAAATTAAGTTTTTCATTAAAATGTGTTTGGTGACTTTTCGTTCTACAACGACGATATACATTATACGATATACATATACAATAAATATAAGGATTATTTCGTATAGGCATATTTCTGTTTTCGTCACAGATTAAAAAATCCGTATGTAAATAGAACTCAAATAATATCTTGCATAGTAACATTTTTCTTTGCGAACACAAACTCAAACGCTACAAAGCGAATACTAACAGAAAGAAGAGAATATAACGATTCTTATACACACACTTTCACAACGACAACTCTTCGTTGCTATCCTGTATCATCGCATGGCAACAAACAGACGCATGACAAACAGACAGACGCATGACAACGGAGAGACGCATGACACAGACAGACACATGGCAACGGACAGACGCATGGCACCACACTACATGTATGTATCTAGTACAGCTCTCTAGATGGCAACACCAACGAGTTCTCTTTGTGGTACAACAAATTTCCCACCAAAAATTCTATCAAAAGCTTGGATGCTGCTTTATACGCATTTTTGTTGTTGTTGCACTTTCAAACGAATCAGCGGATTTTTTATTACTTCATGATTTTACAATTAACAAAAAAAGTATATATAAAAGTAAAATAAAAATGTGCATAGCACAGTGCATATGCACAATCGATGTACGAACTAGCGTAGCGAAGAAAAGAGAAAAACATTGTTTTGTCTGTTTTATCTTTTTGAAACGACTTTTGAAGCACTTTTAAAGCTATTTACCGCTTCAAAAGTGCTTCACAGGCCTTATTTTTAAGATGCTTATATTCTTTAGAATTGACAAAAACAAAAAAAACACACATCTTCATTAATGTTCACGTTCATAAATATTTTGCACGCTTTCCATTGTTACTTGTTGTTTAATATTTAGTAATATCATGAATAATTTTGTATATCATTATTACCTTAAAAACATAATAAATACATTAAAATCATAAAAAAACGCAAGAGTCTTCCTTTTCTTGCAGTCTTAGTCTTGCACTTGCTCTTGTTCTTTTTTTTTGCAAAATCTCGATCTTGTTCTCGTTCAAAAAAATGCAAGAACAAGAAATTTTTAATTCTCACTAATGGAAACAAATATCTGCCTTATACTTGAAATGTTTAAACTTGTCGAACTTGCACTTAATTTTTCGATTTTCTTAAATAGTTACTGAGATGTTAATAATTTGAAACTTTTTTTACATTTTTTCTTGCATTACCATTGTTTTGTTTATTTCCGAAATTGAGCTGTTTTGAAACATCAGTCAAAAATTCATTAAAAGACTTATAAATAGTATTCTATTGAATAGATCCTTTAAAAGAATATAAAAAATATTCAAATGAACTTTTCAAAACTTGTCCCACTTACCCCAAGCTCCTCTATATATATTACTAATAAAATAAAGAAAAAACCAATATTATTAAAATTTGAATCATTTTTTAACGTAAAAATTTTGCTTGGAGTTGCAGGTGTTTTGTTGTTAATTCGATTAATGAAACAAAAGAACAAATTTTAGACCAAATACCGTTGTTTTTGGAAATATCGTTTCTCGAAAAACAACGTTGTTGTACAAAAAACAATTTTTGTACAACAAAACATTTTTATTTTGGTAACTCCAAATTTTATTAAATGACATTTAAACATGACCTGTACTTAAGATCTTCTATATAAAATAAAATATGTTTTTCTGTTTCTTTTTATACTTTTTTAAAAACCGTTTTAAACCGGTATAAAACCGAAACCGTTTATATCGGTTTTGGATATCGGTTTATTTCTGATTTTCGTATAATGGTTTCGGTTACGGTTTCGGTTTTAAAAATGAAACGGTTTTAAATGGATATCGGTTTCGGTTTCGGTTACGGTTTCAATCCTTGGTTTAAATCATTATTTAGTATTTTATTATGAAAAAAGTTAAAACCTATTTATTTAGTTTATAAGAGTATTTTAATTTATTTTGATTGATTTTACTACACAATGTATTATTTTTTTGTTTTCTACATATTGCAGAAACTGTAGCATATTTTTGTGATCGCGTCTTTTGGACTTATTTATTTTTGCGCATATCATTCTATTTGGTACCAGTAAAAAAAAATATAAAAGCGTGTGAGCTTTGTATCGTCAGAACTTATCATCAGGAAAATATATTTGTTATACACACATTCATATGTATTTATAACTATCCATTTTGAGAGAATACATTACTAATTTTAGCTAAATATGTTGGTTCAGTGTAGAAATGCTGTATGAGATGCTCAGAGGAAGCTATTACCCGCTAGCTAATACCAGAATACAAACAAAAATGATTTTAAGGTATGTCGCGTGAATGTGCCCCTAAGATTAAAAATACAGAAGCACTTTAAATGCGAATTTTGGACTTAACTGTACAAAAAATCTAAATTTCCTGAAAACAATTAAAATTTAATCGGATTAAACTGTGTTTGATATAATTTATAATATAAGAATCTATTCCACGGTAACTGATTGGAAAATCCAAAAAATAAAATTTTTCTCCAATTATAGAACGTGTGAGGATCGGCTTTTGAGGAATTTTTGGCTAGATTTTTTGTTTTTGTTGCAACATAATGTAAAAGGGCTCTCCCAAACATAATATTGCAGACACTACATATATTTCAAGACATTCAAAGAAATCTTTTCTATCCGCGTAGTATCAAAAATACAAGAGAACTTTAAAATGTAAATTTCGCCTAAATTGTTCAAAAAATCTCAATTTCTTCAGAATATATACTTAATTTTATGATATTAAACTGAAAAATATTGAAATATTATTGATTTCACTTATTTAATAAATATTTCATAAATAACCATATTCCTTATAATTTTATACCAATAAAGCGTTACCAACCTCTATCTTTGACGGCTTTCATAAAAGTGAAACACGCAAACGGATTTAAATTACATTTAGCTTATATTCAAAAGCGCTAAGATCTGCCCGTAAATTTGTTTGTGAAATGTTGTAAACCTCAAATGTTGTAGCTCAATTTTGGCAGTAGAAAAAAATTCAACCATGATGATATGACAACCGAATGTGCAGTTGCACGAACTTACATTTCGGTAATAGTAAAAGAAGATACGTTCATTTCAATGACTTGAGGTTACAACAAATGTATTTTGGATGCAACACTGAAAGGTTGATTCGATTAACCCATGCCAAAGAGGATTTTCCTGTGTGTACTGTTTAATGTAAATACAGTGGCCCAGCCTAGGTACCTTTTCCATATTTTATATTGAATTACGACAATATTGGTACAAATAATTAAGGAAATGTAATTTATTTCAAAATTATAAATTCATGATCTACTTTTCTCTCTCTCTAAAAGTAAAAAATTAGTTTTGAAAATATACCTATATATTTGAAAGCAAAACCCTTAGCTTCTCTAACAGCAACATTTAAACAGAATAATTGCCCGAATTTTGTTTTACTTATTTCAAATATAGAAAAAAATAAATAAAAATGATTTAGAAATTAAAGTTGTGCTATCCTCAATATTTTGCAGGGAAGAATGCCTCTTCATAAATATCGTTCTTCTGTTTGTTATTGATTTCAGTTGTTAAAATTTATAGGCAGCTTAAATTCACGAATATTCAAATCTATAAATTATCATCACAACAGCAACACAAAAAAAACACAAATAGACAAAATAACCGTTAAACTAAAAACTCAAATTTATTACATTTTATGGGCAAAACATAAAATAAAAAGTTTACAAAACACAGCGTCGCGCTGTGCAACATAAATAAAGTTCAAAACAGTTGAAAACATCGTCAAACTCACCGAGACTCAAGTAGAAGATGATGCCGGACAAGGCCATCACAATGGACAGCAGACATCCGCCGATGGCAATGCTGCGTCCGTAGACCATCGCCGGAAATACCAGTTGGAGGGTGGGGTGGTGCGAAGGCGACGTCGACGGAGGCGTTATTTATTCTTACAAGAGGAACAGTTGAGGGTGCTTCCGTCTTATTTAGCGATTAATCATTGCTGCTTTGTTTTTTTCGTTTGATTAACAATAACATTTTCTTTTAATTATTGTTGTTGTTTAAAGTACGTTGATCCTCTGATGATCCTTAGCGCGAGCTTTCACTTGAAACGCGTTAACAATTGTTTTTATTTTTTTATTTTTTTTATTCTTTTTATTTTTTTTTTTTTTTTTAATATACTTTTTATATTTCTTTTATAGCATTTAATGTAGTCTATTAATTAAATTGTCAACGTTTATATCTTCATCATCGCACTTATTATTATCATCACACTTATCATCATCATCACCACCATTATCTATTGCAATGATATTTCTATTTAACTACACCGAGAAAAAAACGTGAATTTTAATAAAAATAAAATAAAAAAATATTAATAAATGTTTTCATTTTAATCGATTTACATTCATGTCACTAGACCATAGTTTATAGTCACGAATTTGATTATTTAATCTAATAAAGATTAGAATCTTAAAATACCATTAAATTCTACAAAATACTATGAGATGTCCATTGATTTTATTTGAAACTACATATTTGTTTTTTGTATAATTATTTAGAGTGTTTTCAGTAAATTATTTTCACGGTGTAGAATATATTTGCATTGCAAATGTGGCAGCAGTTTTGAACAGTTAATAGCACGATAACCATTTGTTAAATGCTTTTAGGCGCACGAGACAGCTTGGCCACGCAGGCAGGGAGGCAGCCAGTCACCCAGCCAAATCTTCACTTTTGGTCTTTATGAACTCGACTCAACTTGAGTTGGCTTGACTCGGAAGAGCATGATATTAATGTATTTCCATGCAAATGATTATTAAAGGCAGTGATTTTTAAGATTTTTGGTGTTTTACTTTAGTACTATTTACTTTAGTAACTATTTATTTATATATTTTAAAATCAAAACTTTCTATTGGTAACTGTCTTAATAAATTTTAATGTTACTCAAAAAATTAAAAATATAAACTAAATAATAAGAAAACTTAATTCTGATTTTGATTTTTTTGAGTTTGTAAGCAAAATGGGCAGTGGTACAGAAATTCCCTTAGACGTTCGTAAAATTTCATCAATCTTTACCTACAGCAAAAATCTTATCGCGAAATCGGTAAAATAGTTCAGAGGTCATATTCAAGCGTACGAAACATTATAAATCATTATGATAATACCGGACAATTGGTACGTGAGGACAGATCTGGACGTCCAAAAAAATTTACACCGCTTCAGGAACGGATTATTGTAGCTGCAGTGAGCCAAGATCCAAAGATTTCCGCTGTAAAACTATGCCATGCAATGGAGGAACGTTTTCAAGATACTTTCAACCCACAAACTATCAGAAATACTCTCAATAGAGCTGGATATCATGGGCGAGTTCTCAGGCGTAAACCATTTATTTCAACTATAAATAAAAAGAAAAGGTTGGAGTTCGCCAAACTGCATTAAAATGAGCCGGAATCATTCTGGAATAGCGTTATATTTAGTGATGAATCAAAGTACAATCTATTTGGGTCAGATGGCGCGCAAAAAATTTGGCGGAAACCTAACAAAGAACTGCAGGAAAATAACATACTGAAAACAGTGAAACACGGTGGCGGTAATGTCATGATTTGGGGGTGTATAGCATCTTCTGGAGTCGGTAATCTTGCATTTATTGATGAAAAAATGGACAAGTATCTATATTTGAACATATTAAAGAACAATTTAGCACCCAGTGTTGAAAAGTTAGAGCTAAATGGGAAACCATATTTGTTCCAACAAGATAACGACCCGAAACATTCGTCGTTTCTTGTGCAGGAATGGCTAATATACCATTGCAAGCAATTCAAAACACCTCCACAGTCGCCGGATATGAATCCAATTGAGCACATTTGCCACCTATTGGGTAAAAAAATACGTAGTCATCACATAACATAAAAGGATTCGCTCAAGATGGCAATACGCACAGAATGGAGAAAAAAAACACCTGCACCCAGAAAAAAATACTATATAAATAATTAAAAATAGGCAATAGGATAAATTATTGTTTTAATCGGAAAATACCATTAAATACCAAAGAATACCATGACATTGCCATAGAGTTTATATGAAAAAGATTTATTTTTTGAATACTATTAAATCAATAATTATCCTATTGACCATTTTAATGGGATTTGAAGGTTTTTTTTTTCTGGGTGTGAGGAGACATCCAACTTAGTAAGAAGTATGCCTAGACGCTTAGAGGCAGTTATTCAGGCCAATGGAGGTGCAACCGAATATTAAGTGTCCAAAACTTATAAAAAGAACCTTATTTTTAATATGTGTGCGTAAACTTTTTTGATGTAAAATGTTTACTTTTTTTAATTTTCCTACATTATACCTGAAATACAAATTAATTTAAAATAAGAAATACTCTTAAAAATTAATTAAAATGTGTAATATTTCGGGGCGCAGAAGTTAATTAATAAGACATTCTGATTAAAAATGCTGATTAATCAATTAATCCCAATTTTGATTAATCATAATCCTGATTAATTGACTAACCAATGTTCTGATCAGGGATTGTTACCGTTACTGTTACCGAATTGATGGCATTGGACCATACCTTTTACAGATATAAAGGGTTACGGGAATCTTAAATACCAAAATTTGTATTTTAGTATAAAAAAAATACAAAAAATGATAATCTGGCAACTCCCTAGAAAGAAATACTAGAAAGGACCCGTGCACATCTTCACCCGTGATAAGTTTTTGTAAATGCAACACAATATCGTTTTTAATGTGAGGATACATTTCTCTCGCCTACATTGAACTTAAGCACTACTAAAACTCAAAATGTAAATCGAAATAAAAGCTGAGGTTGTATGTAAGGTGGTACGCCCCTTTCCCAAAACTGCCCACTTTTATAACACTGCTCTTAATAGGTAAGGTGCAGAGCTGTAAATGTAATGACTACGATTACGATTCTTTAGTAGTCGTCGTCAAAAATGTTTACTAAATGTTTTTTTTATTTTCTTCACAAATTTTTAAATTATTTTCAGATTATATGCAAATAATCAAAAAAAGTAGTGAGACCAGAAATAAAAGTTACATATTCTAATGGATTCGGACATTCTAAGAACAATGGCGTTTTCAGTTTTTTCCCTACACGTCCAGTTTCAAGGATATTTGAGAAAAACGAAAAACCACGTTTTTGAGGATTATGTAGGTTGGTAAGCGTTGATTTTAATGTCAGACTAATTTTTATTTTATTCAAAACATGCATAACAGAACACATATTATATGTACATATCAATTTTCAAAATTCCTTTAACATGACCTGAGATATGATGCAAAAAGGACTCATTTTTGGGCTAAAAAAAGACCAATTTTTGAGCATTTGTTCCTCAGTTCCCAGTTGTATACCATTCTTGTGCTTTACATTATAAGATAGCAAATCTCATGTATTTAAATACTGGTTTATTTAAAAAAATCGTAAACGTCAAAATTGGCCATACGAATTAAAAAAGGTTTAAAGTTTCAAAAAAATAAAATGAAAATTATTAACCATAATAAATTCGTAGAAATATTAGTAACTCTTCCTTTTTTTTACTCTTTTACAATATTATTGTGGTAAGGGAGATAGTTGAGTAAAATTTATCAATTCATTGGACCTTTTGATACCGGTTATGGGTTTCCGTATTTGTAAAATATTATTATGAATCAGGTTTTATATCTGGTATTAAGAGGTTCAATGAATTGATAAATTAGACCTAAATATCTCCCTGACCAAAAGATTATTGTAAAGGCGTCAAAAAATACGAGTTAATAATATTTCTACAAATTTATTATGCTTAATAGTTTTATTTTTATTTTTTTAAAACTTTTCGCTTTTTTTTAATTTGTATGCCCAATTTTGACGTTTACGATTTTTTTGAATAAAACAGTATTGAAATATATGAGATTTGCTAACTTATAATGTAAAGTACAAGAATGGTGTACAACTCGGAACTGAGAAACAAATGCTCAAAAAAATGTCCTTTTTTTGGCCAAAAATTAGTCGTTTTTGCGCCATATCTCAGGTCCCGTTAAAGGAATTTTGTTCTGTTATGCAATATTTTGAATAAAATAAAAATAAGTCTGACATTATAATCAACGCTTTCCAACCTATAGAATCCTCAAAACGTGGTTTTTCATTTTTTCATATATCCATTTATAAAAAACCCACTAAGAAATCAGCTTCATCCATAATGTTTTTAAAATCGAACTACATTTTCAAAAATAAATAACTGTTTATCTTTTTAATGTTTCTCTAATAAAATAATTAAAAAAAGAGTTGTATTAGCTATTTTATTGTTTATTTTTTACGGCGTTACCCATAAATAAAACAATGTTCAAAAATTTACGCTTTAAAATTATATCTAAATAAAAAAAATGTTACTCTCACCGGTAAAATACCGATAATTGCCGGTAATACCTTACATTTTCAAATCAAATACCGTCACCGAAAACGAAACTGTTACCAAAAGTACCTCAATACCGTTATCCGTTACCGTACCGTTATTCGTATCGGTTACAACCCTTGATTCTGATTAATCGAAAATATTGATTAATGAATTTATCCGTACCGTTATTCGTATCGGTTACAACTCTTGATTCTGATTAATCGAAAATATTGATTAATGAATTTATCAGAAATTAAATATTCAATTTGATTAATCGATTAATAGCATAACCCTAATATTTTCATAGACATTTTTTTTAAATCGTAATTAAATTTATGGCCAATATTTTTAAAAACATTAATATTAAACCAAAATATTGTATTCGCACAAAATAAAACTTTAAACTAAATTCACTGAAAGTATTAATTATAATTTTAATAAAAAATTCAAAAAAACAATATATAGATTAATTATAAAATTTTTATTTTCCTTTAGTTTTGATACGATTTTAATATTAAAAGTCTTTTAAACGAATATCGGTTTCAGTTACGGTTTCAAGTTTAATATAAATATTTGATAAATATATTTTTTATTTTTTTTAACAGAGGTCGATGAAAATAAATTTAACAACTACCTTTGAACTGCACAATCTAAAAAAAAAAAAAACACACACACACAAAATAAAATAAAACAACAAAATCATCCCAATATTTTGCATTTTTTATAACGTTTAAATGCATAACGCGTGCCTTTTACATTACAGCGATAAACCGAGAGCAGCTTCAATTCCCATCAACGCAATTGAACGCAATTTAGTAAAAGTGTCGTAAAATTCGTTATTATTATTATTGAAGTTGTGGGTGCCACAACACATTATGTTATTGTAATTTTTGTTATTGTTGTTGTGATGCTGTTATCAACACTGATTAAGCCGCTTTAACACTTGGACAAGAGTCCTGCGTTATGGTCAACTATTTCTCATTATTTTAATACACTAAAAAAAAAAAAGTATTATTAATAATATTAAGGATTATTTAATTTGAAATAGTTTAATTTTGCAAATACTAAGTAATTTTCTCCATAAATTTAGTAAATGTTTTTTTTTTTTTTTTCAATATATTTCATATAATTTTCCTACTTTGAAATATGCAAATTTGAATTTCAAGTTAAATTTTCCTTAAAATTAGGAAATTGTTTTCTGAGTGCACAAATTGTCACGCACGAACACACAAACACATTCAGGTTCAGAAACACACACACACCAGCAACACCGCAATACGTAGGAATCGCTCGCTTAAATGCACTCGTTAAATCGTTAGGTGGCCACACACTTTGTGTCGGCTCTTTTCATCACTAATAAGTCGTGATATTATGTTGTCTTTGAATTCGGCGAACCTTTAGATTTCGGACATGACATCCTTGCGTTGACGCGAACAGCATTCAACTGAAAACCGAACTCAACGGTGGCCAACCGACTGCTGCGTGATTCTTGCTGTCGATGATGATAATAATGATGATGATGTGCTGCTGCTGCTGCGGAGACCAATAATGCCCCAACCGTTGTTGATGATGATGTTTGATGATTTTGCAAACAGCAACAAAATGACAAAAAGTGAATAATAACCAAAAAAAAAAAAAGGATACACGGATCATTGCTGGCGATTGTTGTGCTTTGTGTCGTTACACTCAGACAAATTAAGTTTGAATAGTTGTAGGTATGTAGTACTTACTTTTAAACAATTTTAATTAATATAAAATATTTCATTTCATTGTGTCTCTGTTTTTAATTGCATTTGTTTACAATGCGGTTTTGTGTTTATGGAACAGTTACAGTTACCACTTCCAATTGCTCAAGAATTTCCTTTCATTTGAGTAACCATATGTACAAATGGTAAGATGTACCAAATTTCGATTTTTTTTTTTTTGGAGCTCGCGGGAAAACATTATTTTATATATTTGACCATAAAGTCAATATATATGTAGGATACGATATATACGATATATTTACGATACGAATGCGCCACCAAACAAATGTTATTTCCTTTGTTTACACTCAGAGAATTTTGATAATTTGTTAAACAGACTCTTGTTATTTATACATGACACTTTCAAAATAAAAAAAACAACAATTAAAAAAAATTAAACAGATATTCATGATAACTTTACATTTCAAACTATTAAAATTTGGTATCACAAAAATTAATTAATAACGGGTTTTTCAATAAGAGCGCTACAAAAGTTTTTTTCAAGGGTTTGCCATTTCATGATGGAAATATTCGAGCCAACAACGAGTCGAAAAAATTTACTACCGTTCTACTTTGTAGCGTCCCTGTTGAAAAACCCTTTATGTTCATATCGTCACTATCATGCCAAAGAAGCGAATGTGTAATTTTTGACATTTGCTTTTTTTACATTTTTGAATGAAGTTTTTCCTCAAGTATACTGTGCCAAAATCGTGTGTGGTTTTGTTAAATATTTCTAGCCACAAAAGACAAAACCAAAAGGGCGAATTCGAAAAATTGAAAATGATGTCATGCCAAAAGGGCGAATCTATTCGTTTTTTTTTGCCATAACTTTTGATTGGTATAAGATAAAATAGTGGTGTAAAGCCATCAATTGTTTGTTTTTAAAGCACCTATCGATCATCATCATTATTTGAAAATATTTTTTTGAATTTTTATCATCTGCAGAAAAATGTTTGGCAAATTATTTTTAAATAATAATTCCAATCAATAGGTGCTTTGAAAACAAACAATAAATGTCTTTACATAACTATTTTATCTTTCACCAATTAAGAATTATAGCAAAAAAAACGAAAAGATTCGCTCTTTTGGCATGACAAGATTTTCAATTTTTCAAATTTCTTCGTTTTTTTGCTATAACTCTTTATTGGTGCATGATAAAATATTAGTGTAATGACATTAATTGTTGGTTTTTAAAGCGATTGGCATCATTACAAATATTTGTCTTGCAAATAACAAATAGCAAATTAATATTTGGAAAATTATTTTAAAATAATGATATCGATCGATATGTGCTTTGAAAACAATCAATTAATGCCTTTACATCACTATTTTATATTGCACCAATAAAGAGTTATAGCATAAAAAACAAAAATATTTGCGTTTTGGTCAGAATATAGCCTCACAAAATCCATAATTATAATTTATTAAGTTGTCCAATTCTACAGATATTTTATATACGTTATAATAATTGATGAATAAACCGAAGTAACAAAATAAAGTTAAGAAAAAATAAATTTTACTAATTTTTAAAGCACTTCAACTTTAAAATATGATTTCCCAACATTTTTAAAAATGCACATTCGCCCCTTTGACATGACAGTGACGATATGTTCTGTTTGATAAAAAAACAACATGAAATCTGATTAATTTCTGTTTAAATTTACATGATTCTTCCCTGAGAGATATGTGGTTAATCGATTAATCAAATTATTTGATTATTCAATATTTGATTAATCAAAAATTCTGCTAAATCAGTACATTGATTAATGAGTTAATCGAAATTGTGATTTATTGATTAATAAGAGTTTATATTAATCAGAATTTCTGATTAATAAACTTCTGCGTCACGAAATATATAAAAATAGTTTACTGTAAACATTAGGCACTTCCTTTTATTTTTTAATTATTTTAAATTTTTACTGTATTTAAGTTGACAAATTTTTAAAATTATTTAATTTTCAATTAATCAAAATTCTGATTAATCAGTTTAATCAAAATTCTTATTAATCAGTTTAATAAGGTTTCAATTAATTAGGTTTTCTGATTAATTGATTAATCCATTAATCAGAATTTTGATTAATCAAGATTTTGATAAAACATTATCATAGTAGTTATGCCAACTAGATATCTAGCTGTGCATAGATATCTATTGTGTAAATCAAATTTAGCAATTTCAACACTTTATACACCATATCTAGTCGCCAATTTGTAGTATATCTTGCACGGTCGATTTCCTATAGTTATCTATTAGGTAAATAAAATTCAAACAAAATGTCAAATAAATTTGTATATTTGTTGATGTCAAAAATATGAACAATTTCACGCACAAATTTTGATTTTTTTATTTGCAAAAAGATATTTCAACACAAAACGTGAAGGGAATAATCAAATTGGCACGTTTTCTTGTCTTCCAATTTTCACAATTCGCTGAAATTATTTTTTTTTTGAATTTGCTTTAAAATTATTGCCGCATTTATTGAATTTTTAAAATTTGAAAGTTAATTTTATAACAAATTTGTCAATATTTAAAAAGGGTAGAAACGTGTAGGTAAAAAAATAGTTTAAATTACCGAAAGATATATACCTAGTAGGTAAAGATATCTACTAGGTATGAACACCAATAGATATCTACTCGTTAAAATTGCGTGCATTACAAGGGCACTCCTTACTATTGAAAATTCTTTTTGAATCATAGATGCACGTTGTCGTAATTAACTGATAACATTGCACTGTTCCCATAAAATGTAGAAAACCATTGTTTTAGTGAACGTACAGTGTTAATCACACAATAAGATTTTGTGACTAATTTTTAATTTTTAAAAATATTTTATTGAAGTACGACACTTTATACATATGGGCATTTCCTAGGGTTCCGGACGGGACATTCATACGCTAAAAACTTTAATATCTCGAAGGAAAATTAATGAATGTACTTGATTTTTCTTTTTTGTGCAAGTAGTATTAAAATATGACTAAACTATATGTATATGGACTATAATTAATAGTTGTTTCTTTTTAAATCAAGAGTTTTCTAATTAATTCAATAGTATTTGAAAAATTCAGTACCATAAATTTAAATATTTCAATATTATTATTTTAAATAGAATAAATACTGTTGTTTTAATGGTTTCCTCCTACAAACATTTTCGATATGTACGTCATACTGCGTGTTTACTCAAAATGGTCGCATGTATTTTTTTGGAATAATCCACATTATTAAACGCGACATTGGTAAGGACTCAATGTATTTAATGTAAATAAATTATATTTATATATTTATTTATATTTATATTTTTATTTATTATAGAAAATAAATAATACATCGAACTTCTATTATGGCAACGGACTCAAAAATAACTGCAGGCTCAAGAACTACAATCAATTATTGGAAACCAAAGCAAACGTTAAATGTTTTATAACCTTTTGCAGCAAGAAGTGTCTTTTTATGTGTGTGTTGTAAAAGTGAATATCAATTTCGACATTTAAATAAAATAAATTATACAATAAATTAACCAAAATACATTTTACCATAAAATTAATAATACGTATCATTAAATTTGTATAGGTCTTTCTTATTGTAATTAAAATATCACATTATAAAATTTATGGTACAACCACACATTGTATTAACAGTTTCAATATTACTAATAAAAAAACTAATAGGACGCATCCCTATTGACCAATTTTAATGGTATAAATTATTGTTTTTATATTGAAATACTATCAATTTACCATGATTTTTTTCTGGATGTACATATAAATTAAATAGTTGTCGTTCTGGAAGGGACAAAAACGGAATATTCCAAAAAGTCGGCAAGTTTTGCTTGATTATTTTTTTAAATTATTTTAGAAAATTGCTGAAATCATATGCTTTATTTGTATATTTACACATTGTTTCCTAAGATTATAGTTTTTTCCTAATAAATCACAGAAAAATTCCGGACGGGACATCATTTTTTTCTTTTTCTAAAAATACTTTTTGCGTACAAATTATTTTTTTTTTGATATTTTAGAAAGATAGCTGAGATAATTTACTTTATTTTTGTATATGTACACTTTGTTCCTAAAGTTTATAGTTTTTTCGTAATAAATCACAAAATAATTCCAGACGTTCAGTATGAAAATTTGCACTACGATTTTTTTGCTAAAAATAATTTTATAACTGACAATATTAATGATCATTATTACGAAATAAAAAGTGATGTACGATCCAGAGGTTTTTTTTAAGTTTATATTTTTTTTTTCCTTTTTTGTAAAATAAATAATTGTTTTTGATATTTATTTTCACTTTTGGTACTCAAAGTTACGGACGAGAAAGATTTAAATTAGCTCTAAAAAACTTTCTAGAATTACTAGGAAATATATGTTTAAATTTTGAAAAATGACGAGTAAATTCTGCTTTAGAAACATAACATTCAACTCTTTAGATAGTTTATAACTACAAACTTGCAATTGCTGAAGAATTTCCTTTCATTTTATACCCACAAGAAAAAATGGGTGTACCGAATTTAATTTTTTTTTTTTTGGAACCACAAGTCGGTTCGCGAGAAAACATTATGTCATATATTTGAACATAAATTCAATATATATTTGACCAAAATGTTCACTTAAGCGAGTAGTAAATAAAATTCATCTGTAGATGTAAGTTTTATATGAGGCATTTGCACATAAGTTGTTGGTTCACAGTAGAGATGGGCATGTGAGCTTGATTCACGTGAATCACGCGTGATTGAATCTTAATTTTACTCACGTGACTGTGAGTGAGTGTGAGTAGAGCAAAATAGGCCGTGAGTGAGTGTGAGTGATTAGAAAAATTATTTCGTGAGCATGAGTGAATGTGAGTCAAAACTCACTCACGTGCCCATCTCTAGTTCACAGGTCATAATGGACCGATCATGTTTACATCGTATGTATATAGGTAGTTCTATCTAGCTCTTCTAGTTTGTCTCTAATCGTGATTTCAACAGACAGACGGAGGTCATGCTGATCAAGAATATATATACTTTTCCATACCGGAGATGCTTCCTTCTTGGTCAACCCCTGGCTCTATAGGATGATAAAATGAATGTGGAGAATTTTCAGCGAAATCCGAATATGGGAAAAGGACATGCCGGGACCTAATTGTTAGCGTTTTGAAAAATTTAATTTAAAGGATATCTCCCCGGAGCAATAAACTAAATAAAGTAGATATGTCAACTCTTAGGAAATTTCAATACTAATAGCTAAATGGTATGCCTAATACAGAAGCAGTGATTATTTTAACAGGCACTCTTTGTCTTTTTATTTTGTTATTATTACTTTTAATCGTTAGTTTGAGCTAACCATGAATCAGTTTCATATTTATCTTTAGATTCGAAATGATAAAAAATCATTCAAAAATAGTTACAAATCAAAAAGTTTTCGAGTTTAGTTTGAAATATCTTACAAATATTTCGAAATATTGGGATTTATTTATATACTATATTTCATCTTGACAGTTAGTATTAACTAGTTTTTTTGGAAAATTAATTGTATTGTATGATATAATAATAATGATATAATAGTTTGGCGATAGAGTACTGGATTTAGGCCGAGCTCTCTCTGACCATTTGAGTTGTGCGTGTCTGTCTGTATGTCTGTCCGTCTGTCTGTTGAAATCCCTACTACTACGTACGCTGTTCGTTAGGGTGGTTCAAATTCCCTTTTTTTGAACTACAAGTCAACGTACCTCAAATTATGTGAGGGAGTCCCTTTCGTAAGATTTTGGTCAAATTTCAACACCCTACGATTATTGGAAAACGGTGCTACATGGTCATATGTGTTGGCGATCTCCGAACAAATCTTCAAAATTTGTATTTTCATATCGCGATATATGTAATGATAGCATAAATAAATTCAGTAAGTTACATATGGTGATTATGTCCTGAGTTTGTATATGAAGGACATTAAGGACCTTCCAATATATAATAAACACGAAACAAAAAAATGTACATGTTTTTAAATACCTCGTCAAATTCATCAATATATATATCAAATTAAAGCTATTTTTATTTACTTTCTAATGAACTATAATACAATGAAATTGGTCTTAATAAAGATATAGCGCTTTTAGAACTAAAATGTTTCGATTTTTATTTTATGGCTAATTTACTAAAAATATTATATTCATATTGTGTAGTTTTTATATAATAAATACAAGATCTAATGATTTACCTTTAATTTGATATACCACTTTCTTACACCAGTTGCAATATTTAATTATATTTTTAAATTAACTCAAATGCGCCACTCCATACAAATCAACAAAAAAAAACAAAATTTCCAGTACTTTCTCAGAACTTTCCAGATAGTATGGTTTCATATATTTGATGCTTTAATATGAGACGACTCATTTGAGTTATTATAAATAGTTTTAATTAAATATTGCAACTGGTGTTAGAAAGTGTTACATCAAATTAAAGGTAAATGATCAGAGCTTTAATTTATTACATAAAAACTATACATTATTAACATAATATTTTTATTAAAGTAGTCATAAAATAAAATTCTAAACCTATGTTATTCTTAAACCGCTATATCTTTTATAGTGTCAGGCAAATTTGCATTATAGTCCATTAAAAAGGAAATTAAAATAGCTTTAATATGATATATATATATATATTGATGAAATTGACGAAGTGTATCAAAACATATACATTTATTTGTTACTTGCGTATTTCATATTGTCATGTCCTTAATGTCCTTCATATACAAACTCAGGACATAACGGCCATATGTAACTGAATTTATTAATACTATCATTATATATAGTTAACATCGCGATAGGACAATACAAATTTTGAAGAATTGTTTGGTGATCGCCAACACATATGCCCGTGCAGCACCGTCTTCCAATATTCGTAGGGTGTTGAAATTTTGGCAAGATGTTACGAACGGTACGCCCTCACATAATTTGAGGTACGTTGACTCGTAAGGTGTACTTGAGTTTTTTCCATATGTTTCTGAACCACCCTATTGTACGTGCGAGATCGGTCCATTGTGACCTGTGATCCGACCACTTATATTCAAATACCTCATATAAAACGAAATTCTCCGGCGATTGAAAGTGTGTAGTTATTTTCAGTATTCGTATACCCTGGTGACCTATATACCACTTTGAATGGTAACCACACATATATGTAGGGTACTTATAGTCGACCTAGACCGAATATAATTTTGATAATCCTAACTATCATAAAAACACCTACTGTAAAATGTCCCTACTTTAAAATTTCCCATGTGATGCTTCCCAACTGGTTATTACTTTAATTTCGATTACAGTATCAATTAAAATTTCCCCATCAGTTAAACGAACCAATTTAAGAGTTTAAATAATTTGCATATATTTTTATTTTCTAAAATAATTTGTTCTACAAGTGGTGTTTTTTTGTTGATATTATTCTTGTTGGTGTTTTAGTGATTATTTGTATCTTTAAATAATATAAATTTTAATTTTTGATTTATAATTAATGAATATAAAAGGACTTGTTGCAATTTGTTTTATAATAAAGGCAAAATACTATTGTAAATATTCACGTATATTAACATTAAAAATACTACTTAAAAGTTGTACTTTAAGCGAATAAAAAGAATAAAATAAAAACAATTGCTTAAAAGCCTAAAACTAAGCGCTAACATTTACTTGAGTCAAATTGCATTTCAATTCAGTTAACGTTACAAAGCAATTCCTAGCATTTTTCTTTCTTTTAATTATTAATTATATTGAATAAAAAGTATTGCTAATAATTTATAAATTGTTAAACTACTACTTAGGCTAAAGAAAAGGCTTTGTTTTTATTTATTATTACTTATTGCAACGTTTACATTTAGAAATTCTGCTGAACATTTCAATAAAAGCTAATTAACTAATGGCAAAGAATAAGCACAAAGTACAAGAGCATTAAATATATAAGACATAGGTGTACTTTAAAGAGCAAAGTATGCAAAACTATAGACTAGACTGTAATATAAGTTTTAAATTATATTTCATTTGTTTGAAAAAAAAAAGAATACAAGTTTGCTAGAATAATACTACATAATACAAAATAGCTCTGCTTAAATATATTTTAAAATATGTATATTGTTTAAGCACACAAATAATTTCACAACTTGATATTACTAAGCACATATTTTATAGAATGTTTGAATACTTATTGATAAAGTAGCTAATTAATAACAAGGCAACGTAGAGTTGGTGTTGGTGGTGTGTTTAGATTTGCACTTTAAGGCAATAATAAAAGTATAGTTTAAACTACGAATAATAAAACGTTTAACTACTAAAGTATTGTAAAGGCAGTTACTAAAAATAATGCAATGCCTTTTAAGCACGTTTCACATATAACTGGAATGTATAGTGTTTTGTTTAATGAACAATATGTATATATAATATGAAAACAAATACTACTATGCTAGGCATAAATTGCTTTTGCTATTACTATAATATTTAAGTATTTTTATTTTTATATGAAAATATGCTTTTGCATAATTTAAATTTGTGATTTTTAAATAGAGATCTTTTTTGTTTTTTTTTTTTGTGTTTGTGAGTCTGTTGCTTTGTCAACATGTTTGATTTCTGCTATGTTCCACTATTGTTTAATTACACAAATGCGAAGTTGTGCAGCTGGCGCGATATGTAAATCATTTTCCAATTTGTTCCCAAAGTTAAGTTCGTTAATATGCAAAGATTTTTGTAGATGAAACTAGATTAATATTTAGAAATTTAAGTATCGCTTGATAAAGTGCGTTGTCTGTGTTAATTGTTTAATATATATTTAATTAATGCATGTTTTAAACCCAAACGCCATGCGGATTCTTGCTGGTCGGTACTGCGTTCTCCAATTGTCGTGGCGAACCAATAATGCGTCGACTGCTGCCTGGTTTATTGGAACCTATATAGAATAATATTTATAAAGGTAATTATAGATTTGTATGCATTTTTATGAGCTTACCCTCAAGCAAATGCTTAATTTCCTCAGAAGTCGTAACTGTCAGACTCTGCAGATTGACCTCCTTCATTTCGTTGACTAATAGTTCGACCTGTTACAAAAACAAATTTAATTAAATACTTTCAAATTGAAGATATGTTTGTTAAAATACCTGTCGCTTTTTATCCGCAATTGCATTTTCAATTAATAAAATTTCTTTTTTCAAATTTTCCGTTGTTTTGTTCGATGTATCTGTGTTGTGAATGGCCTGATCGATTTCAGTTTGAATACGCTCCATTTCGATGAGGAAATCACGTTCAACATTTTGACTTTAAATAAATGAATCAAAAAAATATTAATAAATAGAATAATTAAATTATTTATGTACAATACAGAGTGAGTACAACATATTTAACAATTTTGCAAAATTTAGAAGAAGTATCTATTATTGAAATTGCTGAAATAAATAAATTTAAATCTTTGGAAGAATTTAACATTACAAGAATGGAACTAATTTATATAAAAATCAATTGTGATCTCTATGTTTTTCTAAGGTCCAGTTTTTCAGTGCTCGTTTGAACGTAATTAAATTTCGTTTAATTAATCTTCTCTTTAAATTAAACGTCGTTTAATTTTGTTAGCAGTTTTTCAGTGATAGTTTAAAATGAACACAGACCAAGACAATACATATGGCACCACAGGCAAATGACAAATAATTCTCTCGATTTTGACTTCTGATAAATGTCATTCAGAATTAAATAAATAAAAAAATTGTTTCAGAAAAATAAAATTAATGTGTTTTTAAATTTAAACAAGAGATCGAGCAACTAAAGTGCACGTGATACTTTTTTTAATGCATAGTGTGCAAAAATACAAAAATTAATAATAATTTGAAAACAGCGCAGCGACAGAAAATAGTGAAAAGTGTTGTGAAAAAAATGCATTTCAAAAACTATTAAATGTAGTTTAAACCATCAGCATCGGTCGTTTAAACTAAGTTTAAACGACGTTTGAAGTTCACTGAAGAAATCTATTTTGATTTTAAACGAAATTTAAACCACAAACAAAGTTCAACTAGCACTGAAAAACTGGCCCTAAGTCTCTATGTTCTAAATCGAAGTCAGACAAAATCTATATATCATATTCCACCTGACGATGCTGACGATGTGCTTTTCAAAAATATCAAACTATTGATAATTAGTTATAGCCTTTTATGTATTTCGCTCGATAGATTATATATGAAATTACGAAGGATTTTTTTTTCACGGTGTTGGTGTATTTTGTGAGATGCCGTTTATTAAAGTTTGGGCAGAATACACTAAAATTCATATTCAAATCGTTTGACTTACAGCTAAGCCAAACTCTGGCGCCCAAGTATTGGTTAAAAAAATCTTCGCCCAAGCCTGGACAACCAACCAAGACTTGTTTCATTAGTGTTCGGCCAACCCAAGTACATTAGTATTCGACCGGTGATTGATATACAGAGTTAATCTATGTCAATAATTCAAGGGGTCATTATATGACTCAAAAAATAAGAAAAAATAAAAATATGTCTAATTTTGCATCCAGTTTAAGATACATGGTGTTCAACAAATGCATAAAATTAAACATATTTTCATTTAATATTTTCTTTTTGAGTCAGGGAATGGCCCCTGATTATTGACATCGATGAAGTAAACACCCTTTATATATATGGTATTGTATTCAAAAAATACTATTAATTGTTAAAAATTATAAATGGAAAAATTATAAATGGAAGCCTTGAACATTTTTAATTTTATTTCTTTTTATTTATTGAAACCGTTTTTCTGACATTAGGCCTAACTTTGCACGCCAGTAATGGCCCCTTGTTATTATCCCATGTTTGACGAGACTTACAGCCAGATATTGTATCTCGATGTGACTTGTCTTAAACAAAAAACTAAAATTTAGTCAAAATTACCAAATTATTTAATCTGGCAGTACTAAAATCAATTTTATTTTAGCAAATACGCAAACCATTCATACTTTTGCGATGACTTGGTTTATAAAATAGAAAAACATAGATTTTCAGTAAACAAAAAACAGCTGTACTGAGAAAGACGTCAAATACTTGATTTCATAATTTTTGAAATTTTTTCTAAGTTACTTTGTAAATGGATTTTTTGGTTGAAAAGAAATGTGTAGTGTATTAAAAAATATTTTAAATTGTTCTGCATCCTTTTTAGGTGCAATTAGTGCTTTGTTTCGTGGAAAAATTAGTGAACGAGACCAAAAATTCACATTATTCGTGCGGTTTAGTTATATGAAATACAATTTATTTTCTTACGTCGGTGCAAACCATGTGGCGTCAGAGGTTTTGCGCTTTACAAAATACAAAAAGTCAGTCACAAGGGCGTGTGTAACTACTTTCGTCAATTATCGATATACAATATCTGGCTACTGGCGCAAGCATGAACCTACCTTGGGCCTATTGTTTCTACCTAAATGGGAATCAGAATTAGTTAGTTTTCAATCATTCAGTGGCGCATCGACGGGCTTCAGAATAGGAGTGAATATCTATTTTTGAATTCTTCAAATCATATACAAAACAATTGAGACTAAATCCGTCACGTTATTTGTCAGGGTTTTGAAAATCCCACAAATTATAAAGATAATCAATAAAGGTTAAATAATGCCAATGTGATTTGTGAGACATACAGTTAGTTAGGGGAAGGGCCACCGCTATATATTTTTTTTTTACACTGGCGATCTTAAAATTTTAATGGTACATCTCAAGTAACATTGTACTCAAAATTTTCGCGAAACTATGAAGTGAAATGGTTTGTTGCTTAAAACACATCCAGATAAATTCTAAAATGTACTCAAAATGTGTTCAAATTCAAGTGTCATAGTTATTTTTTTTTAAAATAGAGTGTCAGATCAAAACATTTTTAGTTTATTTTAAATGATTTTTCAATTTAGGATTCTCGGAATACATTTACGTATAAAATATCAAAATTAATAATCATCACTAGTTCATGATTTTGTAAGTTCCATTAAATGATAAAAATACAGATTGGGTGAAAAAATATAATAAAAAAAAAATAATTTCCGATATTTTTTAAAAGGTTTTTAACGATATGTTTTAACGATACAATTGTACTGATTTTAGTGCATTTACATCTCAAAAGTACGTTTCTACTACGGAGAAATTTTCGGTACAATTTATCTGGCAAAGAAAATTTGATTTTATGTACGAAAATGACCCAGAGCAACTCCTAAACTATTAATCAGATTATGAAAATGGGAAAATAATATCTGTTATAGTTCTGTCCCTTTATATGAAACCAATCGCCAACTTTGCCCTTCAGATATATCACTGAACTGGTCTTAAATTGAAGAATTTGATTCTGTTTAAAATTCTCCAATTGTAGACCAATTCAGTGATAGGTCTAAAGGACTGCATGAGTCCTCATTCAACTCTTCCTATGACAATGCCATGTTGTAGCTACAATTTCATCAAAATTAGGACGGGCATGTGGTCAGTACCCAGCATTATTGCATTTTTATTTGAAAGCTTGATAAAATCTCTGCAAATATTAAATTTTTTATATTTTCTACTATAACTACAAAACAAATGAAAATTCATTGAAAAATAGATATTAATGATATTTAAAGAAATTCCATAAAATATATAAAATTACATAATCTCGAACAAAGACTATCTCGAAATACAAAAAGTTCAGTACATTTTTTTCCAATTTGGTACTATTTTTTCATTGATTCAGTACTAATTTTAAAAACATAAATATTTTTTTTTTTTTGCATTTTTATGTTCTTCAGAAAGTAGGATGTATTTTTAAAATTTTTTATCTAACCATAAAAGTTTCTTCTATAAAATATAGCCCATTAAATGCACTTTAAATTGGTATATATTAATCCACCAACTTGTTTGTTCATAAAATGTTATAGACAAAATACAAAACTATGTCCAACCTACGGACCTTTCCCCTATACATATACATATTTTTGTATTCTTCTAAATATACTGAATTCTTCGAATCATAACTGTTAAAGCATTTTGAATATTTTGAAAATTTCACACTCACCGATTACTTTTCTGTTTATTGCTTATAGCGCGCTGCTCCACCTCAATGTCATCCATAAGAATGCGTATCTTATTCTTGCACTGCAACAGCTCCGTCTCACAATTAGCCAGCTTGGAACGTAATAAAGCGATTTCAGACTTTAAGGTCTTTTCCTGCTGCTTCACTAGCTCGTTCTCCTCTTCAACATACTGCAAAGTCTGCAGCTGTATAAAATACATACAAATATTTAAAATAAACTCAAATATTATCTGGCATGTTCCAAATTCCAATAGAAATACAATTTTTCATACAAAATAAACATATATTAAATAAATTCAATGAGAAGAATCGAATGAATTCAATTCGATTTTTGCGGTCAACTAAAGGGTTTTTCAATAAGAGCGCTACAAAAGTTTTTTTCAAGGGTTTTTCAATAGGGACACTACAAAAGTAGAGCGACAGGGACAGCAAACGACGCCATATTTCTTGCCGATCTTTTGACATTTCTCTTCAGTAAGGTTTGCCATTTCATGATGGAAATATATACGAGCCAACAATGATTCGAAATTATTAAAATTTACTACCGAAATTCGAATTCGTATATCTTTCCATCATGAAATGGCAAACCTTACTGAAAAGAAATGTCAAATGAGCGGCAAGAAATATGGCGTCGTTTGCTGTCCCTGTTGCTCTACTTTTGTAGCGTCCCTGTTAATAAACCCTTAACTTGAAATTCAATCGAAAGTGAATTATAAAACATGAACGAAATATAAGAAATGTAAATCTAACCTGTTCGCTGCCCTGGCGAAAAATTTGATCAGCTTTGGTGATCTCGCGCGATATGGCCTCCAGCTCCTGTGCCTGATCGCGTTCCTTGCTCTCCAAATAGACAATTTCCGCATCGTACTACAGAAAATATTACTAAATACTATTAAAATAAATATTAAAAAATATTTACCTTGCTCAACTCTGACTGTTGCTTTGAGATTTTCTCGCGCTGAAATTTAATCAATGCCAATAGGTCGTTGTATTGTGTAGCCTGAAAAATGCTTTCGCTCTCGTCGGCGGCAACAGCGGCAGCAGCAACAACGCCAGCACCAACACCATCCAAATCAAAATCATTATATTCCGAGACAAACGGATTTCCGCAGACATGCATCTCATGCAACAATGCGCCATTGCAATTCTGACAGACGGGCGAACTCTGGCTGGGCGTTGACTCGGCATTATTGTTGTGATTGCTGTTGTTGGCCTTGGTATATTGCAGTGGGCTGTTGCGCGGCGGCGGTGGATCGCGATACGGTGGCGGCACCAAAGCACCATTCGCCGATATTGTAGGAGTTACATTTTTGTAGAGTTGCTGCTGTTGATCAGGCGTACTGTTGCTGCTGCTGCCGTTGTAGTTGCCATTAAAAATGTCCAAGAGGTTGTCATTGCCGACTGCATTGGCAATGTTGCTAAACATAATTTCAGCGCTGTCGTTGGTAGTGCGACGATCCAGCGCTGTGCGCACATCGGATAAATTGATTTCATTTGTTGATTTGCTTTTAGCACCAATTTGCGCATAAATATTATTGCTATTGAAATTATTATTTTCGTTGTTGTTGTTATTATTAATATTGTTGTTGTTGTTATTACTGCTTGGTGTGCTAGACATTTCAATAGGATTCGAATGTGATTTTTCATGTTTCGGCAACAGTTGTGCGACACTTGACGCTGGCTGTTGCTGTGAATTTGCACCAGTGCCTATGCGCTGTGGAATTCCCTTGACGATGCCAATATTTTCCAATTGCTTGGCATCGTGTGCACTAAAAGAAAGTAAAACTAGTATAATATATATGATTTTTTTAAATAAAAATTAAAAATAAAACACACCCGAAACTCTTGCGCAATTCATTGTTTTCTTGTTGCTGTCGTCTATCCATGTTATGCATTTCATTATTGTTATTATTACTATTATTATTGCTTAAAGCCAATGGCTTTTTCATCACAGCATGTGTTTGGGAATTTTTTTCATTATTATTATTACTATTACTGCTGCTGCTCGTAACATCCATACGTTGTGTCTGCTGCTGCTGCTGTTGCGTTTTAAGCGTCATCTGTTCTGAGCGCTGCAGTATAAACTGCACATCATTCGCATATTCGCCCCATTTTAAAAGCAACTTTAGCGGATTTTCATTTGGCGCCAAGAGACGCTTATTATTGCGCCAGCGTTCGATTAGCGTAAACCGACCTACTTTGCCCGTGGCATGTGCCAACGCAAATACCACATCCTATAGTTGACAAGTAGAACGATTTCAATTATTAATAGGAAATTAAATAATTATGTGTTTTGTTTATGTTTGTTATGTTGCTTGCGATAAGTAGTTTGTTGTTTGAATAACAAACACTTTTATTTATATCAAATAAATTAAATACGCCTTGAGCTGACTAAATAAAATAGTTTTATTCAGTGTTTTAATATTGCCTACGACTTGTAGTATGTTTTTAAGCAGTTTTCATTAATTAGTTATCTTCATTAATTAATTTATATATTTATGATTTCTTAAAAAAAATCCATTATCAAATATTTAATAAAAGAACTTAAAAAATCACGTTTTACTTTTTAGTGTGTGTTCCATATAGTTATCATCAGAATGCTTTTAATATATATTCGTCGCTGTATAAATAGATTTCTCAACCTCTATGTATTTTTTAACATATTTAATAACACTGTTCTACAAGTTGAGAGTTGTTGGATTCTGGTAGATTTCGGTCTCCTTATTCTCACTCAGCATTTGCCCACCACGTCGACATTTCAAGTAGTTGTAAGGTTTTTTTTTTATTTTTTATGTTAAATTTTCGCTCCAAAGTATTCGTTGAAGTATAATACATTTCTTTATCTTTTAAGCCAGCCGAGTCGTATTTTCAATATCATGTACATATATTCAAAAAAGGGGGCAAACATGTGTCACGCCCTTTTACATGAATATGCTGATGCAGCCGTGCAAAAAATAAGACCTTCGGTACTCCCATACCAAACATAGTAAAACAAAAATGTAGGTTGAAGCCTGGCAACGTCTTCTGAGTTAAAGTAGGGATGGGTGGACGGCCTACTGTCAGTTCGCAGGGATCACATTAATTATAGGTCCGATTATCGGGCTCACGCTATGCGTTCTGAGCGAAAGCAAGAGCGAGTGGGAGGCCTACGGCCGGTTCACAAAGGTTATATAAATTATACGCTATATTGCAACACCCTTCTTAGTCAACTGAAGGATTTTTTTTAGGTGACGGAAATACAGATGATCACATTTTTTTGGTGACATTTGAAGCTCTCAATCCCGCTTAAGGTAGAAATTTTTTTTAATTTGTTTATCTTTAACCTTTAAATACACTTGAAAACCCAGTTTAATACCCCCATGATTAATATTGGGTGTTTCCAGGGGAAGGAGCGACAAAAAGCCAATACTTGTAGTCTTTGATATTTTTGTCGGAAAGTGTTCAGTGGTTTTATTCAACAAAAACAATATATCGTCGTCCTAGAACTAAAAGTCACCAACTACATTTTTAAAATGTCAATTGTTAATTTACAAAAATCTTATATATCTTTAAATTTTTGATCGAAGAGTTCAACATTTGTACCAAATGATAAAAAATTTGAATCTATGAATTGGTATTTTAACTTTAAAAATGTACCAATTACTTTTTGTAATAATTGCTAACAATATTGAACTTTAACCCAGCTAACATTTTGAGTCTTTTAAGACTCCTAAATGTGTCCTATTTATGAGTGTTACCCTCATATATGAGCACTTAAAAGAGTCCAAAAAGGCTCCCGACTCCTGGGTACAGGGCTCCATTTTATGAGCCCAAAAACCCTCATATTTCTGACACTTTTATTACTCCTAAAAACACTCAAAAATTGGTCTCCTTTATTACTCTAATTTCAGAACGCTCCTAAATTGCTAAAATCTTAAGATTTTCGTAAAAATGTATTTGGTGACTTTTAGTTCTACAACGACGATATATAAAAAAGTTGTGCAGTTCCAGGGGGTCCAGTTTTTCAGTGCAAGTTTAAACTTGATTTTTTTTTTCTATATTTTTAAAACGTCTAGACGAAATGAAAGACAATAAATAATCAATTAATATAGCATTTTTAATATTTTGTTATTTTGACATTGGCCGAAATTACATTTAGTTTAAACTATATTTAATTTAAAAAAAAAAATGACTAAAAAACTGGACCTTAATGTAGTACAGCTGGAATAAAACGATATCACTTAAATTTCATCATGTGAGACACATTTCTTTAAATCTAACTATATCGCTATAAATTTATATATGATCATTACCACAAAAGTGGATTCGTTTGAGCTATTGATTTTTCTACATATTAACCTGCTCCGACAAAGTTTTCAATTCTTATTTAGCTAAGCACTAAGGATACGCACCTGACAGGTTGTGTTGACGGTGACGCCGCATACAATTCGCTGAATGCCCTCCACCCAGACTTTCAATTCCATGGCTGCCAGCGGCTTACGTAGCAAATGCTCCAAGTACAAATATTAAACAGGTAGAAGTTAAAAAAAATCAAAGTTAATTCAACTGGTTATAATGTCATGTTAAAAAAAGCAGCAGCAGCGCACTTTTTGTTTAATTTCATTATTTGTTTAATTAAATTGCAGTTTTGTCGATTTCAAACACTCCCCCATTCCCAGAGTACCATCAGCGTAACTGTGTGTGTGTGCAATGAATACTCCAAACACTCTATGCGTTGACCTCAAACAAAGCAACTGAGGCACGACGTGCGACTGCACCAAGTGTATTGTAGCGTAACGTAGCGAAGTCAGCGACGGGTGCGTTTGTCGCAAAAGTGTTCCGCGTAGACAAACGCAAAAGAACTCGGAGTCATCTGCACCACTCTCATCCGATCACTATGTTGTTGGTACTTTTCGTGTATCCCATTTGCGTTTACCAAGGGCCACTTTTACGTTTTCCACTTGTCTATCGTTGTTGTACTTGCAATTTAATTCACTACTTCACTTGCACTTCTTTTTCTGATAATTGGTTCGTCTGTTGCAGGAACGACGTTCGCACGCAATGCAGCAGTGAGTAATCTTCGAGTACTCTGAGCCTACTCGTTGCCAAATACTCGTTGGACTTCCGTTTTTTTTTGTTTTTGTCCAAGTGGAACTTTTGATGGCCGGAGAGTAGTACACGGAATGAGGCTAATAATTCTCTCTGATTGTTGGAATTTGGGTTAAACTTTTCATCGACAATAATCTGACCAAAATACTGTATTTTTGACGAAATTTATTAAACGTGTTTTTGTTAACTTGTTTTTAATAATTTGATAAAGTTTAATCGATTTTAAATGTGGCTTTTTAGGGCTATAAAGAAATTTTCCCACTACACATCAACACCAGATAGAAAACGCCATCTTGCCCTTTTGTCGTTTGCTTTTTGCATGACATTTAGCTTCAATTTTGTTGTCATTGTTTATTTTTAAAAGGTTGAGGTGTCAGAGTTGCCAAGATTTATTTTGAAACAATTAATTGAGCTCACGTTTTTTTTTCAGTGAATTGAATTGCAGTACGAAAAAATGAATACGCACAATTTTTGTAAAAACTAATACTGTCTATTCGATAAATTGTCAGTTAATTTTGTCGATGAATTGTATAAATGAATTTTTCATATAATGAAAAATTTACAAAAACAATATTTTTCGAATATATCTATTGTATGACTTAACCAAACTATTTTTTTTTTAAATTTGGGTAGAATTGCATTTTACCGGCCACCTCACAAAAAAAAACAATAAAAAAATAGCAACGCCTTAATTAAAACGAGTTGGGAAAGTTAGGTCACATGGGTAAGTTCGGTCACATGGGGCGAATTTTTATAGTCGGTCGGGCCCGACTATGGAATACCATACACCTTTGGTGGAGATATTAATGAGGAATATTTAATTGTATACCTTAATTTTAAATTTTTAATTATGCTGAACCTCCCCACCCTCAGAATATTATTCACATACCAGAAATGTACGTCTTATATCCCCACAAATTAAAAAAATTATATAAAGTATAAAAAACTAAAAAAAAAATTGAAAAATATAATTGGGCGGACCACGCCTATATTTAAAATTTTGAAAGGCTAATATTCCATAGATTTGATTTTAATAATTTACGGATCTAATTTACACTATGAAAACCCGGGAAATAATGAAAAATAAAGTAGGCGGATCACGCCCATTTTTAGACCACATATTTTTAGGTGAATTCTAACAATACGTTTTAAATTTTGTAACTATACCTTGAATACTTTTCGAGTTATTAGTTTCGAAAGAGTTATATAAAAGTGACTTGTATGGGAGGTGGGCGTGTCCGTTCACCGATTTTGCTCATTTTCAAACTCAGTTCCTACTTTTGGCCAAACTATATTGAGAAGAAATTTCATCGCATTCTGATCAGTATTTCTCAAGTTATTCTGTATTCGGACAGCAAGACGGACAGACAGACAGACAGACGGACATGGCTAAACGGACTCGGGTAGTGATGCTGATCAAGAATATATATACTTTTCCATACCGGACACGCCTCCTAAGGGGCGTTAAAACATGTGCACAAAGTTAATATACCCTGTACCTCATAGGTGTAGGGTATAAATATATGTCAGGTACAACAATCTAATTCCACCCTATGGGGTGCAAAAATATATATTTATAAAAATATATTTTCTATTCTTTAAAATTAAAATTTCACTTAAAGACAGTACCGCTATTTTTCTTTTTTAAGCTTTAACCCAAATAGGGAGGAATTGTGTACTAGCGCAAATTATGATGTTTTACCTTATAATAATATATTGTAGCTTTAATAAAATAGGCAGTATTATGTGCAAAAAATCAATAGTCTGTATGCCAACAAATTAACTTATCTGTAATTATTTCAAATATAAAGTAAAATTAGTCTTTGACAAAACAACTTGTTGCATACTTTATTAAATCATTTAATTTATTTTTAAACATAATGTTATATTTTTATTTATTTTTAATTTTATATAAAGTATTTATATATTTGTATTTGTGTCTTTTCGCAGAATACCCTCACCATACAGTGCAGTAATGGCCACCAATCGCGTATCCAAATAATTGTGTTCGATCTCACAACGATTTCCGACGCCGGCAATTTTCACAATTTGCTTTACATTTGAATTTCGAGGCAAAAACAAAGCTACATTCGTGCTGAGCTTGCGTGCGTGCTCCACCAACTCGGAGGCGCCCACTGGCAGCAAACAGCGCTCCACATCGAAATCCTGTTTGTTTTTATACTTGGGACCGCCCCAGGGCGGACTCAAAAAGACAATATCGCCACGCATGCGTGTAGCGCACATATGAAAGAAGTCACCCACAATGAATTCAATGCGCTGCGATACACCATAAATGGCTGCATTATGTTTGGCCATTTCGATCTTCAGCGGGTCGATGTCAATGGCGATGACGCGACGACACGTCTGTGCAAATTGTATCGCATTGCCGCCGCTGCCACAAAAGCCATCAATCAATATATCACAAGCCAGCCGTGTGGCCAAATGGGCGGCCACTTTTTCTGGTGTCACCGAGAACCAGCTCTCGCGGTCCAAACGTATGCCTTCGTCGAAGCGTGAAAACAGCGAAAAACGTTTGCGCCAATACTTAAGCAGCGTTTTGTCTTCCATAACAAAATCGGGCACTTTACGCATTTTGCGATTGCGTTTCTTTTGCTTGGACTTGACGATGCTCTTTGCCTGCACTGTATGCAGTGACAGCTCTTTATTGTCGTCAGACATTGCGTTTAAATCGATTCTGTATTCGGTCAAGTGCTCTAGGTTTAAATCTTCTACTTCGACGTTGTCGTCTTCCTCGTCGTCGTCGGAGAATAAAGTGCTTAAATAATGCGCGTGTAAGTCTTTATTTTGAAGACGTTTTTTGCTATAAGTCTGTGATCTACCACCAAACGCGGTGGGCAATCCTAATAATTGTAATTGTTGGAGCTCTGCTTCCAAATTCGGCTCCGCGATGGCCTCTTCGTTCTCAATAGTTTCCACGCTTTGATCTTCAATCTGAGAGTTTACTGAATTTTTAAAATCCACAAAATAGTTGTAATAGATAGATGTATATAATATATACTGTTCGCAGTATATTTCTTCAGAATGTTGTTGCCAAAGTGTCTGCCAGCTGATCTGTTCTTGTTCAACGACGATGGGGTCAATTTCTGCAACCCCTGTCTGAAGCTCAACCTGCTTCTCGGTGATCTAAATGAAAAATATTTTTAATAATCGAATAACGGTTGCAATTTCGTTTTGAGCCTTTATTAAAGAGTCGTTACTAAAACCATTATACTTTATTAAGAATCAAACAAATTAATGATTGAATCCTTGAAGTTTAATATGTTTGGACATTTCATTCAACATTTCATAAGGCATGTTTTTGTCTTGAGCAGTACAATATATTGCGGAAAATACAAATTGATTCACATCAAAAAATAAAATAAAAATATATATATAAATTTTGTGGACTTTTAAATCTGCTTTGCCCAAAACAAATCCCTGTTATAAACATCACATACCTGATTCTCCTCAATCACTTCTTTCTCGTCTACCAACAAATCCGTCGTATCAGCCAAGTAATCTTTATACTTCAAATTCCACGCATCCAGTATGAAGTCTTGCCCACAGTACTCCCAATAGCTGCTCCAATCGCGCTCCTGTCGCTGCACAAAGTCTGCCTCAAAACGTTTCAGAAATGTAGCAACAGCATTCAAATCGCTTTCATCGTAATCCAATGTTTGTGAAAAAACAAATAATTGTGGTACCGCTGCAACTGTCTCCACAAAATGTTGCATTCTTAAGAGGAGTTGCCCGACTGTCGTATCCGCATTTGCAACATGCGAATTTCCAAATTACGCTGCAACAACTCCGACGCACAACTGGTTTCGTTGATTAACCACAAGTTGAGGGCTGGTTTGTGCGTTGTCAACAATTCTTTTAGGTACGCTGCCTTTGCGTCTGCATCGGCCAGTTGCAGTAGTTGTTCCTGCACGCCACGCGATGTTAGTGGTATTTTGTTGTTGGACGGTTGCTTCAAATCGAGCAAAAACAGTTCACCGCATACCTCGCAGTAGCGACCGTGATGCAGTTTTGTACCGAAATAGTTGAAGCGTAGCAGACGTAATGTTACAGTTCCCTCCGCAAGTGCGTATTTGCTACAGCAGAAGACGAATTAAAAATTAATTTAACTGTGTAAAATTAAATCTTACCTTGGCAAGGTTGGCACTTTGATGTTCTCCAGCAGAAAGTCACCGTCTGCCGATTCTATGAGTTTTCCAATGAGGGAACACTTTCCAAATGGCAGTTGTGAGTAGTCGTCTTCCAGAACCAACTCTTCCACCAAATGAAATTTAAAATAATCGCAATATTTTAATAAATTTGTAGTCTCTAAAGCACTGCTGTCTTCAGTTTTGTCTACAACAGATGGCTCACAGGACATGCCAAATAATAAAAATATATTTTAATTCACGTGTGATTTGTTTATATAGAAATCAGTTGTCTTCTTATGATAGGGTTGCCAAGCTTATTTTCATAATTATGTTTTTTTAGAATTAATTTTTGGTAATTTTTCATTGTTTGTTCGGTCTTTGGTTTGAACGATGTGGTAATTTGTCTATGGTGGTAATTCCCACACTCAAAAATTGCCACATGTATAATTTTTCTCAGGTGTATGAAAAAGATTACCACACTGTATATCAATTCAATTTCACTGTTATCTATTTAAAACAGCGAAGGGTAAATGCACACTATCATAAACTTTATATTTTTATGTTATATTGCAGAACTATGCTCTAAAAAAATCGTTGAATGCTTTTTGTTATTTATTATATTTTCGTCAGCATTGTTCTTACAAAATGAATGGAATTTATAACAATGGAACAATTTGGGTAAATCGCTACTGACAACCACATAAATACACTCTCAGAATTATATTGTTTCATTTCAACAATATAAGATTGCCAGATCAACACAGACTAATCGCTTTCGTTGTGAAAGCTCTCTATAAACGTTTTAAAATCATAAAAGCTTAAATGCACGCGTGCATCCAAATGCCCTTCGCTGATTTAAAACATTTTGAATATATTTATTTGGAATACAACTAACTCAACAATTTTTTTGTAGTATTTAGTGGTCATTTATGGAAATTTACTTAAAAATGTTGGTAAATTTCATCAGTGGTAATTTTTGAAAATAGTTGTGGTAAAATGAAAATGATTATGGTACATTTAATTTGTTTGGAGATCACAAAATGTGTTTAAATGTTTAAAACGAGAAAAACCAAATTAAAAAAAAGTGATTTTATTACGCTGGATGGTCGATTGTGTTGTGATATTTACAAATGTGAACAAATTTTCGATATATTTTGGCTTGGCAGCATAATTGCAGTTAAATACAGCTTATGGGAATTTTCTGTCCTTGCGGGAAATGAATTCTCAGAAGAGAAAAATTTCCTACGTGTGGGAAAAAAATTCTCACACGTGGGAAATTTTCCACACGAAGAATACTGCTTGTGCTTGGCAGCATTGTGTTGTGATTTTGATCTGGCAACTTTGGTATTTTGTTTGCAACGCATTTAATTCATATTTACGCCAGTGATAATTTTACAAAACAGGCAATAAAACGTGAAAATACATATAATTTTAGTACTTGAAAGTTTAATAAAACGTGAATAATTTAACTACGCAATTTAAAACAACTATTTAATATAAAATAAAATCCAAACTAAAAAATGTCATTCATGAATCCTGTTGATATGGTGGAGGAGGATGCGGCAGATCTTCAATTTCCAAAAGGTAATTACTACAATATGTAGACGACACACAAAATCAGGCAGATATGTGAATTTTAAATTTAATATATGATAAAACAATAAATGAGTGTTAACTGCATGTAGAAGTCAAATAGAAATGCCGGCGTTGCAACAACTGCAGAACACTTTATATTTTAAAAACTAACCTTGCAGATAAAAAAGTAGCTGAAGACTCTACAGCCGACGAAGATGCACGTCTAAGCAACACTACTTCAGAGCCTCTAATTTTAAAACCCACTCCGAGCACCATCTACAAAACAGCCCACTATAATCCGTACGCCTTGGCCAAAGTCACGCAGCAGGTGAGCGATCCGGCACAGCCCAGCGCCTATGCAGAGCTCTGCGCCATCTGCAACTGCGCACTGCAGGAGCCATACATTAAATGCGCCGATTGCCCGCAGCTGCTACTCTGTGTGCAGTGCTTTGCGCAGGGACGCGAAACGGGCGCGCATCGTAACACACACGCCTACATTATTGTGCGCGATGACATAGAGGTATTTGCGAGCAATAGTCAATCGAAGAGCACCGCATGGACGGCACGCGAAGAACGAGTGCTCCTCAATACGTTGCAAAGCGCCGGCTACGGTAACTGGGAGGCAGTAGCGAAAGCGCTGTGCTGGCAACGCACACCTGACGAGTGTCGTCAACACTATCACGACAATTACTTCGGTGGCATCTTTGAGCGACTGCTCGGCCTAACACACGCCAAGCAGACATACTTTGCCGAACGCATGCCATATGTAATGAAAATGCGCAGCGTCGATCCACCACGCAACGATGACATACACTCCATACAGTTTAAGATCATGGCCGGCTATCGGTGCGCGCGTGGTGACTTCGATACGCCGTACGATGTGTCGGCAGAGAGCATTTTGTGCGAATTGCAGAAAGGCGGAGACGCCTGGTCGCCAGAGAACCCTGTGGAAGTTGAGCTACAGTGTGCGCTCGTGCGTGCCTACAATCATCGACTCAAGTAAGTGAACGAGTGCACTTTAAGTAGGTACTGTGTAATATTTGTGTTCTAACATATTTAGAGAGCGTCAGCGTCGTTATCGCATAATGCGCGATAACGGACTCATCATGACCAACCGTACGCTTGGCTGGATCTCGAAGTACGCGGCGGCGCTGGGCTCCGAGGCAAACTGCAGCCGTTTTCTAACGTTTATGCAAGTCTGCGATGCCATTGAGTTTGACAAACTTGTCGAATCACTTAAGTACTTTACTGACTTGCAGCGCTCCATATTTCGGTGGGTGTTTTTGATTGGAATTATATAAAAATAATAACATTTTTTATACAGTCTTTATGAGTTGCGTCAGAATGGCGTGCGCACCTTAGCGGGTGGCGCTTTATATTTCAAGCTCAAGCGCAAGCGTCAAATGCAGCAACGCGAACGCGCCAAAAACGAGAGCTATCGCAAGCTGTACGACTGGCGTAAGCTGGTGCCCAATGGCAATTCAATTGGTGCCATTGTCGCAAATCCATTTGCATTGAATGTCAGCACAACGTCGCTGCATACGCGAAAAAAAGCAGGACCCATGGAAATAATAGGTGTGTTTATTACTTTAAAATGTTTTATATCTTTAATAAGCTAATTTAAATAAAATTTGTGTTATTTGCAGGCATGCCCGGCTATGCCAAACTCACGGAGCATGAGCGCCAGCTGTGCAGCGTTGCCCGCATTATTCCACAAAGCTACATGGACTACAAGAATCTGCTGATTGCGGAAAATGCCAAAATTGGACATCTGCGTCTGGCCGATGCACGACGCCTAATTAAGATCGATGTCAATAAGACGCGTCAAATTTATGATTTTCTCATAGATCATGGACACATTAATAAACCAATATAATATTTAACTATATAAATTGGTTTTTATTTCTTTTTTATATTTTATTTATTTGTTCTTGCTCATTTATTGTTTTATCAATTGTATTGTTGAATATGTCGCATTGCCTGATTTTATTGCATTTTCTACATGTTTTGATTTAATCTGTTTGTTGTTTGCTAGAATTCGAGAATGCCGAAACGCTGCTCATCTCTGAGGTGCACATGTTGCTTGACCATCGCAAGCGTCAGAATGAGTCGGCCGACGAGGAGCAGGAATTCTCGGAGGTGTTTATGAAGACATACGCGTACACGGACAGTTTTCGCAAATTTAAAAACAAAGAAACTATTGCGGCGGTCAGAAGGTGAGTTGTTTTATATTGAGTTTTTATGTAAAATTGCAATTTTTGGACATGTTTTTGCATAAGGAAAAATATTGCAAATGACCTGCAAATGATCTGTAAATGATCAATAATTTTCAATATTCAATAACAAAATCAAATATTTCCATAAAAGTAAAAAAAACTCAATTTGCCTAAATGTGCTTATGTGACCAAGTCCCGCATATATTAGTGGAAATCGTTATTTTTTTAAAATTTAAAATTAAATATAAAATAATTTTTATTTAACAATACTTTCTTGTTGTTTTTTTTTAGTCTACTAATGCAGAAGAAATTGCACAAATTTGAGTTGGCCGCCTTGGGTAATCTATGTCCCGAAGCACCCGAAGAAGCCAAAGCACTTATACCATCGTTGGAGGGACGTTTTGAAGACGAAGAGCTGCGACAAATACTTGACGATATTGGTACCAAGAGAAGTTTGCAATATTAGTTCTTAAACAATCAAAATACAGACAATTTAATAATGAAAAATATATTAACTATACTTCTTTATATAAATTTGGTTTGACTTTATATTTCTGCTACGTTATAATATATAATTTAGCGAATTAGGCGGAGTATAATAGGTGCATTGTGTATATGACAACAATTAAATTGAAAAGTATTTATTTGAAAATGTTTTACTTCAAATTTTTCATATATAAAATTACTAAAACTTGCAAACATCTACTAATTGAATTGTGGAATTTCATAATTTAATAATAAATTTATGTATTTGATTAAAAAAAGATCAACTACATTTTAGTATTTAAATACATTATTTATTTGACTTGATTTTACTACACAATGTATTAGAAATTCGGTTAAATATAAAATTGTGAAATACTTAAAAATCCACATAAAATTTGAAATTTAATCTAAATTTCTGTATACGATAGTTAATATTCTTTATTGGTCGACGAACGTAGAACGAGTCAGGCGCCTGTTCGGACATATAACTGACGGATTAGGTGCGAAATGGGTTTTATTTATTTTGTATTCTGTATAAATATGTCAATATTCTTTTTGAATCACATTTTAACTCAAATATTTATAAACAAAAACGGCAGTTTCACAAATGTTGAGATCGCTAAATGCAGCCATTGACATGGTTGAACCAAACATTTTATAAATTATTTCTAAACGCCCACGGTTGCCTCTTTCCCTCAAGCAATTCTCACAATATCGCACAGAGAAAATTATTACAAATTCCTACCAATTCTCACAAGTTCTCACTCAGAATTTTCTTCGTGTGGAAAATGTCCCGCGTGCGACCATTTTTTCCACACGTTTTAAATTTCCCGCAAGAACTCAAAATTCCCATAAGCAGTATTTTTCCTACAAAACTGGCAACTATGTGTACACTATGGCGTACACTAAGAAAACAAAGTTATTTACAAATTATTTAGATCGTCATTGAGACAACCATCTCTCAAACATCCGTCAAATACGATAAATATTGCTAGCAACCATCTTTCAAATTTACGATTATTCATAGCAATCATCAATTAAACATCTTTCAAATAGGAAGATAGTTGATGAATATTTGAAAAAGGTACTCCATTAGAATTCGCGCAGTAATTTTTATTGAATTGAAAGAAAATGAATCAAATGTATTTTTATTTATTCTAGATTTACAGTAATTCTGTTTTACAGTATCCTGGTATACATCGACATTGTCTTTATAAATCTTTCGAAGGTAAAATTGTACATGGACTTGAGAATTCTTCGCAGAAGATCCAAGTCCGACCGGCGATGCTGTCAAGCAAACTCTGAAAAAAAATATTTTCTGTCACGTGTTGGTAATTTAAATCCCAAAAAGTTTTATTTTCACTTTTACCATTAAAATGAATTATTTCAGTTGCCAATTTTTTACACCATTAGATTTACTTAATTGTTGTGAATACTTGATAAATCAAGCGAAAGAAAAAAGTACGCCATTTTCCTTTTTGATAGTAGAAAAAGTTTTACTTACGTGCGTTTAACTTAAGCTGCAAACCCTCATGCAATGGCGGTGCATGAGAGTTTTATATTCCCAACTCGGGAAGAACTGCAGTTTACCTGCCACTTCAAAAGTACGAACGACTGACCACGCTCTAACAAATGAGTCGAAGGAACCCCGACGGGCTCCTGGAACTCTTCAAAAATCGAATACCCTTTTTTATAATTTAAGAGGATGGACATCATGAGGATGGATATCATCCCGCCGAAGGGCGCTTGGGCATAGGGAGGGAAAAATGTGACGGTTAAACCGCATAATTTTTCATCAATTTTTCATATTCGCGTGAAATGTATTACACGACGTGTCGTCAGCCTCTATAAATTGCTCGTAGGCTACTATTCAAATGAGCACAGTTGCATATTTGGATGGTACTTGCAACACTGCACACTGCGGACTTCTCCCGAAAATAAAATGAGAAGGGATTTATGTAAATTACGTTTCTATCAGAATTTAAACACAAACTAATTTTAAATTAAATTTTTCTAAATGTCAGAAAGGCTGGTTGGGAAAAAGTGATGCCAAGTGTCTTAAAATAGAACGTTGGCGTTCCCGTGAACTAGATCTGGTTTAACTGACACGGGAACACAGCTATAGTTGCAGCAAGACTTTCATAAACATCTTGATTTCTTTGTGTACGCATCTCTAAAAAAAGAGCTTTGAAAGCTCTATGAAGATTGACACAAACGTTTGGCAACGCGACAATGTCACTAATTTGACGTTTATGACGCGACGTAAGTGGCCGACTGTGAATGAGAAAATTTCAATTTCTACTAAAAATCAGTGGTTTTAATAAGTAAATAGTACAGGAATTTAATAGACAAATATGAAAACACAAGAATAAAGAGAAATTTATAAACACCATAATTACGACACACGTAGCAGTGCCACCAAGTGTAGCGCACCGCAAGATTAGCAGCTGTCGCAGCAGCTGAATCACGCATCCAACCAACAGCGACCACATCGACATTCTGTTGAAAAGAGTAACACCAAACAATTTAAACCATGTCGTCCTCCGCCATCTATGTGCTGGACGTCAAGGGAAAAGTGCTGATATCGCGCAACTATCGTGGCGACCACATGGACATGGCAGTCATCGACAAGTTCATGCCGCTGTTGATGGAGCGCGAGGAGGAGGGCCTAATCACGCCCATACTGCAGACGTCGGAGACGACGTTCGCCTACATCAAGACGAACAACTTGTACATTGTATCGACAACACCGCGTCAGAAGAACGTTAACATTGCGCTCGTGTTTGTTTTTCTGCACAAGATCGCGCAAGTGTTTGTCGAGTATTTCAAGGAGCTGGAGGAAGAGTCGATACGCGATAATTTTGTCATTATCTATGAGCTGCTCGATGAGCTTATTGACTTTGGGTATCCGCAGACGACCGACTCGAAGATACTGCAGGAATACATAACGCAAGAGGGTCATAAGTTGGAGATACAGCCGCGCATACCATTGGCTGTGACCAATGCCGTCTCTTGGCGCTCGGAGGGCATCAAGTACCGCAAGAACGAGGTCTTCTTGGATGTCATTGAGTCGGTGAATTTGTTGGCCAACGCCAATGGCAATGTGTTGCGCAGCGAAATCGTTGGTGCCATCAAGATGCGCGTCTATTTGTCCGGCATGCCGGAGCTGCGGCTGGGGCTCAACGACAAAGTGCTCTTTGAGAGCACAGGTCGCGGCAAATCCAAGTCTGTCGAACTCGAGGATGTAAAGTTCCATCAGTGCGTACGGCTGTCACGCTTCGAAAACGATCGCACCATTTCGTTTATACCGCCGGACGGCGAATTCGAGTTGATGTCTTATCGCCTTAATACGCACGTAAATTAAATTTTAAAATTAATAGATTATGCCATGTAGTTTAACTGTTTTTGGCTGCTGCACAGGTTAAGCCGCTCATCTGGATCGAGTCGGTGATCGAGCGTCACGCACACAGTCGCGTCGAGTACATGATCAAGGCCAAGTCGCAGTTCAAGCGTCGCTCTACAGCCAACAATGTGGAGATTGTCATACCCGTGCCCGCAGATGCGGACTCGCCCAAGTTCAAGACGACCATTGGAAGCTGCAAATATGCGCCGGAGCAAAATGCCATCATCTGGACGATTAAATCGTTTCCGGGCGGTAAAGAGTATTTAATGCGTGCGCACTTTGGTCTGCCCAGTGTTGAGAGCGAGGACAATACAGAGGGCAAGCCGCCGATACAAGTGCGCTTCGAAATACCATATTTTACCACGTCTGGCATACAGGTGCGCTATTTGAAAATCATCGAGAAGAGTGGCTATCAGGCGTTGCCCTGGGTGCGTTATATAACACAGAACGGCGACTATCAGTTGCGCACCAACTGAGTGGTTGATTTGCGCGTTCCTTTCATTGTTTTCTTTTTGTATTTAATGTAGACTGTGCGCCTAATAGTTGAAAAAAAAAACTATTGATCGACATTATGTTTAACTGATTAAGCAATCAATGGAATTTTTGATGTAAATCGGCATTTGATTGTTCAAATTTCGATTACACATTTCTCGGCTTTTGATGGTCAATAGATTGATTGGTTATTTTTTTATTAATAAATCACATTCCAAGTAACAATTACGACCAGTACTCAGGCAGACTAGTTTTACTGGCAGAGCTCTACTCTCAAATCACTACCAGTAACCGACCAGTTTTTGACTAGTTTTACAGTGGAAGACCTGTTTTTGACTAGTTTTACTGACAGCGATCTACTCTTCAAATCCCGATCTACTCTTCAAAGCGATCTTCTCTTCAAACAGTTTTTGACTAGTTTTACTGGCGGGATATACTTTTCAAATTCTTACAAGAAACTTAGCAGCAATCGGGCTGGCACTTAAATTGTAGCTTGGGATGCTCTTTCGATTAAATTATGAAAAATTCGATATCGGAATTTTTGGTAATTCATTTTTTGAAATAAAAAAAAAAGTTTATTTGGTTAAAAAAGAAAAAAAATGCATTACAAAATATCAATCGATATTTGCTACTATCAAATAACTAAAATAAACGATAAATCGACTATATTAATTAATCAAATAACCTTTAAATCGAGAATTAATTTTTGATTAATCATAATTTATACAAATCAAAAACCTTGATTCTGTTAATCATTAAAAATGTTTCAGTTAATTTTTGATTTATTAATCGAAAAAGAATTCAATCAGTTGAGTAGAATTTTGATTAATAGAATAATATTTGTTATCTATTATGCGCACATATCTAATTTTATGATTTTTGAATGGTTTTATACATATATAATATATTTTAAATTAGTTTGATTAAACTTTAACAACAACTGTCATTGCGAATCGAAATTGTTCCAACACATTCCATTCAGAAATTTCTATAGAAATACAAGTTTTTCTATTTGTTGCTGTTTCTTTTATTAGCATTTTAGCCCTTTTTATAGCAGCTTTGAAATTGATTTGTCAAAATGCGGCATAAGCACACATTTACTTAAACTGCTCTTTAGTCCATATGTGTTTGAAATAACGCACTCAATGTCGTATTCGAAATTTCATTAAAAACAAATTGTATTAACACTTTATGTATTGTATATTTAATTAAAAACAATATTTTAACATTTTACAAAAATATATAATTATTATCAACAGCATAACATGTAAGTTGGTTACACTTTAAATTATTTAACAATAATATTTAAACATTCTATAAACCAAAATATATTAAAACGGAAATGAGCCCTTTACAAAAGGCATTGGATTGCCTCGTTGTACTTAGAACTAATAAATGCACTTTGTTGTAGTCTCGTTATTGCTGCGCGCTGCCGCTGAGTTTCAAGTGTTTTGCTACACCGTTTTAAGCCTTGAAATCCTTCAAGGGATAGTAGTCCTTGTGCGCATCTATGTGTTTCTTCAGCTCCGCCCTTTGTTCCACCAAATGTTGCGGCATTTCAGCGTAAACACCCTCGAACATTTCAGTCCAGCTGGGCTTTGGCTTCTTTTCCGAGGCGGAGATTTGCTTCAACACCTGTTGGCGCACATCCTTGACAAACTGCTGCTCTGCCGCTTCATCAAACCAACCCTGCTGCAGCATATAATTCTTTAGCTTCGATATGGGATGCTCCACCGAGTTCCAGACCTCAATATCGGCGGCTGAACGATAGGCGGTGCTGTCGTCGGACGTCGAGTGATGGCCAACACTAAGTGCAGAAAACTGTGGTTAACTTTAAAGCTATTAAACGAAATGCAGTGTCAACTACCGATAGGCCATGGCTTCAAAGACAATCGGCTTGTTGTGCTTGAGCACATATTCGCGTGCCAGCTTCATGGCGTTGTAGACGGCAAAGACGTCTGTGCCGTCGACACGTATGGTGGCGATGCCATAGGCGGGGCCGCGTCCGGCAATGCCGTCGCCCTTGTACTGCTCGTGCGACGGCGTGGAAATGGCAAAGCCGTTGTTTCGACTAAAAGTTATTAAATTGTATAGAAAAAACATATTCAAAAAATAATTACGAAACGCACCAGAAAAGTATGACCGGACAATCGAGCGTCGCGGCAAAGTTAAAAGCTGCGTGCGCGTCACCTTCGGAGGCAGCGCCCTCGCCAAAGTAGCAGACGACGCAAGCATCGTTGCCCTCACGTCGCTTCATGGCGTAGGCCGCGCCCACTGCCTGTGGCATTTGCGTAGCTAAAGAGTTTAAATTGTTTTATCAGAACTGCCAAGTTTAATGAATAACGAAACATACAAAGTGGACTTGAAATGGTCACAAAGTTCAATTCCTTGGACCCGTAATGCACTGGCATCTGTTTGCCGCGTCCAACATCATCAATATTGCCGTAACACTGATCGATGAACTGATTAATGGTGAAGCCGCGCCACACCAAGACTCCCGCCTCGCGGTACTGTCCATAGATTAAATCGCGCATCTCCAGTGCTGCTGCGCTTCCAATGTGCGACGCCTCTTCGCCAAAATTGGTCATGTAGAAGGAGATGCGTCCCTGACGCTGCGACTCGTACAGTATTTTGTCCATTGTGTTTAGCAGAACCATGTCGCGGAACATTTTCGTTACCATCTCTTGGCCTAGTTGTGGATCCTGCGTCGCATCAGCAATGTTGCCCTCGCGATCCATCACACGATAAATGGGTATGGGAGCCACATCAGTAGGCATGGTGAGCGAAGGATGTGCCACGAACGGCGCATGCGCACCCGGAAACATTGAGGGATGATCCGAGGAAACATTGTTGCTACAGTGACGTGCGGCGAACGCTGTTGGTAGCTGTCAGGCCGTACATTGGCAGGTCAGAGGTGAATGAATACAAAACGAGTTCTTATCAGTTATGAGCTGGAACACTGAATGCTGTTACCAAGGCTACTTACCACCTGAGCCTGCTTTGCGGCTTGCGTCGCGCAGCGTAGCAATTTTGATGTTTGGCGCATAAACGACATTTTGGTTAAGTTAATTGTTTAAAAATAAATCGAAAATTGCAAAAATAAAATAAAAATAAAATTTATGCTGGTGCTTCAACAGCTCGCGAAAAGTGCAACAGCTGTGAGTTATATAAGTTATCAGATGTCAAATACTTATTTTAACAAATTCACAATTGTATCCTGGAAATTATCGATATATTTTCGATACGCCGACAATACTTCGTAAAATATTCACCGTAAATAATTAATCGAAATAGAAGGCATGCAACTCCCACATTGCAAAGCTTAGTTTAGATCTACAGATTAACAGCCCATGTAACCACAGCTCGACATTCAGAATTGTCAAATTGTTCCTATACGTGTTATTTCCCTATTGCCGTTTACGGAAATTCGGAATGCCAAACCGTTTGAGTGTACCTTAGCATCGTAAGAAGTATAATTGAATTTTTTCTAAATACATTGGAACAGGCAGAACATCGTAACTACATTTTCTTCAGATACTTCTGCATGTAATGGATAATTTAAAAACTGAGCCGCACTATTATCATTATTGTCAGCTCATATAATGGATACTTTACGAACAAAAATCAATAAGATATTGAACTACTCGATTTTGAGATATTTGTTCGCCAACTGCTCAAATTGCATTTTGTTGGTTACGATATATCGAATGGCTTATTGATTTATTGGGTTCGCGGACTATACATCGTAAACAATTCATCGTATCACAATTCATCGAACACAATTCATCGTATGCACAATTCATCGTATGGTCAATTCATCCTATCTCAATTCATCGTATCCACTATTCATTAAATATACAATTCATCGAATCCAATTTTCCAACAAATTTTGACACAACACTTGATTATATGGAAAGTTAAGACGAAGAAGCGATGCATGTGAAAAAGTATTCATATTGTGTAATATGAAATATTTGATCTTTAACATTTATAGCTAAAGGGAAAATTTTTATTTTTATCTAATTGGAATAATAGCTGATTTATGGAAGAAGTGATAACAAGAGAGACCACAAAACGCACAATCTTCCAAAAATCGCACGATTTTTTGGAAAAAATGTATTATTTTTTAAACAAATACAAAATTGTATACCTCTCCTGAGTAAATTTCCTTTCGTTAAATAAATTATTTATACGATGAATTGTGATACTATGTGCATACGATGAATTGTGCATACGGTGAATTGTACATACGATGAATTGTGTATACGATGAATTGTGCATACGATGAATTGTGTATACGATGAATTATACATACGATGAATTGTGCATAAAATGAATTGTATATACGATGAATTGTGATACGTTGAATTGTGCATACGATGAATTGTGTTCGATTAATTGTGATACGATGAATTGTTTAAGATGATTTAAGATGATGAATCGTACGGTTCCCGATGATTTGTTCATACTGTGTATTGTTCAGTAATCAATTATGTTCGATTAATTGTTCGATGAATTGTTGTGTTATTCACAATTGTTGTCAGAGTGACAACATAACCTTAAATAAAACAGCTGTTCTTATCAACAAACATTAAAATTAAATTCATGCGAATCAAAATGTCCACTGAAACACCGTTGCAAACACAAACCTTCTGGAATTGTATATCCATATTTTTGCGTAATTTTCATGCAGTTAATAAGAAAATCTTTGCCTGCAAAATACTTTCTATACAAAAGGTTATCAAAGGTTTGAAAGAACTGGATGCGGAGCACACTACATGGCAGACGCTGGAACAGTTGCAGCAACACGATGATGTTCAGTTGGAGTCCACAACAGAAACAGAATTGAATGCAACCTTGGCAAACAGCGCAGCCGCATGTGCATGCGAAGGCTTTGTGCTACATATGACTTTACTAACAAAAAAATTGACCAACAATATAGAAGCCATCGTCATTGTGGGTAAGCTTTATCTTCACCAGGAATATTTAAGCATTTAATAATTTGAACAACCCCAGACCTACGTAACAACGCATATGTTTGTCGATTTCTTGGCAGCCAACTATTCGATGATTTTGTGATAAAACTGCAGCAGCAACAATTAGAGGTGCAGATGTTGACACAGCGTCTGGATGTCGAAGTAAGCACACGCTGGTGTACGTTTGTACTGCGACCAAAACTATTACGCTGGTGCGTACCCCAGACAAAAGATGGTGCTAGCGACAAGCAACCGTTACAATCACTGCAATTAATTGACATCGAATCGTATAACGATCTATACAAAGAATTAAAAACAAAACACGCACAGCAGGCATTAACCTACTGGAGCACTGCCAATGAATCTACTGATCCGTTGAAATTTATATACGAAGATTTAGCCATCGCTGCCTATTTAATCTGCTTGTGGCGGCGACACGCATGCGCCCCCACAGCATTTGCCGATCTGGGCTGTGGCAATGGCCTCTTGGTGCACATATTGGCCGCCGAGGGCTTTCGTGGTTATGGCTATGATATCAGAGCGCGCAAACTCTGGTCGTTGTACCCGCCACAGACACAGTTGTTGGAGCAGGCCATCGAGCCAGAGCACTTCAAGCTGCCCGCCGACGTCGACTGGCTGCTTGGAAATCACTCTGACGAGTTGTCACCATGGCTGCCTGTGCTGGCGGCGACTGCTTCGCATACGATGCGTTATTTTCTGTTGCCATGTTGTGCCTACGAATTCTCCGGCGCGAAATTTCAGCGACGCAACTCCAACCTCAGTGGCTATGCAGATTTTCTGCAGTATGCGCAGCAAATTTCCGACAAATGCGGCTTTCAAACGTTACTAGATCGTCTCAAAATTCCCTCCACCAAACGTATAGCACTCGTGGGCATTGCCCGTTTGCACTCAGAGTCTGAACATACGATGACGACGCAGCGTATCTGGAGTTTTGTGCGTGCTGAGAGAGAAGCGCATAGCGCAGCAACCGCCGATATTAAAATGCGTGAAAAACATGAAGCAGTGCGGAACTGCACGCAAGTGGACAAGCGCATCATCGAAGATTTGGTGCTTAAAATATTGCAACTGCTTTTAAATGATGCCTCGCAAGGCGTAGCAAATGCTGACGCTTGGAATGCGGGCGGTCGCTTAAGCATGCGTTGCATTGTGGAGCAGTTGACGCGTGAAGACTTGCGTCACATTAAAAGCGAATGTGGCGGCATTAAGACGTTGCTGCGCAATAAACATGAAATTTTTGAATTTTGTCCCAATGATTTGATTGGCATACGTAGGCCGCAGGTGCGACAGGCGCTCAACAACAGTCCGCAGACGGTGAAAAAGCGCGCGTGTTTCTTTCAACAACATCATCCGAATGGCTGTCCGCTCTCGGATGCGCAGTGTACTTTTATACATGTGTAGAGGAGTGGTGGTAGTAAATGCGATAAATTAGGTGTAACTAGAAGACATTAAATCTATTTTATACTGTATACAGGGAGTATATATTTGATATAGAGTTTCCATACAGGTCGTTTCGCTGCCACTTTTGTCAAATAAATTCGAATATTGCTTATGTGGTAATCGAAACAAAAATGTTGTCAACAGACACATTTTCAAATCAACATTCTGATGTTTTCTGCCACTTTTTTGGCCAGTTTTGTGCACCGCTTTCCTCTGGTAACTTCAATCTGTAAAGTTCCACTTCCGCATAACCAATGTTTTCGGCAGCGACGCCAGTAAACTCGGATGGAATCTCTTTTATAAATGTATACTCTTTGCTGTATAGGGCAATCTAGAGAATTAGGAACATAAATAGCCAATAAATTGAGTTTGTACATATATTACTTTAGTGAAAAATTATTAAACAAAAACACACTTTTTTGTTTTTTAGAAAATCGCTACCGAACATTAAGGCCCTTTTCATACACTTTTTGGAATAAAAAAATACAGACGCTTACACAACTAGTTTTCCAAAAAACTCGAAACGTAAGTTTTCTTTCTATTGCAAAGACTACTTATAATATACCAACAGATACATTGATATTCAGATATGTCTTAAAGATATTTAATTCTAAATTTAAAAAAAAAATGTTTTTTTAGACTAATTTTGGATTATTTTGTTTAGCATTTTGGAACTTATGAAAATGATTTACGGCTATGCAGATCATAGTTCAAACTAACAATTAACACTGCTTTTTTCTTCGGTTTTAATTTTTGAAATATGCCCCTTAATACAGTTTCCGTCAAAAAATGCAAATGTTAATAATTACATATAAATTACGGAAAAATATTTGTTTTACTCAATTTGAATAAAAATCAATCCATTTAACAAAAAAGTACGAACATATTCAAAATCCATCATCTATATTTCAATATTAATCATGCTGATTCTTGATCATCATTCTATATCGTCGTTCTAGAACTAATTTTCAAAATGCGAATTATTCATTTACAAAAATCTTTATTAATCTTACAAATTCTAATCGAAGAGCTCAATTTTTATAACAAATTATAAACAAATATTAATTGGTATTTCAAATTTAAAAATGTATCAATTACTTTTTGTATTAATTAACAACTAAGTTGAAATTTACGATTTTCATAAAAATGTATTTGATGACTTAGTTCTAAAACGACAATATATACTTTTCCATACAAGAAATGCTTACTTCCGGGTGTTACAAACGACGTACCAAACTGAATATACCCTTTCAATATCAGTGTAGGGTATAAAGATATATATAATGAAAAATAATTATTATTATTTGCAATAGTAAAACTCATGCTGTGTTCGAATTAATATAATTTTTATTAAATGTTTGTATTTATTTGTTCACTACACTCTACTACACAATACTAAAATAATGAAATTGTTGGTACTGTTAAAATATGTTTTTATAGTAATACAAAAGTTCATATTTAAAATAAAAAGTATAGTTTAAGGGGAATTCTTAAGACGTACAACTCTTACTTTTGTTACATTATTTGTATGTAATTTAATGTTTTATTTTAAATAATTCTAAAGAGCAATCAAAAGAAAAGAAAATCGTTAGAACAGTATTATTTTAATTATACATAAATATAATTTTAAAGTTATTCTTTGATAGCTCAACAGCTCGAAAAATAAAGTAGACCAAAGCTAAGCAGGTTGTAGCTCGTCCTAACGTGAGCTACCCGAACTGTTGCTGCGTCTTCGACGACGTATGGGTGAACGCGAGCGTCTGCGTGGTGGTGAACGACGTCCACCACCGCCGCCACCTCCACGCATTGGTGAACGTCTGCCGCCACCACCGCGATTAAAACGATTGAATGGCGGCGAACGCCAACGAGGCGGCGGGCGACGCATTACTGGCGATGGTCGCCGCATTGGTGGACGCGCCTTCTGCGCCAACACCGGCGACACAGTCACCTCTTGTCCGTCGATCTGGCCACCATCCATCTGCTTCATCGCCGTCTCACACTCCTCTGCGGTCGAATATTCTACGTATGCAATGCCACGTCCAAAATTGGGATGAAAACGATCCGTGGGAAACTCCACTAGCTTCACTTCGCCAAAGCAGCTGAATATTTCGGTGACATGTTCCTTGGTAACGTTGCGCGTAAGACGACCGACGTGTATGCGCACCGGTTTGGGCGTCGGCGAACGTTCACGTCGCTTCGGCGGCGGACTACGATCACCGCTGCTGCGTGCACGTCGTCGTGGCGAGCGTGTAACCGAACGAGTGCGTCGGTCACGCTCGCGCTCCTTGGATCGATCACGTTTGGTGTTGTTTTCACCGCCACCAATACGTTCCTTCGATATGCGCCCACGACCACGGTCGCGAGAACGTGAGCGTGGCGATCGGGTGCGCGTGCGACGCACACGCTCGCGATCTCGTTCACGCTCCTTAGACTCTTTGCGGGATTTGCTTGTGGGTCGAGGCGATTTGGAGCGACGCGGTGAGCGTGAATTGCTCTTGCGTGCAACGACACGTCGTCGATCGTTGCCGCTGCGCTCGGAAGCTGTGGATGACGATGACGAGGAGGAACCCGATGATGAAGAGCTGGACGAGCTGGAGCGCGAACCAGACCCCGAACTGCTACGCGATGAGCTACTGTCTGAGGAGCTACAATAAGGAAAGAGATAGAATTAACGTAACAAAAAACGTTTGTCTGCTAACCTGTCACTGGTATCGCTGCTCGACGAAGCAGAACCGCGTCGCCTGCGGTCGCGCTCACGACCACGATTTGAATTCGACGACGAAGACACCTTCGCCGTGGTCGTAGTTGCTTTAATATTGTCCTTAGAGTCCTTGGCCTCCTTGTCTTTTGTGGGTTTCTCTGCAACCTTTTCGGCTGATCCAGACCGGTCGCGCGCCCTGGTAAGATGAATGAATAAAAAAAAGTATGTACCAAAATTAATTTGCACAACACATTCTTTTAAATAAAATGCGTATACTTACATGTTTTTTGTCAATAGATAATTAAAATGCACTCAATTATTATTTATATTTTTGGTCGGGAAATATTTTTTTATTAAAAATGGCTACAAAATTAGCGCAGCGAGTTTTTTCAGAGGTGCTTCAATAAATGCGTTTGTTTGACATGTATATTTTTTATTCGTAATGTACAAAATAGCTAGATTGCCACCTTATTGGAAAAATATAGCGTATTCACAGTTTCATGCAGGGAAGCCACCTTGTTTCCCCAAACAAAAATCCCATTTCCCACGGCTGGAGTACAAAAATACTTCTTTAAATCCCATGGGAAAAACGGTCTATGGGAAAAACAATCTCAATTGGAGTTGAAAATACCAATTAAATCCCAAAAATCCCAAATTAAAATGCTGATAGGAACATTGTCAGCTAAGTTAAATTGTTGTATTAAGACTCAATTCATGGAAATTAAACTTCTAACTTTACAAAAAAATTCTATGAAAATTTTAATAGAGACCTTTTTATTTCGCTTTTGTTGTTATAGACAATTTTCCAACATAGAAATTTTTCAATGATTTATAACGGAGAACACATTGATACGTTCGTATTACTAATAATTATTAGCTTCGTATATAAACTGTGATAGTTAAAAGCTATAGCCGCGGTAGTTCAGTGGTTAGTGCGTTGGACTACGAGCCGAAAGGTCCCCGGTTCAAGCCTGTACTTGGGGCTAACAACATCTTTTCATAGAAAAAATGTTCTATCTCGACAGTAAATGGCAAACCTACGAGAGTAAAACATTGCCTATGAAAAGCTCTCACCCGCCGTTCGGATTCGGCAATAAACTGTAGGTCCCACCACTTTGAGTACAAATATAACACGCACAGCTCAAAATGGTGAGAGAGCTCGGCCTAAGTTCTTATAGGACTGTAGTGCCAAACTATTATTATTATAGTTAAAAGCTTTAAGTGTATATAATTTTGTCAATAAAAATAATAGATATAATTACATTTAAAAACCAGAAATGTATATGAAAGTTCACTTAAGGAAAAATTTTTTACGTTTGGGAAAAAATCCCAATTAAAGTTAAAATTCCATGGGAAATCCCAATTCTCATTGTGAACTATAAATCCCATTTTTGGGATTAATCCCAAAAGGTTTCATGGTATTAGTACGACATTGTACGAATACGACAATATGGCAATTGAACTGTGAACACCACTATGGTTTCATGGTATTAGTACGACATTGTACGAATACGACAATATGGCAATTGAACTGTGAACACCACTTTTCTTCTTGTTAAAATATGTTGTCAAATAAATACAGCTGATTCTTATAAAATTAGAATTTTCTGAAATTATCATAAGTATTTCTCGATTTGAAAAGAAAAACAAATAAATTAACATTTTATGTTCACTATTCTCTTCAATTTCACAATTTTTTCATTTCAAAAAATACGACACCAAGAAACATGCTTCAGGGCTACTCTCAAATACAACACTTGTGGTATTTCACTTTATTAAGGGATGCAACAACAAATTGACGTTTCTGTGTTATTTTATCGTATATATACTACATGGTACGAATACCATACTAAAATAAGACGAACTGTGAATACGCTAAAAGTTATTGTGGAATATGTATTTTAATAGTAGAATGGTTAAAAATAGAACACCAGTTTTATCCCTATTGATTTATGATTCTGAACCAATGTATAATTTGCTTATATTTTTCTACTCAATTATGGTAATTTCCGATATTTTGTACACGTCATATTATAGTCATGGTAAAAATTTAGCAATGAAATGGGATTTAGAAATAACTGATACATTATTGCCAATTTTGGAGGAAAACTATTAATTGGGTAATTTTATATCGTGTATTCTTTTGTGTAAGAAAAATAAAAAAATAAATCTAAACTATGTTAGATATTAAAATAAAGTAGTTATGACTTCCAATATGTGAGGAATCCTATAACGCATGTGTCAGCGGCAGCTATCAAAATCCCAACAAACCAAGCTACAAATTCTAATCGAACTTTAGTTTTAAAGCAACAATCGTACGGTCAACAGGTACTTTTTTTTGTATAGTTACGAGCACGCGAGGTTAATAGATAAAAACCCTATATTATACGCTGAACAATAAATAGTTTTATATGCATTAAGTAATTGATATATGCTTTATACATTTGACAAAAAGTGCTAATTAAAGTGTTTAAATTAACGCCAAACGAGCTATATAGGTCGAACATTAATGAAATTCAATCAAACGTAATTTAAATTGCATTTCTTTCTAGTTAATAGTATTTTGTGAAAAGGGTAAAAGTATTATAGCGCTTGCTTGATATTACAAAAGAGTTAGTAATATATGTATATTATACATATTTAAAACTGCAAAAAGTAGTTATTGTAAGCATAAGTACTATATAATTAAGTTGTATCGTACATCTTATTACTTACAAAACTACAATAAGATCATTGTACTTTAAATAAAGCTATACATTATGAATCAAAATTAATTAGTCAATGCATTAATTTTGTATAAACAGCTTTAATTTTTTTTAATTGCAAATGTTTTCTGGAGCATATCCAATGAGTCATTTTATAACTATCGCCACAATCATTATATTTGATAAAGTAACTTGCCTTATATTGAGTCGGTTTTATCAGTCAAATGTTTTTTGTCATTTTATAAAATATTTCATATATATAGTCGTTGAAATAGTAAAACAAACCAAATTAATTTGTTTCAAAATTTTTTTTTTAAGTTTAATGATTAATTTAATCAAAATTATATTTCCAATGTTGGCCATTTGATGTATTAACATGTTCTCATCATTTAATACGAATATAAGACTCATCGATCTGAAATTGGCAGATATATAAAGACTTTTGTAAATCAATTATTAAAATATTTTCAATATAGTTGGTGACTTTTACCTCTTCAATGTCGCACCGTGGGGCAGGGAGTACCAGTAAGAGGATTAAATAATATTGTATGAAATTTTAATAATCAATATTTAGTTGTGGATTTTAAAAGTGGGCGTGGTACCTCCCATACCACTAAAATGATTAAATTGATATATAAATAAAAAAATATTGGTGCTGAAATGAAATTGTTGCTCTCATGCAACCAAAAACAGCTGAAATTGTTAATATGTACACAAAAAAAGTATTGTTAGTCATATTGAAAAACGACGTACATCATACTGTTTCACAACGAACAAGTTAATCAATATAACATATAAGCATTAAAAGTTTTGATGTATTGTTTATCAATATTACGAATCAAGCTCTCAAATATACACAGAATATGCAATAACTTATACAGGAATTGTGTAATGGCGAATACAAATAAGACGCCGTCAAAGATCCTATTAGTTTTCGATAAATCTGTTTCTTTTTCTGAACCAAAAATTATTATATAGGATGCTAAAATTTGCTTCAAGACGATATTTTGATGAGAATGATGTTGAAATAACATTTAAGTTTCAATAGTTATTTCCGAATTCGTAGTCAAATAGTTTTTATGAATTAATTTGACTATAAATATGTTTCAATTATTTGTCATTTAATTTGATTACTATCGAATTTAAAACATTATCAATATTATGAGCGAGTTTAATAAATCCAAATCCTAAATTTTTATTGTGTTAGTAAATCTCGATTGACGAACGCAATTCGAAATATTGACGATCGTGAACATCGGTTGACATTTGATTAATTCGTTTGTCAAATTGATGTACAAGTTCTTGTATTTACGTCACTTTTTGATTCAGTGTAATCAATTTTGTACTAGTTTATGTAAACTCAAACATATGCATTTTAAATTAAGCATATTTTATTTTGGTTGCTCATCATCATCAAATTATCTTATCTCTTTAATACATTTTCATGCGCTACATTCGTTTGTTCGTTATTTTTAATACTATCTATACTAATAAAATGAAACTATCAATATGATAAAAACAACGCACGCTTTGTACACTGATGTGAAAATATTCCATTAAGGTTTAGTCCCATTTTAAAAATAAACTTAGTTTAAATTAGATGTCATTTCGTCTGTAGTTATCATATGACAAATATTTAAAATATTTTTGTCTGTAAAAAAAACTATAGACATTTTAATAATATGGAAAAGTTTAAACTATGTTTAAACTTGCACTAAAAAACTGGACCTAAGTATTTACTACTGTTGATTTTACGTACCTGTATTTAAAATTTATATTTATTCAAATTAAAAGTACTCAATTAAACTTGATATTGTTTGAAAAATTCAGTACTACACCCAGAACAAAATCATGGTAAATTGATAGTATTTCAATTGAAAAACAATAATTTATACCATTAAAATTAGTCAGTAGGATGCGTACCATTAGTTAAGTAATATTGAAACTGTTAGTTGATTTACAAATGTCTCGTTTAATAATGTGGATTATTACAAAAAAATACATGCAACCATTTTGATTAAACACGCAGAATGACGTTCAAAACGAACATGTTTGTATTCGTTTTTATGTTTTTTTACACCATATTGATTATTAATACATGAACCATAAGATCATAGGTCGTACCATAAAGTAATTAATGGTACATTTTCTTCTGAGTGCGGTAAATGTTTGTTTTGAATTTTCCAATATCAAAAATATCGGGAAAAACAGACGCAGAGAAAGTGTACCACAAACGTATCATGTGACAGAAAAACAAAAGAATGTGTAGTTCTGTTAAGTGAAGTATGAAGGGGTCGGCTTGTCACGATGCTCGAGTAGAACGAGAGAACACCTTCAACACTTGCCATTGTAATACCATGAAATAAAACAGGCTTCTTGGTCCTTCGGTGATTAAGAAAACCAAACATAATGAACTGTTTTCATCCATATTAATAAGTATTATTGTAATAATAGTATGCATCCTATTAACAATTTTAATAATTATTATTTTCTATAAAAATACTCTTAGTTATACAGGATTTTTTAAAGTGTATAATAACACAACAGTTAAGATTCTTAACAAGAATTAATTGATAAAAAATGTGTTTATATAAATATGGAGAGAGACATATAAATAGTTAAATATATCTGAATATTCTTTCGATTTATATACTCACTGATAATATTACTTAATTGATTTAACTCTAAGGTCATTAGATCAAAGAATTTTTAGTGTTTTTGATTTACTGAACTTACTATTTCTTAGTTAATAGCATAACATTCTAAGATGTCGACTGTTGAAAATACGTTCACCGACGTAATTTCGGAACCCAATGATGACGCTGCTTGGTTAGATGCTGAGTATGTCTCCAAAATTCTTAAGGCCTATACTAAAAATCAATTCAAAGAATTGAAAAGTTTTACAATTTCACCTGCAACTTCCAAAGGCGAAAACTATGCCAGTTCAATGCATCTATTGCATGCGGAATTTATCACGGATCTCGATAACGAAACTACACAAAATATTAGTTTTATTGTAAAATCACGTTTAGACAATGAGTTGATGTCACAAATCGAGGAAGAATTCAATGTGTTTCACCGAGAGGCACAAGTATATACTGTAATTATGAATGAGGCACACAAGTTATTAGAAGGCATTGGAGAAGTTATACGATTTGGACCAAGGTAAGAGCTGACAATTTTTCCACGAGCCCTATACTTCCTCTGCAAAATTATTTCCTGAATCAATTCTACCTATAAATTATTATATATTTAAATAATTTACGTGAATTTTATTAAAATTCAAACGATTTTTTTTTTTTTTATAAAAATAATAAGAATTGGAAGAATTGACCAATGAATATTTGTTGAGATATGAATTGCCCCTATTCCTATTTAATGTATGTATATTAATTTAATTGCATTATGATTTTTGAACAGTGCTGTCTATGTAGACGATCGTGTGATTGTGCAGGAAAATTTAAAACTTAAAGGCTATAGTATCAATAATGTTAAACAAGGCTTCAACTTTGAGCAATGCAGCGTGATTCTGGAAAAATTAGCAAAATTTCATGCAGTTAATATGGTGCTATACAAGAAGGTAAGTTCTGTTCAATTTATATAAATAATTAAATTCTAAATCCCTTTTTTTTTTTACTAGAACCCCGATATGTTCCGTCATCATTTACCCGGAAATGTTTCCGAGCATCCATCACCCTTGCATGATCTTTACAAAAATGCTATACGCACCTGTGTAGATTACTGCAAAACTCAACCAAACCTACAACAATATGTACCCAAACTAATGGCATTCAGTGAGAAAATTATACCAAAGATGATAAATGTTTTTAGTCGCAATCAGGCTGATCGCTTTCATGTCCTTAATCATGGTGATGTTTGGTGCAATAATGTTATGTTTCACAAGCTGGAAAATGGCAAAGAGGATGATGTACTTTTTGTAAATAATACTCAAACCATAGTTTAAATAGTTTTGTTCTTAATAGAATATTTTGTGCATTACTATTTAAGGTTGACTATCAGGAGGGTTTCTATGGCTCGGCGGGAATTGACTGGAACTACTTTATATTTTCATCTTGGCAGACAGATGTTTTTCAGCATAGACGTCAGGAACTATTAGAAATCTATCATAAAAACTTGGCTGATGTTCTGCAGAAATTGAATTATGAGCAACGTATTCCAACCATAGAGGATGTGAAAAAAGAAATTATAAACAAAGGATATCATGGTAGAAATAAGTTTGCTACCTCAAATTTTGTGAGATTTAATTTGTTTTGTTTTATTACATAGGACTTACAACTGCCACTTGCTTGCTGCCGATTTTGATCAACGAACATGAAGATTTAGCAGATCCTATTAATTTTCTATTAGATACGGAAGAAACTTTAGAAAATCGACACAAAGTTTTTAATAATCCGAAATTTGGTGAAAGATTGGAATTATTTTTGTCTTTCTTTGTTGAAAACGGTGTACTGTAATTTTTTTGAACAATAATTTCACAGTATTTTTTAAAAACATATTAAGTTGTATTGAATAATTTAGTAGTCTGAAACGAATAAACTCATTAAATATTTGTTATTTTTCGAAGTTTGAATTCATTGGAGCATAATAATACACTAAGAAAATAAGATGTTTATGAAAGTTTTGCAGCAACTATCTGTTTAAATTTACGCATTTTAACAAATATTAAAACATCCCATAAGTTTCAATAAAGTTGCCCAAAAACTATTACTCAAGTAACACAAAGTACAGATTCCGTTACGATTGTAAATATTTTCATTAGTTTGGCAGTAGATACGTAGCGAAATTGAAATGGAAAAATGTAGAGAATTCCTTGTCCCATGACACAGTTTTTTTATATATCGATTTTCAATTTTTTTAGCAAAGAACCGATTCAATTCTACGTATCGATACATATTCGTTACATGTTAATCTACAGATCCAGACTAAGTTTTGAAATGTGTTACTTGGGTAATATTTTTTAAATATGACATTTATGCAGATAGTTACGAGTTCTTGGACATTTGGCTTATTTTGACATTTGACTACTAGTAAAAGGAAAATGGCGTACTTTTTTCCTTACGCCCGTTTTATCCACAACAATTAAGTAAATCCAATGGTGTAAAAAAGTGTCAACTCAAATATTACATTTTAATGGAAAAGTGAAAATAAATCTTCGTGGGATTGAAATTGTGAATACGTGATGGAAAATATTTCTTTTCAGAGTTTACTTTGATGACAGCATCGCCGGTCGGATTTGGTTCTACTGCGAAAAAGTCTCAAGTTGTTGTACAATTTAACAAGCGAAGGATATAATTTATGTATACCAGAATACTGTTTTAATTCCCTAATATATAAAAATATATTTTATTCATGTTCTTTCAATTCAATAAAAACACAGTGCAGCAACATCCCACTTTTTTTTTAGTGCCAGAGATTTGACCATTTTTTTATAATCCTCTGAATAAAATTCATCTAAGAAACTCATGCCCTTTCACGTCAGGTTTACGAGATATATGACCATTGATTTTTTGAGATAGCTGTAGTTGTCATGGATTTGTGGTCAGAGAACCAAATTTAGACACTATCCAATGCTTCATATCTGTAGTACATATTCAATTTTAATCTCGTCCTTTTAATAATAATATTAATGTTTTTCAAATCTACATAATCGACTAATTTCATATTATGGACTTGCAAATGTATCATAATGTCCATGGAAAAAATGTTCAGCATAAAAAAACATAAAAAGTGGCCAAATATGTCAAACCCGAACGAGCTATAGTTTCTCTAATACTGAGCACTGCAAAGTATTTTTTTATTTTATATGAAACTGCAAAATACTAAAGTTTTTCGTAGCTTAAAATCGAATGATCCTTTATCGGTGCCAAGGATTTGGCTTTATTTTTAATATCCTGAATGAAAAATTTTATCATACTATACAATTATGTTCTATCACGTCAGAATATCGAGGTATCGACCCCCTAATATCTGATAAATCCTTAATTTTCATAGTAACATTTCTGGGAAACGGTATTAATACGAATTTCTTGACTGAAATCCAAATGTAGGCATCCACCTAAGGATCTTTTCTGTAGTACGTTTTCATTTTCTTTCTCGTCCTTAAACCATCAATATTAAGGATTTTCAAAGAATATATATGCAGTTAATTGGCCAAATTTATATGAAGAATTAATAAATGTATCATTATGTCTTTGGAAAAAATATTAACCATATCAAAACAGTAAAAATTGTCGTAGAAGTCAAAGCCATGCGTGTTATAATTTCTATTATATTAAGCAATTAATGTATATTTTTCAAATTTTCATGAGTACAAAAACTAAAACGATTCCTACATTTGCAACTCCTTAATATGAAATTACTCGATTATGTTGACTGATCCTTTGAAAATCATTAATATTGGTATTAAAAGGACGAGATAGAAATATAATATGTACTACAGATATGAAGCCATGGATAGTGTCTACATTTGGTTCACAGACAAGAAATCCATAACTACCACAGTTTTCTCAATAAACCAACGGTAATATTGCGGTCACTATATACTAAGAAAACAAGTTGTTTATGAAAGTCTTGCTGCAACTATTCTCTTAAATTTACACCTTGTAGCAAATATTCAAACATCCCATAAGTATTTTTTAAATATGACGTATATGCAGATAGTTACGAGATGTTTGCCACAACAGCAATGAAAATTGAGATATTTACAGCAAACATCCAGAGTTCTTGGACATTTGTAGCAATATTTTGAGGTATTTTGACATTTGACTACCATAATAAAGGAAAATGGCGTACATTTTCCTTACGCTTGATTTATCCACAACCATGAAGAAAATCAAATGGAGTAAAAAAGTGTCAACTCAAATATTATATTTTAATGGTAAAAGTGAAAATAAAACTTCCTGGGATTTAAATTATCAAGACGTGATGAAAAATATTTCATTTTAGAGTTTACTTTGATGACAGCACCGCCGGTCGGACTTGGTTCTTCTGCGAAGAAGTCTCAAGTCATTGTACAATTTTACCTTCGATGGATTTATAAACACGATGGCGATGTATACGGTTTTAATTGTAGAATAAATAAAAATACATTTGATTCATTTTCTATCAATTCAATAAAAATTACTCCGTAAATTCTGATGGAGTACCTTTTCCAAATATGTCTCAACTATCTTCCTATTTGTAAGATGTTTAATTGATGGTTGCTATACATAATCGTTAATTTGAAAGATGGTTGCTAGCAATATTTATCGTATTTGACGGATGTTTGAGAGATGGTTGTCTCAAAGACGATCTAAATAATTTGTAAATAACTTGATATTTAGGGCTATTTAGGGCTATGATATTTCTGGTAATCATCTTTGTTTTCTTAGTGTGGGGTGGCTTCTTAACACATCCTGAAAGGTCGAGGAGCGAACAATAATCTGAGGAGCATATCTGCTAATCAGATAAAAATTAAGTGAACAAATTTAAAAATTACCCTGTGTTGTATTGGGAAAAAACAATTTTATAAATCCCACATGTTATTTCTGGTAACAATTGACAATTGTTCAAACTTGAATATTCACAATAGGGTGTGTTCTTCGCTCTTCACCACATGTGTCATTATGAGGTAGATTTTTCAAACGCAAATTGTCATTCATCTTTTACTAAATTTTAACCTCAGACGTATTCGAGACGCAGGTGAATTAGGAAGGTAATTCGCAAGTAATTGTTATAAAAATAAAAAAAAATAAACCTAATAAAAGTTTGTTAATATAACTCGCTTGTGTGTTAAGTTCAAAAATATATCGCAACCTTAGATTTTATTTTTATATTGTAACTGTGCATCGTTGTAATGAATAAAATTATGTAAAATAATGGAGAATGAAAAGTTTTGTTCGATATAAAAAAAATTCAATGAGTAGCAGCAGCGCAATGAAAAATCATTAATAAAGAGCATGAATAAAAAATACCTCACAGTTGCAGTGGCTACTCCTCAAATATATATTATATACATATATATTTTTACTTGGTGTTTTTCTGTGTGGTGAAGTTAAAGAAAAAGACGTAGTGCAAAAGATAAAGAAGAAGCAGTTGTTGTGTGGGGTGGTGAGCTTGGATTCGTATATGTTGAAATTTTCGATTTTTATTTTCTCTCAATTGTTTTTTGTTTGTATTATTCGCTTTCTCATTTCGTTGGTTCACTCACTCACTCTTGTTTTGTTTTCATTTCGTCACCGTCATTATAAAATTATTTAATATTTATGTAGTTTTTTTTATCTCTCTATTAATTATTACTTATGGTACATTAACATATAAATTATTAAATTATGAAAAATAAAATAAAAATCTAAAATGTTTACTGTATTTATTTTATTACATATATTTTAATAATTGTATAGTATATAAACACTTGCTTTGCACTAGTCACCATTCAACAACACCATATTATTTTCGGTAAAATATATAATTTTTTTTAATTGATGAATTTTAAATTATATGTAGTTTTTACTCTACACGCTGCATGTGGTTTTTTTTATTATTTTGAATAATGCAAAAATGTTTAAATGTGTAGTTCTGATTCAATTTAATTGATTTAATTTTTCGTGGCAAATTAAAAGCAGTTGTTTGCATTATGTTAAAATTTAATAAATAACAAAAAATGCACAAACAATTTTCAAAACTAATAAATATATCGGTTATCGCCTGTCAAATTAGAATTAAATCTATATCGGCGACAGCGACAATTGTCGCCAAGACATCATGTAGTCGTGCCGTAGCCAAAATATTCGTATCCATATAACTTCATGTTTTTTAATTTTGACAAGTGTAGCAATGTCGTTGTCGCTTCGAATGTGTTTAAAGCAAGAAACGTATTTAACGCTAAATTACCTAAAGTTCCAATACTATCAACCAGTGAATACCCAACCAGACAAACGATGCCCAAAACCTAACTTTATGCTAACTCTAAAAAGTTAACGATATCGAAATGTTGTCGTAAAAGTGATCAAAAAGGTATCTTAAAGACTTACGAATGTCCGCCTCTTTGTTGACTTTTAGTTCTCGAAAAGATAACTAAAAAGTAATGTTTAAGTCAACTATTAAAAGTCATAATCAGAAAGTTTTCCTCTAGACAGCCGATAAGATAGCTTAAATGCAGCTTTTAGTTAACCCTTTTAACTACCAATACACAAGTAAAATATGACATGTGTATTGCAAGCGATATGACGCAACAAAAAAAACTAATGCCAACTTTCAAGTATGAAGTTCAGAGGTGCCACTATATGGATATTATGCCGATTTGTTTACTTTAAAATGTTACATTTCTGATATATCTATACAATGCCTACACCCAGAAAAAAATCATGGTAAATTAATAGTATTACAATAGAAATATAATAATTTATACCATTAAAATTGGTCAATAGGATGCGTCCCATTAGTTCAGTAATATAGAAACTGGTAATACAATGTGTGGTTGTACCATACATTTTATAATGTGATATTTTAATTACAATAAGAAAGACCTATACACATTTATTGATACGTATTATTAATTTTATGGTAGAGTCGAATTACATTTTCCTAATAATTTATTAAAACAAAAATGTATTTTAGTTAATTTATTGTATATATTATTTTAAATGTCGAAATTGATATTCACTTTTACAACACACACGTAAAAAGACACTTCTCGTTACAAAAGGTTATAACACATTTAATGTTTGCTTTCGTTTCCAATAATTGATTGTAGTTCTTCAGTCTGCAGTTATTTTTGAATTCGTTCGATGTAATATTTATTTTCTGTATTAAATAAAAATATAAATATATTTTATTTACATTAAATACATTGAGTCCTTACCAATGTCGTGTTTAATAATGTGGATTATTACAACAAAATACATGCGCCCATTTAGAGTAAACACGCAGAATGACGTACAAAACGAACATGTTTGTATTCGTTTTTATGTTTTTTATACCACGTTTATTACTATAGGAGGAAACCATTAAAACAACAGTATTTATTGTATTTAAAATAATAATATTGAAATATTTAAATTTATAGTACTGAATTTTTCAAATACTATTGAATTAATTAGAAAACTTTTGATTTTAAAAGAGAAAACTATTAATACATGAACAATAAAATTAATGGTCGTACCATTAAGTACTTAATGGGACATTTTGTTCTGAGTGTAATAGATAACTTTTGTAAGAACCTTGTAAGAAGTTCCCTGAAAAACGATAGTCGCAAAGATAACATTTCGGATTTTGTTCTAGTTGGGTACGCTAAGTTGATAAATAATAAGCTGTAGCGGGATTCTCTAACTCCGTTTCGACAAAAATCGATATCGTTAACTACAATTAACGACAATTATTGTTAGGAGGTATTCCGTACACAGTTTGCTATGACATTTATCGTCAGCTGTCATCGTTAAGAATTTACCGAAAATTTTCGCTATAGTGTTGAAAAATGTTTGGTTGTTAGCCAGCTTACTCTTCAACGATTTAAACGGTTTTTATTGTTAAAAATTTTTCCGAATATATTTGTCTACATAAAATGCATTGAACGTTTTTTTCATAACGATCGCTATCGCAAGCGACAATTGTCGGTAGTTAGCGATATCGAATATTATCGTTATGGAGTTACGGAATCGCGCTACTGGGCACCTTCAAAGAGCGCTTAAAAGCGTATTTTAAAATTCCACAAGTGTGGCAACACTTTCACAGGGCACCATTCACAATAGCGTGAGCTATTCACCACTTGTCATTTATCTATTATCTGACAATTCCAATTGGAAAAAGAAATGAGCTCTCGCTCTCTGCAGCTGTTCAATTATGAAATTGTTCAATCAATTTCTTTCACGCGAGCAACTTTACACCACACTGTGTTTTTGTCTATCAACGCGAACGCACACCCAGCGGATGAAATTGTGATTTTTGCATTTTTCTGTTTTATTTTTCAAGATTAATTTTATATGTGGTGCGAAGAGGAGAAGCAACAAAACGCAAAACAATACAAGAAATAACAATACATATATAAACGAGTGTGCGCGAGTTCTATACAAGTGTGTGTGTGTGCGCTGAAATGTCAACGCAATTGACAAAGTGTGGAATGAAGAAGTGAGTGGAGGAGAGCAGTGCAAAAAGCATTAATAAATCAAAATAAACAAAGCGAAAATAATAAGTGTTTTTGTGTGTTGGAAAATTTGTATAAATTTTGTATGCAAATTAACACTACCACTTAATTAAAACAAAGAATAAAAAAAAACAAAATTCATAGAAAATGTTGCGCATTGTTAATTTTTAATAGAAGTGCAAGTGTTTCTGTGTGTGTTAAAAAATTTAAAGTTTTCTTTTCTAAAATAACATAAAATAAATGTTAATGCTTTTCTGTAAAAATCGCAATTTTTAATAAGTTTAACAAAACTCAATAGTGCAACCAAGGAATAGCTGCTAAACGGATAAACAACTTACCGTGCCAAAAGGTGGGACATTTTCTGCGCTTCTTTCATTTTATTTGCCTTTTTTACTTTTACCACGCCCCACTAAATCGCAAAATAAACACTTTTTGTTTTATATTTACTGCCTTAATGCAAAGTAGTTGTTGCAACCGTTTTGTTAATTGCTTCCGTTTGTGGGGAAAGTGAAAAATGATTAATTAGCGCAGACAGCAACCGCCGGAAGCAAGCAGCAGCACATCTGCGCTTAGATAAGTAGAACGTTCTTACTTAAACAAAGTTTACATAAGTGCAGGGTGTCGATCACAGTTCTTTGTACTGAAACGTATAAATATGTTCAAAATTTACACTACGGCCTTTGCTTGCAAATCCCCAAGCAATTAGTCATACTTTTTCGCAAATGCGCAAAATTAATTAAAAATTAAAAACTCCCGCAGATTTCAATTCAAACAACAGACGTTACAACGGGAAATGTCTAACGAGTGGTGGTGAAAAAAGAGTTGTGCTAGTACAGGAACAAGTAATAACCAGACATTTGGTAGTAACCCAACGAGTAGAAATGCATTAGTGACAACAGGGTGATGCCGAGTAGTTAAATTTCAAAAATATCTCAAATTTTCATAAGTTAAGGAAATGCGCAATAAACTTCGTGTGGTGAATTTTCCGTGTCATGTCCGGAGTTCGTGCGTGCAAATTTTCGTTTTTGCTAGTTGTTGGCTGAAAATGAACATCCATTCAAGATTTTTTTTTAGTATTTACTCCAATTTACAAAAGCTTTTACTTCCGCGGTAGCTCAGTGGTTAGTGCGTTGGGCTGCGAGCCGAAAGGTCCCCGGTTCAAGCCTGGACTGGGGCTAACAACATCTTTTCATAGAAAAATTTTTCTATACCGCGCTACCTCTCGTCAGTAAATGGCAAACCTACGAGAGTAAAAACCATTGCCTATGAAAAGCTCTCACCCGCCGTTCGGATTCGGCAATAAACTGTAGGTCCCACCACTTTGAGTACAAATATAACACGCACTGCTCAAAATGGTGAGAGAGCTCGGCCGAAGTTGTGTACAGGACTGTAGCGCCAAACTATTATTATTATTTACTTCCAGCATATGTATGCTAAGCTTGTGTTAAAATATGTTTTTTTTAATAAGTGTTGATTTAAAGAGTACAAAAAACGTTACAAAACTTATTTTTGGTGAATTTTTGTAACTCGTTCTTTTCGTGCATGCCTGTAAATTTAGTCGTCGGGCTCATGCTCGTGCGTGTACCCTATCGGCGTGCCCGTGCGTGTCCGTGCAAATATCAGGCATCTCTAATTCAGACATTACATATGAATGTGTAATCCTGCAGTTATCACGTTACGAACAAAAACTATAACAAAAGCTGGAGTTATAATAGAGGTACGTTTGCAATTCAAATGCTACTGATATTTACGTCCCGTACACATTTATCGAAATTTATGTCCCGTCCCGATGACATTTGAGCACGTTACGTCTTTTATAACTCCAGTTAAAAACAAGACAAATTATAAAATTAATCAATATCCGATGGTACAAACCACGTTATATTAGGGTATTCACGAAATGGTGCAGTTGCCCATGTATATTAGCAGTTTTGTAGAATTGTATGATATTTTGAAGAACGTATTTCTTATCTGTGTGATAGTTTTCAGTTTAATTTGCCACAAAAAGATGTTTTTGTTGCATTAAAATTTAGGATTTATTGTCATTTGGTCATTTAAATATTTTATTTGCTAATTTTCATACACAAATTTAAAGCGTGTGTATGTCAATTCCACTTCTGATAATTATCTATTGTTTTTTATAACATTAGTGAATAAACTGGAAAAACATTTTAACAAATATTTCTGGCAGGTTCGAAGCAGTTCTGAAATATTCTTATATTCTAATTCGAATATTCTAATTCCCGTTATCTCATCTCAAAAGTTAAACTTTCTAAAACAATGATTTACTAACCTCTGCTTATATTCTAAACATGTTTAAATTTTTGATCATAACATATCTAAATTTTATCGGGTGTTTACTTAAACAAGTGTAGAACTTCAAAAAATGTCTCCAATGAGACATTTTTGGTGAATTGCGGCCTTCATTTTTGTTAATTTTTAAAGAATTTCTCCTGTAATATTTTTAAAAACGCGGAAATTATTCTTATATTCAAAATAATAATAAAATATCTAAAATTTTCATAAATTAGCAAATCATTATTTAAAATTTGGTGCTAAGAAAGATGTTAAGAAAGAATTGTAGTCTTGCAGTTAATGATTTTTTTTAAATTTATATATGGAGCAAAGTTTAACTTCCATAAACACGGACATTTCAGTGTTTAAATTTAAACATGCCTGACCGAATTAAACATTGATATGTTGAGATGAGTTATCGACATACAAATTTTAACATTGTTTAAACAATGTTTAAAGTTGAGATGAGTTAACGGGCCTAACAAAATATTAAATAATATGCCTAACAATTTCTACAAATTTATCCGTGTGTCACAAAAATTGCAGATAAATGTCAGAAATAATGTCTTAACATTTAATAATAATAATAATTTATTAATGTGAATTATATATTATTATTAAAAGAATTCCTTAACATTTGTTTAATACTTCTCTAGAACAAGTTTTCTAATTTCATTTATTATCATGCATATCCAAACTGTTTGTCAAATTAGCTGCACACGTTCTTTTGCTGAAAATCCGCGCAAATCCAGTTTATACGATGAACACACGTAACGCGAATCTCCTCGATTTCCGATATATGCACTTTTCACCGATATATGCACTTTTACTGCCCTTTTTCTGGATGCACATGCTTGCTGCATCACCTTTAAATCTATGCGTCGAGATTTTTTCGTTGGAAATTGTTGACGACTTACGTACAGCAATTTAGAACCAGTGCTAGCTATACTTTGGAATTTTTCGCAATAATATCCATTTTGTGAATGTTGGCAGATAGTAGTTCAGGTCAGCAAAACATACCTAATGCTACTCTTGCAAAGGGGCACTAATTGGGGGTGTTCAAAGAATGTATTTATGACTACAGTGCTGTGATATGTTTCACAATACTGCCTGGTTGCCATATTTCATGACTGCAACGTTGCCAAAACTCATTAAAAATTTTTACATGCAAAAAAAAAAAAAAATATATGGGCATAATACACACATATATTTACATATTCTCTAATAAAGCCAAAAATATGTATTTCGTAAGAACCGTTCCCATTTATTATGCCAATACAGACTTTGGCAACATTCAGCCATCAATATAGACTGTCGTAATATTTATACATTGGCATTACAAAAAGGGGTGTCTTTCACGGAAGTTGGTGTTTTTTGCATGGGATCTCCAACGATAAACCTACCCATCAACATACACAACAATTTTCAAAGCACAGTACGTTTCTTATCAATGATTAAAGTGGCAAAAGCTTCAAATCGTTGGAATATAATTGTATAAACATTTTCAAATAATTTTAGTATTTAAAAGGTTACCAGATACCAATGATTGTTTTTTAAATTGTTATTTTTCAGTAGCTGTCAAAGTTACAAATGAAATTCAGATGTCAAAAAGTTTAGTAAGGTTTATTTGTACACTAAGAAAAAGGTGACCATAACATTAAATAAAATTTATTTAAATTTGATTTAAATACTTTTGTAATAAAAAACGTAATACTCCATACAAAAAATATTACGCGCGTATTTAATTTCAAAATAAATAAAAACGTATTTAATTTTATTAAAAATTTCGAAAAAAGTAAAATTAAACAATAATATTATCTGTTCCTAATCTTCTTTATAGGAAATAAATAGTTCTGAAAATACCAATTTACATATTTATGATCAAATGTTATAACCTTAATAAAAAGTGATAAATTTTATTAATTCAAATTTTATTAGATACGTAATAAATTTAAATAAAATGTATTTACTTAAAATTTTATTACGTACGTAATAAATTTGAATAAAAAGAAATTTACTTCAGGTTTAAATAAAAAGTATTTAATTTAAATACAAAAGACTACGGGTGAAAAACGTGTCGAAAAGTATTTAAATTTATTACTTTTTTATTTAATTTTGTAACTTTTTCCCTCAGTGTTCAAGCAACGAAACGCTCGAAATGTTAAGGAAAACGCGACTTGACATCCCTCGATAATTTTCACTGGAGCTACGTCAAGTCCTTAGTCTACGCTAAAAAGCCAACCACTTTGGCCGAGCACGAGGTCAACATTCGAGACGCTATATTCGGAATAACGACGCACATATTGGACCGACACATTAAAAATTAGACCAATCGCTTGAAGTACTGCTATCATCCATTTAATGGCATGATTGTAGCTTCAAAATTAAGCCAGAATTAATTTGGTATCTCACACCGTTGTTTTATTAAAATTTATTTTCTTACCGTTCTTATCTGGTCACCCTGTATATTGAATATTGGCTTTGCCAAACTTCTTTACAAATTCTATTAATTACGATTTCAATAATAAAAAAAACTCATTTCAAAACGATAGTTTCGCTACCAAATGCCGTGAACAAGACCATGGTACCATGCCGACGATACAGCTCTCGTTAACACGACAATCGAGTATCAATTTACACGATCGCACACCAGAACCCTTTCAGGAACTTTTTAGAATATATTTAGACCTTTTATAGATTTAGGTCATTTTATCTCGTTTTGTATGTTAGTGTTATCAACGTTTTAATTGAATTTTTTGTAATTCAATAAGTATTAAAGATAAATATTAAGTTAGTGCTTAATTTTTGTATACATAACATATATATGCTATATATCGTGCTCTCTCTCTGTCACTTGAATCTCTATCAGTATATTCAACTGTGTCTTATCTGATTTATACATGCTGATAACCAATAATGAACAAACCATGAAACCTAACAAAAGCCTGTTATTACAGCAATACTATATCGAAATAAATAAGTATGTATATATATTTATATAAATAAAAACAAAATATACAAACATTGACTAACAAACAAACCAACTGAAGCTAATGAACGAGGTGAAGTAAGTCGTTGTCCTCCAACGTTGCCAGCACTTTTCGTTTTATATTGCGACTCTTTGCTGAGTTTCTCTCAGCTAATCTGTCAGCTCGTGTAACAGTCTCTCTGTATTTTGTAACTTGAAAAAATATGTCTGGCTGTATGCATGCATATTTTATTTAAAAAAAAAACATGATTTATTTTTATGCCGCACGTCTGTTATTCTTTCTGTATGTCCTTTCGTCTGTCTATATATTCTGTATGTCTGTTATTTTTATTTTTAAACTAACTATGTGCCATGGTTCACTTTTATTCTTCAATCAAAACAGATGTTGTTACTGCGCTATAGGAAATTTTAATCATTGGGAATCTTTAATTTTTATTTAAAATCATTATTTTTTGTCAACACGATTTCAATATGTAATGCACAGATATATAAATATTAATCACATTAAATTAACGTATATTTGGGACTTTTATTTAATTGAACTAACTGAGGAAAAATGTAGCTTACATTATTTCCCATATAAATCAATATTTTCTACAATAAAAACATATTTTTGGCACTAACTATCTGCCTTCTGTTTTTAGTCATTTTACGTTTTTTTTTGTCTGTTTACTCGCCAGTTTTCAGTAATACGGTTTTGCACAGAAAATATGGCAACATCGCAATATTTCATATCCATGATTGCCAGCTCGATTGCAACATTTGGTTACGATTGCCAAACTCTGATAATGTGCTTACTTTTGTAATGTAAGAAAAAGAGATGAATGACATTTTTTGGCGTAACTTCCTTTCACCTTTTTTTTTTGACTTTTTTTATAGGATATTATCGCCAAGAGAAAAAAAAGTACTAACTGAAGATTAGAAATAAACGAAAATAACAGAAAACACTGTGAAACATATGTCTACTATATGTTATAAAATACAACCGTGTTATAGCTTCTGCAAGCAATTTTCCATAACATTTATTAATGTTTCTTACAAATTTATGTTTTTTTTTTTTTAATTTGACATTCTAAAAATAGCATTTTAATGTTGTCAGTTTTCATAATATTGTTTTTTTATTTATTTAATATTTAAAAATTTGTTTTTTTCACCGGTAACATTTATATTTAGAATGCAACCCAGTAACTTTAATACCGCAAAGTTGTCTACATTGACCTCTTTAATCGTTTCCCGATAATATTAATGTAATTCATATCTCATATTTACTTTCCTTTTAAGCGTTGTGGCGTTCATACATTTTATTTATTGTTCTTTCGATAAGGCTGTGCTTTATTATTTATATTACGATAACGTATCTATATTATCGCTGTTGTCGATAGTTTTACGCGTTATCTATATGTAGTATGTACATCGCTAAAGAAGCTATTACAACAGAAAATGTCTTAGTAATACTCACTTTTTACAACATTTGTTATTTTTTTTTATTATACTTATTTTCATATCAATTTTCTTAATTATATTTGTTGAAATGTGTGAACTTTAATAGTTTTTTAACTCACTTTGTCTATTACTAATTTATTTAAGCACACAAAATTTCAACAATGATAATGCAAAATTTTAAAGTTTATAATATTAAGAAATTGAAAAAATTAAATTATTATAATAAGTATATTTGATAAAACAGTATTACAGAAAACGAATAATTTTATTCCATAGATACATTTATAAAAAAACAATTTTATCAACATTCGAAAAATTATCGAGAATTTTATATTTGATACTTCTGCAAATATGTAAATTCTTAAATGCAATAAAAAAAGTCCACTTAAACCAAAAATGTCACAAGGTTTAAATTTCCATTATATAACTTATAGCAAACTGTGACAAGCACTGAGATATTTATTAATGATTACATATATTGCATTAGATTCACAGCTTTTCAAATACAGGCCTTTAATTTTAGTCAACATTAACCTAGAGCTTACATTTAATTACGACTTTTTTTTGAAAGTTTTCCAATGAAAATAAATATCAAAAAGCTGTACATTAAAATAAACTCCAGTTTAAAATTATTTGTAGTTACTAGGATAGTGTGTTGAACTGCGAGTTCAAATCTGGGCTGTGGTTTAACACCATCTTTTCATAATATCTATATTTTTGAATAATTTCGCAAATGGATCAAATTAGACCCAAAGAAATCAATTTAAAGTGTTAATATATACTATAATAAAATTCGTCTGAATATTTGTTTAACGCCGAACCACAAATATTTTTGTTTTCAACGAATATAATGAAATCTGTTTTCCGAGTTCAGATCTTTTTGAAAACGTTGATTTTTGCGAGTTGTGTTTTTATAACGCAGCTGTTGTCAGCAGTCATATGTGACACTCGTGCAACATCTATTCATATAAACAGCAACATTTGCAACAACCCACTTTTGACGCCCACTCGTTTTATGCGGCTGCGTGTATCAACATATTTAAAAATACCATGTTTTTTTCTATGTAACGTTATAGCTCGATATCTGCACATTTACTACACTTTTCGGCAGCTTTTACTTAAGTTCATATGAATTTATTTAGAGTTTTCTTTTTATTTGTTACGAAACAAGAACTTACAGACTACTTGCACAATATTAAAACCGGAAAATTTTAAAAGAGAGAGCGAAAAAAGCAAAGCTGAAGGAAGAAAGACAGTTAAGAGTTGTGATATTGCTGCTACACAACTAGAGACAAGAAAGCATTTTGCATGCCCTTTCACAATCACAGATTGAAACAGTAACCAAAACTGCAATCTGTTCAAAACCGTTTCATTGTTAAAATCGAAAACGTAATCGAAACCATTGTACAATAATCATGAATAAAACGAGTTGGGAAAGTTAGGTCACATGGGTAAGTTCGGTCACATGGGGCAGATTTTTATAGTCGGTCGGGCCCGACTATGGAATACCCTACACCTTTGGTGGGGATATTAATGTGGGATATTTAATTGCATACCTTACTTGAGACGAAATTTCATCGCATTCTGATCAGTATTTCTCAAGTTATTCTGTATTCGGACAGCAAGACAGCAAGACGGACAGACAGACAGACGGACATGGCTAAACGGACTCAGGTTGTGATGCTGATCAAGAATATATATACTTTTCCATACCGGACACGCCTCCTAAGGGGCGTTACAATATATGCACAAAGTTAATATACCCTGTACCTCATAGGTGTAGGGTATAATGATATCCACAATCGTTATAAAAGGTTTCGATTGTATACCGGTTTAATACGGTTTTTGAAATAGTATGATAAATTTTATTATAAAATCTTTAACCAAAATTGTTATTAGTTTCTATTTTCATCCTTGATTTAATTTTTATTATTTTAAATCGCGCCTGAATCACGTTTACTACCGACAAGTCAATTTTATTGTACACAAATTGAAATTTTTCGAGGGTCATGATTGGGTATTTTTCCTTGCCCTATTTGGTTCAGTTAGAAGACCAACATGAAATGATTTTATTGTACCCAAATTGAAATTGTTCGAGGGCCATGATCGGGTATTTTTCCTTGCTCTATTCGGATCAGTTTAAGACCAACATGAAATGGTCATAATTATGTCAACCTTAATTGGGTAAATTTCCAAACAATTTGTTCGGTTCACTCAAAATTATTATAATTTTTATTCTGTCTATTATATTTGAAGGTCTTGTTCAATTCAAACTTGCAAAATTTGTCAATTTCTAATAAACAAAAAACCCTTATCGTAGAGAATACGTATTGAAGACATAGTTTTACCGAATTTCGTTGGTACCAAATGTATTTGATTATTTGGGCGTAAAAACGAATCTTCTGATAAGTTTTTTGATGTATTTATCATGCCAATTTTTTTTTGTTGTTTTGAAATTTTTTTCAAAACATTTTTTTGCTACATTTTTCTATTTGTAACATATCTGCTCTCACACTCTCTCTCTCTCATATCTAGTTCAATTCACTAATGCGTATATCATGTTGTCTCTACCGCATTTGGTACCTTTGTTGCATTCCATCGTTTACTGCCTTTTTTCCCGATTATTCGTTTTTTAATGACACTTCAGCCATCACATTATGCACGTCATTTGCGGCGAGTTGCTATGACAGTCTCGAACTTGTTGTTTGGTGCCTTGTGAGGGGAATACGACGTCGCTTGTTCCTGTTAATGATTTTTTGTCTAGCTCTTTTACTATTATGTTTTATATTTGCACAGAAATATTCTATACATTTTTGCATTACTTTTTTTCTTTACAAAAAGCTTATTTCTGAAATTAAAGTTGACTTTAAATTGTCTATAATAATGCACCAATGATTGGCAATATGGCAATATGAATAGGCATACTTTTCAAAATGTTACTTAATAGTTTTTTTATGTTAAAGTTATTTCATTAATAATTTTAAATAATAAAGTGTTAGGAGAAAAGCCTTATTAACATGCAATTCCCACAACAAATAAAATTATCATAAAATGGAACACTGCAATTTAAAATTACAATTGTACCATACTAATTCAAAATTATCATACCTCCAATTATTGCATTGTTATATATGCAACTTAAGTGCTTAATGCGTTGGACTACCGATTCTTAAGTTTAAATCTAGGCTGGGTACTAACTACATCTAAAAATAGAAAAAAGCTTCCTCTAACAATGTTGACCATTCGGTAGACTATGTGTAATTTTCAAGAGTAAACATACAATGTATTTCATTTAAATTTCGTAATCACATTTTTAAAAAATCTATTCATATAAATAGTAAGGTAATTTCGATAGTTTACGTTTAATAAAAAATATTTTGTATATTTCTCATTATACAACTATCAATGCCCGATTGTTCAGGGTTTAGCTGATGTTTACACTAATATGGTTTATCCGAAAAATATTTCATAATTTCCCGATGATACATTGGTCAAATTTCTACTAGAGTTATCAGTTAAAATAATCGTTTACCATACTCTATAATGATTTGAATATTTATACAAAAACTATTATAATTCGATTAAAATCATTCGTTATAGATCTCGAATTATTGTTGTAAAATATTTCATTTCAATAAAAAAAAAATTATATGTTGAAAATAAAAAAGAATTTTTTTTATGAATATTTATGAATATTAAATTTTTATATAGAATTTCTAAATTATCGTCAAATGATTCGTAGAGATATTATAACAACGCCACCATATTTGTTGTCAACAAAAAACCTTTTAAGCTCACACTCTTCAAATAATTACTTTATTAAACATGAAATTTATTTCACTTGAGATTTTAGTCTGTTTCCATTAGCATCAGCATGTCCACACATGTGGCAACGCAATCACACAGGGTTTTGCCTATTTGACAGCAACAAAAACATTACCGTAATAACCAGCATAACGTATGACGGCCTCCTTCAGCTCTCAACAAAAAGCTTGTGTCATTTGGAAAGACGTTGTATGGTTGCATACAAAAGTCACTGCATCGTAGATGGCGTTGGTAGTATTTAAAATTGCGATATGCGATGATGGGGACGACAACCCCATCAGTATCAACAACATTTCTTTGCGCTGATGGTGGCAGTTTTGTTTTGCTGCTGCTGCTTGCTGTTGCTGTTATTTTAGCTGAGATGTTGATTACCATCGTTTCAGATGGTCGTGTCTGATGCGGTTATCAAGTGACTTTATGAAAGGGGACAGTGGTGTGTCATACTCAAATTTTATAGTGAAAATTGTCTCTATCGTCATTGTGCTCGAAATATAGTTGGACTGGAATATTTTCGTTAAATATTCTGTATTGAAGTATGTTCAATTTTGCATATTTTTAAAATTTTTTCGATTAACATGTGAAATAGGTCAGCTATGGTTTATAAATATTATAAAGAGGTAATTTTAATAACTGAAACGAACAGATTACAAAAGAATTGACAATAAACAATTAAGTATAAACGTCATTGCGCTTTGTATCGCTATGTAGTAATATTTTATAAAAAAAATCTCTTGTTCAGCATGCTCTTGTAATTTTAATGCATTCGTTAATTGCTGTAAATATTTATATTGGAGTAAGAGATATTTTTGCATTTCAATTAAAAACTTTGATGCTGCATAAAAAACGACCAGGTTGCATTTGTCATAAGCTCCAACACATATCCTACCCACATCCTTTCCATATAAACTCCTTCGCAATACCATCCCAGATCCGCTATAACTTCACTGTGCCAACTCAAAACAATTCCACTTGAAATGCTTTGAATTGAAATAATTTTACAGCCCGCAGCAGCACAGTGCAGGAACGCAGAAACACTCCCTGTGGCAACCCGTTTTTTTTGTTCGTCTGCAGAGTATACTTCGTGCCATATTGTTGTCGTTCGTTGGTGGCCAATTTGCTTTTTTTTTTTTTGGAATTCATGAGTATAAATATGCGCTCGTTTGAACATCCCTTACAATAATGCAAAAATGAATACAATATAAAATATTTAAAAATAGTTATAATGGTTCAGTTTTAGTACTTTTATTATTAACGCCTTTTTATGATGCCGAAATGCTGCAACAACATTTTTTCGACAATTTAGTTAAATAAATTGTCGAATTGAGTCCGTTGCCATTATAGATGTGATGTTCGATTTATTATTTATACCTATATATTTCACATAGTGATACGTTTTTATTATGGGATAACAACATTAAAACCATAGTATATATTCCGTTATATTCATTAATATTGAAATTATTATATTAATGGTACTGAATTTTTTAAATACTATTGGAAATTCATTGGAAAACTTTAGAATCAATATAAAAATAACGTTTAATACATGAAACATAAAGTCAATGGTCATACCATTATATACTCAATGGGACATTTACTTCTGAGTGCATCTGCGAGTTATATAAAATAAGACGTATGTGATGTCCATACGATTTTTTTTATTTGAGTGGAGTAATAAAACAAAAAAAACGAACAAATATCTATACTAGCCATTTTTCTAATAATGTCTGAAAACTCAAAATGGCGCGCATGCATTGCAATGTTGAACACACCCAATCAAGTTCACACACAGAAAAATCCTCTTTTGGCATGAGGTTAATTGAACCAACGTTTCAGTGTTTCAACCGAAATACATTTGTTGTAACCTCATGTCATTAAAATTAACATACCTTATTTTTCTACAATCGAAATGTTAGTCCGCACAACTGTACGTTCGGTTGCCGTAACCTCATGATTGCATTTTTCATTCTGCCAAAATTGACATTCGTGCTTTTGTTACGTCGATTGAGTAAGTTGTTGTATCAACAATATAAATGACAAACGGCAACCTCATATCTATCAGCAGTTCGGTTACCAGTTTCTTGTCAACAATTATGGATACATGCAGAAATAAATAAACTTCAAAAATGTTCACATGTCGAAAACAATAGGAAATTCATTAATTAAGTTGCATTGTTAAATAAATATACAAATATTAATAAAATAAAATATTTATTCAATACAAATTGCTCATTAGCTAGTGAAATATAATATAAATAAAAAATACGTGACAATGGAAATAGTTTTTTTTTTATTTATTGGTTATGAGGAAATAAAAAATAAATGCATGCAGATACATGTTAGAAAATCTCATGCTTATCGACTAGGAGGTTGCGACAACCTCATGCTCACCAATTTGGAGGTTGTCGCAACCTCATGATCACCGTTTTGTATGTTACCACAACCTCATGTACCGATTATAAGGTTGTCACAACCTCATGATCACCGATTTGGAGGTTGCCACAATCTCATTCTCACCGACTAGGAGGTTACAACCGAATTAAGAGGTTGTCACAACTACTTTATCAGTTGTTGCCGCAACCGAATGATTCGGTAGGGCATTTAGATGGTTGCCGCAACAAATCAGTTAATAAACAACAACATTTTTCTTGGTAATGGTATAAAATAAAGCTTTATTATGCTGCTACGTATAATTTATATTTTTCCATTGTCAATTTTCTTTCTCTACATTTGGTTTTTAAATGACGTTTTATTATAATTTTATTACATTCAATTTCCAGTGTTTTATTTTTTTTACATTATCTCATTGTTCTTATCTCATTGCCAATTAATCTAATATTCATTTTATTATTTCTCTCTTGTATTCATAATTTCTTGTCTCTTTTGTTTGTTTGTTTATGATTCACTCACGCAGTTGTTTTTATAAAATAAAACTCTACAATGTTGTCTTCATTCCACTTTAATGCACTTTAGCTTCCATGCCATAAAATTCTGTAGCATAATTTCATACTATACCGTCGCACTATGGCAGAGATTGACGAGGCCAAAAGGGCGGTTTTAGATAATTCCCCATGAAAGACATCCCAATGAATTAAGCTTCTTTAAAATATGTCATAAATAAAGTAGTTAAAAAAATAGATAAATTAAAATGAAATAACGAAAAAAACCTTAGTATAGTTTCTACTAAGAATGTTCAAAATTTAATTTTCTATTCATTTCCTTAAAAAATTATAAAATAAGTCCCAAACAAAAAACACAACCGTGAATTACACCCAATTCAGTATTAAATTTTTCCGGCAGTATGTCTGTTAAAATGACTATTTTAGTACATGAAATTTTAGTACAGAAGAGCGAAATCAAAAAAGTCCTAAAACATATGAATACAGATTTTTATATTTTGACCATTTCTCCTATTAGTTCTTACCACTGTGCGTCGTAACGTTGCCAAATTTCACAGTACTTAACAAACGAGGGGCGTTTGTTGTTTTATCAATTTTGTTTATTATTACGATATGACGTTAAAAAATATATATTTTTTGTATTTAATGCGCTATTTCAAAAATATTTAATAATTTAAACTGCATTTTGGTGTCACATCAGATAATTAATACTCATTATTTGTAATGCATATTATTTATCTATTTATAGGCTTAAATTGTAAATCTAAATTAGCCACAAACTAAACAACAAGTTAATCGCAAAACGGAATTTTAAACGCATCTTTCTGTATATAAAATCTATTTCAATTGTGACTAGCGGGGCGGATGTTTGCATGGCGGCCATGTTGGTTTTATTTTGTGTGTTTTTCCATTTAAAAAAATAGCAATGCTGCGTGTCGTTGTGATAAACTTTTGCTAATAATTATAAAATTCAATGTTATTTATTGTTTATGCGATGCTGTTTTTCATGTCGTCATTGTTTTGTTGGTTTTCAATTGCAACAACAATAGCAGCAATCATATGAGGTGGCTTCATGGGCATAAATTTCTGATAAAATAATAAAATTAAAAATATTTTTTATTTTAATTTTAAATATTTTTGATTAAAAATATATAGGGAAATTCCGGAGTATTTAAATCGCCAATAAGTATGTTCAATATTTTTTGTCCATTTGTACGCTGCAAAAATTTGTTGGAAATTAATTCATGATAAATCTAAGCATGTCATGTATAAAATCAGCAGTACCCATATGAATACCCAGGTGGGAATTTCCAGGTGGGAATTTCCAGGCTGCAACAAAAGTGCCAGGCTTGTTACAGGCTTGACTACCAAGGCTTGGTATATCAAGCCTGGCACAATCGTCACTCACAGACTCCACACAGGCCTTGATATACCAAACTAGACACAAGCCTGGCACATTTGACATTCACAGATTTCAAATAAGCCTTGTTAGTTTAGGTTAAACACAAGGCTACCACAATCGTTAGTCACAGACTCCACACAGGCCTTGATATATCAAGCTAGACACAAGCCTGGCACATTTGTCATTCCCAGATTTCAAACAAGTTTCGTTAATTTAGATAAGACATAAGCCTGGCACAATCGTCACTAACAGACTCCACATAGGTCTTGATATACCAAGCTAGGCACAGGTCTGGCACATTTGTCATTCCAAGATTTCAAAGAGGCCTTGTTAGTTTATGTTGGACACAAGCCTGGCATAATTTTCATCCTCGGACTCCACACAGGCCTCGGCAAATCAATATTGACACCAGGCTGACACAATATTGAGCCCCCCTATAAAAATTGTCAAATTATCCAAACTGCCATATGCTGAAGGAAATTATAAATTCCGGCTCGACAACTTTTCGTCCCATGTCTCGTAATGCGTGTGTACCGACTTTAACTTGATTAAATTAAAGTTTACTATGATGACATTTTCAAAAAATATATTCGATAAAATATACACGATAAACTCAACTCTTTGGTGTGGTCTGAACAACAAGTAAGTATTACTGTTAAATTGGTTGTTAACCTCTTTATCTACAGACTCATCTACAATCTCAAGTGTAATGACATGAATAATGAATGCAATGCCCATGACAAATTATGCCCAATAGCCTGTATCTTCAGAAGAATTACACGTCTGGGGCATAGTCTTGTGTCAGTCTTGTGCCGTCCGTTAGTTCCGGCCTTGGTACAAGCCTGGGACACAAGCCTAGGTACAATCCTAAATTACAGGCTTGTAACATAGTTATCATTCAAGACTTGACTCAGTCTTGGAACAAGACTGGATAATACTGTTGACACAGGCGCATTGGCATAAGCCTGTGTCAGTCTTGTGACGGTCGTTAATTCCGTCCTTGGTACAAGCCTGGGGATCAAGCCTTGGTCCCAGTTTGCTACAATAGCTGGATTTTGCTCAAACAGCAAACGAAAGTTTGTTGTTTTTAATATATTTTTTTTATGTTATTAGAGCAGACAATTTTGATGCTAACACAAATTCATAAAAAAACGAAGATACTTTTTTTTTGTATTTACATATTTTTTTATTTCCTTTTTATTTTCACTTTTTATATTTTAAATTTACCTTATATTTCTTTTTACTTACACATCCAGCCATTTTACTGGTCCTTGTCGAGTAACTCGCAAGCGATGTCTCGCACTTTACCATCGGAAACTATCTAGTAAAACTCCTCGATTTCTGGTAATTTCCCTACCAGTAACCGATCAGTTCTCGACTATTTTTACTGGCAGGGATCTACTCTTCAAATCCCTACCAGTAACCTACTGGTTTCTGATTAGTTTTTCTGGCAGTGATCTACTATTCAAATCTCTACCAGTAACCGACAAGGTTTCGACTAGTTTTTACTGTCGAGCAAATTTTACGAGAAACTGAGCATTATTTTGAAATACCTTGTAAATTGTTGCTTGGGTTATTTTTTTCAAATGATGTTTTAGAAATACATAGAAGTACACTTAGAAATCGCCGATATATCATGTTTTTGGCTAATATAGCGGAATCCGTTGACCGAGTTCTATTATTTAAGTGAATCTATCTGTATTTCAAATTTTTGAATATTCGAGTAACATGAAATTCAAATTCGTGTGACACATTTTTTTTTTCGTTTCGTTTCCTTTCGAAATACAGAAAGTGAGTATTAGAAAAAGTTGAATTTGTCGGACATGCCCCTGCGTTTGTGATTGTGATTAATACGTTAAATTCCCGCCATCAGTCACAAGAGCCGACTCACAAAAGTTCAACTCAAAATGTGGCCGAAAGCAATTGAAAGGCAATAAAATGAAAATTTCAACAATTTACAGATGATGAAGCGAACAATAGGGATGGATGGATGCTTGATGGCAACGATAATGAAGTTAGTGGCATTGAAGTTGGCTAACGATGATGACGACGAGTTTGTTGGTTGGTGGTTGACGATTGCTATGCACAAAATGATTGCAATGATTGTGATTACCATTTTTTTTTTTTGCATAATAATTGTTGATGGTCATGATAGTGTTGTTCATGATGATGTTACTTGTTAGAAAACCACATTGTGAATTCGCATAACGTTAGTTTTTTGTAGTTGCTTGGGTTTTTACTCGTTTTAATTTCAGTTTCTGGTACTCTTGACACACGCAGCCACGCTTTTTGAATTTTATTTTTTTGTGGTTAAAATTGTTGTTGTTGCTTTGGAATGACAGCAGCTGTAGCAGTTGCCGAAAGTAATATTTGAAACAGTCATGACGAAACTTTCATTTCATGCACTCTTTCACTCACACTGTGTTCTCTTTGTCGCACTCATTGCATTTTATGCATAAATACTATAGCTCTCCTGCTCACACGATGTATCTGTGCATTTCTTCCGGAATTTTTTGTTTGTAGCTAAAATGCAAATGGGATTTGAACAGAGCTAATCTGTGTGTGGGGGTATTTTGAATGGCGTAAACTCATCAATTAACTTTTTTTCTTCGAAAAGCTGTAAAAAATGTCCCTCTCATTCGTTGTCAACGAAAAAAAAGCGCTGGTAATGAGTGAAAGGCATTAAAGGATAACTACTCTGACATAACGATAAAAATACTATACTCGCTTTTGAGTACTTCAAAACAAATTAATAACTTGTATTTTTATTATATTATATTTTATTAATTATTTGTATATGCTACACCCAGAAAAAAATTCGACCAAATCCCATTAAAATTGGTCAATAGGACAATTTTTGATTTAATAGTATACAAAAATTAAATATTTTCTCAACGCAATGGCAATGTCATGGTATTTTCTAGTATTTAATGGTATATTCCGATTAAAATAATAATTTATCCTATTGACTATTTTTAATAGTAAAAAACTATTATTTATATAGTATTTTATTCTGGGTGCATGCTCTTTTATAACACTATTTTTTGAGAGTCAATAAAATAACTTTTAATAAAAATAAAAAAATAAATTTAAACATTTATTCCAAAAATGTTTATATTTAGGGTAATATAATTTAAATACATATATGTTTATATGCAAGCATAATACTATGTAAACTGAAACAATTAATATGTTTCTCTGGAACATATTTATATTAGGGTCGTTCAAAAACAAGTTTATTAATGTTCTGGTTAAAATATTTGTTTGTTCGGATATATTAATAGTTATGTTTCTATATCCACATACACCATAAGTGGAATTTTCAAAAACTAATTCAAATCAAAGCTCATTCAAGTCTCATTACAACCCTGTTTTTAAGAATATATTATGCAATTATTAATTATGTTTACATTAAGCTCTAAACATATATATTATACTTGCAAAATTATAGTTGGGAGTGCAATAATTGTATTGCACTCCTTTATTCTCACATTAAAGTCATTTGTCCTTCGTCGCATTTTATGTAATAAATACCTTCCGAGCCGAGTCCTTTTCCAACACTTTATGGTTTCATCGTCAACGTTTCTTGTGCGATTTACACATTTTTTCTTGTTTCTTTGCAATGTCGATACTATTGCTATTTACAATCTTAAAGTAGTTTTAAAAGTTTTATTATTTTTTGGGTTATACTTTATTGCAAAGCTATTCTCTTTTTTGTTGCTTGTGCACTTCAACGTCGCTTCATTCCAACAGCACATCCTGTCGTATTTTTGCCTTTTGTTGTTAACTTTAATGCGATGTTGTTGGGTTGGGCGCAATGTTGCTGTTATTGTGCCTGACGAAGATTTTCAAAGTGTTGAGCATTAAACTCGAGACACAGACCCACAAGCTTTAACCCTTATGTGGCTAACACTTGAGAAACTTATAGCATTTCTGCTTCTTATGAAGTGCAAGTGTTAAGCATTCCGCTGTTCACTTTTAAATTATCTCTACTACTGCATATTTTGGTTGAATTTACTTAAGTTTTCTTGATTTATGTGTGGTTTCCCGGAATATTTCCGCTTTGTATATAAAATGAATTTAATTTATGATATATTTCTTAATTATTCACTTGCAGTATTTTAAAGCTTTTTCTTGTTTCTTAATTTAAGCTTCGTTTTCGTAGGATTTGTTATTTGGCACTAAATTTTCTACTAATTCATTTTAAATCCATCTAAATCCCATTCTTGGATTCTGTGTAGATAAAATAACAATAAAATCCTGCCAAGGCAAGCATTTAAATTCTATGTTGCTTCACTTTTCACACTTTTATAATGTCGGCTCTTACTATGTCTCTCTTATGCCACACATTCTGTTGTTTCTCTGTTCTTCAACATTTTTTAGTTTATATTTTTTTGCAATTGGGTGCTGGCCAAAATGGCCCTGCTTGCAGTGAACTTATTTTATCAGTTTATTTCCAATATTATTTTTTTTAGGTTCCTCCAATTTGTATTTATTTCTTATTTTTGTTTAGTTTTCTATTTTTTGTATTTGCTCTGGTTTTATGTATTTAAAATGTCGTACAATTATTTTCCAGAATTTGTTTTTCCCCAAATTATGAAGAATACCCGAGACAAAATTTCTGGAATTTTTCAGGAATATTTCGGGCATATTTCCGGCAAACACACTGCTAAATGGAATATATTGGGAAGTGGTTGTAAAATAGCAGGTTGTAAAATTTGTTGGCATTTTAATGGCAGATTCACGCCATATTTTGGGAATGGGCAGAAAACAGACAGCTTTTAATACAAACTGCGCCTTAGTCTGTTTGAAATATGTCGTTTGAAATGTTTCTGAACTTTCCTGGAAATGTGGGAGGGTAAAAGTTGATAGACCAAAGTGCGCGGAAAGTTAAAAAAAGACCGATTTTTTTTTTGTTATTGCAGAAATCGATAACAGACATCGTTGGGAATCGAATGGTACCTTTTGTTGTGGTCCATGGCCTACAAAAGGGGAAATAGATAGCGAACATCATTAGAAGCGTAATGGTTCTATTTTGAGAAGTACATGACCCTCAGATGGGCACCATCAGATGGGGATTTTGTGTGGTCCTTGACTTACAAAAGGGGAAATCGATAGCGGACATCATTAGAAGCCTAATGGTTTCATTTGGAGAGGTACATGACCCTCAGATGGGGATCAAAACCGCATTTATGATCCAAATATTTTTATTTCGAAAATCGAAATAAATCCAAAAATCACATTTTTGGATTTCGAACTTCCCGGGTAGCTTGAAGAGTTAATACCCGTGATGTACGAGTATTTGAATTACCCGTATATCACTCGGGTAGCTCGAACACCCTGGGTAATCCCGGGTAATCGAAAGCTCTGATTTTCTCAAAGCGATATCAAGCATTGGTTAGGTAGATATCGAATTTCACCATACAAGACATTTAACGAAATCGATATCAAAAAGAAACATAATCAATGAAGAAATGTCTGTGAAAAAATTATCCAAAGAAAGTGTTCTTTTGATGTCTCAAGAAAAACCGCAGTAAATAAAGAAGCTCTTACATCAAACAAGAGTCAACCTAATCCTGTTTTTACTCGGTAGAAGAATATCGTAATATATCGAAAATTTGGTTCCTCAGTAAGTCAATTCACTCAAAATTCAAAATAACTCAATTTATAATTTTTTATCCGTCTAAAAAAAAAGTGTAAAAACAGGATAAGTTTATTTTTGTTGATTGTGTTATTTCAAATTCGTGTAAAAAAAGGCCGTGTAAATACATATTAAACGTATACGTTTTGAGCCAAGTGAATCATTCAAGTGAGATTGTTCAAAAATATTATACCAGAAAACTGTCAGAATTAATTTTATATAATATAATTCACATTCAGTTTACAATCTGAGCCTAACTAGAATCTCACGTATATTGGAAATTGTCTCGAGAAAATATTTTTTCGAAAGAATTGTCTTGGAAAAAAAATTTCGTAGATGAATTGTTCGTAAACCGAACTTTGATATTTTTCGATTCCGTTTTATAACTTTTAAATTAAAAAAAAAAATCAAACCCTCAGCAAAACATCATTCCTTTGAATTCGGTTAATTTCACTTATTTGCCCCAATTACCCTTTTGCTTCTGCCCTAATTCGTTAAGGCAATACCATATAATTTAAAGTAGTTTCGTCGAATTTGTGCGTGTTTCGTGTTGCAAATAAAAAATAGCAATATATATATATATGAATTTTTTTGTATTCCTTACCTTGTTCTTTAAGCAGTACAAATTATATTATGTTTTCTCTACTTTTTTTCCTCTTCTGTTTTGTGGTTTTTTAGAGTTCTTTTTTCCATCATATTTGTACGTCTTATTTAAGGTGATTTCTTTTGAATCTCTTCGCCTGTGCTTAATGTAAAAGAAAAAGTTTTAATGTGACTTTAAACTATATTTAATTGTGGTTTAATTAACTTAAAACGAAAAAAAACATTAGGCCAAAGTTGTCTTTTTAGTAATGCAAAAAGTTAACATATTTGTGTAAAACTCAATGACCTGAAAGTTTTCTACAAAAAGTTATTTTTTATGGTGGTTAAATTTAATTTTTTTGAATAAACTTTATGTTACACTAAAGTTAGGCGCTCGTAAACTTAAGAAGCCCAATAATTACTTGAATTTTGTTTTCAAGTCTTTTATTAGGCATTTAAGTTTTGCTTATTTCTTCCAGTAATTTGTTAGTTTGAATATACTTTTTAAATCTTTCTACTTAAGGGTTTGCTGAATTTCTTTATATAGTCTACATTTTTCTTACTTTCCAATATACCTCGTCGCACATTCGTATTTCCAACACATGTCCTCGCCCACGTCGTTCAATTTTACACATGTTTCATGCATTTTGCTCTCTATGTATCCTTTTCCATAATATGCTCCTTTATTATAATCATCATATCTCGCTGCCTTAAACACGTTGACCTTTTTTTTCCATCATCACGTATAGAAAATTGTCCACATCTGCTGTGTGCACCGTTTCTTCTATACAACGTATATTATATAAAACAATATATATTTTGTAAACGTGCACTGAGTCCTGTGTATCCCTTTGGCCTGCTTGTACGGTTTTTTTTGTATGAATCGTATGTTATCACTTGTGAGTTTTCCTGGAAGACAACAGCTGCTGGGGTTTGCTCTCAGGTTACAGGTTACACTTTGGTTTGGGTCCTTTTGAAAAATACCAAATTATTCCATTTGTTTGACGTGGATTATAAATGAATGTTATGTGCGCTAGCTGGTTCATAATTGATAATAATTTATGGATCATAATTTACGTATAAAACAGCACCACTAGTTTTAGATCAATATTTATTATTTTATCGTATAGGGTTTTTTTTATACGTATGTTACATTTTAATAAATTACATTTGTTAGCAAAAGTAAATTTTAAAGTCTGTCTGTCTGTTGAAACCACGATTACAGAAAAACTTGAAGAGCTAGATCAATGAAACTTCTAATTTAGATAACTTATATATCTGTAAGGTTATTGGCATGATCGGTCCATTTTGACCTGCGAACCGACCACTTATGTTCAAATACCTCAAAAAATTTACATCTACAAATGCATTTTACTTTATACGTGCTAAAGTCAAATATATATTGACTTTATGCAAAAATATAGGAAAATAATGTTTTCGTTTTGTGGTTCTCGAAAAAAAAAACGAAATTTGGTATACCAACCCATTTCAGCTTAGACCAACTATAACTTTCATAAATCTCACTAACTTCATCACATCAACTATCACAATAATCTTACTTCATAATTTCCCATGTGACCTAATCTTCCCAATTGGTTTATTTTAAATTTTATTATTTTTTGAGACCTCCTGAATTATTGACATGGATTTATTTTCGTGTAGGAAACGAAAATAAATTACTCCCGAATTACTCCATTACTCTCGAATACAAATTTTGAACTGAAATAAAATATCTTTTCTTACATAAATGTCCAGTTCGAGAGAATATTATTCCAGAGAATATTTATTCCGAATAGGGGAATCGATAAAAAAATGCAAAACTTAAACCCATATATTGAATTTTCGATGGTTATTGGTTGCATTTTCCATCCCTGTTTTACTAAAGAATTTTTGATTAAATTCGTATTTTTTTCAAAATGGTTATTTTTAATTTTCTTTGACACCACCAGAAGGCGTTAAGTTTTTCGCACTATGCGTGCGTGCAAAACTTTTTAGCTCTGTTGTGGTGGCCACTCTTCGTGTTTGTTTCATTTTTCAACAGCAACGTTACCATCCTTCGAAACGTCTGGCAACATCCTGTTTGGGTTGTTTTTGTTACTGCTTGTTCACTGGTATTGAATAAAGGAACGTGTACAAGGGGTTTCTGACCTCATTTACGTTATGTATTCTTTAATATCCCCCCCTCATTTATGTTTTTTTTCCTAGTTGTTCTGCTTGATTTTGTTATGCTTTGGTATAATGTTTTGAATATATTTTTTTGCTTTGTTTTGATGTTCGTCTTCAACTGCTGCCCAGAAACTCACCGAACTGGACTGTGGACTGTTGGTTGGGTTGTTTTCTTATCAGGTTTCCTGTCTCATTTCATGTGGAATTTGGTTTCTTTTTACTATTTATTTTTATTTGTGCGATTTTTTTTTTTTGGTAACTTTTTGTCGCTACTCAATCAACTATTTGGGGCAACCTTTTATTTATTGGCCATTCTGTTAAGTGTTTCTTGTTCTCTCTTTACTTAAGTTGTATATGGTTTTTTGTTGGTATTTTATAAAATTTATTATATATCTCGAAATTTTGTATGCAGCAGATGTCAGCTCTTCTTTAAATATTTTTTCTCTAGCATCATTTTTTTATTACTTTTTTTAAAAGTTTTCTTATTTTATTCCTGGCAAATTTCTACTGGGGATGACAAGTTAAAAGTTAGAGATGGACGCGTGCCTGTTTTTGATGGCATGGACACGCCGATGGGTGACACGCACGAGCACGAGCCCGACGACTAAATTTAAAGGCACGCACGAGAAGCACGATAAAATAGAAAGACACGAAGAAGCAAGACAAAACACGAAAAAATCACGGAATCACATGAAAAACTAGGCAAAATGAGAAAAATAATATTATAAACAGGGACTAAAACCCTTTAGAATATAAGTTCCGGTTCTGGTTCCAATGTTTTTAAAATAGCGGTTACGATTTCGGTTTCAACCAAAATTTGTATGGGTTCCGATTCCGGTTCCACACATTTTTTAATGACGGTTCCTATGTCGGTTCCGGTTACAATTCTGGTTCTTTGCGGTACCAGAGTGGGACTAAAACCCTTGGAATATCGGTGCCGGTTCTCTTTACAAGATTTAAAAAATAGCGGTTCCGATTCCGGTTCCAACCAAAAAATATATGTGGGTTTCACACATTTTTAAATCAGTTCCGGTTCCGGTTCTCTATTTTCTCTTATCATAAATAATTCAAAAATTAACTTTGGTACTTTGTTATTCTCTGAATCGGAACCTCTCCGGATTTGGAGTACAAACTAAAAAAAAAATCTTCAATGGGCGCGTGCCTGATTTTAAAGGCACGGACGCGCACTACAACAACTAGCGTGACACGAAAAAAGCACGGCACGGGCCCATCTCTAGTAAAAGTACAATGATCAGTTCCCGATCATGACCCTAGTACACAATTTCAAGTAAGGATAACCCGACCAGTCCTAGTAGAAATTTTGGTAGGGTCATACTCATGATTTCATTTATTTACAAACCCTAGTAAAAAGTGTTCTAAGACCATGTCATTCTGATCTGATCATTCAATATTTTCCTTGCCATAACCCTCTAGATGAATTTAGACTGACAATGAATTGTTCATAATTTCAAATCAATAAAAGGTCAACCTCTAAAAATGCTGTAGAAGATAAGAAAATCGATGTGGAGACTTTTCAGCGAAATCTGAGAAATGGAATAACCGCAACCACGAAGGTCGATACCCAAAACTTTGTTTAGTTTATTGAGTTTGGAGGACGTCAATTTAATTCAGTTTCGATATAGTCGGGTATCAAAATACCACTGTTGATGTCTCGGCGTATTCGAATTTCGCTGAAAATTCTCATCATCGATTTTCTCATCCAATAGAGCATTTTTGGTTAACCTTTTCAATTAAATTATATATATATTTTTCGTTCAATCCATTGTATGTCCAATGATTAATCCGATTAAAAGTGGATATTAGTTTCCGATACTGTATTCATTTTAATTACTAAATTATGTTACACCGTAGTTTGCATCTCTAGTAATTTACAAATATTTCGCATGTTTTATTTTTAAGTAAGTATACAAAATAACACCACGTTTTCGATAAAAATATGACGTTCAAAAAAAAACAAACTGCGCTATATTGTATTGCAGAAATCACGTATTGCTTATGGCATTAAAAATGTATGCATAATTTACAAATTAAAACGTATCAACAGCTAATAAGTCTCGGGGTTTTTTTTTAAATTTGGATTTTACTTTAAGGTGTGAGACAACAAGAACTTTAATTTTATCACCATAAGCAAATATATAGAATTATTTTATATGTAATAGTTTAAATATTAACTGAACGTCTGTCAATGACAATATTATTCGAATGGAATGTGAAACATGGTCCAAAGCTTTGTGACAGCAATTGTCACAAAGACATGTTGTTGGCAATCTGTGTCAATATTTGATGCACTGCAGCCAAGTGGTCTTCAGCAAATTTTACATTTGCTGATGCTTTAAATTTACAATAACACTTTCAATACGATTTTATTATGCTAATCGATTTATTATTTAGGCCATTTAATAAGAGCAAAGCAAATTATTGTGAGGATGAGTAAATTTACAAATTTGCATAGCAATTAAAATATCTATTTACAAAACATAAATGCCTATCCAAAAATTGAATTACATAAATATGTGTACTTATAAATCTGTACAGACATCATTCTTGAATTGAAAACATGTACTATGCATGCACGCAGGGAAAATTCTATTTTGTATTTAACATATTATGTTTGGAAGTATATTTTTTGAATTTCTAGATTTATTTTTAGAATAGAATATCTTAATAAACATATGTTATGAAATGAATTCTAACATAATTTTAAAATTTTTAAAAGTCAGATAATTTGTGATTACAAACATTAATATGTGGCCTGCAAGTAGATTTTTTTTAGCGTGTAGTAAATATTTGTGTTAATAGATAGTAAAATAGTTGAAAAAATCTTAAATTAAAATATTGCCATTTAGCACAACAATCTATGAAATATTTGTAAGCAGAATAATCCTTACGTAAAAAACCCTTTGTTAAACGGATAGAAAAGATTTGTTTGAATATCGAATGTAATTATAATGTTATTTAGAAATCACCATATAAATATTGGGAGTAATATCTAATTACATTATAATTGAATTGTATTATTATTTTGTTCAGATTGAAATATTATTATACGTTATTTAAACATAATTTGCCTTAATCGCGGATTTACATGAATTTACTATATTAATGTTTCTGTAGAAATATATATTTTTCATCAGATATTAGTATATGTATGTTTGATATTTCTGCTATTTAACACACCCAACGTCAATAAAAGGTTCTTTGAATTATATATATTTGGTTATTCGTGATTGTTACTGGGTGACAACGAATTTAAAAATAATAGCATTATTTTGATCATATGTATGTTTGGCATTACGATAGCACAATTAAATAACAGCGCTGCCTACTTTTAGCACTCAGTAACACTCACATTAATACTTTTCATATAGTTCAAAAGTTCCTTTTGGTGGAAGCATTTGTTTAAGTACCGCCAATTACTGTTAATACCAGATAGTGGCTGCTTGTGAAAAATCCAATTTATCCGTAAGTCAGTGAACTCAAACTAGGAACAATAGATGGAAATCAAATTATTAAGTATGAATAAAATAAGTGTAATAAAAAAAATAAAAGTTTAAGTTTATAAATAGAGAATATATAAATAAAAAAAAATGTAATTTAAAAAAGGGAAAAAACGAATATTGTGTAAAGAAGATATTAGCATTAAATTTACTATTTTTACATTAAAATTAAATGTAAACATAAATATGTTTACATGTAAATAAAATGTTTTTCACATTCAAACATATATATGTTTGCAAGAACGCCGAAAATTATTCATTCTGAACATAAATATGTTTGAACGAAAACAAAAATATGTTTAGCTGTTATTATAGTAATGTTTCAAAATAAAATAATACTTTTGTTTGCATAAAGCTCCAAAGATATATGTAATGCCTGCAAAATTATGTTTGGGAGAGCTCTTTTTTTTGCAGCGTGTAGATATTGTTGAATTATACTGATTTTAAATCGATTTAATTTATCATATTAAAACTAAATTAATTTATATGTTTTATATGGGTCTGATACGAAAAGTCGATATTTAAAATCGAAGACAAACTAAATAGCGAAGACAAACTGCGCTCGTACATTTAAAATTACGATTCTTTTAAATTTTGATATTTTTTTCGGATTCTGCACAGAAAAAAAACCGACGTAAATATAGCAACCGATATTAATTGCATTAATTAATTAACGCAGCAATTAAATTCATTAATTTAAAGAAAACATTTGCTATTCTTCGTTATATAAGCAATTTCGTTTGCTAATATGAATATTTGTATGTCAATGCAGCAAATAATTTAGTGGGCGCAGTTTTAGCAAATATATATATTTGCTGAAACTACGCCGACTAATTAATTTGCTGCATTGACGTACAAATATTCATATTAGCAAAAGGAATTGTTGATTTAACAAAGAATAGCAAATGTTTTCATTAAATTAGTGAATTTCATTGCTGGTTTGATTAATGAATGCAATATTTTTATTTATATATTATAAATTTTCTTTATCTTATACATATACCTTAAAAAATATCTTAAAAAGAATATCTGTATCCATTTCTTCTGAAAAAAAAAAATTATTAAACATTTTGTTTTCATTGTTCCAAACAATTATTTTGTATTATAAAATATAGAACTCATTAGATTAACTTTTGATCAAAAAAAAATTTTAAGAAAAAATCATCAAAATGGTTTTTGAGAAAATACTCAAATGTGACCTACATAATACAAGAATTTTTTGCCTTCGGACCCAAAAGTCGGTTGCTCCCATAAGCAAACGAACAAAAAAAAAAGTAGCACTTTTACTTAACATCCAAGAAAACTTTCGCTTATTAAGCGCTTCTTTTCACCGCATCACGTTCTGTGCTACATAATGTTCGAGTTAGCGCAATAAGAAGAATAACAAAATGTAGTTTAAGAGTTACGTGCACATACAAAATGAAAATGAAGTCAGTCGCAAGACATTTCATAACCTTAGCAAACAACAAAAGTTTATTTCGTCGAATTGCGCCTATTCGTTGAGTCGCGTTGCGTTGCGTTGAGTTGTCGTCGTTGATGTTCATCATCATGGTAGATAGACAATGTTGACCGCAACGCGCTATCTACAAACTTTGGAATCATTAATCATGTTCAAAGTTGAGCTTGTTGTCGTTCAAAATGACTGCAACAAATCACTGAAAATAGTGATTTTTTTTCTTATTTTTTTTTATTTAAAATTTCAATTCCATTGATTAATTATTATTTTTAACTAAATTCAAAAAACCGGATTTGTAGTTATGTCGTTGCAAATATTTCCTTTTCCTCTATCTTTGTCTACACTAAGATAAATCTACTATAAGTTGTTTGAACTGGTAACAAATGGTCGTTGTGAAGATAAAACTAACCAATACATATATGTACGAAGTTTATGGATTAATGAAATCTAATATATCATTCGAAGTTTATTAAATTATCTTTCAATTGACACCTACACGCAGAAAAAAAAATTCCCTCAAATCCCATTAAAATTGGTCAATAGGACAATTATTGATTTAATAGTACACACACAATAAATCACTTCATACACGCTGCAAAAAAAAGCGTTCTCCCAAACATAATTTTGCAGGCATTAACATGTATGTTTGGAATTTTATGTAAACATAATATAATTGACTGATAAATCATTTGTAAACAGGGTTGTATTGAGACTTGAACAGTGTTGTAATCCGGAAACATTTTAATGTTGCCCCTTAAAATGGAGTATATTCTAATGGAAACATAATAATTACTACATCCAAATAAAATAAGTAGTTGAACCTAAACATAAATATGTTCAATATGTCAACTCGGTGACCGTATGTTGAAAATTCTGCTCAACGAGTGCCAACTTCTTATACAAGAAGAATGTTGCAAGAATACACTTATTTAAATCCAATTTCTTTTTTGTTTGTTTGTAAACATCAATATGTTCAAACGATGGCGTCGGTAGAAAATGCTGCACAACATTGCCAACTTCGCCAGTCGATAAATTATCGAATTAAGACGAGCGTTGCGAACATACGTTGTATTTAGATTTGATTTGCATTTTCTGTGTTTCGAAACATAGTTTTAACCAAGTAAATTGCCAAGAAATAGTTTATTCAAATGCAATTATAATTTTATGTTGGTATTGTAACATATTTATGGTAAATTTTACAGATTCTGCTGGACAATATAATAATGTTTACAAGTGAACAAAAATAAATTCAGTTTCGATTATAATTTAATGACATTTCATTCCTAATACATGTATGGTAATTTCGTATTACTTTTTAATTACATTCAAACATATTCAAGCAAATATTTTCTATCCGTGTATAAACTCAATGGCAATGTCATGGTATTTTCTAGTATTTAATGGTATTTTCCGATTAAAATAATAATTTGTCCTATTGACTATTTTTAATAAAATCGATTATTTTAACCTCATCGATTAATTATATTTTATTTAATCACGGGTGTTACACAAAGTATCATTTCAAAATTTTTAAAATGTATATTTGATTAGTTAAACTTCTGCAACGACGTTATACATTTGATTAAACATTATTAAAATAAAGTAGAAACATTTAACTAATTTGAATATAAAACACTATTAAAATAACCGAAAAACTATTAATTGTATAGTATGTTTTCTGGATTACCTCGCTTCCTAGTAGACATTTTTTTCAATGGCTTGGAAATGGCTTTTGGGTGAAATGGCTTTCGGGGAAATGGCTTTCGGGGAAGTGTCCTGCTACGTATTTGGCAATATCATGCCATTACTAAAGGGTTTTTCAACAGGGACGCTACAAAAGTAAAGCGACAGGGACAGCAAACGACGCCATATTTCTTGCCGCTCTTTTGACATTTCTCTTCAGTAAGGTTTGTATTTCATGATGAAAAGATATACGAGCCAACATCGAGTCGAAATTATTAAAATTTACTACCGAAATTCGAATTCGTATATCTTTCCATCATGAAATGGCAAACCTTACTGAAGAGAAATGTCAAAAGAGCGGCAAGAAATATGGCGTCGTTTGCTGTCCCTGTCGCTTTACTTTTGTAGCGTCCTCATAAATTGATTAATTAAATAATTTGATAAATCTCACTGCCCTAAATATTTCAATAGTATGTTAATAGTTAAAATTAGTCAATAGGATAAATTGTTCCCTTAATATGTAAATACCATTGAATACTATAATTTGCATTGAAAAATACCGAATTTTATTCAACTTTTTAAAATTAATATGACAATATTTTTTAAAAGTTTTTCGACTTTTTTAAATATTCTATAGTAATGGTAATACACCTCTTAAATATTTTGATATTTTATTCAAAATATTTATATTTTTTTATAAAAAGTATAACACCACTGTTTTTTACAGCTTAATCTATTGTTCTCATTCCACACCGTTTTGTATTTTCATATTTGATTCCAATTTATTCTCCAGTTGAATTCTATGGCACGTTGTTTTGTAAGTTTCTCTTATTTGCATTGCGCTACGTTTTTTAATTCGGAGGTTTGGGTTTTTTATTTTATTTTCTCAACGTATTTCTTGTTGTTGTGATATATAACCATTTGGTTTTTTTATTACCTTTTTTTCGCTTTTCATTGCATTTGAGTTTCAGTTTTATTACGTATTTTTTTACGACTTTTCATTTCGTTGTTTTTTTGCTGTTTGCTGTGCTCTCCAATTGCATATAACTTTTTGATATTTTTTTTTGCATTTACTCTCATTTTATATTATAGCTTGTTTTTCGTTTTTAACAAATAAACAAAACATTCATGAATAGATTTTACTTTCAATGTAATTTCAAACCACAACCTCAACAGACTTAAAGTTACGTTAATGAAGTTCGTTAATGTGAAGCGTTTGAAATGAAACGAGATTCAATTAAATAAAGCTTTTTGTGAATTGTGAGTCAAATGAGAATTATAATACACAAACGAAAAAGTTTAGTATGCTTAAAGCTGCTTAGTTCGATTGAGCCAGTGGCGTATTTACGATACCTACAATGAAGGATCAGGGTGTATTATATATAATTCTGAAAGATTCTAAAAAAAATAAATTTTCATTTTTTTTTTATTCGATATTAAAAATGAAACTGTGTACTCGATTTTGCGAAGTTCGTCTGTCGAGTCTTTTTGAAACCACGATTATAAGAAAACAAAGAGTGCTAGTTCAGTGTACACAAAAAAATAATTGCTTGGCGTGCAGTTGTTTCAAAGAATATTCATTTGCATCTACCAAATTTAGTCAGTCTCAACTGAAATTCATTTGTGGTAAACAATAGTATGAAGCGTAACCAACTATTAGTTGAAGCAACTGCAACATTGGAGTAACATACATACATTTTATCCATTTTCAATTTTTTAATTTCTATTGCTACGGCAACAAAAATCAAAATGAAACCCAACCAATATTTAGTTGACTTAACAGATAATTATATAACATTAAGTTGTAGCAACCAATATTTATTTGATTCAACTGCGAAATCAGTTGTCTTGTATTGTATAAAAGCGATGCCAAAGCAGGACAACACCAGTCGCGCAAGCTTTAGATTTTTCACTCATTTTGTTTTGTGCTGCGGACAGCGCGTGCCACGTGTAAAACAAAATTTGGAATTTTTTTAAGGCTTGTTCGTTGTTAGTGTTCGGTTTTTTCATGCCCAAATATACTTTCTTCAACAACGGACGTACTATTCTACAGTTTTCCTGCAATTTTGTTTCTATATGTTGTATTTCTACATGCAGCCCTAGCGCTCCAACGTGTTGCAAACACGAAGTCAGCAGCACAACGAATCGTCGGCAATGTTCGAACTCAGGAACGCTGTTGTGACGCTGACTTCGTGTTTGCAACACGTTGGAGCGCTAGGGCTATGTAAAATGGCCGATTCCTTATAATTAAATTGGCTACCACAGCTAAACAAATTGGTTGTGTCAATTGTATTCATTAGTTGTGTGAACTGATACGCGGTGTTGCAACAACTGAATCAGTCGAATGTTGACAGAACTAAATAAATCGGTTGGCACAATAAGACGGTTGCCCCAACTGATTCGTTCTTTGGGTGTGATACTCAGAACATAGATTACTTGCATAACTATGTTGTATTCTATTGGAAGTAGGCGTGGTTGATCGGTGTGATAGACATCTTATTAAATTTTGCCATGCGTGCCATTGTTTTATACTAGTAGAGCAGGAAAAATAAATCTCAAATCCCCCCTTCATCGAACTTCCTATGTGACCTAATCTATCATACTGGTTTAATGTTTTGTCGTTGAACTTGGCTTATTCTTTACAGTCTTAAAAGCTTATTTCAGCAATATTTCACACTTGACAAGATTTAAATTTTTTATCACCACACACTTTTGTGCATCACTTCACTTATTCACAGCCAACCAGCACTTCGATTTATTCTCTAATCACTCGATATTGCTTCACATCTATTGTGAAGAATACATTTTTTGTTTTTTCTATTTTTCAAATATTTTGTTTGGTTTCTTGTTTAGCATCGTTCGTTGTATAAATGTTGTGCTCATGGTCATGTTTATTTTTATTATTAATTATTGTGACGAAACATACAAAAAAAAATGGTGGTCGAAGAATTTGTTTGTCATTTAGAATTATAAATATATGTGTAAATTACCCTCTAAATAAAATGACAACTGTCATAATAGTCGATAAGTGAGTGCGACGCGGTTAATGTGTCTTTTTTGACATTTGTTCGAATTTGAATACATTGGCCTTAATTTGGCCGTACGTTTTCGACTGGCTGTTGACCCCTCCGTCATTTTAGCGCTACAAAACTCAACCAGTTTCCTTCCTGCATGTAGTAAACATTCATCGATTATATACTATACATAATTTTACAGCAGTACGAATCAGCTGAGCTTTGTTAAGCTTCAGAAGGTACCTATGTAATTTTTTATTATTATTATTTATTTATTACTATTTTTATAAATGACGCCATAAGTTTGTAATGTTTGAGCGTTTGTTGTTTTGTTTTTGCTGTGGTCTGAAAATGTCAGAAATTTCAAGTTTGTCATCGGAGCAAGTATTTCATAGAGCTAGATATTGGTAATCGGTACACCGCAAATGTTTATCATACCCCCCTTGCCGTCGTCAATGTGAAGCAAACCGCAGTGCACATGTTTGATTAGAGACTTCCGTCATCTTGTAATACAAATCAACTTATTTTTGTTTTTTATGTTTCAATTTGATACAGTCTGAAGTGGTTTTAATAGTGCCTGCTGGGTAGATATGTGTTTTTCTCAATGTGTTATTTTTACGTATTAAATATTTTTTTTCAATATTTTAAAATTATTCAAGATCGCACAAATAATTTTTTGCTCAGTATTATTAGCATTAATTGAAATGTTTTGTAATTTTATTAATTTTGGAGCAGAACATACAAATTTGCCTATCCCAGAATCTCGGAATTCATAAACTTTATATGAAATATAAATACATAAATGTGTAAATGAAAAAAAAAAAATGTTTGTTTGTAAATTTAAGAAAACAACTTCGTATTGAACATGAAAAGCATTAAAATATACGATTTTATTTTAATAAATGCAATCTTCTATGGTGGCTGAACAATTTCATAATATTGATGAATAAAATTATTTTATTAAAGATTTTTTTCTGTGTTTAATTTTACAGAAATGTTTGAAATCTATGTTATACCATATGTTATGGCATATGTATAAAGTTCATTTGAAAAAAAACCCTTTAAACATAAAATTGATTTTTGTTTATTACGATGATATTTAATTTAATAACATGATTCTGCTACTCATCATAATTGATAGGTTTATGATTGTAGTCACGGTAGCTCAGTGGTTAGTGCGTTGGACTGTGAGCCGATAGACATTTTTTCATAGAAACATTTTTCAATACCACGGTACCTCTCGGCGGTAAATGGCAAACCTACGTGTGTAAAATATTGCCTATGAAAAGCTCTCACACGCCGTTCGGATTCGACAATAAACTGTAGGTCCCACCACTTTGAGTACAAATATAACACGCACAGCTCAAAATGGTGAGAGAGCTCGGCCTAAGTTCTTATAGGACTGTAGTGCCAAACTATTATTATTATTATGATTATAGTACTTAAATCGTAATAAGTCTTAACATTTTGGAATATCATTATATTTCATTATGATTTCTTTCACTCATAATATCATTATATTTCATTATGATTTCTTTCACTCATAATTCAAAGATATTTCAAAAACTTTAAGCAATATAAAAAAATAACTGATTATGAGATTCTGATTAGAAACTAAATGTCATACCGAATATCAATCTGAATATCTTACTAAGATTGTGGATAAAATGAAAAAAATCATTATTTATTGTGTAGTGTCTATAAATCATTAAATTTTATGAAATCATGCTACAACTAGTTTTATTTTACAACTTCCTTGTATGTTTTTGTATACCATTTTAATTTTTGTTTTATTTTAAATTTAATTTTTAGTTTGATTTGATTTTAATTTTATTAGTTTCTTGATTTTATTCTTCTCTGGTTCTGGTTTTTCTTGTTGTTGTATATATTTATAGTGTTCTCCCAGTCTGCCATGACTCGGAGACCTTCGATACCTCGAAGCTTTCTCGAATAACATCGATAAAAAAAGATCGATCTTGTTGCTTTCTCAATTCTAATTTTGAAAAATGTTCGTACATTCAAATTCTTGGACAAGATACGATATTTAAACATTTATCAAATCGATATCGCCATATTTTGCGCAGCAATCTCGAACTTTGATCATTTTTTCCTTCGATATCGTTCCGATTTCGAAAAATTTCTCGTATCGAGAAAACTCCGACAGAACGTTCCGATATCTATCTACCATCTAGGTCCAATTTGACGCTCGATATCGTTACGAGAACGGGTCCGATATTGTGTGATTTCTCCATTTACTCGCAATGATCTCGTAACGATATCGATACGAATGGCTTACTGAGTTTGTACGCTTGCAAATGCATTACAAATTGAGTGAACTGAAGCACTGTTCACTCATTTCCTTGTGTTCGGAGGCATATAGTAAAATATTGAGAGAGAATAGAGCATTACAAGATCCACCCGTTCGAAATACAATTGGCACAAAATCCACCTTTTCATAAAATGATGAATTTTAAAAATCCAACTATACAAATTTCACCCGAATCTACCTGTATTTTGTACAGTGGATTTCATACCTAACACTGTGGGGAATCTTTTTATAGCCAAATTTAAATCTTTATCATTATTTCTTTGCATTCATATTTGATTATTATAAATAATAAAAATAATAATGTTCAAAAATGATAACATTTAAATGTAGATTGGTTATGAATTCAGTAATAAAATGTGCTTAAAATTCACGAAATCGTTCTTGTATTTTACGAAATAATTTGTTAAATTTATCCACCAAATATTTCGTAAAATACACGAAAGAACTTTCGTAAGTTTATGATAAAATTACGAATATTTTTGTTAATTTTACCAAACTATTCGTAGATTTTATCGTACATAATATGAAAGATACGTAATTTATTGAATATTTGCGTGTCTTTTTAGGAATATATTCATAAATTTTACGAAAGTATTCGTACTTTTGACGATAGCATTTTATGAAACATTTTACGAATATTTCGTAAAATACACGAATACATTAAAATGACGATTCATTCATAAAAATATGAAATATTATGCACTGATTTGATATGTTTGCACTTTTGCCACAAACTGAAGACATTTTTAAACTGTTTGTATTTTATAACTATATGCTTGTGACCAGTCCAAGCTGCTATAACGTATTTATTTTTATACTAATTATTCGTAAAAATAACACGAATGTTTCGTAGAATTTATATATAGCTACACAATTAACAAAAGTTTAGTATTTTATTCGTTAAATGTAAAACTCATTCGTAAAATATGTTATTTTTTCGTAAAAAAAAAATGTAATAAATAATAATATAACGAAAATTTAGTAATTTAAACGAAATATTCGTAATTTTAATGTTGTTTTAATTTTACAAATATTGATTCGTAATATATACGAATCGTACGTAATAAATATTTTGGAAAAAAAGTAGAAATTACAAATGTTTCTATGAATTATTTGTATTTTACGAAATTGAAAATTACGAAAAAATATTTCGTTAAATGTCCTAGAAATGATTTTGAGTGTTTGTATGTTTTTCTACACCTATGGAGGCCTATAGTAAAATATTTTGAGATTAGGGAGCTGTATAAAATCTACATTTTCATAAAATATAAAAGGGCTGAATTTTAAAAAGTCACCTATACAAAATTCGCCCGAATAGAGAATTAAAATAAATTTGACGTTGGGTAGATATTTTACGGTTCGTTTTTGTGTAGAGGGTTTTTATTCGCGTGGAATTGGTTTGACTGAATTTTGAATGATGTATTTTGTATTTATAGTGGTTGTTATACCAAATATTCTGCTGAATCTTATTGTTGAAAAAATTATCTCACTTCATGATTTCTTAACGGACATATTTGAGCATTATAAATTATGCAGATATCATAGGACATAAAAATGTAACTCATACACTTATTCTCAATTTTTTCCGGATCCGTTAAAAATTAATATTAAATTTTTTATGGGCCGTTTTCACAAGGTCCAGTTAAGTGTTTCAATTCCATGTATTCTATGGGTAACTCTCAGTTAAAGTGGCAGTTAGTCAGTTAGTGAACGGACGTAAGTGGGTAATGGAGGTTTCAACAAAACAAAACTATATACCCTTATATTGCATCACTGCTCCAAATTCAGTTATAATAAAAATAAACTGTCTTGTTTTTATGTTTTATATTAAATTATAAAGTAAAATTAATTTCTTTATCATTTAGGGCCATTTTCACAATATCTGGTTAAATATTAACTTCCACTTTAACCGACAGTTTCGATTTAACAAATCAATCGTTATATCTGTTTGTCATTTAATGCCATTTTCACAACATCCAGTTAAGTGTTTCTATTCTATATATTCTATGGGTAACTCTAAGTTTAAGTGGCAGTTAGTGCTTAAACCGAAGAGAATGAAAACGTCCGTTAGGTATAGAATTTGAAAATGCCAATACCTAATTTTTATTGAATAATACGTTGGCATCCGAGTTCTGTTTTAGTATGTTTAAAAAATTAACTTTTGAGAAGTGTTTATTGTCAGGTTTCTAAAGGCTAAAAGTTATGCAAAGCTTATCTACACTTTTAAACTTAAGATTAAGTTTCAGTGTAGTACTTAAAAACTCTTTTTTTATCATCCACAACACCGCCTGCTTATCCCCCCTGTGATTTTGCTGCTGCTATTTGTAAGATACACTGAAAACACACTTAGTAATTAAAAAAATTTAACTATTTAATGCACAAACGAGTTCTATATTAACAAATCTTTTATTTTTATGTTTTTAAATAATCATCAATATTTTGTACATATTTATAATAATAATATTTTAATTAACAAACAAAAAAAAAATTATAAAAATTTAACTTTTCTTTTCTCTTCATTTTTTTCTCTAATTTTAGATTTTGTTATTCATAAAAAAAAATTGCTAAAATTTTGGTTGGTGGTTTTGGTAAATGTGTTGTTGTTGTTGCAAAAAAAAAAATAATAAATAAAAATTATACATATATATCATGTTGTTGTAGCATATTAAATATAAAACCAGTATATTGAACGACATCCACCTATACATGCATCTACTACTAGTGTACATGAATTTGCTACTACTATATAATAATAATAAAATTGCTACTACCTACTACTATAACTACTACTACTATATTTGACATGTGTGATAAACATTCGTATTTATCTTATAAATCTAAATATCCAGTTAATATTAATATAAAAACATATTTACAATTAGTACGCAAAAATATTACTATAATAATTTTATATAATTAGTACTATTTTGTTCACAATGTACCACATATTATACACTTAAACATTGATTTATTTGATTTAACATTTCCTGTTTGTAACGTACGTACGTTTTTTTTATTTTTTGTATTAGCTTTAAGCATTCAAATTATTTATTTATTTATCGAATTCAATTTAGTTGAGTTTTTTAATTTTTGTAAATCATTCTCTTTTTATATACACATTTAACATACATACATTTATATAAATTAGAAAAAGTATTAAAATTAAAAAAATACCCTAAACATTGTAATTGTCTCGCATTTTTATAATTTGTATTCATACCTATTAATTCATATTATTTTGCGCACATTCACAATTTTTGTTACATAGTATTACATATACCATATATTACTAATGATTTACTTTACGACACATTGTTAACAAGAGGATGGTATTCGTATGATTTTGGTTGAAAGGTTATACAAACTTGAACTATTTAATACAACACTGCTCTACAAAATGAGTAATCGTCGTATATAATTTCTATATAATTTAATATTTTTACTGCATACTCTGTTTTTTTTTTTTTTTTATAAAATTTCAATTGAAATTTGATCTGAATCATTTTAACCGCTTTTTAGTATTAAAAATATCACAGATTTAAAAATAATGAAGCTATGGACAAAATATACGGCACGTAACAGGCGTAGAAACAGCAGGCAACACCGCAGCTTTTAAGCTGGAAATCGGTAGGTTTCCGTAGGTAGGTTTCCGTAGAGTTTATGGCAATAACTAACTGAGGTCTTTGTTTTTGAAATAAAAAATGGCAGCCTAACGGCAGGCTATAGAAAGATGAAAGAACGTCAGATTTATGAAATAGAAACGCATGTTGTCGGAAACTTAAAATGCTGTCTATTGACTGAAATTGTCTGAAAATGTTTGCAATATTTGCATTCCTTAAAAATGTATAAAAGAAAATTTAAGTTTGTTCTTTTATTTCATATTAACTTAAAAAATACATAAAAATTAGATATCTATATATAAAATCAATAATTAAACACACGATTATAAACTGAAGTAGCATCGGAAGCTCGTCTAGTTAGTGCGTTGGACTACGAGCGAAAAGTCGTTGGTGCGTTGGTCTGGTTCGATTCCCAGCGACTGTCAACATCTTTTTCATAGAAAACATTTATCTATGCGACGCTACCTCTCGGCAGTCAATGGCAAACCTACACTCAAAATAAAAAGTCTGCTATTAATAGCAAACTCTCTGCTAAATTTTAGCACACTTTAATTTGCATTTACAGCATACTTTTATCTGCAATAGCGAACTCTTTGTGGGGAATCTTAGTTCTGCTAGTGATTAAGATCGTGCTAGTGTCACTGGTGTGCATATTGCTAGTGTAGCTAACCTGCACTAGATGGCGCCATAGTCACGAGACGCTGCAGCTAAATGTGTCTATAATTCGTAGACTCTTATTCGACAACATGTTTTTTTAAAAGAGATATTTCTTATACGTAATAATAATGCACGCATTCAAGAGTGAAATAGTGAAATAAAGGTAAAATAAAAATATGAGATAAATAGTAACAAATAAAATAAATATAATAAAAAATAATCATATAAAAATAAAAAAGTATATCAGAAATAAAAAAAATATTAAAATGCAAAAGAATATATTTTTTTTATTTTCTTTTTTTATGAATTGGAAAATTTGGAATTTGTTAAAATAGCTAAAATTTTTTGCTCTAATAGCATAAAAAAAGTTCATTGAATCAGCAAATTGTCACTGTTACAGACTACTGCTACTGTTACAGACTTTTTATTTTGAGTGTACGAGAGTAAACATTGCCTATGAAAAGCTCTCACCTGCCGTTCGGATTCAACATTAAACTGTAGGTCCCACCATTTTGAGTACAAATATAATACGCACAGCTCAAATGGTGAGAAAGCTCGGCCTAAGTTCTATACAGGATTGTAGAGCCTAACTATTATTAAGTTTAAATTATAATTTTCATTTTTTCCCCACTTGTTACCGTGAAACAGGCAATTGAAATATTTTTATATAAAATTTTGGTCTGTCGTTCACAGTGCGAAGCAAGCTATTCTGAAAACTAACAAAAAAAAAAATAAATGTCTGCGACAACTGCCTTCCAATATTCTTCTGAAATCCTGCTACAAAAGCAGCCAATTGCAAATATAATTCCGAAAACATTTCATAAATCTGTCGTGGTTTTTGTTGAAAAACAAATTTCATGTTGTGTCCTGCGTAAATCTGCCATAAAACATGCGCCTTTGCCATAAATATGTCGATATTTTTTTTCAGTAACCTGTCGAATATTTTGTCTCGGGTGACTACTTATTGTATTTCTGTCGATAAAATTTAATAACTTTCAGCAGTTTTGATTTAGAACTATAGACGTTTTAAAAATATCGAAAATTTTAAACTGAAAAACTGTATCTAATTTTTTTAATTACACCGTTGTTTTTAGTCTTTTATTACTGAAAAATTTATAATAGATTAAAATTTTAAACGATTTGATCTAGAAAAACTGTGAAACACGTGCATTTTATTTTTTAGTGTACGATTTTGTACAAAGTTGAATTTTGTCGTAAAAAGTTTTATTTGAAAAAGGTGTACTGAGTTACAAAAAAATTTTAATTAAAAACTTTATATTTGAGAAGAAAAAACAAAAACTGAGTAAGCAGTAAAAATTAACACATTCGAATTATATAGAAATATCAAATCTTTTTCAATAAAGCTGTATGCACTATAAAACTGTTCTATAAATGTGGCTTATTTTTACATAGTTTTCTATAAATTATATATATATTTATTAACAAGCCAATTCATTATCTCTTGCTAAAATGCACGTTCACCACAATTATTAAAATATTTTAATAAAAGCTTTTATAACTTGAACGCCTCTATCTACTACGAACACTATCACTTAAATACATACATTATTTATAATTTAATCATTTAATTTAATTATTATAATAAATATATTTTTTATTAATTGAATAAAATAAAATAATTAAAAAAACAGTGTTGCCAACTTGCACTGTGTTTAATATGTATTTGTTCTTAGTCAAATTGTAAACTGTACTCTCTTTTTATTAAATTACTATTCTACTTCTATCTCTTTCTCTTTGTACTTATGTTCGTTTCATTATTTTTTTTTTCGTTTTACTTACAATGCATAGAATTTCCTAATTATAGTTAAATTATAGCAAACTTATTTCTGGTAATAATTATTATAGCAAACTAATTAACAATTAAATATGATTGTAGCATTATTTGTTTTTGTACTATTAATCATATTTTTTAATAATCGCTCAATGTAATCGCTCTCAAGTAAACAAAAAAAAAAAAAAAAAAAAAACAAACAATCAAAAAATAAACAGCTTTTTATTGTATAATATTTGTTTTTGTAATTATTACATAAGCTTTTTCAATTATTATAATTATTATTATTATTATTCTAATTTATATGGAAATCTAAATAAAAATGAACGTCGTTTTTAGCGTCGTCAACGTTTTTTATGTAAAAACAAAACATAAACCAAAACGAAATATTGTGTTTTATTTTACGATGTTGGTTCGAATGATTCTCCAAAAATTCAATAAACATAAAAAAAATCATCAACATGCCACTTATCAAATGTTTATACAATTACATTGCTTACCTTAACCAATTGCACTACACTCAGAAAAATATTTCATAAAATCCAATTATAATTGGTCAATAGTACAATTATTGATTTAATAGTATATAAAACATTCAAATTTTTATATAAACTCAATGGAAATTTCATTGTATTTTGTAATATTCTTTGTTATTTATCGATTAAAAGAAAAATGTATTCTATTGTCTAATTTTAATAGTAAAAAACTATTGATTATATGGTATTTTTTCTGAGTGTACTCTTCAAAACGTGAATTATATTTTTCTTATGAACATTCCATACAGAATTTCTTTATAACCGCACAGTGCTGATTTTGACTGTAAATTCAAATTTTCCCTATCACTTAACGTTTTTAATAATATTAAGGGGATTTATATTAACCGCGTAAACCCCGTAAAACTCGTGGAAATTTCGTAAATAGTAGAAATTAATGAAAAATTTGTGTAAGTTTATTTTACGCATAACTTATAAAATTATTTGTTGGGTTTTTATGTGGAAAACACGAAATTTATTTTAATAAACATTCTGTTCTGTATTTTCGTTCTATTTTTATAGCAAATGTATGTTAATTAAATTATGTTATGAACCGATATTAATGGACTTAACTAAAAATTTAAGTGCATCCAGAGTTTTGCAAAAAGGATTACACGAAATTAAGTAGTGTTTTCATGTCAATTTTCGCGTAAATTGATATCGTCACTACCATGCCAAAGGGACGAATGTGCAATTTTTGACATTTGCGTTTTTTTACATTTTGAATGTAGTTTATCCTCAAGTATGCTGTGACAAAATCGCGTGTTATTTTGTTGGATATTTCTAGCCACAAGAGACAAAATTAAAAGGGCGAATTTGAAAAATTGAAAATCTTGTCATGCCAAAAGGGCGAATCTTTTCGTTTTTTCGCCATAACTTTTTATTGGTATAAGATGAAATAGTGATGTGAAAGCATTTATTATTTGTTTTCAAAGCACCTATCGATCTGCATCATTAATTATAAATATTTTGCCAAACATTATTTTGCCATTTGTTATTTGCAGGAATAAAATGTTTGGCAAACTATTTATAATTAATGATGCATATCGATAGGTGCTTTGAAAACAAACAATTAATGCCTTTACATTACTATCTTATCTTGCGGTAATAAAAAGTTATAGCATAAAAAACAAAAATATTACCGTTTTGATATAGCCTCACAAAATCCGTATTTATAATTCAGTAGTTTGTCCAAAGATATTTTATATACGTTATAATAATTGACGAATAAACCAAAATAACAGAAAAAATTGAAAAAAATATAAATTTTGCTAATTTTTAAAGCAATTCAAACTTTAAAATTTGATTTTCCAACATTTTTAAAAATACACATTCGCACCTTTGGCTTGACAGTGACGATATTTTTACGAGATTAGAAATTTACGTCGTTAATATGAATCCCTTTATTAATATGGAAAATGGAATGCACTTTTTACTTTAAAAATTATGAAACTTTATAAATATTATTTTCGAAAAATTTGTTTCTTTTAATTGCCAATTAGATTTCACAATACTTAGATCTAAAATGAAAAATTTTATGAAAAACTATTTTTGTAATGTTATGTAATTGTCTAAAATTATCTAACAAGTTGTAAAATTTCAATTTTCTAAGAAACAAACCGTAATATAATATAAAACAAAATGTACAGTCAAAATCAGCATCTCCAAATTATATAAATCATGTTGAGTAGTGCTATTTACCATCATTAGCTTAAGTTTCCTCCAGGTTTCTGTTTGATAATTGAAAATAATGCTAATAATGTAATGTTTATAATTCTTCACCTGCATATTTAATTTTCGTCACAAAGATATATATACAAAAAAAAATGTCACATTGCACGTTTTCTACTCTACCGTTTTTATGGCAAGCCTCAATTTATAGCATCCCATAATTATAGCATCCACAACTGCGTGAACATAATGTGCGTTTTTGCTTTAGATACCATTGAAATTTTGTTACACAAAAAGCACGTAAGTATTTAAATGAAAAAATATTAAGTTTTTACATAGACTGAATGGTTGGTTGCCATATGTTTGATATTTTGCATGGCTTTATTAGGCAATGGTGTCGATGGTGTTATATTTGTGGTTTATGTGAAATTTCAGTACTATAATTTAATAATGCAGTATAATAAGAAAAATTCGATTTAGTGTAATGCACACGAGTAGAAATTTACCCTATTAGGAAAGACATTATCATGGCTCGATCATCTGGTTAATTTTACTGATAATATAAAAATGTTCTGAGTATTTCCCAATCATGAGCCTAGCACAATTTCTACTATGGTATTGCAGTATCAGCATTTAGGAACAGATAGTATTATTACACACAGAGAAAAAATGTTCAATATGATAATTTTAGCCATAGATATTATGAATTTCTTTTCATCAACTACGAGATTCATCATATGGATGATTTCATTCTTTGAATTAAATTTTAATGTTTTTCATATTCAATATGATGTTCTTATATTTCAAATTTAAAAACAAAAATGTGTCTTCATTTGCACATTTTTATATTTAAAATTCTTATAAGGTTTATGTTTTTTATTGGTTAAATACTGCTTGCTTGTTTTATAAAAAATATATATTTTTTGTAATATGAATTTTTTGTCGTTTAATTTGAAAAAAACAAAATAATAATAACATTTTATTTTTCAAAAAAATTCAATATAAATTAATTGTTGGACTTTTTTGACAAAAAAAAATATTTTCTTCGAAAATAACAAATACGAGAAACAAAAATTTGTTTACGAAAACAAATTATTTATATATTAAAAAAATTCATTTGATTAAAAGTAATAAGATTTTTGTTTCTAAAAAAATAGAAATGGTTTTTTTTTTCGAAAAAAAAAATATAAAAAAAAAAAATTGTCCAAATAAATTTTATCTTTGAAGAAAAAAAATCTAAATATTTGTTAAATACTGCTTGCTTCGTTTATAAAATATATTTTTTGTTTTTATATATAATCTGATTTATTTTTCGTTTATTTTGAAAAAAAGTAATAACATTTTTTGGAAAAAATTTCAATTTTGTTCAATTTTTCAAAAAAAAATATTTTTTTAGAAAAAAAGATTTTCTTCGAAAATAAAAAAAGAACGAAAACAAAATATTTTAGATTATTTTTTTTTTTTTTTAAATAAAAAAAAAAATTCTAAAACAAATTTGTCCAAAAAAAAATTTCGAAAAAAAAATTGTACAACAAAAATTTTGCATGGTAAAATATCCGAATGTATTTTAAAGTAAAAAATATGAACGATGTTAAAAATCACGAATGCAATAAATCGTCTATTTAAATTTACGAAAAAGTATTGTGAGTGAGTGTATATTTAAATAATAGACAAGAACTACTTGAGAACTTTAGATATGGCTAAAAAATGAACGAACAAATAAGTAAATTGATTTAAATTTGGTGTGATGAATAGATTTCTTCAATATAATGTACATATATTTTGTACTTTTTCAGTCATTCATCAAATTTATAACATTGACGTTTTGTAGTGATCAATATTATGAATTGTTCTTCAATGCAATTAATCATGGTTTGAAGAACGAAATTCAACAATATGAAAAAGATTTTTTTTTGTCTGTGTATACCGAAAAAAAAATGTACATCATATTGATGAATTCCGTTCTTCAAACCATGATTCATTGTGTTGAAGAAACATTCATAATATTAACGACTAACACCATTATTGTTATGAATACTATCATAAATATGAAGAACGCTTGGTAACTGTCGAAAAAGTGTTCTTCAATATGATGAACTGTATGTGAAGAATACGTTTCATCATATTAATGAACCAAAAAATAAAATATTCTTGTGTGTTATTTCTTATATAATGATTGCTCGACATGCCTAAATTAGTAAAATGTTTTATAATATATTTATTATAATTACAAGTTTTTATTCAAAAAAAAGTTATATTTATAAAAAATATATATTTGAAATTTTTTTTTGAAAAGAATTTTTTTTTTCGATTTTTATTTTTTGACAAATTTTTTTTCGAATTTTTTTTTCGAAATTTTATTTTTGGAACAATTTTTTTTGTCCCAAAGATTTTGTTTGATTAATTTTTTTTAATTTGTTTACTGTTAGTTTTTAAATAATTTTTTTTGTCGAATTATTTTATAAAAAAAAAAATTGAAAAAATATTATGAACGAATTCATCTATATGACAATTAAAATTCATTGTATTGAATATTTTATACATATGCATTCATTAATATGTTATTTAATGAACGGTGGTATCAATATGAGGAATTTGGTAGTTGATGAAAAAATTCATTATATTTATATCATCAAATTGAACAATTTTTTTTCTGTGTCACTAGTGAAAAATGTTTTGAAAATATTGAAAAAATTAAAAATAAAGATGTTTTCGACAGGTACGCTACAAAAGTAGAGCGACAGGGACAGCAAACGACTCCATATTTCTTGCCGCTCTTTTGACATTTCTCTTCAGTAAGGTTTGCCATTTCATGATGGAAAGATATACGAGCCAACAACGAGTCGTAATTATTAAAATTTACTACAGAAATTCGAATTCGTATATCTTTCCATCATGAAATGGCAAACCTTACTGAAGAGAAATGTCAAAAGAGCTGCTAGAAATAAAGCCTCGTTTGCTGTTCCTGTCGCTCTACTTTTTTAGCATCCCTGTTGAAAAACCCTTGAAAAACACATTTGTAGCGCTCTTATTGAAAAACCCTTTATTTTGAAATCCAAATAGGCTATTACAGCTTTTACAATAAGTTATCATTAAGCATTTCAGTAATTTTTCTAAAAGTATTATTAAGTTGTTTAATAAAGTTAAAACTTTTTCAATTAGATTTCTAAAAATATCTGAAATCATAAAAAAAACTAGTTTTTAAAATTTGTTAAATTTAAGATTTGTAAAAGACTATCGAAAAAGAATTGTTGCAGAGATAGTAATAAATATAGTAAAAAATTAAGCAGAATTACAGTTTTCTAAATGCTAAATAAATTCAACATTAAAGTTCTTTTTAGCTCTCAACACTCAGTGAATTTCACTTTACACTGCAGAAAATTAAATCCAAATAAATATTTTCTTCTTTTCTAAATATTACAGTCTACCAATTTAAAACAACAACAGCAAACCACAATTGTTACTCAAAACACGTCAACTATCAAAATTAAATAAGCCGAACTTTAAGAAGTATCTGCCGAAAATTTCCGTAGTCCACTGAAAAAAATTGAAAAAAACAAACAACAGTTACTGCAGCAACAAACACCGACCTATAGCATTAACAACATGTTGAATCCGAACCACTCTGGCTCATCACGACGCACCTATTCGAGGAATGCGCCCTCGCGTAACCATCGTGGTCGAATGTTGTTCTCGCCGCATCATCATCACGCGCATGCTGCCCGCAACAATGGCGGTGCCAGCAGTGGACTGGGTGGTGGTCTTGGCGGCAACGGACCGTGGTACAACAAAGATTTGGTGGATCCATGGAATGCGCTTGGGTAAGAGCAACAAGTTGCAATTTTTCACATTAATTAAAGTAGTTTTTAAGTAACATGGAAAAAATTTGAAGAAAACTTTCCCACAAAAGTTCCTTTAATCCTATCCCTTACTCCCACAAACTAAAAACACGTCCACTGTTGTCCTAATCCAACTGACCCATGTCTCCTGCAACATCCTACCACTGATCTTTGATTAATCAAACAGCAACAACAGAAAAAAACAAACGCTTTTCGGTTAAAGGGTGAATTTTGTAATAATAATAATAAAATAAACAATAAATACCAACAGCAACTACCTTAATAATATCTAATAATAAATTTGTATAATTAAAAACTAAACAATGTCACGACGACTTCAATACGCTCGCTGCCCCGCTCCCATACAAATTTAACTCTTCATTTGTTTTTGTTTTATATCGTAATTAGTTTGTAAATTGGCACCAAATGTTCATGTATATTTTCTTCAGTGTAAAATTCATTTTTATTATAGTTTTGTTGGAACTGCTTTCTAAAATAATACCAAGTAATAAATATAATTTTTGTAAACGTTTTTGGTTATTTCTAGTAGGTAATAATTGCGTTCATTTTTTTATAATTTGGGGTTATATATATTTTTATTGTTTTGTTAACATACATAATCTCATTTTTTTTGTCCAATAAAAACGTATTTATTTAATAGTTTTAACAGTTCGGCAAAAGAAAATGCATGCAAAAAGCACAAGAATTTCGAAATGTAGCTAATATTGTAATAATTTTAAGATTCTTTATTTTCTCTCTGTAGCAGCCACTGTGTGTGAAATATGTTGTAAAAAGCTTTTGTGGGTGCAATTTTGTCATAGTTATGTTTAGTAAGAGCTTTGTTATGAGAGCATGCCAAAGCTCGCGTTGTGGTTGATTCATAGCAAATACTACAAGCTTTCACAAATAGCTTTTATATTCGTCAATTACAGTTTTTATACTATTCCTGGACAATTTACAAAATATTATTAATCATTATGATAGCCTACACTAAAAGTACCTTTCAGAAGATTCATATTCAAGCTTTCGATCGAAATCGAATTTAAATTTCAATCAGAATTCGATTTTTCATCACAAAATAAAACGGGTTTTCATCGAACTCAATCCAAGCTTTGTTGAACGAATTGTATTCGCAGAGGCATATTCTGAAATCAATATCAGAATTAGGGACTATCTAAAACCCGTTGGAATATCGGTTCCGGTTCTGGTTTCAAGATTTTTAAAATGGCGGTTCCATCCAAAAAATGATATGTGCTCCGATTCCGGTTTCATACATAATATTAATAAAATTTTATTTTACCGATACCGGTTCTGATTCTTATAAATCGAAACGGATCCGATTCCGGTTTGCGGTCTTTGATAGGAACAAAAACCCTTTAGAATATCGGTTCTAGTTCCAAGATTTTTAAAATAGCGGTTCAGGTTCCAACCAAAAAAATGATATGGGCTCCGATTCCGGTTTAATACATTTTATTAATAACGGTTCCGATTCCTAAAAATCGAAACGGATCCAATTTCGGTTTGCGGTCTTTGATAGGAACAAAAACCTCTTAGAATATCGGTTCTAGTTACAAGATTTTTTAAAATTGCGCTTTCGATTCTGGTTTCAACTAAAAACTTGATGCCACATTTTTTTAATAACGGTTCCGATTTCGATTTCAAAAATTAAAACGATTCCGGTTCCGATTCCAGTTCTTTGCGGTCCCTGATCATAATATGTCTCATAATTGAACTAAGCGATGTCCGTCTGTCTGTCTGCTAAAAGCATGGTTACAAGAAAACGAGAAGAGCTAGATCAATGAAAATCAGAACATAAAATACTTGTATAACGACGTTATCTGGTTACAAAAATGGTCGACCTCTGACATGTGAATCGTTTACTTTACTACCTATTCTTCATAAATAAGTATAAGACTTTCATTTTTCTGACCAGAAATTGTTTTTTTTTTGTTTTTAAAATATCTCTTAAATATAACATAAAAAAAATTAGTAACTTTGGATAATATAGGATCTAATGTGAATGTAAATTGTGGTGCGATTACAATTTTGCCGTTATTTTCAGAATTCGTAGACCCTGCTGACTTTAAAGGTTTCCCACCTTTAATTTGCCCTACTAGTTTTTAATATATTGGTTGAAATTTTAATGTACAATAATTAAAGAAAGAGAGATAGAGAGAGCTGTGTAGCATAAACATATTTTTGAAAATGATATTTTATTTAAAATTTGATAGAATCAGCAGATCCCAGTTAAAATTTGCATTTTCATTTATGCTCGAATTATATATATATTTTCATAGTTTCATTCAAAGAGTTTAAAATGTTGCTCAATTCATGTTGCATTTTATTTATTAAATTGTATAAATCTTATCTTTATATTGTATATTATTAATTATAAAAAATAATGTTAACATCCAGTTCATATATTTTCCTGTGACTACACTCAAAATAAAAAGTCTGCTGTTAGTAGCAAACTCAGAATGCTAAATTTTAGCATACTTTAAATTGCATTTTCAGCTTACTTTTATCTGCAATAGCGAACTGTTTGCTGTTAATCTTAGTTCTGCTAGTGATCAAGATCGTGCTAGTGTCACTGCTGAACATATCGCTAGTGTAGCTATCCTGCACTAGATGGCGCCATAGTCACGAGACGCTGCAGCTAAATGTGTCTATAATTCGTAGACTCTTATTCGACAACATGTTTATTTAAAAGAGATATTTCTTCTTCGTAATAATAATGCACTCATGCAAGAGTGAAATAAAGGTGAAATAAAAAATAGGATAATTAAAAATAAATAAAATAAATATAATAAAAAAATGATAATATAAAAATAAAAAAAGTATATCAGAAATAAAAATATTTTTTATTTTCTTTTTTATGAATTGGCATTAACAGCAAAACAATTAGTTACAGCTAAAATTGTCTGCTCTAATAGCATAAAAAAGTTTACTGAAACAGCAAACTGTAATTTGCTGTTTCAGCAAAATCCGGCGCTTTCCTCTTTTCAGCAAACATTTTTGCTATATTGACAACCTTTTTTGCTACTGTTACAGACATTTTACTTTGAGTGTAACTATTAAAATACTAACTTTTATTCTTAATGCTTTACTTTTTAAAATACGAATAAAAAATACAAATTATGAATACGAAATCATAAACCATGAATTATACAGAATTGGTGTATGTAAGGACCATGGGAAGAAAATTTTCTCAATTAGCAGTTTAATTATAAATTTTAAATATGTTTGTTCTGTAATATTTGAAAAATACTATTTTTTTATGTGGTTTTCGCTTTGTAGATATCCGTTAAGAAAGCAAATTACTGACTAGTTTTATCTGTAATATTCGCTCGTATGTTTTGCTTTGCGATGTTCGACTGTCATTGTCATCTTCAGTGTGGCGATGTTCGTCTGTCATTGTCATCTTCAGTGTGGCTGTCGATATGTTAAAAGTAACTAAGAGCAATTATTCTTGATAAGTAGAGCTTATGTTCCTAGGTGTGATAAAAGTAACTAAGAGCAATTATTCTTGTTTCTTAAAATCCAGAATGTTTCCGTTTAGCTATATATCACTCCGTATGTCTTGATTCCTTATGGATCATAGAAGTTTTTCCCTTCGTGTAGGTAACAAAATAGTTTCACAAAAAAGTAGGTTAAAAATGGTAGAGAAAAATGTATTACTTTTAGCAACTATTATTTTATAATATGTCTTGTGCAACATTTTAGACTATCGGCAGATTTTTTTTTATGAAAATCAATTTTATATTAAAAAAGCAAATTTTATAATCTTTACTAGACTTTTTTATTCGTTTTTTTTGTTTAAATTAGATTGTTTTTTTAAACATATTTAGTTTGTTACATTTTATTAATAGTTTTGCGTGCAGTTTTGTTTCACAATTATACGAAAGCTCTGTTTAAATAATCTTTAAAATGTTTGAAAAATATTTTAATAAATAAAAAAAAAACACAAGAATAAATTTACAAAATTTTCTCTTTATCCAAAACAATATAGTTTGAATTTACATAATATTTTATTAATTATATTGTATGACAATTTAATAAAATGTCAAGTGAATTGTTTTGAATGCAATAAAATAAAATGAAATTCATTAAAACTTTGTTATTATTAAAATGCTTAATTTGATTAAAGTTAAACGAATGAAATACTTTTAAAACAATTCGCTCAACATAGTATTATTTATTTGCATTTTGCACACTGCGGCTTCGATTTGTACAATTAAAAAAAAAAAAAAAAACTTTTGCGTTCATATACTACATTTGAAAATATACAAAAATTATCATATAAATGTCTGTTTTATTAGTTTTATTAAATGTGTCTGTGTGTTTGGCTCAAAGTAAATTTTTATAAATATAATAAATAAATTATTTTATTTGAATAAAAAAATCATTGTTTTCCTTTGTTTTTTGCTATGATATAGTATGCAATATTTCGGTATTTATTTAAATAAAAAGCTCACATTCAAGAGCTGAAATAGTTGTGTTTTTAAATTAAGTATAGAATTGTTTATTTTTAATATGCAAACATATTTTTGGGGCACACTCTGATAAAATACTATATATTTAATAGTTTTTTTTGTATATTATTTGATATTTACTGCTTTTTATATTAGTAAATAGAACAAATTATAATTTTTTATCGGAAAATATCACTAATTACTACACAATACTATTAAGTTTTATGAAAATATATTTTTTATACTTTTATACACTAAAAAAATAAAATTTTTAGATAGTGTTGCTGCAATTATTACGCAAAATAAATGACAACAATTTAAATATGCAGTAAATTCAAAAACATCACATATTTTCTATTACTTAAAAGATGTTTCCCATAAACATAAAATATTATATTTGTTATAGGTTTATTGCAATTACTAATGAAATGTAGGCTTGCTGCAAATATGCACATGCTCCACAAATATAAATGCTCTTGCAGCAAATCTTTAAATAATGTCCATGTATCACAAAATAATTCACGTGATTACTTTGAAATTAAAATGATGTTTAAGGCTTTAATACTTTTCAAACCACTTTTGTTTTCTGAGGTCTAGTTTTTCTGTCGAGGTTTAAACTTGCTTTAAACTATTCCACATTTCTATAACGTCTATAAATCCTAATCAAATCGGACGAATGTTATTAAATTTTACATATAATTAATATGACATTGTAATAAGTTAACTATGGCCGAAATTATATCTAGTTTAAACTACGTGTAATTTGAAATTGTGACTGAAAAACGGGCCATTAGTGTATAATAAAATCAATTAGTATCATGATGCCCAATTTGTTGGATTCTTTTCCAACTGCGGGACATTTTTATTTGTAATATTTGACAAATTAAATTTTTTGTTTTAATTTTTTGTTTTTAGTTTCAATTAGTTTCACTATTAAATGTTGGCATGATGTTTCTACACATTTTATTTAATATTAATTTTTTGTATTAAATCTTTTGTGGCTTATTTAAATACATAGTTGTATGCCAAAATAATTAAATGTTATAAACATTTGAACATGAATTGTAACCCAGGGTTTAGTCTATCCATAGAATCTTAAACGAAAACTGGTTGATATTTCGGTTTGGTCTTTTTCTTTTTCGATTAAGTTTTCAGTTAAGTTTAATAACGGTTTAAGATTAATTTGTTAATCACTTGAAAACTATATAAAAATGATAGATTGGAGTGATTGAAATTTTCCAATATCAATATCGAGATAAATACGAGTAGATGTATAAATTACACCATATATCGGACTCGTTCTGTCGGAGTTTTCCCTTTCTGTTCTGTTATCGAAGTTAATTCGAGAAAGCTTCGAGGCATCGAAAGCCTCCGAGAGATGGCAAACTGAACACAGAAAAAAAGTTCATACTATTAATGAATTTGTTCATCAATGTTATGAATTTGTTATTACGACTCAACCAACATGTTGTGTAACAAATTTAGAACTATGACAAATTTAAAAGTCGACGTGGACCGAAAATATGCACATTTTTGAATTTTGTATCAGTCTAATATAGATATTTCGTACATCGACATAAAGTGAACAAAGACTTACAGCTCCATTCTTGCGAGCAATGACAATTGTTATCAATAACAATTGTTACAAATGTCAATTGATTCAGACTTTTTATGTCAATAAACATTGAAAATAAAATTGACAGAATACGAAATTGTGACCGATTTGAATTTGTGATTCGTGCCAGAACAGATCTACTTAGTTGTCAAAAAAAATAACTAAGTGAAATTATTCTTATTATTCAGAATTAATTTCTTAGGTATCAAAAAAGTAACTAAGTGGAATTATTCTTATTATTCAGAATTAATTTCTTAGGTATCAAAATAGTAACAATTATAATTGATAAAGAAGAATTAATGTCTTAGGTATCAAGAATGTTGTGCTATTAGATTTGTTTATTCAAAGAAAACATCCTGGTTTAAATAGAATTTTGCCAACATTTTTGTATTCAATACATGATTTCAGATACAGTATTCCGCATGAAAAACATTCTCCGAATGTCTACTCCAGTTGGTAAATTTCAAACGAATTATTTTCAGCTAAAATTACAAAATGTTAAATCAACAAAATTGACATTCTTAACATTCGCCGCTGACATGTTTTCCAAATTTAAACGAATTTGTCAAAATATCGGAAATTCAAGTGACAGAATATATTCTGATTTCCCCTCTTATAACGTAAAATGAATTCGTGGAAAAAAAAGTCATAAATTCGAGTGCCGAATTTTTTAAATAAAAAAAAAAGTCAAATATATTTTTTTATAAATTTCGCGATAACATTTATCCAATTCGAAGATATAATTTTGAAAAGTAAAATTGAAAACGTAAATAAACGTTATACAAATTTATAGACGAAGTGTCTTTAAATCGTCTGGCAGTCACACGATTCCTATTAAGTCGTATATATGTAAAAGGTTTTTCAATAAGAGCGCTACAAAAGTTTTAAATAAAACAAAACAAAAACGGTTTTGAATATCAATGAAATTCTTTATTCCTGTAAAAGTACGTTCGATGCCATTATGTACGGAACTCGATTTCTTTTGCATGGCCACCACGGGTACGCTTGCAGAAGTCCAGACGCTGAACCCAATTTTTGACGGTTTTCAAGCATAAATCGGCCGATACTGCTGCAATTTCACGTTCGATATTCGTACGAAGTTTATCAATCGTCGCTGGCTTGTTGGCATAGCCCATAGACTTGACGTAGCCCCACAGGAAATAGTCTAACGGCGTCAAATCGCACGACCGAGGCGGCCAATCGACTGGACCATTTCGTGAGATAACACGCTCTCCAAACTTGGTTTCCAATAAATTGATTGTGGCATTCGCTGTGTGGCGCCGTCCTGTTGGAACCACATGTCCTCCAAGTCCATATCATCCAATTGGGTCCAAAAATATTCAGTTATCATTGAACGGTAGCGACTCCCATTCACAGTTACGTTCCGGTCTTGATCATCGCGGAAGATGCACGGTCAATGACGCCGCCGGCCCATAAACCGCACCAAACCGTAATTTTTTCGGGATGCAATGATGACTCATGGAGTACGTGTGGATTGCTGTCTGACCAATAACGCATATTTTTTTTTATTGACGAATCCATTCAGCCAGAAATGAGCCTCATCGCTGAAGATGATTTTTCGATGAAAATCCGAATCATTTTCAAGTTTATATTGTATTAAATAAAAAATTATGCGAGGTTTCCATATAATGTAAACTTATATATAACAATACGCCAGACGATTCGTTTTAAACGTAACCTAAACGATTCGTTCCATTCGATTTGTTTGATTTTACGTTTCAGAGATATGTTTCAAATACAAATGCAAATAATTTCAGAAACATATAGTCGAATTTGACATTTGTTTTGGCACACTGCTTCATTTAAAATAATTCCAATTATTCATATGGTTCATTTTAATCCTAAAAATGTTGTCACATAGTATTTCTGTAGTTTTTTTTACGATTTGATGCTATTTTTGTTTTGACGTTAAATTGTCGATAATTCAGCATTCATTTCGAATAGATTATAATTTTAATAATAAATTTAAAACATGAGATATATAAATTTCGCTGTTATTAAAATTGATTTCGTTGTATTAGTTTTTCAAAACCGTTTAATCATTATTGGTTTATTTTAATTAAAATAAAAGCTTGTTACGTTTTTAAGAATGCAACATCTTAAAACGGATTTCGTTTACTTGTTTTATAGTTTAAATAAATACAATAAATACAATTTAAAACTTACGAAATCAATTGTTCATTTTAGTTATATTTAGGGTATCTTTCAATATTCAAAACGAAAGAAGAAAAAAACAATGAACGAATGACGTAAAAATGACGTCATATAATATTTCACCTTAAATTATGACACTTTCGTCTAATAGTCTTTCGTGTCGTAATAAAGCAAATGGATATTACATTTTTGAAATTGTCAAAATTTCGCATAATGGATTTTTTATCAAAAACAAAAGAAAACTTTGAGCTTTAATACAGGTTTACTTTTAAAACTATTTTAAAATTCATATTTACTTCAGTTAGATTTATTTTAAAATACAAAAAAATAAATAATTTTTGTATATTAATTTTATAATTAATTATTGAACATTATAAACATATTTGTTTTTAAGCTTAATACGTTATATGCTAAAATACCATTTAAATTAGGTAAATTCACCAAATTACTTGATATACACAATTTTACAAATTGCTTATTTATTTGATTCCTGCAAACCATTTGACGATAATTTTTAAATTCGATATAATGATAAATTTTCTATCTAAAACTCAAAGTATTTGAAATATGAATTGTGTGTTCTTTAGAATTATTGTAAATAAAATTTTTTTTTTTTATTTTTGATAAACAAATTTTATAATTTTATGTTTACCAGCTCGATATCTATAATGACGAAAATAACGATATCATTATGGATAGGTTCGTTGTTATCAAAACCCCTATCGTTTTCGTAGCATTTGAGCATTTGGTTTGCTGGAATTGTTTCAAATATTACAATGTTTTATTTTTTGTTAAACTCATCTTTTAAAACCTCAAGACAATAAAAAAAGTAAAACAGTTACGTAAACTCCACACTTTTATTATCGAATATTTGGTGAATTTGAAAAGCTTTTTAGTTATTTAAAAAATTTTGGAATCCTTCCGTAGTGTGCATCAAATACAAATAAATTTCTTTATATGTACCTTCTATGTATATTATATAATCGTTTTCTGTGTGTAAATATTAATGATTCATAATAATAATTACAATTAATATTTTATATAATAATTCTAAACATATTATATAGATAAATATTGCATTTTGGCATTTATATTATTATTTTTCTTTTTTCGTTTTTTCTTTCTTCTTCATATAAAAAAAAACTATATATATATGAACAATATATATATATATAAATGTACATGTATATGCATAATAACTATTCTGGGTTGTTTTTACTACTACCACTACTACTACTACCACCACTACCACCACTACTACTACTGCATATTTGATTGAACAAATTTTTGTACCAAAAAAACCACCTTACATTGAAAATTGTGTATAAAAATATAATAATGGTATAAAAAATTTAAATATAAATAAAAATAACAGTGATGTACAAACAAGTAATAATTATAATAACATCAATGACAACGGAAGTTGTTCCAATAGTATAAAAGAAAATGTCAATCATCAACATCGCAACCAACACCATAATCACCACCACCATCATCATAATCATCATCACCACCACCACAATCATAGCCAAACCAACAACCATCACCAGCAACACCAACACCACCAAAGTAACAGCCTCCATTTGAGCAACCCACACTGCCATACTAGCAATTTCGTCACCGCCAGCTCTGTCGCTAATGCCCTCTCCTCCCCACTTCACACGCCTGCATGTTCCACATTCCTTAGTCCCAGTTCCAAGCCCTCCACGCCAGCACCGCCCATATCACCGCTTAGTAATTTGTCTAACATAACAAGCACACAACGCGCGTCACCTCTTTACCCACTACACGAGTCCAGCATGTCTCAACAGCATCCACATCAGCCGTCGTATCTACGTTCCACAATATCTAGTCAGCATGCGACGAAGCCGTCGAACCTTCGAGTGCCTGCCATACTTTCACCAACGCTACGCATTGCCCTGCCCGCGGTGCATACCACCCAGACAAGTTCCACAAACTCCCAATCCCAAGTTACACGTCATCCACATGCTCACACACATTCATCACAACAGCAACAACAACAACACTATCATTCTCAGCCGAAAAATTATCATCAACATAGTAATCATTCCCAACAACACACTAACCAAAACAATCACAATTCCTTCCTGCTAACAAATAATCAATCTGCAACAACTTCAAATTTAAATTCCACAACAACTACTACTTCTACAACAACAAATATAAATACCATAAATTTTACTGATGATGTGAATGTAAATTCTTGTACCAACGACTTGATTATGGAAACATCTGCTACTCAACAATCCAAACGTCATCCACATCAACCACAACAAAAAAATTCTAATTCTCAACAACTCCAACGAATGCGTTCCACAACAACAACTACGCCCAACCACGGCATGTCTTCCGCCATATCAACAACATGTCTTCCACCAACAACAACAACATTGTGCGCAACTATGAATTCACCAACAATGTCATCAACATCATCATCATCAAATCAATCGAAAAATAAAACAACCAACAAATCCTCATGTGCAACAACAACAACATCGAATGTACCTGCAACATTGTCATCGTCTTCTGTTTCGACAACACACCAATCTTACTCACCAACAATGCCTTCAAATTCCACCACAACAACAACAAATGTTTATAATAACAACAACAATATGCGTAATAATAACAACAACAACAATAATAATAATGTTGCTGTTGATAATTTACTCATGTTGACGATGGCAACAACAACAACAAACCATATGACTGATTATAATAATTTTAATATTAATAATATTAGCAATAATAACAACCAACAACAACATCAGCAACGTTCGCAACAACAATTAATGTTCAATAGCAATAACAGCAACAACAGCAATAATCGGTCCTCAGCTGGACCCAGCCACATGTTGCTGTCCAACACTGGCAATGAGTACAACAACTATCGTCGCAATGGCGGTGGCAGCGGTGGCGGGGGACAGTCAGGCAACGGAGGACTTATGTTGCTGCAACGTCCTTCGTTTGCTTCAGCTGCTGATTTTCATCATCATCAACAGCAGCAACATCATCACCATAATCAACATGTCGCAGACCATTCGAGTTTTAGCGGTAACAATGGACGTCGTCACCATAACAACAATAACAATAATAATGCATCTAGCTCAGGGTTATTCGATAGACACAATAATAACATGGTAAGTGGATATTCAAAATGTTTAGAACACGATCAGAAAAAAATACGTAAAATTCCATTAAAATTAGCCATAGGAGCAGATTTAATTTAATAGAATTCAAAAAATAAATATTTCATGTAAACTCTAATGAATTGTTTATACACTCTCAGAAATATATTGTTACTTTTTAACAATATGTGATTGTCATTTCATTATACAGTGATTATGTGGCACCTCTATTTTCTGGCATTCAAATATATGTCAATTTATTGTATTTATTTATTAATTTATTTATTTATTTATTTATTTATTTATTTATTTCAAAAATTCAAACAAAATGTAAGATTTTTACAATTTTATTATTCAATATTTATTGAACGTATGTGCATTTTGTGTAGATATGGGAGCCACCAAATAAAACGTTTGACGGTAGAAATAGGAAGTAAACCCTTTCTGGATAACGCATGCGAGTACTATAAAGTGCGACTGTTCTGCTATCCACAAATGCTCAAGACCGCTTCTGCCTTTCACATTTTCGTTAAGCTATTGACGACGACCAAATCTACCAAAGACTTGCAGAAGGTGTTCTCTTAGTGTACATTTCTGCACTATAAATAATTGTTTGCTAATAAAAATTATAAAAATATTCGTTTGACATTTTTTATCTTATTAAATGACAATGTCTATTGTTATTCTTAAACAATCGAATGACGTTTTGATATAACAATCTGATTGCCAAACCGACAATAATTTGACAATCTGGTCATGAGATCTATTTTGAACATCGAAATTGTTACAATATTGTCGGAAATGACAATATATTTCTGAGAGTGTAGTATTTACCGATTAAAATGATAATTTAACCTATTGACTGATTTGAATAGTAAAAAAACTATTAACAGTATGGTATTTTTTCCGAGTGGAACGGTGAAATAGTTTCTACCCCATAAATTAGTACACACAAAAAAATAATTGCTTGACGTGCAGTTGTTTCAACGAATATTCATTTGCATCTACCAAATTTAGTCAGTTTCAACTGAAATTCATTTGTGGTAAACAATAGTATGAAGCGTAACCAACTATTAGTTGAAGCAACTGCAAAATTGATTGGGGAAACAAACTTTTTATCCATTTTCATTTTTTTTATTTCCATTGCTACGGCAACTAAATTCAAAATGAGACCTAACCAATATTTAGTTGACTTAACAGATAGCTATATAACATTAAGTTGTAGCAACCAATATTTATTTGATTCAACTGTGAAATCAGTTGTCTTGTATAATAGCGATGCCAAAGCAGGACAACACCAGTCGCGCAAGCTTTACATTTTTACTCGTTTTGTTTTGAGGACAGCGCGTGCCACGTCTTAGTCTTAAATAATATTTGGAATTGTTTTAAGGCGATTTCAGATTTTTTCACTATTTTTTTGTTTTGTGCTGCGGACAGTGCGTGCCTCGTCTTAAACACAATTTGGAATTGTTTTAAGGCTTGTTCGTTTTTACTGTTCGGTTTTTTCATGCTTAAATATACTTTCTTCAACCAGAGACATACTATTCTACAGAGTACTTCCTATTGTGTTTCTATATGTTGTATTTATATATGCAGCCCTAGCGCTCGGCAATGTTCGATCTCGGGAACGCTGAACTGATACGCGGTGTTGCAACAACTGAATCAGTCGAATGTTGACAGAACTAAATAAATCGGTTGGCAAAAAAGACGGTTGCCCCAATTGATTCGTTCTTTGGGTGTACGTTCTCACGGCTTCCAATCCCGCGATCTCGAAATTTCGGGATCCCGGGATCTGTTACTAAAAGAATTTTTGAAGTGAAAATGTTAAACGTTTTTATTATACCTACCAATTTTTAATATTATATTTTCGAACATAGAAAATAGTTTTCAGCATACAAGCTGAAGGAAAATGCGGACCCAATGTCTTTAGAGTCGGTTGTATTGCACACAGGCCCTAAATTACAATTTCCAAAATACTCATTTATTAAATGAGAAATAATATAAAATGGGTATTTTAATCAAAACATTTTGGCAATGACTTTAGGTACCTTCGTAATTTTTTAATTTCGAATATCATTGATTTTAAACTTTTCCTAATGCTGTGGGATAGCCAAATACAAATATGCATGATAATATTATCTGACATCACTATATTTCATTGAAACACTAGGTGATTCAAAATTAATACTTTTATTTCCTATGCAGCATTTTGAAAATCACAATAATAACGTGCGCAATTCCGAATTGCACATCGATACCAGATCAGAACGCGGTGGAGCAGACAATGCTGTTGGTAGCATGTTGCGCGGAGGTGGGTATCGCAACAACACACAGTCAAATGGTGCTAACAGCAGCAGCAACACCAACAACAACAATAGCTTCCATCAGCATCACCCACAAAGCAACAATGTAGGCATTGCATCTACAGCCGCTTCAACATCCGCAGCTGCTGCCGGCTTGCTTGGCGCAGTTGGTGGAACTGCATTGTTGGACGGACCATCCGGTTCCGGTCTGTCCGCCTCGAGCAGTTCGTTGAATAACGGTCCTAGTGGTAGCAACGGCATCAACTCGGATAGTCCGTCACGTAAACGTCGTCGCATTTCGGGTCGGATGCCCAGTCAGTCGCCGCCTGCGATTTGGGAACAGCGTCGTTCGCCACGTATACAGGTGCGTAACATGTACACATTAGCAATTCAAAAAATTTGTAATTCAAATATTTAGCTCCAACAGGGTAGTCCTCCCATACGCCGCCCGCGCCTGCGTGACCCAGGAATGCTACCAAATCACAGCAACAACCACCACCACCATCATAATAACAGCAACCAGCAGGCGCATCATTACCTACAGCAGCAGCAACATCACCAACAACAACAGCAGCTTTTGCATCACAATCATCATCACAACCACCATAATCAGCAGCAGCAACAGCACCACCACCAGCAGCAGCAGCAACAACACCATCATCACGCAGCACAACGTACCCCCTGGGATGCAATGCCGCTCGCCGCAGCTGCGTCACAACCTCCACCCGGCACTGCACTTATCCAACAGGTTCCGCCTGCAGCCGCGCCCTCTCACCATCAACATCACCACCATCAGCATCCACACCACAATCATGCGTCGGCGGCTGCGGCACAACATCAACCACCGCCACTGATGGTGGACATCAATCAAGTTCCTGTCAGTCTGCCGTTGCGTCATGCCGAACCTATCTGGGCCTCGATCTGTACCTATCCAACGGCACCGCCGCAAACACGTCTCGGCCCCTGCCACGTGCATGGCATCTATGCACAGCCATTTGCGCAGGCTTGCAACGCAGCGCATCCGCATCACGCCGCACAATTTGCCACACCGGCTGGTTTTGCTGCAGCAACTGGCGCGCCATTGCAGGTTGCGCAAGCACCACAACAGGCCGCTGCAGCCGCCGTTGCTGCTGCAGCAGTTGCGGCGCAACAGCAGCAACAATCGCAGCAAGCCGCTGCATTGGTTGCTGCTGCCACTGTTGCCGCCGCCAATTATCATAATGCGCAATTCTCACAACAGCGCTCTGATGTGGCAGCTGCTGCCGCCGGTTTGTCGCTGGACGCAAGCGGTCATCATGCGCTGGAGCATCATCATGGCGGACCACACCATGTCGCACATGCAGCTGGTGCTGCCGGTCCACCACCACCGCCGCTTCACCTCACATCGATGAGCGCAGCCGCTGCTGCGGCACATCATTTACATTCCACCGCAGCTGCTGCAGCGGCGGCAGCACAGGTTTCACAGCTGTCGGCTGCACCACAGCAGATCTTCATTTCAACTGAGGTGAGTGTTGCATTGACTGTGTTTTAGTATTTGTTTAACATCATTTTAAATTTTTCCGCATACCACAGAGACGTACATTCCCGCCGCAGCGTCGTTTCGCCCGCTTCCACTGGCCCACTACACATCCGCATGCCGCACACCGCCATGTGCTGCCACCGCACGGACTCGGGCCACACCACCAGGCCACCCCAGTGCAAATACAGACCACGGGCATCCTGAATCCAGGCTTCCTGCTAAATTTCCTGTAATTGTTTAACATTTTATAATTATTTTTCTTTTTAATTCAAAATTTATATAAATGTTTTATAGTGCCATGTTTCCACTGTCGCCGTACAGTCAGCACGAGCTGAGCTCGCCCGACTCCAATGAGACAGAGAATTACGAGGCGCTGCTTAGTCTGGCCGAGCGGTTGGGCGAGGCAAAGCCAAGGGGTTTGGCGCGCAATGAAATCGATCAGCTGCCCAGTTACAAATTCAATCCGGAGACGCACAGTGGTAAGTGTTAGCCGAATCGAAAAGTTATAGTGGTTGCATTCCAATTAAGCATGTGCCGATATTTTGGTAACAGTTATTTTTTCACCGTTACTCAAAAGTAACAGTTACAACCTGTTACTAAAATACTCCAGTGGCAGTGATTCTACTTTGATATCTTTGTTGTGAATATTCGCAATAACAGGCAATAATTGTCAATAACAAATGTTCCTTTTTTTTTCTATTGATCTATGGATCATTACCTTTCAAACATAGTATGACTAAATTAAAATAAGTGTTATCAAAGTTATGCGACTCTAACCACAAATCTTTGAAAAAAACACCACTAACTTCATCCTCTACTCAATATTGAAATTTCAAAATATGAATATTTAATTTGCACCAAAAATTTAAAATTTACATTCATAATTTAGTTAGGTAGAGACAAGAAATATGCGAATTTTAACATTCTTTATTTTCAGGCGATCAGACCTCTTGCGTCGTTTGCATGTGCGACTTTGAGTTGCGGCAGGTGTTGCGCGTGCTGCCATGTTCGCATGAGTTTCATGCCAAGTGCGTGGACAAGTGGTTGCGGGTAAGTACAAAAACAACAACAATAGCAACAATAAACTAAAATAACTTTAAAACATTCAAATCCTTCACACAGTCAAATCGCACATGTCCCATTTGCCGCGGCAATGCCTCGGACTACTTTGAAAGCAATAGCGAACAGACGCAGACACCAGCCGCACAACAGCAGCAGCCGCAAGCGCCAAGCGCACAACCACCCACAACACAACAGCAGCCATCGCAGACGCCAGCGACGCAGCAACAATCGACACAAGCCACTGCTGCACAGGCGCATTAGAAGAAGCAATATTTGAATACAACATTGTTAACTTTTATTAAAGAAAAGGCAGACTGTCTGGCGTGCCGACAGTAATCGCCCGCATAACCAACGACCTCCTCCACTAATTACAACAGCAACAACAAGAAAAACACAACTTTCGTCTATTGTGCAGTAGTTTTTAATTAATGGCAACAAAATATTATTAAGTAAATGATTAACAAACTAACAGCAGCAACAGCTCAACGCAACGCAAGAGAAACATAAAATTAAATTGTATACTGTCTATGTAATGTGTCTATGTAATTAGCATTCTATGCTTAATTTAATTTGTATTTTTTCTATTCAATGTATTCCATTACACGCTCTCTCTCTCTATCAATCACACACTGTCTCTTTTTATGCATGCCGCATGTCTGTAAGTAATTCGTAAAAATCACAAAAACCAAAAACAAACCAACAAAAATCCAGGAATAACTAATTAACTAAATATATAAATAATATAAACATTTCAATGTATCATATATTCAAATGGTTACTACATAGGCAAACGATCTATATGCATTTAAATGCAAAGCTTATAATATAAATTTCATTATTTGTGCTAAAGATCAGTGCGACCACAACAATAATGTATTTTTCATGCACACAAATCTATTTTTTTTTTATATATTTTTAAAACATTGTGTGCTCTTTAACAGAAAAATCGATTTTTTGCACTAAAACTAAAAGCTTTAAGTTTGGTAAGCTTTAGAACGCTTTGTGTGCAACTTAAAATTAAACTTTATAAATAGTAACTCATTTAATAAGCATTAGTAGCGTTATAGTTTAAAAAATATTTGCTTTGAACAGAGAACAAATGATAACAATTTTGCGATTATTCAATTTGGAGTTATAAAACTGAAAATAGAAAAATATTTAAAACCACAACAAGCTTTAGAGCACAAAAATGCTTTTAAGCACAAAAAAGCTTTTTATACAAAAATGATTTGAAGCATCAAAAGCTTAAAAAAGCTTTAAAACACAAAAAGCTCTGAAGCACATAATAACTTTGAAGCACATAAAACATTTAACTTTGAAGAAAAAAATAAATGAGCTTTAAAGAAAAAAAAATTTAAAACAAAAAATTTAAAGTACAAAAAGTTTTAAAAGCCAAATAGCTTTAAAGCATAAAACCGCTCTAAAGCTTTTGTACGCATTATACTATACTTGTTGCGCCTAATGCTTTTTTGAGTTCACTCTCATAAAAAAAAACGTTTTTTTTTCCTATAATTTGTTCGCTTCCATTTTTATTGGAATGGCATTATTTTTACCAAATACCAAACACGCGTTTCATTTATGCAAAAATTTCAAAATATATATAAAAATATATATAAAAAAAAAAAATACCAAACTTCAACAAACGAAAATTTGTATTCAAAACCTAAAAGCAATCTTTGTAACGACTTGACGACGAAAAATATAAAATTTTTAACATAATTAAAGTATAAATATTTTATATATGTATATCCTCTATATATACATAACTATATGTATGTATAACAAATATATTTCATATGTGTGTGTTTTGTGCGTGTTCAATAATATTTATAAAATAGATGTAGAACAAACAAAATTAAAAACAAATATAACAAAAGCCTAGCAGGTGTAGTGCTTAACACCTACAATAAATTGCCAATTTTTAGTATTTGAATAAAACATTACTCCAGCACAATTACTGTGTAGTAACAGCAACAATATATAATATATGAACTACATATTTGGCTTAACTAGAAATTCAACAGATTTTTAAATTGCATTCAACTTATATATAAAAGTAAATATTATAGATATCTAAAAAATAAACCGTATATATATATAAAAGAAATTAATATAAATTAAAAAAAAAAAATACGAAAATTATAAACTTAATGTATATCCTTGTATATTTGTGTAAAATAGCGTCGATAGCAATGTAGCGAACAACAAAATACAATAATCAAACGAAGCAAACAATTTGAAAGATTTCAAAACAAACGATTCCTGCCCTCCATTTGCGTAGAACTCACTTTTTCTAAACAAACAAAACAACCAAACCAACAACAACAAAAAACTATACTATTAAAAAAAGAACACTTTAACTTATTTTTCACCAACAACTAAATAATGAATGTTTGTAATTAAATTTAAATACTTCAAACTAATCGAGCAACAATTTACAAATTACATATTAAATGCATATTCATGATAACAAATACATCAAATTATATAGTGTTTCAACAAATCAGTTTATAAATGTAAATGTGACTAAAAAAAAATATTAGCTATGCCTCGATTTTTACTAACTACATACTATCCGCAAGCAATTATTGTATGTATCAAAAAGTGCTGTACATAGAGATAGTTTAAATATTAAGTTTGTTTTAGCTTATGTTTCAGGTGTGCTTTTCAACAATTGAAGCGTGCGTTGGGTGTAATAAGTGCGTTATCTGCGCAAGTAAGTCTTGAGTTATTGCGTTTAAATTTCAGTAAATGTCTGTATCTCATAAAGTTGTGCACCGATTTCAAAAATTATATTTTTCCATTAATATTTGGACATTTAGCGTTATTGTGCTATTTTCATTTATACATAAAATATTTAATTTAAAATTATGATTTATACTCACTTTTTGCATAAAACGGAAAAAAAATAAAAATGGAACGTTCATTAATTCTATATAATTCGCTGGTTTTGACTGCATACTCTGTATTTTCCGATAACATTAGGTTTTTGAGAAGATTGTAATCGTTATTTTAAGCCGTTCTCACTCACAACTTAAAAAAAAAATATTGTTCTAGTAAAAAATAGTTTTTCAAAAAATCTTAAACGCAATTTTGCTTTTAATTGTCAAGACTAATTTTAATATACTAATAAATGGTAAAATTCCAAAACGTTTTATAGACAATTAATTTTAAACTCGCCAAATTTGATTTTTTAGACCATTTTTTAAATATTTTTTAGCATTTAGGATCTAATGAAAAGAAAATTATTTATGATTTCAAAGAGACCACATTAAATATTAAAATTTCTAAATGATCTGTTTTTTAAAATATGCCATGTGAAAATATATATAATATATCATAATCTTAAAGCCTATTAATGCCAAACTGATAATCAATTTTCAATGAACATATTTATGCATATAATTTGAAAATATCACTACACCCAGAAAAAAATTCCCTCAAATCCCATTAAAATTGGTAAATAGGACAATTATTGATTTAATAGTATACAAAAAATAAATCGTTTCATATAAACTCAATGGCAATGTCATGGTATTTTCTAGTATTTAATGGTTTTTTTCGATTAAAATAATAATTTATCCTATTGACTATTTTTAATAGTAAAAAACTATTATTTATATAATATTTTTTTCTGGTTGTACTTTATATTTACAGTATGCTTATTCTTATTGCATACTCAATTTTTTCATATAAAGTAGTATTTTTGAAATATACGAGCATTTCGAACTTTTACAGTTTTTGATAAAAACTGTGTTGATGTAATTTTGTTCGTTAATTTGAAATATGCTCTGCGTTACCATATACAATTTTCTTATTTATCATTAGAGCCGAAATGCTAAAAAAAATCATCTTGGTATATTATTAATAGTACACCCAGAAAAAAATACTATATAAATAATAGTTTTTTACTATTAAAAATTGTCAATAGGATAAATTATTATTTTAATCGGAAAATACCATTAAATACTAGAAAATACCATAACATTGCCATTGAGTTTATATGAAAAGATTTATTTTTTGTATACTATTAAATCAATAATTGTCCTATTGACCAATTTTAATAGGATTTGAGGGAATTTTTTTCTGGGTGTAGTGATAATTTAAAGAAAAACTGCGTTTACAGATTTTAAAAACCAGTTGGTTAGGGGTCTGTATTTTTTTTAATTTTAAAAAGTGTCAGAAAAGGCCCTAAAAGTTCGATTGCAACTTTCTTAAAAATGCAGTCAACATCAGCAACTGCGAATTATATAAAATTGATGTTTGGGATGTCCACCAAACATTTTTTCTCGTTTTATTGATTAGTGTTATTATTGTCATTTGAATTCTATTATCAGTTTATATAAAAAGTAGCTAACTGAAAAATTGAGATAGCTCCATAAAGACAAACGTTGAAATGTTATTGGAAAAATAGATTTTTTTAAATCAGTTTATATCGTTATGATCCAGTTTTTCAGTCACATTTTAAAATTTAACCACATTTAAATTCGTCTATAGTAAGCATAAAACAAATATTTAAAATGTCATTCTAACAGATTTGTAATTCTCTATCTGTCTGTCAAATTTAAAGACATTCAGCCGATTTAATTAGTAACCATAGATTTTTTAAAAATGTGAAAATGTTTAAACTAAGTTTAAAATTGCACTGCAAAACTGCACCTATGAGTTAGCAGACATTTAAAAACTTCAAACGCAAATATCTCAAAACTTACTTTTGCAGTTAACACTCTTTTGCAGCCAATGCTTGAATTAACTCTTCAAAAAATAATATTTTTGTATGGAGATAACGCCATTTTTGCATAAAACGGGAAAAAAAACATTTCGCAATTGATCTGGGATTTCACAGGGTGATAGCGTTGGGTCTGTTGGAATCATTTGGTAAGAATAGTGCACCCACTGCTTCAATTATAGTTTCTTGAAAAAAAAAAATATACAAAATTAATAAAATATATAAAACAAAATTCAACATTTGATTGCACACTTGAGAAATATTTTTAAATATACTTTGTATATTTTTGGGCCAGTTTTTCAGTGCTCGTTTTAGCGTAGTTTAAACTCCGTTTAATTAATCTGCTCTTCAAATTAAACGTCGTTAAATTTTGTTAGCAGTTTTTCAGTGATAATTTAAAATCCAAGACAATACATATGGCACCACAGGCAAATGACAAATAATTCTCTCGATTTTGACTTCTGTTAAACGTCATTCAAAATTAAATAAATAAAAAAATTGTTTCAGAAAAAAAAAAATAATGTATTTTTAAATTTAAACAAGAGATCGAGCAGTTAAAGTGCACGTGAGACTTTGTTTTAATGCGTAGTGTGCAAAAATACAAAAATTAATAATAATTTGTGAAACAGCGCAGCGACAGAAAATAGTGAAAAGTGTTGTGAAAAAATTCATGTCAAAAACTTTGACAGTTTAAACGTAGTTTAAACCATCAGCATCGGTCGTTTAAACTAAGTTTAAACGGTGGTTGAAGTTCACTGAAAAAATCGATTTTGATTTTAAACGAAGTTTAAACCACAAACAAAGTTCAACTAGCACTGAAAAACTAGCCCTTAGTTTTTTTTAAATGTAAAATCACTTTTATACCTTTTTTATGAAGAAGTTCAACAGTTTATTTAAAAGACAACTTAGATGTTATAAATTGTATTGTAAAAATAAATTTTTGGCTATTGAACCAAATATATGTTTAATATTCCGAAGCAGAACTATATAAAATGCATTAAATTGTCGTTGTAGAAGTAAAACTCTCAAAAATCTTAAATTTCATTTGTTGGTTATTCAGGGCCGTTTTCACAATATCCAGTTAAGTGTTTCAATTTCACATATTCAATGGGTAACTCTAAGTTATAGTGGCAGTTAGAGCTTACCCGAAGATGAAGAAACCGGCCCTTAATATTATAAAAAGTAATTGATACATTTATAAATTATAAATTTACATTAATAAATTTTAAATGTTAACTGACAGATTGCAATTTCCTTTTCACAGATATTGAGCGCATCGTTGAGAAATTGACAGAGTTATAAAAAAGAGTTATAAAATTGGTAAATAGGACAATTATTGATTTAATAGTATACAAAAAATAAATCGTTTCATATAAACTCAATGGCAATGTCATGGTATTTTCTAGTATTTAATGGTTTTTTTCGATTAAAATAATAATTTATCCTATTGACTATTTTTAATAGTAAAAAACTATTATTTATATAATATTTTTTTCTGGTTGTACTTTATATTTACAGTATGCTTATTCTTATTGCATACTCAATTTTTTCATATAAAGTAGTATTTTTGAAATATACGAGCATTTCGAACTTTTACAGTTTTTGATAAAAACTGTGTTGATGTAATTTTGTTCGTTAATTTGAAATATGCTCTGCGTTACCATATACAATTTTCTTATTTATCATTAGAGCCGAAATGCTAAAAAAAATCATCTTGGTATATTATTAATAGTACACCCAGAAAAAAATACTATATAAATAATAGTTTTTTACTATTAAAAATTGTCAATAGGATAAATTATTATTTTAATCGGAAAATACCATTAAATACTAGAAAATACCATAACATTGCCATTGAGTTTATATGAAAAGATTTATTTTTTGTATACTATTAAATCAATAATTGTCCTATTGACCAATTTTAATAGGATTTGAGGGAATTTTTTTCTGGGTGTAGTGATAATTTAAAGAAAAACTGCGTTTACAGATTTTAAAAACCAGTTGGTTAGGGGTCTGTATTTTTTTTAATTTTAAAAAGTGTCAGAAAAGGCCCTAAAAGTTCGATTGCAACTTTCTTAAAAATGCAGTCAACATCAGCAACTGCGAATTATATAAAATTGATGTTTGGGATGTCCACCAAACATTTTTTCTCGTTTTATTGATTAGTGTTATTATTGTCATTTGAATTCTATTATCAGTTTATATAAAAAGTAGCTAACTGAAAAATTGAGATAGCTCCATAAAGACAAACGTTGAAATGTTATTGGAAAAATAGATTTTTTTAAATCAGTTTATATCGTTATGATCCAGTTTTTCAGTCACATTTTAAAATTTAACCACATTTAAATTCGTCTATAGTAAGCATAAAACAAATATTTAAAATGTCATTCTAACAGATTTGTAATTCTCTATCTGTCTGTCAAATTTAAAGACATTCAGCCGATTTAATTAGTAACCATAGATTTTTTAAAAATGTGAAAATGTTTAAACTAAGTTTAAAATTGCACTGCAAAACTGCACCTATGAGTTAGCAGACATTTAAAAACTTCAAACGCAAATATCTCAAAACTTACTTTTGCAGTTAACACTCTTTTGCAGCCAATGCTTGAATTAACTCTTCAAAAAATAATATTTTTGTATGGAGATAACGCCATTTTTGCATAAAACGGGAAAAAAAACATTTCGCAATTGATCTGGGATTTCACAGGGTGATAGCGTTGGGTCTGTTGGAATCATTTGGTAAGAATAGTGCACCCACTGCTTCAATTATAGTTTCTTGAAAAAAAAAAATATACAAAATTAATAAAATATATAAAACAAAATTCAACATTTGATTGCACACTTGAGAAATATTTTTAAATATACTTTGTATATTTTTGGGCCAGTTTTTCAGTGCTCGTTTTAGCGTAGTTTAAACTCCGTTTAATTAATCTGCTCTTCAAATTAAACGTCGTTAAATTTTGTTAGCAGTTTTTCAGTGATAATTTAAAATCCAAGACAATACATATGGCACCACAGGCAAATGACAAATAATTCTCTCGATTTTGACTTCTGTTAAACGTCATTCAAAATTAAATAAATAAAAAAATTGTTTCAGAAAAAAAAAAATAATGTATTTTTAAATTTAAACAAGAGATCGAGCAGTTAAAGTGCACGTGAGACTTTGTTTTAATGCGTAGTGTGCAAAAATACAAAAATTAATAATAATTTGTGAAACAGCGCAGCGACAGAAAATAGTGAAAAGTGTTGTGAAAAAATTCATGTCAAAAACTTTGACAGTTTAAACGTAGTTTAAACCATCAGCATCGGTCGTTTAAACTAAGTTTAAACGGTGGTTGAAGTTCACTGAAAAAATCGATTTTGATTTTAAACGAAGTTTAAACCACAAACAAAGTTCAACTAGCACTGAAAAACTAGCCCTTAGTTTTTTTTAAATGTAAAATCACTTTTATACCTTTTTTATGAAGAAGTTCAACAGTTTATTTAAAAGACAACTTAGATGTTATAAATTGTATTGTAAAAATAAATTTTTGGCTATTGAACCAAATATATGTTTAATATTCCGAAGCAGAACTATATAAAATGCATTAAATTGTCGTTGTAGAAGTAAAACTCTCAAAAATCTTAAATTTCATTTGTTGGTTATTCAGGGCCGTTTTCACAATATCCAGTTAAGTGTTTCAATTTCACATATTCAATGGGTAACTCTAAGTTATAGTGGCAGTTAGAGCTTACCCGAAGATGAAGAAACCGGCCCTTAATATTATAAAAAGTAATTGATACATTTATAAATTATAAATTTACATTAATAAATTTTAAATGTTAACTGACAGATTGCAATTTCCTTTTCACAGATATTGAGCGCATCGTTGAGAAATTGACAGAGTTATAAAGATTTTCATAAGTGAATTATTGAGATTTTGATAATGTAGTTGGTGAATTTTACTTCTACAATTGTGATGCTTAAAATTAATGTTAGACCAGAGAGTATATATTTGATATAGAGTTTCCGTACAGGTGGTTTCGCTGCCACTTTTGTCAAATAAATTCAAACATTGGTTATGTGGAAATTGAAACGAAAATGTTGTCAACAGACACATAACCAATGTTTTCGGCAGCGACGCCAGCAAACTCGGAAGGAATCTCTATTAAAAATCTATACTCTCTGGTTAGACAATGATATTCGATATATATTTTGTTCAGTAGTCAAAGTAAAATTGAAATAGAAATAATTTTCTGGAATATATTAACCCTCCAAGTTCTCGTTGAATGTGTTATTTTGGTTTTTAAAGAAAAAGGTTTAAGAAAAATGACAAAATATTTTGTTTTTAGAAAATGATTCTTAAGAAAGAACAATTGTTCTCATTTAACACAAATATCTTTAGATATAAAATATTGCAAATTTAAGTTTACTAAAAAGGGGTCATTTGGACCCATTTTGAAGAATGTTTTTAAATGTTAAGATCTTTTAAAAACATAGACGCATGTTCATAGACAATTTACTGTCAACTTTAATGTCCACTTTTTTGATAACACTATTCAACAAAACGAGAAAAAATGTTTGCCATGAACATTATACAGATCAATTTTATATAATTCACAGTTGTTGATGCTTACTCTCTTTTTATTCGATAATGTAACGTTTTTAAGTAAATTACTATCGAATATTGAGGCACTTTTAAGCATACAAAAATATAGTCCTTTAGTTTTAGTATCTTAGTCCTAGATTTTCAAAAGAACTGTAAACGAAATTTTCCTAGTTTAAATCTAGATTACTTAAAGTATAAGCATTCTTCATTATATTAAAATTGATCTTGACAACTAAAAGAAACTGAAGAGTTTCTAGTCAAAAAGTGCGTGACATCACTGGCGGGTTACTCGACAAGTGACTAGTAAAACTGTCTGGATACTGGTAGGAATTGTTACTTGGGGTAATTTTCACATAGAACAATTAGCGTATTCACAGTTCCATGGTATTGGTACGACAGTGTAAGAATACGACAGTACGGCAATTGAACTGTGAGCACCACTTTTTTGCTTGTTAAAACATTTTGACATAAATGTAGCTGATTCTAATAAAATTAGAATTTTTTGAAATTATCATAAATATTCCTCGATTTGAAAAGGAAAACAAAAAATATATCATTTTATGTGCACTATTTTTCTTCAATTTCACAAGTTTCCTTCATTTCACAAAATACGACACCAAAAAACATGCCTCAGGGCTACTCTCAAATACAACTCTTGTGGTATTTCACTTTTATAAGGGATGCAACAAGAAATTGACGTTTCTGTGTTATTGTATCGTATATAAACTACATGGTACGAATACCATACTAAAATACGATGAACTGTGAATACGCTAAATATGTGAAAAAGTTGATTTTATTTTTAAAGTCGACTTTAAATAGTTTATATATATCGTCGTTGTAGAACGAAAAGACACCAAATATATTTTTATGAAAAACTTAATTTTCGAGTTTATTGATTAATATTTTAAAAAGTAACTGATGTATTTTTAAAGTTGAAAAATCAACTAATACATTTAAATGTTCTTATCATGTGGTGAAAAAATTGAGATCATCGATTAAAAATTGACAGATTTATTAAGATTTTTGTAAAGGAATATTTGAAATTTAGAAAATGTATTTGGTGATTTTTCGATCTACAACGACGATATGCGTTATAGATTTTAAATGTTGCAATAAATTTATTTCTTGTCACATTCTACTCACTGAACAAAAAAGTCGACTGAATTGAAAAGTTTTCTTGAATTTTTGGTTATACTTTTAAAATATATTGAAGTTTTTCCAGTGTGCAAAAAAATGTTAAACAGTATAATTTATCAAAAAATAATAATAACAATCGAGTTTCGCCTTTGACTTGATGACATATTTAGAATAAAACAAATTAATTAAAAAAAACCATATAAATGGCATTTTAAAGACCATAAAAACGTGTTGTGCTTTTCTAGAATTTTAGTATATTGCAATAAATTAAAACAAAAAAAAAAAAAACCAAAACTATATTAAAAAATATATAAAAATCTTAAATTTAATTGTTTTCAGTATTTGAACAAATTAACTTTTGTACGTGCACTAAAAATTGTTGATTAAACACAATCAATTAAAATGCAAGCTATTGAAAATGTTTTAAATTTCAGTTGCTTAATTAAATTTAATTGGAAATAAATAACTTTGATTTTTAACTGATAAATATGTTAGTTTAAAAAAGAAATGTTATAGGCTTTTGTGGTTTTTTTGTTTTTTTAGTAATCTTAAACCTTCTCATTTTTGAAATATCCGTTTGAATTTTAATAAACTAACAAGCATTAATTTAAGAAAAGTAGTTCTGACAAAGACTTCTCAGCATTTAAAAAGACGTTTTATAATTTATTTTTTTAATATTAATCAACATAACAGTGCTCTATAAAACGAGAAAAAGTTTTTACTATGGACGTTTCACATATTATTTCTTAATAACTTAAGGATACTGATTTTTGACTACCTGCTCTGGTTTTTTGTTTTTGATATATGTCCTGAAGAGCATAACCCAAAATTAGAACAGTTATTAACTTTTCATTGAATTGCTTCAATTTATATTATATACTTTCATAAAATATTAAAATCAAAACAAACAAATAAAAAATAACTAAAAACTCTAAAATTTTTTAATTTAGCTTGATATCTAATTGAAATATACGCTGATATTTATAAATAAAAAGAAACTAAATAATCAGTCAACACAGTGCCCTTGAATTATAAAGAAATTATATATGGAATGCACATAGAAAAAATTGTAATAATTCGTTTAATTTTTCATACGCTTTACTAAAAATCCATATGTATTAGGGTTCCATTTCATTTAAATTTTTTTTTATATAATTTTTTTTTGTATTTTGTAAACATTAACATTTAGTTTGTTCTAAACATTTTTGTGGAAATTGTTATTTAATTTTGCTTTTTTACATTTTTTATAACTAAATAGTTTGTATTTTAAAAATATTATTACAAAAAATAAAAAATAAATTAAAACAAAATTTAAAAATTTAAAAGTTTTGCTGTGATGTATGTTATATTAAAAAAAAAAGAATAATAATAATAAAAACTGTAGATATTACAAAAAAATTAAAAAAATGCAATGAAAAAAAAAGCAAAAAAAAACATTTAAATGCATGCAAATTTCTTTAAATAAAAAATCTAAAAATATTTATATATGCAAAATTTTACTTCATATTTAAGTTAAAATATTTTACTAATTTTTTGAATTTTCAAAAATTTATTTTCGCTATTTTCATTTATAGAAAGTTAAATAATTTGTGTCGGTGTTGGCTTGATTCTTATTTATGGGCTTTATTAAAAGCAACAATTTTTTGTTAGGTTTTATTTAAAATTAACGCTCAATCAATAAATGAATTTTCAACTTTTATATCACATATACGCTCTATCTCTCTCGATTACTGTCCTTTTCAAACGTAAACTGTGCGCATTCATAATGTAGTGATTTTATTACTAAATATTTAATAAAAATGCAAATTATAAAACATCTACACTAGATTTCCAATTGTTGTGGTTTTAACTTAATCACCTAATATTATTTGTTCTTTTTTTATAAATATTATAATTCTATATATTTAAATACTATAATACATCAAATAAATATATGAATATTTTTTAACCTGAATTTAAAAAAATAACTTGTTTAATGTCTTCGCTCAAAAATATTCATTCCTCTGACATGTGGTTGGAAGAAAGATTAAGTTAGTTGTAACAACCAGGTGTGGGATTTGGGCGTTCAAACACTCCTCCCCGCAGAAGGGTTTTAAAATACAATTTTTAACAAAATATTAAATAAAACGAATAAATAAAACCCATAAAAAATAATACCAAAAAAATAAAATACCCAAAAGTATTGAAATAACGCCAAAAACCATCGAATTGTTTAGTTCCTTTTTGATACATAGTTTTGGGTCTTATATCGCTATGAAAATGACCCCCACCAAAAATTTAATTACACCCCAAAAATGTTGCTGTTTTTTACACCATGTAATTTGAGGCATTTATTTCGCTTTAATTTGGTACTTTTTCATTGAGATACAAATTAGACTGTATAATTTAAACGTGAATAAATATCGCAACAAAAAAAAATGAGGGCACACGGGAGATAAAACTATCCCCTTTATTTTGCAAAACGAAAAGTGATTCGTCAAAAAAACGTTAGAAATTCCAGTGACAGAACTTTTATGCATTTAATAAAAAAAAAAACGACCACAAATTGAACAAGTAAACAAAAGCTGTCACTGTACGCAGAAAAAAAATACTATATAAATAATAGTTTTTTACCATTAAAAATAATCAATAGTATAAATTATTATTTAAATCAGAAAACACCATTAAATACTAGAAAATACGATGACATTGCCATTGAGTTTATATAAAATGATTTATTTTTTGTATACTATTAAATCAATAATTGTCCTATTGACCAATTTTAATGGGATTTGAGCGAATTTTTTTCTGAGTGTAGAATTTTTGACCACTCACTTTTCGTTTTACAAAATAAGCGGGTATGACTTTAAAAACGTTAGAAATTCCAGTGACAGAACTTTTATGCATTTAATAAAAAAAAACGACAACGAATTGAACAAGTAAACAAAAGCTATCACTACTCGCAGAAAAAAATACTATCTAAATAATAGTTTTTTACCATTAAAAATAATCAATAGTATAAATTATTATTTAAATCAGAAAACACCATTAAATACTAGAAAATACTATGACATTGCCATTGAGTTTATATAAAATGATTTATTTTTTGTGTACTATTAAATCAATAATTGTCCTATTGACCAATTTTAATGGGATTTGAGCGAATTTTTTTCTGAGTGTAGAATTTTTGACCACTCACTTTTCGTTTTACAAAATAAGCGGGTATGACTTTATTTTATTTATTTTTATATTTTAAATTAATATATTCCTTTTCATTTTCTATGTACCTCTCTCGCCATAGTGAATTCTAAAAAAAAATAATAAATTGCCATTAAAATTGGTAAATTTTTGAATACTATTGTTTTAATAGTATTTAAAAAATAATATTATATAAACTCAATAGAAATTTAATGGTATTTTGTAGTATTTAATGATATTTACCGATTAAAATAATAATTTATTCAAATGACTAATTTCAATAGTAAATACTATTAATAATAAGTTATTTGTTTCAGAGTGTGGTTTACTTATATAAACGAAATTGGACATGATAAGTTACTTTATTTTGATACTCATTAGTAATTTTCAATCGGGTTATAATAAAAATATAATCTACACTGTCGGAATTATCTTACCAATATATTTCCACAATATTTTTATACTCTACACTAAGGGCCGTTTTCACAATATGCAGTTAATTGTTTCAATTCCATATGTTCTATGGTTCTTACCGAATATGGTGAAAAAGGCCTTAAGAGTGAAAGGGTATATTCAGTTTGGTACGCCGTTTGTAACACCCAGAAGAAAGCATCTCCGGTATGAAAAAGTATATATATTCTTGATCAGCATACCTTTTAAGTCGATTTAGCGATGTCCGTCTGTCTGTTTGTCTGTTGAAATCTTGATTACAGAAAAACTAGAAAAGCTAAATAAATGAAACTCCTAATTTAGATTACTTATATATGCTGTCTGTCAGTGAAAATGGGCATGATCAGTCCATTATGACATGTGAACCGACCACTTATGTTCAAATACCTCATACAGAAAAAAAGTGTGTAAACATAACTAACATGTTAATCAATCCAATTAATTTTTAATTGAAACTCAACCGATGTAACTTTTAGTAGCATTGAATTCCATATTCGTAATAATGACAATATGTTAATTGGAAAAACTTTAATTAATTTTTTTGTCATATTGATATTAAAGTTGTTATACATATTATATTTTTTATTGGGAATTTTTAAATCATTAATTAAATAATTAGTAACATCAATTAAAAATTCCATTCGATAGAAATTGGATCAATTAAATATTTTGTTAAATTAAATAAAATATTTGTCAAATAGAAACACATGAAAATAAAAATAATTTAATTCAATATATAACATAAAATAATTATTAAATAAGTATGTGAAAACTGACTTCGGTAAAACATTCGTTAGGGTGAAAGAATTGTACAAAGCATATCAAACAGTATATGATATGCTTTGTAAAATTCTTTCAACCTAACGAATGTTTTACCGAAGTCAGTTTTCACAACTTCTACAGGTGGGCCAATTAATTGAGTCAAACATAAAATTTGATATTCGCTTTTTAATGATTCAATATGCAACAAAACGAGCATCATAAGCTGTTTGTTCAAATTCTTGACAGCAAAAATAAATTGAGCCATTTAATGCTTTAATAACATAACATAAAGTTTACACTGTATGGTATTTAAATTCGGCTTAGACCGACTATAATTTTGATAATCCTAACTATCATAATAACACCTACTATAAAATGTCCCTTCTTTAAAATTTACCATGAGATTTAACCATCCCAAGTGGTTATGAGATGTACTCACAAAAACGTATATTCCACATTATTAAAAAATAAAAGGAGTTGGTAAGGACTCAATTTAATGTAAATTCATTATATAGAAGCTTTCTTTTATTTACTATAGGATTTACATTGTATCTTCTATGAGTCTCACTGTATCTCCTAGGGTTGCATTTTTTTAAATTTTCATATAAAAATAGTATTTTTTTGATAAAATGCACCCCTAGGGGATACAGTGAGACTCACAGGAGATACAATGTAAATCGGGCATAATGCATCAAACTTCTATTATGGCAACGAACTTAAAAATATATGTAGACTAAAAATCAATTACTGAAGTCAACATTAAATGTGTTATAACCTTTTGCAACGAGAAGTGTCTGTTTATATGTGTGAGGTTTTTCGATGTGTTTTTGAATTTCGTCATTTAAATAAAATAAATTATACTATAAATTAACTAAAATCCATTTTTGTTTTAATACATTAATAGCAAAATATTATTCGAATATACCATTAATAATACGTATCAATAAATATTTATGGATTTTTTCTTATTGTAATTCAAAGAGTACACAATTTTTGGTACAACTACATATTGTACATACAGTTTTAATATTAGTAATATAATGGTAGCCGCGGTAGCTCAGTGGTTAGTGCGTTGGACTGCGAGCTGAAAGGTCCCCGGTTCAAGTCTGGACTTGGGGGCTAACAACATATTTTCATAGAAACATTTTTCTATACCGCTCTACCCCTCGGCAGTAAATGGCAAAAAGAAAACAAAGATGATTTCCAGAAATAACACCGTCCTAAATATCAAGATATTTTCAAATTATTTAGATCGTCTTTGAGACAACCATCTCTCAAACACCCGACAAATACAATAAATATTGCCGGCAACCATCTTTCAAATTTATGATTATTTATAGCAACCATCAAATAAAAATCTTACAAATATGATGATAGTCGAGGAATATTTGGAAAAGGTACTTCATTAGAATTCGCGAAGTAATTTTTATTGAATTAAAATAAAGTGAATTAAATGTATTTTTATTTCTTTTAGAATTAAAATAGTATCCTGTTAATACATCGCCATCGTCTTTATAAATGCTTTGAAAAAATTGTACAATGACTTGAGACTTCTTGCATCCCACACTAAGAAAACAGACTGTTTATGAGAGTGTTGCTGTAAGTAAAATACTACTCGCTTTAACAATTCCAATATGCAGGAAATACAAATAAATTTGCAGCAAAATTTTAAATAATTTGTAGACATCACATATTTTGTATTATTTGAGAGATGTTTCTTACAATCATCACAAAAAATGTCATATTTGTGGTAGATTCACAGTTGCAGTGAATCTACCACAAATATGACACTAGAGAAATAGGTAGTAGCATTGCTGCAAATATTCACATATTCCACAGATATTAATGCTTTTGTAGCAAAACTATTAATATTGTCTAAATATCACAAAAAGTGTTTAATATTTGACTGGAATAATTTGCAAGACTTGTTCGTTGTTACTGCTGACTTTTTTCATGTCCAAATATACTTTCTTCAAAAAGAGACATACTATTCTACAGAGTACTTGCTATTGTGTTTCTATATGTTGTATTTATATATGCAGTCCTAGCGCTCCAGCGCGTTAAATTGGTTACCACAACTAAACAAATTGGTTGTGTCAATTGTATTCATTAGTTGTGTGAACTGATACGCGATGTTGCTGAATCAGTCGAATGTTAGCAAAACTAAATAAATCGGTAGGTAAAAAACTGATTCGTTCTTTGGGTGTAACAGTTTATCTATTGAAATACTATTAATATACCATTTTTTCTGGGTGTAGAATACAGAATATCTTTAAGATTTAGCTTATTTAATTAATTTCATTTAATTCTAATTTTTACAGTAAATGATTTAGATCTAGTAAAGAAAATATAATTGTTCAAAATAAAGACAAATAAACAAAATATCTATAAGATTAATCAATTGCTATTCAATTAATTTAAATAAATTAGCTTCCACCCTATGTTCTGTTTTAATTCCGTTCTGTGATAAAATGAAATGAAATGTATAACAGTCAAAAGGTCCACTTCGAATTTCGAAGTCAACCTCGAATTTCGGAAAACTGTCAAAAGTCCAGGGGTAACTAAAAATATTAAACACAAACAAAACAAACATTTAAGACACATTAAACAAATCCATTATTAAAAACCCAGTAGTAAAATAACAACTTATTTATAACAACTTCTTAGCAAGCTCTATACACATTCTGCCATCACTGAAGCTAGTCTACTTTCAACAGACTTTCTATAGCACCAATCGATTCGGTGACTATTTATAATATTTTTCAAATAAAAAACCGCTTAACCGTAATTTGAGAAATGCAAAAATGTTCATTTCATATAAAAAATAAGAAAATAAATTATTTAAAGTGACCAACTTAAATATAACATATGAGGTGTTGCGAATCAAAAATCAAATTCGTATTCTAGAGCTGGAGTGGAATGGCGTAATTTGATATCGAACAAAAATGATAGTTTTTTATCATTTTTACATCACGTTTCTCTATACACTATAGTTTGTTGACAGAAATTGTATTAAAAAAAGGTTTATCAATGTTTATTACAAAATGATTTTAGATTTTAAAACATGCGATTTCAATGATATAATTATGTTTAGTAGAGGAAACTCTTATCAAAACGATAGTTTCGCTACGAAGTTACATGAAGCAAGAATCTGCTCTCGAGCAGACGATTTCGTTCACTGCTCACGTTGAAACGATAGTCGAGTATTGACTTAAGCAATTCCACTTATGTTTTTTTACATATATTGTGTTTTTAATATTTTCATAATTGCACATTTTTGTATCAAATAACTTTAATTACAATATTGCTGTACATATTATTTGGATTTTAATACACTTGACTAATATTGCTCAATAGTGCACATTTTTCTTTATCCCAGGTTGTATTTTTATTCATAAGTTTTTAAAACGTTTTTATTAGGTTGCTTTCTTGTATGTCTTCTGTTCGCTACAATATTATAAATAATAATAATAGTTTGGCGCTACAGTCCTGTATAGAACTTCGGCCGAGCTCTCTCTATAGAAAAATGTTTCTATGAAAAGATGTTGTTAGCCCCAGTCCAGGCTTGAACCGGGGACCTTTCGGCTCGCAGTCCACCGCACTAACCACTGAGCTACCGCGGCTATTAGTAATAGATTTAAAACTAACTTTGCGATGTGCGGAAAATTTGAGATTTTAAAGTTTGCCTCGAATTGGATGACAATGTAATATTATCGTTTTCTTGCCATCCGGTTCATCGTGGTTCTATCGCCATAGTTTCATATTAAAGACACTTTAAAACTTGAATATTTTCAATTTTAATAATATAAGGCCTTTCGAATTCTGTCAGACGAAAATTCAACTGACAAAAAATAAGAAAAATCAAATATATGAAATATAAAATATTTTTTTTTAATATAAAACGTTTCTAAGGTGAAGTTTTATGTATGAATTTAAATGAAACGTGAGGCGGCTCATAATATAATCTATTGAATCCTTAAAGATCACATAAAAAAATATTATTTCATATTTTTCAAATAATATTGTTATATATTGACATATATTGATATATATTAAAAACATAAAGGTATGTACCAAAATTAACTAAAAAGTCAATATTTGCAGATTAAAAAATACTATTTAATATTTAAAACTTTATATGTTGTAAACAAATGCTAAAATTAATTGTTTGCGGAATCTTATTTGACATTTAACATTTTATATTACCGTTTGCTTAATACACGACTTAGCACGTTTTGATTCCTAACGGTTCATATATTTTTTTGTCGACTTTAAATTTTCTAAATACACAGAAAAAAATATTGTTACTTTTGATTTATTCATTTTGCAACACTTTATTTTCTTCTAGATTTCATTTTGTTTTTTGTTTGTGCGTCGTTCAGTTTCTTCTAACATTATTTTCTTCTACGTTGCTATTTTAAAACAGGATATTGCATTATTTAGTTAGTGTATGTTATGTTATTAAAGCATTAAATGGCTCAATTTATTTTTGCTGTCAAGAATTTGAACAAACAGCTTATGATGCTCATTTTGTTGCATATTGAATCATTAAAAAGCGAATGTCAAATTTTATGTTTGACTCAATTAATTGGCCCACCTGTAGAAGTTGTGAAAACTGACTTCGGTAAAACATTCGTTACAGTATAAATACTTATTTAATAATTATTTTATGTTATATATTGAATTAAATTATTTTTATTTTTATTTGTTTCTATTTGACAAATATTTTATTTAATTTAACAAAACATTTAATTGATCTAATTTCTATCGAATGAAATTTTTAATTGATGTTACTAATTAATTAATTAATGATTTAAAAATTTCCAATAAAAAATATAATATATATATATAACTTTAATATCAATATGACAAAAAAAATTAATTAATGTTTCTCCAATTAACATATTGTCATTATTACGAATATGGAATTTAATGCTACTAAAAGTTACATCGGCTGAGTTTCAATTAAAAATTAATTGGAATGATATACATTTTAGTTATATTTACACACTTTTTTTTCTGTGTGTATAGAGCCGGAGGACCTGCACAAATAACAAATTGTATAAATAAATAAATAAATAAATAAATAAATAAATAAATACAAATTTTAAAAAAATAATAAATAAATAATATAATTTAAAATAAAATAATAAATAAAGAAAAATAAATAACCAAACAAGAAAATAAATAAAAATATGAAAACAAGTTTGTTATAATTCTAGTGTAATAAATTAATATTTTATATACCAAATGCAAATTGACCAACTAAAATATAAATTGATTTTTTATACAACTTTCATATAATTATTTAAAAAAAATACAAGAAATTCATCAAAATCACAAAATGAATACAACAAAATCGAAAAACACCACTATTATGTATATATATAATATTTAAGAGTGAAATGCCAACAAGTCACACAAATATATATATGCATCTCACTCTTAATGTCAATATACAAACACGTTGAGCAAACAGTGTAGATATATATCGCATTCAGATTTCCCTGTATTTAATTTTACAATATTACCCATTATTAACTTGTAAATTCCCACAAAATGCACACTATTTCCCCTCATTTCCCCGTATTGCAAGCGAAATTTCCCACCCAAATACAAGAATTTCCCTGCGATATCGCGACTGGCAATCATTGCTGTGGCAATTGTGCCCATTGTCGAACCTTAAAACTGACGAGCGTTCATTTCAATTTTAAGTCTATTCGAAAGAGTCATGAAGTAAGGTCGGAGAAGGCGTTTACGCACGCATACACACGCAAGAAAGAGCTCTCAGAGAAAAGCTATATAGAAATTAAATAGAGAAGCATATTCTGCAAAATCAATCTGAATACAAAATTAAATTTAACAAATATAAAAAAATTGTAATTAATCTGTTTTAATAATTAATCTACAGTTAGTTATCGTTTAAGTGCTAATAATAAATCAAATTCAAAAATATCAAAGTTTTAAAATAGATTTAAATCAGCAAACAACCACAAAAAGTACAACGAGTGAAAAGCATACAAAAATTGTTTCGCAAAACGTTGTTAATTAAATTTTCAACGTTTTCGATCGGTCGTAATCAAACGTCGGAAACAGCAAATTTTACGGTTTTGTAACAATTTTCAAACAAAAACTAGAACCGTGTGAAGAAAATCAATTGCATCTCAAAAAATAAAGCGCAAGCAAAGGAGCAAAAAGGATTTGTGACGTCATACGGCAAAAAATGTACATTTTCCGCAATATACAAAATTAACAAAAAATTTAAAAAATAATAATAATCTGCTAACTTTTAATCAAGTGCAAAAACAACAAAGTGTAAGCGACGAGCCAGCCAAGAAAAATCCAAAAATAAAATTACAAAAGTGGATAAAGTTTTCAAGTGTGTCAAGTAGAAGAAATAAATACTTCGAAGCCTTACGTGTGACAAGAAAGAAAGTGGAGTGGAAATTTTTCTGAATACATCATCATTCAGTTTGCAGCATCAGCAGCACAAAGCTTTGAGTCTATTAAGCATTTTGGATCTTTTTGTTTGGTCATCATTTTGTGATTGTAGATTTTCGTTTGAAAAGCAAAAAATTAAAACAAAAAATTACGAAAAATTAACCTAAGAGTGTTTGGATCGATACGTTGCCTAGCCACGAACTCAGAAAACGTACAGAAAGCAAAGTGATTCAAAGAGAAAAAAATTCCCTCGAGTTTCGTTGAATTTCTGTATTAAATTCGAATTGTGTGAATACACGAAAAATTTCCCATCTACGTAAAAAGTTGACGGTGACTCTTTCTCGAGATATTCAACATTTACACGAACGTTGGTTGCGTGAACGAGATAGCGCGATTACAACAAAACAGCAGTCAGAGGGTTTACAAAAGCAAAAAGTAAGTAAAATATTTTTTATTATAAAACAAAAGATATTATATGAAAATGCTGTATTGAGTTTTATTGAAGTTATAAACAAAAAAAAAGCCTGAAATTTTTAGTAAATCAGGAAAACCTTACAAAACAAAATCTATAAATATTTCCAAATGCGATTTTTGGGATGTTGCAACATTTCACTTAACAAAAATGAACAGGAAATATGTTTGAAATAAGCAGGAAGTGCAATTTCTGAATTTGCACTTATACGAACAAGTGTACAATAATAAAAATATATGTACATATAATTTATTTTTAGAATTAAAATTATTTATTTGGATTTTAAAATAAAACATATGTTTGAACATTAATGATAAAACAAATAAACGAAAATATCAATTTTAAAGATATTATCTAAATTGTTTATTGCTTGAAAGTGAAAATGTACTTTATTTTTAAATGACTAAATAAACTTATTGTAAAATTTCTCTAAATATTTATTCACATGTATTGTTTGTATTTATTGTATTAATAATTTCTGCCGAAACTTCTACAAAATGATCCTTTATATGGCATGTTCAACCCTGCTAATGCTTAAATCTGAAAATGTATAACATGTATATAATAAAGATATATAAAAATGTCAACGTTGAATTGAAGTAATTTTTTTAAACCTAAATTTAATTATAATGTTTCAATGTTTATCTCTCTTAAATATAGTAAGATATTGTCTTCCAATGGCAAAGTAGAAAGAAAAAATTATAAAAAAAGAAAAATATAAATTTTACAGTTATTATAGTTTACATAAAAAATAAAAATCATCATTTAAGCTAACGTCACCAATATGTATTTGCAATGAATTTACTAAATGAATTTTATATTTAGTGCAGTAGCATTGAAAGGTTATAATTATTGCATTATTCAACGAAAATTCAATAAAATGAGGTTGGCAACAAACGAACGACTTGTAAGACCTTACTATATGCATAGTGCGCAAATAAAACTGGCATGTTGAATCATCAAATAAAAATAAAACTTTGTTTCTTTTGTAATCACTTACCAAATCGCATATTTCACTGACCGTGTTTTTTTATGTATATATAGTATATGATTCTATATACGAAGTCTTTCGATCTGTTTTTACGCTATTTTTCTATTGTCAATTCATCGTGCACTTAAAATCCACATAAACCAGTTTTCTTTTTTATCATTTTTACAACCGACGGTTATAAAGTAAACAAAAAAAACACCATTTATTTTAGACAGTTATGTATTCTCTCTATACATTTTTGTATATATTTTCTTCATTGTTTTGCGGTTACAGGTAAAACTATGAGAAATATATACACAGGTATAAATTATAATTTCAACAATAAATAGCAAAAACAACTATTATCATTGTCCCATATTGAAATATTTGGCCGAAATATACCCATGACAGACAGCTGCATCACAAAAACTTTGAAGGTTTTTACTTAGTGTGAATAAATTAGTTGAAACGAAAAAATTTAAATAAAACCAATATTTTTAAAATATTTGGAAATGTTAGTATCGTGGAACGTATTAGTCATACATATCGAATCGTTTCAATTATAAATGGAAAAAATATTGATGATCTTTCGAATTTTTCATATTATTAGTTGAATCGATTATTAGATGCTTAAAATGTTTTTATTATTTATACAGCAATAGTTTCTTTAAAAAAAATGTATAAATGATAAACTAATATTTAAAAAGATTAAAATGTCTTATTATTAATATTTAAAAAAATTGAGACTATATTTTTTTTTTAATTATGTTTACTCAATATTAAACAAAATTCTGAAAATAAAAATAAACATTGAAAAATAATTGAAATATTTGATATAATTGAACATTGAAAAATAATTTTACAAATACTGAAAAAAATATTTACAAAATTAAAAACAAATATTTACATAGTTTCAATAATAGACAATTAAAAAAAGAAAAATTAATGTTTGCTTCAATAATTACTGGAAAACAACTTATAATTAAAATGTATTTGCGAAATAAGCAAGAAATTATATAAATGATAAAAGAAGCAGATTATATATTAAGCTTGAATAAATTATTTGATTTAGAAATTGAAAAAATGTTTTTTTTTTATCTATATCTGTTTTAATTATGACAAGTATTTAATTTAAATAAAAACACAAGCAGAGATATAAATAATTAAAAAGGTGCAACTTCAATAAGTGCTCGACTTTTGGTATCAATAGAAGTTCATTTTGAGCAAATCAAGAAAACCCTTAAATAACATTTAACAATTTAACATTTGTTTTTCATATTATTATTTTTTCAAAATTCGAACGAAACACTGCCGCAGTATTGAACTCTATTACAATGTATTCCGAACAGCTCTCGCTGACGAGTTCCTTGATGACAGCTGATGCAAAAATTAAAGTGGAAGCATTTCGAAGTCACAAAAAACTTTTTCACTGCGTAATTTGTAATTTTCTCGATCCACTCGAAAACCAAAGAGCTTTGAAAGTGTTTGGCCATTATATTTCCAATAGTTTGTAGCGTTATTGAATTAATTGGTAAATATACAAGGCACATTTAAACAATTGCTCGAAATATTACATTTTTTAATGCATATTAAGAGCATCGAAACATCATTTTGCAAGTCATTCGAATTTTTGTCGAAATTTTCTCGAATAAAACAAGCGTCGGTACAGATGTAATTGTTTCTCTGACCACCTCTGGTTGTTGGAACCTAACATGACGTGCTGCTTTATTTGAATTCTAAATTATATAAGTTTTAATAGTTTGATTTTTATTTTTTGTTTTTAACGTTGTCATTGCAGACAATTTTAGCAGCAACTAAAAGTGTATGAACAAATAAAATCACTGCCTAAATGAAATTCTCTTGCAATAAGAAATCGCTAAACGAGAAAAATAATCGAAGTGAAAAACTTCTTAAGGTTGTGCAAAACTAAAAGTAAGTTATGCTATTTTAACGTGTATTCTTTTTTCAAGAAATCGTCGTAAGTCTCAAAGTTAATTTCCAAGCTTCAAGCTTATGTGAAATAAACATAGATTAATAAAATTGACAACTAATAAATTCTAGTTTTTTTTTTGTACTAGATTTTAATTGGAAAAATGTGAGCCTTTGTTGAATTAAATATTCTGAGAAAATTGTGATGGTTCAATGTATTTAAATGATTGGTACTGAGTTTATTATATGTGCTTTTTTCTGTATTTCGAACCGAATGAGTATTAGACGAAAATGACGTCATTTTAAACAAATTTCACGGGCATGTTCCAGCATTTTATCGAATTACGTTTGAATTTCATATGAAAATTTATAAACAAATATTTTTAAATTCAATTTCTCACTACTAGAATATAGAAATTTCATAATTGTAAAATTATTATAGTTATAAATCAAATAAATTAATGCAGAATGAAAATTTGAATATTCATTTTATGTAAGGACCAAAAATGTTATAATATTAATACAATATTTTTTTAGTCTTCGATAGAAAATAGAGTTACTGGAAGAGTATTTTTATTATATTGTATATGAAACTTCCATTTGACATTAAAGTTCCTTTTTGAAGTAGTGAATACCAAAAAAATGCAATAAGAATATTCATATCAACAGTGCAAATTTAGTGAATTGTTAAAAATATGTTTATAGTACTAACGCAAATCTACCCAAATTATTGTATAAGAAAATTTTACATGAAATTTATATTTTTCGGTTTTTATGTGGAAATATCGTTAATATATTAAATTAAAAGGCGCACAAAATTAAATTAATAAAATATTTAATTTGTTAAAAAATAAAAGTAACTGATAACACTGAAAAACATGCATTTATTGTGAAATATGCAAAAATGTGACTAACATTTAAATTCTACTTGAAAAGAAATTCTTTAATTTGTAAAGTTATTTCGTTTTAAAGATGTAAAAGGTTTTTTCAACAGGGACGCTACAAAAGTAGAGCGACAGGGACAGCAAACGACGCCATATTTCTTGCCGCTCTTTTGTCATTTCTCTTCAGTAAGGCTTGCCATTCAATGATGGAAAGATATACGAATTCGAATTTCGGTAGTAAATTTTAATAATTTCGACTCATTGTTGGCTCGTATATCTTTCAATCATGAAATGGCAAACCTTACTGAAGAGAAATGTCAAAAGAACGCCAAGACATATGGCGTCGTTTGCTATCCCTATCGCTCTACTTTTGTAGCGTCCCTGTTGAAAAACCCTTAAAAAAGTTTTTGTAGCGCTCTTATTGAAAAACCCTTTTTAGGAAAAACATGCATTTGCATCAGAATCTTTAAATAATATCTTAGATTTTAAAATACGTTATTTGTTTTTACAAAATTAATTGGAGAATGTGAACATTTCCAGAAAAAATGGCCTACCATGATCGAAAAATTCAAAAGGCTCAAATCATTGATATTACATTAGATTTCAAATCTGGAATAGTTTTAATATATTTGTGCAAATATCTAGTTCAATTCATAAATTTTCCTTTGAGATATCAAAAATTTAAGCGTATATAGATATATTGTTTTATTTAAGAATTTAAATTATATTTTAAATAATTAAAAAATAAATCGACATTCGCTAATTTAAGTTATTCTTTTTTTTATTTATTTTTTGATTCGTCCTCACTTCCTGCTCTGACCGATGATGTTCCTCTGATGTGCCCACCTACGCACTCGCCAGGACCACATTTAGATGCGCCGTAGAATACAAAGCAGACGAAATAGCAGCAAAGAAAGAGTAAGCGAAGAAAGCTAAAAACATAAACAAAAGAGAAAAATCAACAGACTGATAAAATAAATTATATAAAATATAATAATAAATATATGTATGTATTTGTATATACATAATAATATATAATTAATTATATAAATGTATATAAATTAAAAAACAAATCAGAAAAAGCAGAATTTACGTAAAAAAAAGCTTTGAGTAAAAATACAAAAAAAAAAAACCCGAAGCAAGCGGCATTAGGAGGTACAGCGGACGTAGACGACGAGAAAGGCACAGGACGCAGCCGCACCTTTGGACGCCGTAGTAGCAGCAGCAGGCAGCATTTTACCTAAATTGCAGCGAAATTACAAGAGAAGAAGAAGACGATTAAGCAGCAGATTAAGCAAAAACTTAAACTGTACAAAAAGCGCAGACGAAGAAAGCAAAACATTTATTAAACGTTGATTTTATTGTGTGTGATATTTAAAAATTAAGCATTAATTTAAAAACAAAAAACAAAATACTTATTAAAAAAAAATTGAAAACAAAAAAAAAACATAAAAAACAAACAAAATACAACAAAGCTAAGCAAAACAGCGATTATCATAGCTTAAAGCACATTGCAGTGAATAGAGAGAGAGAGCGAGAGAGAGAGAAGTGAAGCAGCGAGAGAGAGATACTCTACTATGACCTACTCGCACAATAGTCAAAAACTGAAAATGACTACAGCAGCAGCAGCGGCGGCTTCGGCGGCAACAACAGCACGTTATAAAAATGGCTGCGGCGGCGGCAGCAGCACCTCCACCACCAAAAGTCTACCTATTGCAGCAGCAAGATCACCAACAACAACAACACCAACTGCACATTCCAACAGTATTGCCAGCAGTACAAATTACTACCACCAACAGCAACAACAACAACAATATCATCATCAGCTAAGCACATCACCGCCCGGCTCTTTTATGTCATCGGGCGCCTCCACTTCATCCAGCTGCAGCAGCAGTTCTTTGGGCTCCGCCGGCAATGGCAGCGGCGGCTACTTTGCGATGCGCAACAAGCAGCAGCAGCAACAACAACGCAACAACTGGCAGCATCAGCGTCACTCGCCGCAGCATAATAACGAACGCCTCAACAATGGCAATTTCTTCAACAACAACAATAATAATCAGCAATACTACAACAACAATAGCAACAACAACAATAAAACAAAGCAGCAACAACATGGCCAAAAGCAGCAGCAACAACAGCAGCAACAGCAACGCGAATTGCGCGACTCTCAACGTTCGCCACCACAGTCGCAACGTCAATCGCCAGTTGCCGGCGGCTTCTTGGGTGCTGTCAGCAACAATGCCGGCCCCGGTTCCGGTCGCAAGCACCGCTCCAAGAATAATACGCCCAACATGTTGACCGGCGCTGGTAAAATTTCACCCACCACACTCATACCCACCAATCTGACGCATTTCGCCGGCAGCAAGTGTTTCGATGCGCCAGCACCAACGGCGTTGCCCAAGCCGCCAGAGCACTGGACCGCATTGAATGGCGTTAGCAGCGGTAGCAAACTGGAGAAGTCGGTGGCCAGCAGCGCTGGACCGGGTCTCTACAATGTGACCAATGCGCGTCATCAGCATGTGCACGCGCATGCGCTGTCGCACGATGCGCACAGCTACGGCGGCCACGTGATCAAGTCGTCGAAGCGCAATCTGCTGGATGACTTTGATACGCACAATTTGAAATTGTTGCTCAATGTGCAGTCGTAACCGCCAGGCGGTCCGGTCAGCAACAATAATAATCGATTTAATGCTGTGTCTAAAATAGACTAAACTCCTCTACTCCCTATTAACACAAAATGAAAAAAGAAAAAAAAATACAAAAAAATACCAATCAACCAACCAACTATATGCAGCAAAAGCCACAACAAAAAAATCCAACTACTGAATGCAAAATTCTAAAAACATGCAAAATACAAAACTACATAAAGCACTTTTTGCGTTAAAAGTTGCCTTTTAAATGATTTTTTTTTTGTTTTTCTATATAATTAAATTTAATTTAAACTATTACAATAACAACAAAAACTACAACAACCATGCTTGTGATCTCAAGTATCATTTACACTTAACAACTAAAGAATATAAATAAAAAAAACCCCACAAAATATATAAAACCTAAAAATTACTTTAACCTAATATTTAATATTACAACAAACAAACAAAAATTACTGCAAAATGCAAAATTTTTAAATTAAAACAGCAGCACTTAAAGCAACAGCTCAACTAATGCCGTTCCATGCCGCAGAGAAAACTTTAAAATTTATGAATTAAAATAACATTTTAAAAAACAGCAAAAACTAAACTAAAATGACCAAAATTAATGAACATCAATAAGCGCATTTTGTACTAAAAAATGCACACTCTCAGCAACAGCAACAACTTAACGAATGTTTGAAAAAAAATTAATATTTAAAAAATGAAAATTTGAACGTGATATATAAATAGACTCCATAATAAAGCCTAATTCTAATAATTAAAAATGCTAAATAAATAAATAAAAATTTAATATATAATTGTAATTTATTATAATATAAAATAATATAATATATATATATAAAAAAAAACCTAACGAAAACATTGTTAATTTCTAATAATTTGTTGTAGCTTTAAAAGAGAAGAATGCAAAAAACAAAACAAAAAAAATGCAATTTTTAAAAACTCAAATTATAAAATAAAAATATTCCAATTTAAAAACCCTCAAACAAACGACAGTTTATAAACATTAAATACAACAAAATGCCCACCAAAAAATAAAAAATTATTAATATTATGAAACAGCGGAATGCTGTGCAACAAAATCAGCAGCAACTAAACAACGTCCATGTGCTGCCGCCGCCATTGCTGCGAAAAATCAGCGCAACATTAAGAACAACATGAGCAGCAGCAGCGCAGCTACAAGAACAACAAACGCGTGCAGCAGCAGCAACACTATTATTTTTTATATACATTTTTTTCTTTCAATTTTCTATTTTAAATTTAAGCCAACACTAAAATAGTTTATAATATCAAAGAAATCAAATCAAACAAAAACAAAACAAACAAACATAAAAAATGCATCTAACAAAAAAGTAAACGAAAAATTAAAATGTTTGCTTTTTTGTTACACACATTTTTTTTTTATTAAAAGAAACATTAAACAAATTTGCGCGTCGTACGCTGCCTCACTTTCTTTATGCTTTAATGTAGAAATTATTTAGCGAAACAAACGAATATTTATTGTAATTAGCGTTAATTTTAAACCGCAAGATTTCACACTCTATCGAAGTCTTTTTCTTTTTTTTTTTTTATTTTATTTGTATATTAAAATCATGCAAAAAATGGGTTTTAAAAAGCTCTGTTGAAAATTACGTTTTGAAAATACATTTAAAAAGTACGTTTAAAATAGGTTTAAAAACATTTTTGAGCAATAGTTTTAAAAAAACAATTTTCTGAAATTGAAATTGAGAAATTGAAACATTTTTGTGAAAAAGTTGTAAAAAAAACTTTTGTTGAGAAATACATTTTTGAGAATTAGTTTTAAAAACATGTTTGCGAAATAGTTTTAAAAACATTTTTGATAAATAGTTTTAAGAACATTCATGAGTAATAGTTTTAAAAACATTTTTGAGAAATAGTTTGAAAAATATTTTTGAAAAATAATTTTAAAACGTTTGAAAAATAGTCTTAAAATTTTTTTTGAAAATTGGTTTTAAAAACTTGTTTGTAAAATAGTTTTAAAAACTTTTTTGTAAAATAGTTTTAAAGACTTTTTTGAAAAATAGTTTTAAAAACTTTTTTGTAAAATAGTTTTAAAAACATTTTTGTAAAATAGTTTTAAAAACTTTTTTAAAAAATAGTTTTAAAATTTTTTTTGAAAAATGGTTTTAAAAACTTTTTTGTAAAATAGTTTTAAAAACTTTTTTGTAAAATAGTTTAAAGACTTTTTTGAAAAATAGTTTTAAAAACTTTTTTGTAAAATAGTTTTAAAATTTTTTTTGAAAAATAGTTTTAAAAACTTTTTTGAGATATACTACATATTTAAATTATTTTTGAGAAATACTTTTTAAAAACACTGGAAAAATTGCTTTAAAAAACAAATTTGCTTTGAAAAACACTTTTGAAAGGTGCTTTAAAAGCATCTTTTATAAGATACTTATTTTAACATTTTATGAGAAATGCTTTTAAGCACTTTTTTTGAAAAAAAGTTAAAAAAAATAACATTTCGGAAAAATATTTTTTAAAAAACATTTTATAAAGTTCATTCTTAAAAATTCATTTATAAAAATTCATTTTCAAAAATTCTTTCTTTAAAATTCTTTTTTAAAAATTCATTTATAAAAATTATTTATTTAAAACATTTTAAAAAATACTGTTTAAAAACAATTTTTAAAAAATTTTTAAAAACATTGTTGAAAAATATTTTTAAACACACAATTTTAAAACACTTTTTTAAGAAAGCGTTTCTGCTAAAACCAAATTTTAAAACCCTCTTCTGCTGACATTTTTTTATTTAACGCTTTTTTTTAAATTCTTTTGCTATAATTGAAAACTAATTTATTTTTCTTTCAACCATTCACTTGAAGTCTTTTACTTTTATTTGCAATATTAGCGCATGCTATGCGCGCAGTCATATTTTATTTATTTTTAATTTTTGTATAAAGACAGAGTGCGTAAAAAATATCATTTATTTTTAAACTTAAAACTGTTAATGCTTAAAAGTGCGCCTGTAAAACGTAACAAGTGTGAAGAAAAGAAATGCATTTAAACTAATTAAACAAAAACCTTACTTTTAAAAAAAGCAGCGCAATACAATTTAGCAATTTTTGTTTAATTTTTATTTTTTTTTTATAGTTTAAAATTTGCATAAAGCAAATAAAATATTGTACAAATTTGAAATTTTGTTTAAGTTGTTTTTTTTTTAATTTTTTTATTGATTTTTTTGTAATGTAAATGAAAGTAGATTCTTTGCAAGCAACGACAACCAACCAACAGACAGACAGACACCGCAAAGAAATTGTGCAAATAAATTGTAACGAATTTTTAATTTTTAAAATTTTAAAACTTATAAAGAAAGAAAAGAAATAAAACACTTTGTGAATGCGTTCGAAACAAAACAAACTAAATAAAAAAAAAACAAAACTTAAGCAAAAGAAAAACTAAACTTTTAAAAAGAAACTATAAACTAAAATAACAATAATATTCATAATAATATAAATAATAAAACAAACAACAAATGAAAGTATTTTACTTAATTTATATCTATATATATTAAAATATAATAACTGTAAAATGTATGTATTTTTATTATTAATTAAATTTATATATAATATATAAAATGAGATATTTATATATATATACTATATATTTGTATAAAGTACCCTGTATAAAAAGCGAAAGCAGCAAAGCCACAACGCAGAATTCTTGTAAAATTTTGTTGAAATAATAATAGTAATATGTAACTAGTTTTTTGAGCTGAAGAGAAGAAAATTTATTAAAGTTAAATTTTTGTTAACAAGTAAACAAACCGAAACAACAAAACGAAACACTTGAACCCAGTACCTTGTTTTTATTTTATTTTAATTTTTATTTAAATTTTAATGTTTTTGTTTTTAGCAACTACTGACTTATTTAATGCTTAACTAATTTAAATTTTGCACTCTTAAAATTTATGTTTAATTTAACATTAAATTGTAAACTTTAAGCAGCTTTTAATAGTATGTTGAAAAAAGAAAAGAAAACTATTGATTTATATTAAATTCAAAAGTTTAAAAATGTTGTTGCACGTGCATCGAAACGAATGTAAAAGACGTTGTTTTAGTTCTAAAAGCCAAAAATTGTATTTGATATAAAGAAAAAAGTAGAAAATGTTGTGCTCATTCAGGCACACATGTACTCTCTCTTTTTTACACTATCTCTCTCTCTTTTCCACTCACTCACTCTCTCTCTGTGTCCCTGCTAAGCGATCCGATCTACTGCAAGCTTTTGCAGTTAACAGCTTTAGTGTTCTTCCCTGTGCGTAAAAAGTGCTGTTTTATTTTTAATTTAAAAATAGAATTATTTAAATAACTTAATTTTAATTATGAATTTTAAAGTTTTCAATACTACTACTAGTAGTAGTAGGAGTTAATAGTAGCAGAAAACCACAAAAAATTAATTGAGCGAAAACTCACGTGATATATTTTGCAATTGTTAAAAGAATAAATTAAAAATAAATTAAATTAAACTAAATTTAATGCATTGCAGCGCTAGAGCCGCGCTCGATGCGCTGCACTCTTGAAATTTGTACAAAAAAAAACAAAAGATAAATATTATATATATTTTTTTTAGACATTTTTGCGCCTTTCTGTAAAAAAAAAACAACAAAATCAAAGAGTAAATTTTAAGAATTTTGCATTTTTCCTCACACGAACACATTTTCTAGTTTGTATAGTAGAAAAACAAACATTTATATTATTTATTGCCGCACACGTGTCAAAAAGCGCTTTTTTAGACGCCCTTTGTAGCTTTTTTTTTTGGTTTGTATACAGCAAAGCCAGCAGCAGCCGTTTTTTTGTTTGTTTTTAATTATAAAAATTAAAAAACTGTTAAATATATTTTTTATTTCATTTTATTTTTAATTTTTCTTAAAATTTATTGCAACATTAGTACAAATTCATGAATTTGAACTGCTGCTGCGCTTTGTGCTGCATTCGAATTTAAAAGCTGCATTAGCCGCCCAGAAGCGCTTTGACGCGTCTTGACCAAAAACAAAAGAAATCTAAAAATACCGTTTAAATTTGCCAAAATTAAAACTCATCTCAAACTACATACGAAATCATGCAATAAACTCATGTATTGTAACACAATTCAAATCGCAGTTGTAACAGAGACTATTTTTGATTGTTTTTAATTTTTTTTTTTAGTTTTACTTAAAACATTTTTTAATATATATAAATATTATTTTTAAACGAAACAAGTTCAATTTTAATTTTAACTTAATAAATATCTTCAATTTTAATTGAGACAAGTATAAGAAGAAAAAAAGCTTTAACAAAGACTTGGTATGAAATTAGAAAGAAAGAAATAAATAATATAATAAAAAAACAAAACAAAAACACAAAAACAAACACACAAAATACATTACAATAATATAAAGAAAATAATTTTTTTAAAAATTGAAAATTTAAAAACAAATGTCAAAAATTTTCAAAAATTGATTTACAAAAGAGTATATAATAGTAGTAATAACTAAAGAGAATATCTTAAAGTTGTTTAAGTTTTTTTTTTTTTTGTATAAAAAAAGTACTTCCAATGAAATAAAGCAACTTTCTTCCTTTCAAACTTATTTCACATTTTGCACTTTTTAACTATTTTTTTTAGTTTCTTTTCCATTTTATTTTAAAACAATTCATTTTTCATGAAATTTTATTAAGTTTTTTGTTTTCATTTTTTTTTTATTCACTTTTATCATCGATTCTACTGCTGTCTCTATCGAACTTTCTATTAAGCTTTTCTTTCCACTCCTACCTACTACTCATATTTTTAAGTGTATAAAAAACTTGCAATTTTGTGTGATAATTTTTTGTATGCAAACAAAAACCCAATAATAATTAATTAATTTAAAAATTTCTAATATTTTCAAGCAACAAAAATAATAAAAACTAAAATATTTAAAACTTTAAACACTACAATAAACATGTATTAAATCCAAATTGACTTTGAATTCCATATCAATTGAAACAAATAAATAAAAAAGAAAACAACCAAACTGCATGTATTTCATATAAAAAATACGAAAGTATAAAAGAAATTTATTAAAACAAGAAAATCTGTGTTTATCATATTCAATGACAAAAAAAACGTGAAACAAAAAGAAAAATTATATGAAAAAAATAATTATTGTAATATTTTTTATGCAATAAAAAACCAAAAAAAAAAAAAGAAAAACGATTTTCAAATTTCAGACAACAAACATTTTTCAATAATAAAATTATAAATGAAAGAAAAAAAATAAAGAATTCAAAAAAGTGAAATTTTATGAAAAACAAAAATTAAACAAAATAGTTCCAAATTTTATTCGTTTTATTAGTGCAGAATTTTTGTTGTTTGAATGAAAATATTTATTAATCATTATTATAATGATGATAAATAAGTAGAAGATGAAGAAGATTATTAATAAATGGTTGCGTAATGTTTTTCCTCTCAAGATTTTGTTTTGATGAAAATATATTGCGCAATCGCAAGCAAAAAAAAAACAAACAAACCGCCTTTTGTGTTTTTATTTATTTTCAGCTTTTTTTTTTCTTAAATTTACATTTTCCTTATTCCAATTCTAGATTTTGTATTTGATTTGATTGGGATTGGTTCTTGATTTTAGAAGGTTTCACTTGCATTTTACCCGATTTATTTTCGTGTAGAGAGAACTGCTGTTGTCAGTTGGCTTGGCGCTGTGTTGCTTTTGGTTAAAAGCATTCTACAGAAAGCTCAGATTGGTGCATTGCAGACAGAATATTATTGAGATATAACCAAAGTTTTTGATTTATTAAATAAATTATAGGCTTTAGGTGATTTTGTGGTGCTGATGACGCTTTAGAAAAGTATTTTTAATTTTTTTTTATTGTTAATGTTATTGCATTTCCCGAATGCTAAATAAAAATAAAGCTTGAGGTTATAAAAAGCTTTAAAAAATGAGTTGTATTAGAAATGTTTAGCATATTCTGTAGGTATTTTATTGGGATTTATGACTGTTATTGTAGACTTTAGGTGATTTTGTGGTGCTCTAATATAAATGATGATTTATTTTGGAATGAAAGCGTCTGAACAACACAAAAGCTTTCAGAAATTTTCTATTTCAATTCTCTTGATAGGGTTATCTAATTTCCCGAAAGCTAAGAGCTAAATACAAATGAAAAACTTTAAAAAATGTGTTATATTAGAAATATATCATATATATGTATCATATTATATATATCATTTACCGAATGTATTTTATGTACAATGAAAAGCTTATTGCGATTTGTGACAGATATTGTAGACTTTTATTGATTTTGTCGTGCACGTATGTAAATATTATAAGAATTTAAATTACAAAATGAAAGCGTCAAAAAAAAACTATTATATAGTTTTTTTGATTAGGAAATTGCATTTTCTGCACGCTGTTATGAGCTCAACAGGATAAGAGCTTAAAGCTTAATTTTTAAAGTTATTAGAGAATGTTTTTGATATATATTTTTTTAGATAAGCTTTCCAGGGTTAATTTATTAAATAAAATCCGAATAAAAGTTTAAATGCTTTGCGTATAAAAGCTTAAAAGCTTTCGAATAAAATCTTAAAAGATTTCGAATAAAATATTTGATTAAATTTTCTGGATTTGGAACTTATATTTTTTAAACTCTGGTATTCGTATGAGAGCCTATTGAAGAAAATTTAAAAAATATATTTTTTTTCTTCTAAAAAGTTCGTTGTTATAAAAAGCTCGTTAAAAATCAACGGCCCTTAACTATAGTCAAAATTAACCTGGAGCTTAAAGTTAATTACGGCTTATTTGACAGTTTTCCTATTAAAATAAATGTCAAAAAGCTGTACATTAAAATAAAGTCCAGTTTAAAAGTGACTATAGTAACGCGCCAATATAGTTTAAATATTTTTGGTATTTTGGAGAAAAGTTATCATTGTATTTTCAAGATTTTGAGAAATATTTCGAAGATATGTCGAAAGTTCATTACTAGGGAGCGGATTTATATGCAAATGCATATTTTAGGGCAGGCTCAAATTGAAGTCGGACAAAAACATAATTAATTATCGTGAAAAACATTGGAATTATGATCATATTTTGCATATCGCATATTTTGCATATAATTTGCATATTTTGCATATATTTTGATTTTCAACCATATATTCATATTAAATGATAGTTTATAGTCGAAAATTTATAAAATACATTGATAATGACTGTAAAAATAAATAATTTTTATTTTATTAGGATAATGTTCATCTTCAATCATAATATGTGTTGAAGTTTAAAGAAAAACGTGTTTTATTTGTAAATTATGATTAACAAATATATTTTTACAATATTTTTACTCATATTTCAAGATAAAAAACATGCCTATTTAGTTTGCATATAATTAACATATTTTCGGAATATTATTTTGCATATAAATACGCTCTTTATTCATTACCGTAAAAAGCTCTTTAAAAATTAATATAATTTATTTGATGCATTCTCTTTAGTATTGTACTATTTTTCAAAACATTTAGAGAATATTTCGAATAGATTTAGGCCAAGTTTTTCAGTCACATTTTCAAATTAAACATTGTTTAAACTAGATTTATTTTCATATATATCACAAATATTTAAATGCCATATTAACTGATTACTAATTGTCTATCTCCCAAGTTACCACGGCTCGATAATTGCCACAAATTTTTATGGCAAATGTGTAGCTTTTAAGTTACCTCTAACACCAGTGTTGCAAACTAGTAATTTTTAGTTGCAAAGCGGTGGCTAAGAACATGTATGGAACATATGCAATAATATGTCACAATGCTGTGATATATAAGTCATACATTCTGATAATGGAACACAAATTTAGTTTCAAAGCGGTGGCTGAGAACATGTGTGGGACAATGCAATAATATGTCACAATGCTGTGCTATATAAGTCATACATTCCGAAAATAGAACATACACGATAATGGGCAGAGCAAACTTTGTTGTTATGACGTGGCAAAATAGTGGCAAATTATAACAAATTATATATTATGTTCCATATATGTTGAATGTATAAAGAGTTTTTCAATAAGAGCGCTACAAAATTTTTTTTAAGGGGTTTTCAACAGGGACGCTACAAAAGTAGAGCGACAGGGACAGCAAACGACGCCATATTTCTTGTCGCTCTTTTGACATTTCTCTTCAGTAAGGTTTGCCATTTCATGATGGAAAGATATACAAGCCAACAACGAGTCGAAATTATTAAAATTTACTACCGAAATTCGAATTCGTATATCTTTCCATCATGAAATGGCAAACCTTACTGTAGAGAAATGTCAAAAGAGCGGCAAGAAATATGGCGTCATTTGCTGTCCCTGTTGCTCTACTTTTGTAGCGTCCCATTTGAAAAACCCTGTATAATGAGGAACCTAATAGGAACATGTTTATAAATAACATAGCTAATTAACATTAAAATGGTATAAAAGTATATTGTTACACACAAAATATTTATTATATACAGTGCATATGTTCATGGAATGTTGTGTTGTGAAAAAAAGACATTAGGAATGTAGAATTTTACAAATAACAAAAATCACTATTTTAACAAATTTTCACAAATTGCATTTTTTTTTGGGTGCGCGTTAAAATTAGAGGGGGTAGAATATAAGCTTTAACCCAAAAACTTGAACCGTTTGTTAAATTCGAGTTGTAATTTGTCGAAAAATCTGTTCGTAAAGACTTATTTTGCCATAGCATATTTTTGACATTATGTGCAGTTTTATTACACGACAAACATTCACGTTAATGTCACTGCGTAGAATTTTTAATTTTAATCCACACAAGTTCCACATTTAAAATTACAGTTCAAGTTCCAAATAGGCGAACCGACACTTTAATGGATCGAAATTTGTGGCAACTAAGCCTCGCCCCGTGGCTTTTTGACTGGCAATTGGATGGCAATTAAGTATATTTCGCATGATTCAGAACAAACACTTTGATGGCAATTGTGTGGCGACCACTTAAGTTGCCACAAAGTGGTTACTTGGGCTGTCAGTAAAATTCGGCCGCTTTGATTAGAATTTATAGTAATAGGTATTGTTTAAAAAAAAATGTTTAAACTATGTTTAAACTTGCACTGAAAAACTGGACCTTTGATATATAGATTAGCTTTCTAAGGCTTGTGATTTGTAGTTAACTGTTAACTTATCAAAACATCAATAAAAACAGGATTATAAGACAAATTTAGGCGATATTTTCACATGTCGTTGAGCAGTATTGTAGTATCGTCGACTATAAGTGATTACAAGTCTCGAATGTTCTGCATGTATAAAACGCCAACAAAATAAAAATGGTTGAAAATAATTTAAATTTTATATATTTACTAAAAACTAAATTAGAAACAAATTGAAGAAACACATTCTACGCGATAGGTCTTTCGTGATAATAGCAATGCAAATTAAACAACGACCAAAAGAAATGCCAAAATCTCACGTTTTAGTGATAATTTAGAAATCTCAGAAATGAATTGAACATTTTATTATTAAATACTGACCAAGTCAACAAATCTTCAGCGTATATAGTGTCTTAAAGCAGTTTGCATAATATGTCAGCTGTTGATGCATCCGTCTTTGCTTTAACCCTTTAACGCCTATTGTGCTCAACCGATATATAACGTGTTTTTGTGGCATTTAAGCTTTATATAAAAATAGGACATGAAATAGGACATGACTGAATTGTGTAAAATGAGGATTTATGCTTCATACATAAGGTGTGATTATAAGTGTCAAGTACATGAATACATTATAGCGATAATTTATTTACATTTTTGGGGCTTTGGTGTTAATATATTTTTGCAGAAAATTTAAAAAAGCAGACATTTTGCTTGCCTCAAACAAAACATTTCTTTTATTTTTAATTGTTTTTCATAGTAATACCAAAAAAAAAAAATAATAATAATAATTCAGCGTCAAAATCAAAATGCCACAAAATGCAAAAAAAAAACAAAAATATATGCGTTGAAATAATTTCGTTTTGGCTGCATTTTTATCTGGCAAATTGCCAAAAATAATCAACAAAAATCTCGAAAAATTTGCAAGTGACTCAGCAATTTAAACGCTTGAAAACATTTATTTTTGGTTTATTTTAAACTTTTGTTTTCATTAGAAATTTATGTAATATGCTTGTAGTAAAAAAACAAAAAGAATTTTTTTTTAAGAATTTTTGAAAGCCTAAAGAGAATGATAGTGAAAGAGAGAGTGCTCTTAAAAGATATATAAAAAACACAAATTTTAAACCAAAATAAAGATTTCATTAAAATCAAAATGATTACAATATTAAAATCGTATTCAAAAAGCACAACAGGCCCTTCATACATAAATAACACATACTCAATAAAAACCGTATTCTAACGAAACGATAAAAAAAGCTCTAATTAAGCTTCGATTAAACTCAAGTTTTACATTTAACTAAACCGTTTGGAGTACCATCAAAATCGAATGTTTAAAAGCTCAGCAAATGATTTGCACAATCTTTACATAAGTCTGCAGTTAATATAAAAGCTTAATTAAAAAAGCTATCATAAAATAGGTTTTACTTTATTTGTTTAATTGTCAAAAACTCGAATAACAAATCAGATAATAGCACTCAATTCAAAATGTAACAATGTTTTCGTTAAAAAAAACTAAAGTATTAATTAATTTTAGATGAAGACAACAAAATCAAATGTAGCATTTGGAAAGCTTATTTTCATGTGACTCACTTAAACTGACGTCCTCAATATAAGTTTTAAAAACTAACTAAAAATACAAAAATTTAGAAAAATTAATTGTCAAAGCTCTCTAATGAGCTAAAACTAACTTAGCTTTGTCTTTCTAAATGTAGTAGTATTGAGAAACAAAATTCTAGATACAAATTTGTAGTTTAACTTTTTTTTTATATAACGAACCAACAATTAAAGAAAAACTAAATTAAAGTTAAATACTAGATGACAGTGACAAATGAATAACACTGTTTTAAACTAAACGTTTATTAGGGAATCAACAACAACAAAATAAAAACACCAACAAAACTAAGAAGTAAATTTCTTGAAGTTAAGACAATGTGTGAGAGCTTTTGAAAGAGCTTGTTAAAGTTATACAAATTTGAGTATTTAAAAGTAAGAAAACGGAAAAAGCGCGAAAACAAACAAAAAAATTGATGACAGACACTAATGTGGTGCATTTTGTAATATTTAAGAGATTTAAATACAAATAAAAATTATTAAAATAAAAATAAAATTAAAATTAAGCAAAATACTTTTTAAATTAAATTAAAAATTAAATCAAATATTTTTTTTTAATGCCTATAATTGAGGTGCGAAGCATAATAATACAAACATTTTAAATATTACATATAACATCAAAAAACAGTAGTAGCAAAACAAAAATCAAGAAAACAAACATATATAAAACTTAAAAATATATTATATATATTCTCTGTGATTTTTGTATTTATATAAAAAAAAAAATTATAGCAGAAAACTAAAAACCAAAAAAACCTAAATCAGCATAAAATATTTGTAATAAAAAATATATATTAATTAATTATAACAGAGAGATTATCAATTAATAGGGCCAGATTCTGATCTCTGAGTAACTGCAGGTGATGTTGTTAACGAAGTTTGTGCCTCTTTCGTACGATCAGTCTGTGGAATTTTTCTGTCTTTAGAGCGCAATTTGATGTTGTGAATTATATAACAAAAAAAAAATAATATATGTATAAAAAAAGAAAACAAAAATTCGAATATCAGCTAAAATACAAAAACACATAAAGATCCTGAATACAAAATGCAATACTAAAGTTTTCGGCAAACAAAGCTTGCAAAGTTTTACATAATCTGAACTTTAAAAATATACAGAATGCTCTATTGTCACAGGAAGAGCTTATTAAAAAATTTAAACACCCTCAGATAAAATTTCTGGCATATTTCTGTAATATTTCCGGCAAACTCACAGATAAATGGAATATTTTAAGAAGTGTATAACAGGTTGTAAAAGTTTCTAAAATTTTCATGACATATTCACGGCTTATTTTGGGAACGGGCAGAAAACAGGCAGTTTGTGATATAAACTCCGCCTTTGTCTGTTTGAAAAATGTCGAAAAAATGTTACTAAACTCTCTCGACTCTGCCAAAAATTTTGTCTGGGTACCCGAGACAATATCTTATGGCATTTTCAGGAATATTTCGGGCATATTTCCGAGAAACACACATATAAGTGGAATATTTTCGAAAGTGTATAGCAGGTTATCAATTTTTTGAATTCACGGCATATTTTGGGTACGGGCAGATAATAGACAGTTTGTGATACAAACTCAACCTTTGTCTACTTGAAATATGTCGAACAAATGTTTCTAAACTGCATCGACCCTGCCCAAAATTTTGTCTCGGGGAACATTCAAGTTGTAATAAATCTCATCTCAGATTATTGCAATTCATGCTATATAAATTAGACTTTGAAAAGCATTTTGTTGAAATATTTAATATTGCATTTTTCTAAAGTAATAAAAAAATAATACTACAAAATAAAAAAACGAAATTTAAAAAGTGCAACTTCAAACCAAGCAATGAATTGTAACAAATAACAAACCAAAAATGAATGGATTTATTTTTTGGCAATATTAAAAAAAAGCTTCTTTTTCAAAAGTTAAATAAACAAAAAGTAAATCCAAAAAATTAAATTTACTAAATGTGATTTCAATGTAAAAAATGATTAAATAGTTGTAATTAAAGATTTTTAATAATTTTTGTATTTGTGATATAAGAATAATCACAAAAACAAAAATGTGTCCATATGCATACAAAGCAAATTTTAAACAGATGGAAAGCAAAGAATAATAAAAAAACAAACCTAAAATTCTAAATACAAAATATTAACTTTTTGCATTTAATCATTATAATAATTACAACAAAATTTGTAAAAGACAACTTGCATTGTGAAAATGTCACAATCTATATAATTTTTAAATATAATAAGAAACAACAATAATGTTAATGTATTTCATATGCATGTATATCAGATAAATGTGAACAAACAAATAAAAAATAATACCTATGAATTATAAGTGTAACATTTGAAAACAAAACCACAACAACAACATGAAAAAACGAACACAATTCAATGAAAATTGTAAAACAAGTATTCGCGTCTTTCCTAAATTATTGCCTTAAGAGATATTTTATTGATAAAAAAAATAAATTAATAAAATCTTTTAAAAAAATAAAAACAAATACTAAAAAAAGAAAACAAAAAACTATTCTACTTAACCGTTATCCTTGTTCCTTAAGCTCCCATCCCAAAGTACCTGAATCGTATGTAATTCCATGACGTACAGGATGATGATGATGATGTCCTTGCCAATGAGATGAGCAGTAGCAGTGAAATGACGAAATTTTGCCAAATCGTCCGCCCATAGAATAATGTGATTTTTAAGGCAGTCACAGCGCTTCATTTCGACTACTTACGAAAACTAAAAAAAAACAATCCCAGCCCTCTCCAAACCTTCCTATATTCCCAAATCCCTAAATAACTATTTAAAGAGATCGAAATTAATTAATTTTTCAATTGAAAATTTAATAAAAAAAACGCATTTTTCAATGCGACTTAAAAAACAAAAAAAAGGAAAAGAAACCAAAATGTAAAAATACTACATCAGACTACTCACTTTGGATATAAGGTATGTATTTCTATATCATATATTTTCCTATATTTCCAAAGCCCTAAACAACTTCAAAAGAAAATCGTAATAAATAAATTTGTATATCCAAATTTAATAAAAACGCATTGTTCAATGTGAGCACACAAAAACAAGCCACAATTTAAAAGTTTTTATCAAAAAGTTACAAATTTTGAGGGAATGTAACTATTTCTATTGCATATCTCTTCATTAATATTATTTTAAATATGGACTTCAATGCTGATGCAACTGTTGAATTTGAAAAGGAGATATTTAATTTCAACTCTCCCATAGCCAAACCTTAAAAAGCGGTATCTATATACTCCCAGACCCCCTTCAAATCAATACCATAATTGCCAAATCCCAAAATAACTATTCGATTCGAAATAAACACATATTTCATGTGAACATTTAAAAACAAACGCATATTTCAGTGTAACAAACTTAAAATAAATAATTTAAGACACACAGATACATTTGTATCTTTTGGATTTAAAGTAACTATTTCTATTGCATGTCTTATGCTCAACTTTTCTTATCAATGCGTTGAACTAAACTTTGCTGCAGTGTGCTTTGCATCATTCGAAAAGGAAATTTGTTATTTTTACTCACAGCCACACCTAGAAAAGACAGTATCTAGATACTCGCATAGATACCTAAATAAATACGTATATTCGGATGAATGTAGCTTAAGCTATGCTTTTATTTTACAGTCTCCTCCTCCCACAACTTTGCATTAGTTATATTTCGTGTTTTGCACTCAATTTATTTATTGTGCATTCAGCAGATTTTGAATAGTTAAAAAAAGTATCTACCACAATGTATCTATAGACATACAAAAATAAAAAAAAAACAACAACTTTAAAGCGAAAGCTGTTCAACAAGCTGTGAAATTTTGTGAAAAATAGAAAAAAAAACAACAACAACTCTAAAGACAACTATAACCACAAGACAAAGGTAACAGCAGAAATTCAACCACAATGCTTATCCGGCAGATACATTTTAAGTGTTGAGCTGAAAATATTAAAAACTCTTTACAAAAAGTGAATTTAGCGACATTGACTATGAATTTGAATGTTGAGAAAGCAGCCATGTAAAAACTATCTAGATGCAATCATGTCGATATAGATGTGCACGGTGCAAAAGTATCTGCTAGATACAAGCACTGTAATTGAGAGTAGCACATAAAGGCAGTCAATTTTTGTTGTGTTGTTTGCCTTAAACGTAAAAGCTTTTATTATTTTATTGATTATGAGTGTCTGCTACATATTTATATTTGACCATATTGTTTGTAGTTGCTACTATCTGTGTGTATTGCGTATCTGTAGTTAACACAGATATTTTCACTCGAACGCAAGTACGCGGCCACATACAGTGCCACCACAAAAGTAACATTTTGTCCTCATTTATTTTTATTATTGCTTGTTCGCCTTCTTTTTTTTGCTGTTGTTGTCGATTTTTTTCCCAATTATTTATGTATTCTGCTGTGCCTTGGTGTTGCTGGTTGTTGTATCTTGTATCTGCAGCGTTTCTCTCCAGCGCTGGCTGTGGGTTGTGGCATAAATTTGTGGCAAAGTTTTATCGAGTGTATTGTATTTTTAATTTTCTTGAGTCGCAGTTCAGACTGTGCGATTGGGAGCAGTTTCAGAGTTAAAGAAAGCAAGCAAGCAAGCTAAAAACAAAAACATGTATCTAGATACAATTGCAGAATATTTTCATATAAAAAAGATTAAGATTTAGTGTTATGTAATTTATTTAAAAGTATAAACTAGGGATGTTAATTTGAGTCAAACCAGTGCCGAAAAATTGAGCCCGGTATCATCGTTATATCCCGGGATTTTCGGCATTACAAAAATTATTAATTTTTAACAGTTTATTTCAAAGTCTTTGAATATTCAATATACACATTTCGATAAAACGTACATCTAATATTAAAAGGGCAGTAATCTAAAAACACTACACTTTTTGGTTTTTTAAAATTATTTTCGTCTAATAGACTTTCGTGTCAAAATACAGAAAGTACTTAAAACAGTAGTAAACACTTATAATATCCTGACAGTCTCATTTTAAACTAATTATTATTTTGAAGACATTCGAAAGATTTACTATCTACTTTGCTGGCGAATTAAATTCGGGTTTCGGTACACGTACAACCAGAAAAGAATACTATATAAATAATGGTTTTTAACTATTAAAAATAGTCAATAGGATAAATTATTGTTTTAATCGGAAAATACCATTAAATACTAGAAAATACCATGACATTGCCATTAAGTTTATATGAAAAGATTTATTTTTTGTATACTATTAAATCAATAATTGAGGAGCTCATTTACAAAACGTGCTATGAGAAACGAAGATAGATTTAGTAAAACCTGATTTACTCCTATTTAATGGTAGAATTAAATTGAACCAAGGGTGTTTTCCACACCTAATATTTTCATTTTTAGTTCTGTATATTCACTTTTTTGAAATAATAATTTGTGGGCCGTATATTTGTAAATAAAAGCATATTGTATTTAAATGGATAGTACGTTTTGGAAATGAGCTCCTCAATTGTCCTATTGACCAATTATAATTGGATTTTAGGGAATTTTTTTCTGGGTGTACACTTTATTAATATCAAAATACCTAAATAAATATATTTGCGCATCCGCAAAATATATTCATTATTAAGAAATAGAATCTGAAACTGCCGAGAATGGAATATCGGGTCTAAAACTAAACATTTTCAGATACAAATTTATTTCGTTAATATCAAATTGTGCGTATCACAAAATTCAATCATATTACCAGGTCTTGCTTTTATATGGATTTTCATATAATTTAAATACATACTATAAGCATTTTTAGGTAAAAATCCCATATATTTGGATTAATCCATATAAATGATAAATAAACAATTTCGACAAATTTCCACTAAAATGTTCACATTTTCAAACATATTTGGAATAAAATCGATTAAATCAAACAATTTTACCGCAGAAAACTATATTTGGATATCAGTACAGGAGACAATAGATTGTGATTTGTAAAAAAATTGATTTGATTTAAGAATGTTGTTTGAAAATAATTTTATTTCAGTAAAATTTATGTTTTTCATAGGAAAAATTTCATGATAACGCTGAATATTTAAAACAAAACAAATTTTATATCCACATTTTATGTTTTTGATCCATATTTTAAGTTTTAAGATTCATATTTTAAGTTTTTTGGCCCATATTTATTAAGTTTTTTTATTCCTTACACTAAGAGTGAAAGGGTATATTCAGTTTGGTACGCCGTTTGTAACACCCAGAAGGAAGCATCTCCGGTATGGAAAAGTATATATATTCTTGATCAGTATGACCTCCTGAGTCGATTTAGCGATGTCCGTCTGTTTGTCTGTTGAAATCACGATTACAGAAAAACTAGAAGAGCTAAATAACTCCTAATTTAGATTACTTATATATCTACGCTGTCTGTCAGTGAAAATGGGCATGATCAGTCCATTATGACCTGTGAGCCGACCACTTATGTTCTAATTTATCAAATAAAACACATCTACTGGTGATTTTTACTGTATACGTGTTCAGGTGAACTTTTTTTGGTCAAATATATATTGACTTCATGCTCAAATACATGAAAATAATGTTCTCCAGCGACACGACGTGTGGTTCACAAAAAAAATCGAAATTAGGTGAACCTACCCATATTTATATATGGGTATCAAATGAATGGACATTCCTCAGCGATTGAAAGTTTGTAATTATTTTCAGGATTCGTATACCACTTTGAATGGTAACCACACATGTGTAGGGTATTTATAGTCGACTTAGACCGATTATAATTTTTATAATCCTAACTATTATAATAACACCTACTATAAAATGTCCCTACTTTAAAATTTCCCATGTGATCCAACCTTGCCAACTGGTTTTATATTCCATTATCAATACATAATTTCCTTGTTTTTCGTCAATATATTTGTTAGCACTGCATATTACTAATTCCGGGATTCAAATTTTTTAAACCCGAAATTTGGGGATTGAACAATAGTCCGAGATTTACATCCCTTGTATAGACATTTCTTATTTTTGTATATTTAAGTTTATAAAACAGTCGGTAATTTGAGATACAAAAGCGCTTCGTATGCACAACGAAATATAAAACGTACTGTAAACCTAACAATATTTATCAACACAATAATAAATCTCCATCCAGATACATACTACAAAAAATAAACGCTATAAGTACAAATTGTTTAAAACACATTAGCTGAATGTATTTGTATCTGACGAATGTATGGAAATTTGCATAGGCAACAAAACCAGATTTGCCATAGATACTAAATGCATTGCATATGCAAATTTGTGTATATCTATGAGATGTGTATCTAGCAGAAGATGCGAAATACGTTAATAGTATTCAGTAAGAAAGATTAGGTCACATCCCTAGTAGAAATTGTAACAGGGTCATTACAGGGTATTATGCAATGTCTACCTTTAAAGGATAAACTTTTACTATGGATGGGATGTATATTTTATAGTAGGAATATTTTGGTAGTAATGCAGTTTGTACACGCTGCAAAAAATTGGCTCTCCCAAACATAATTCTGCAGGCATTACATATTTCATGAGAGCTTTATGGAAACAAAAGTATTATTGCATTGGCAAACATTATTTGTTTTCGTTAAAACATATTTATGTTCAGAATGAATAATTTTTGCGTTTTTGCAAACATATATATGTTTGAATGTGAAAAACATTATTTACATGTAAACATATTGATGTTTACATTTCATATTAATGTAAGTAAATTTAGTGCTACTATTTTTTTTTACACAATATTAATTTTTTCCCTTTTTTAAATAACATTTTATTTATATTATATAATTATAAACTATTTTTTTATTACACATCTTTTACTTATACTTAATTATTTTATTTCCATCTATTGTTCCTATTTTGTGCTCATTGAATTACGGATTAATCTGGTGCTGAACATAATAATGATACAATTCAATTATAATGAGATTAGATTTTACTCCTAATATTTATATGGTGATTTTGAATTACGTTATAATTACATTCAAGCATATTTAAACATATCGTTTCTATCCGTATACGAATTATAAAAAGTTATAAAAAGTAAGCCAACTATAAATATTCGATACATATACATATACCGTTTAAAATAATCGTGACGTAACAAAAGATTTGAAGTGCTAAACACTCCAAACATAATTTTACAGTTATTACACATATGTTTGAAAAATAAGCAAACAAAGATATAATATATGCAATATAATTTTTTCATTCAAAAATAATTATGTTTAGAATATATATTTTTTGATATTCTTGCTAACATATATATGTTTGAATACGAAAAACATTGTATTTCCATGTAAACATATTGTTGTTTTTATTGTTGTAATTTGAAAGCTATATTAGTTATACTTGAGAGATAAGGAATACTCATTCAATTTTGGACTACTTGGATATTTTAAAAACAGTCACTGGCGTTAACACTGATTGACGGTACTTAACACATCCATTCACAAAAAAGACGCTGTGAATTATATGATAAAAGAATTAATGTGAATTTTACTGACTATCGCTAGAAGTTGGCAGCCTTGAGATTTATTATACAGCCGTATATGTACAGGTTTAGGTAATTTTCTTATTTTAAATGTTTAAAATGTTTAGTTCAAAACTCTACGTTATGTAGGCGGTTTGAACCCACAACCGTGCCAGTGCACACCGGTCTAAGGAGTAAAATTAGTACCGAAATACCGCAATAATCGTTAAATTCCTGGATTTTTGATATTTTAAAATTAGCTAGAAAAACAATTGTTATTAGTTTATTCAAAAGTCTTTCAATGTTTTTATATACACACAAGAAACAAATTTCACCAACAACCAGTATTCATCATATTGATGATTTCATATTGATGATTCATTAAACTAAAATCGTATTTTTTCAGTGTTTCTCATTTTTAATATTTTTTATATTATCAAATTTCAAACAAAAATTGGTCTCCACTTACACATTTACGTATTTATAATTCTTATTTATAATTCTTTTATAATTCTTTATGATATTTAAATTAATATCATTTGAAGAACAAAATTCATCAATATGATGTTCACTTTTTCATTATTATGATGAAATGGAGTCTTCGAATAATTGTCAATTAAATATTATAAATCCTTGAAGAATTATAAATAAATAAATAAGTAAATAAATAAATAAATAAATAAATAAATAAATAAATAAATAAATAAATAAATAAATAAATAAATAAATGTGTAAATGAAGATAAATTTATGTTTGATATTAAAAAAAATATTGAAAATGAAAAACATTTAAATAATACGATTTTAATACAATGAATGAATTCATTAATATGATGAATCCAGATAATTGGTGAAATTTTTTGTGTAATTATTTCTGTGTACATTTCTAGCATTAAAAGAGCATAACAAAATAATATTTCCAACAACCAGGATTCATTATATTGATGATTTCATTCATTGAATTAAAATCGTATTTTTTTAATGTTTCATTTTCAATATTTTTTTTAAAATAAAACTTCAAACAAAAATGAGTTTTCATTTACACATTTATGTATGTATAATTTTTATAAATTTATGATATTTAATTTCTAATTATGCGAAGATTCTATAACATCATATTATTTCATATTTCATCATTATTCATCAGTACATTATATTGAAGATTTTTGTTCATCAAACCATATTTATTTAAATATCGGAAAACTTGATTAGCTTTTATTTTTCGTCGAAAGAAGAAATTAATCCGACTAACAATTCGATGATTATCGGGAAACTCGATTGGGATGATTATTAAATTTAGGGACTAAATCCCCGGAATTCAAATGCTGAAAGTTATCATGAATATTTTTCAGCATTTGCAGCATGAATTTACCGGGCACGTGTGTTCATATTTACTACATGCGAAAGTATAAAAAATTCCAACTGCTTTACAGCAAAACCATGGCATGATAAATGGTAAAATTCTTATTTAGCACTATTTTTGTTTCTTTTTCTTTTGGCACAAAACATAAACAATAAAAATATGGTAAAACTAAACAAGTTCTACACGCGTCAACTTTATTTTTTTTATATATGCAAAAATTATTTACTTTTTTGATATTGGCACTCAAGAAATACAGATTATTTGAAAATATGTATAAAAAAATACCATTAAATATATAAAGAAGCAAATTAGTTATCCCAGTAGTCAAATTTAGACGTACAAAGCACTAATTCTCAAACAGGTAGAACTCATTCACATCTAAATGATTTTCTCTTTTGAATTGAAAACTTTAAACGCGTTTTCTACAAAATCACTGTCCGTCTGTCTTTTGAAATCACGATTAGAGAAAAAGTAGAAGAGCTAGATTATTGAAAATCCTAATTTATATTATATATAGTTATATAGCTATGCAGTTTGTCATAGAACATGGGCATGATCGATCTATTGTGAACTCTGATCCGACCACTTATGTTTTCTTTACTTTACGAACGAAGTAAATTTTTTACTCACATATATATTGCTTTTATGCTCTAATATATAAAAAAAACATTTTCCCACGAACCGATTTGTGGTACTAGTTTTTTGTTGCTATTTATCGCTAAAACCTATTTACCGAAATAATTTGGAAGGGAAACACTTAAAGCAAAAAACCCATTGACTCTCTTGATCCTACTTGAACTTGATTCAATGGATTTTATAGTGTATCGGTTTGTAATATGAAAAATTAAACATTTGTCTATCTTTGTGTATTCTAATGTTCCGAAGAGTTCGTACTATATACTTTTGATTTTTTCTATTTTATGGAAATATGAGAAATTATGATCAAAATGTTCTAAAATTAAAATAGTTCGGTTCAAGTCCCACAAAAATTAAACAGTTCCAGTTCGATTTCAGTTTCAGTTGCGGTTCCACTCGAGCCCTATTTCCAGGAATCGGCAGGGGATATCTAGACGAAATTCATGTCTGAATAGATTTATCTTTTTTCCGCTGGGTATTTGTTGATCATATAATAAAGTATATATAATAGGAATATATAATTTTGAAATCTATGCAATACATGTGTACAAATCTATCAATTTTGACTTTAAAGCTTAACCTCGTGTGAGTTTCTTAGTTTTTTTTGTCAGATATCATTTGTATTAATTTAAAGCTCAAAATATATACATGTTACTCACAGTCACTTCTTGGGAAACGTACAAATGTAGATACGGCAACCATAAAACGTTCGTTTAAATGTTTGTGGTTTTTGTTTAATGGCTGCCATAGCAACAGAAAAAACATATAACAAAATAAAAAATAAAAATTTTGTGCCTAAAAAACGTGCTCAACTTTGCTTTGTTGTTTGATATTGTTGTTATAAACCATTTTGAAAAAAATAGCAAGGTTTTTTATTTTGAATGTCTTTGAATTTTAATTTGGTTGTTGAATTTTTAAATTAGAGTTGCTATCAAAATTTAGCTAATTTGTTTTGATAAATTTCCTTTTTTTGGTTTTGTTTGTCTGAAATTTGACAACATCGCAAAATCGGAATTTGCTGAATATGCGCTGTTGCCATGTTTCTATTGGCAAATTTATGTGGTTTACATATTTTTAAAACTTTGTTGATTTAGTATTAGTTTGTTAAATGACCTAATTTAATAAATTTACAAAAATATAAACAAAATATAAATTATTAATTATAAATATGTAGGAATCAGTAGAAATTTTGTCTAGGATGTTAGCATTATCTGCTCATGCTTGTCTGACTTCAAATAAGGCAATGATCAGGTTTTCACATTAGTGTCCGATTCAAAACGTGACATTATTTGTAGTTACTAATTTCATCAGACATTCCTTGTTTTATTCGCTGTATTATTAAAGGTATCTGAAAATCCTTTCAGCAAATTCGAGCTCTTTCAAAAAAAAAAGATATTTTGTGAACACACAATGTAATAATTTATAACTTTTTCTGTGACAAAATGACAACGTTTTGCATCTAAATGCCCTATTTGAAATTTTTAAAAATGTTCAAAATTTGAATAATATAATATATTTTTAATAACATCTCGATCAGATTATGTAATATGTGTTTCGATCTGTGTTTTTTCAAAATATCAGATTAGGTTACTTTTAGCAGGGTGTATACCAGGTTTCTTCGTAAAGAATCGATCATGTTACAGTTTTCAGATTTTTTTAATAAGTGCAGATCAGGTTCCAATAAGTAGGATTCATTGTTAATGGTGGATTAGGTTGGTTTATGTGGAATTAAAAATTAGGATTAGCCTAGTCGACCCTGATCAGGATCATTTCAGTTGGTCTTTGGTAGGCAATGCCTTATCGTATTCTGAGCATGGACGGATGCGAAATACGGCTAACCAATGACCAATTCCACTCGGGTAATGCTTATCCTAGTGGAACCTGATCAGGATTATATCAGGTGGCCTTTGGTAGGCAATGCCTTATCTAATTCTGTTCAGGGAAGGATGTGTTAAAATGCAAACCGTAACAAATTTTCATTCGGCTTCTGGAAATCGGTTATCTGACACATTTTTTTCTATTTATACATATAATATATTCATTTAATTTCCTAACACTTCACAGTCCAGTCACCACAAGCTTATTTTAATTTAATTTATTTCAAGTTTTTGTGTTTTTTTTTGTTTTTTGGTTTTCACAATTTTATGTAAATTTAAATCACGTAAAATGATTAAATTGTTTTTTTGTTGTAGCCTTTGTGGTTGTATAAATATACATATATATGTATATTATACGTATTTGCTATTGTTGTAGTTGTTGTTTAAATTTATACACAATTTAAGTTACAAACTGTCGGTGGAGTATTGAGTGTGGCAACAAGTTGTGGTCTGTATTTAATTTTATTATACAGACATAGTTAGTACTATAGTTGTTGTAAAGCCTATTATTATTATTACTATTGTTGTTGTATAACTGTCATTTTGCTTGACATTTGGAACGCTGACGGTACAGAGTTCGCGTGCTAAATGGTCGTTAATTTTCAAAATCAACTCATCGCCCAAGTGTATCTAAAAGTGTGAACTTCTAAATAAAAATAATAAAAAAAAATAACTAGAATACACTAGGTACTTAAATACTAGACTAATTAACAGCAATAAACTTTTTTTCAGATTATATATATTTTTTATATTCTAAAATGTGACGCAATTGTCTCAAAGATTTTATGAATAAACCATATTTCGCATAAAATTCAAAAATTGGACATATTCATGTGATATTTTTTATATCAAAATTTAAATTTTAAAATGTTTTAAAATAATTTTGTGTACAAAAAAAAATACAAAAAAATAATAATTAATTTAAATTTTTATTATATTTCATATTTCAACTTTTTCTTTAAATTTATATTTTTACCTCATATAATGCGCATGTCCGCCTCTAGACGGACTCCAGTTAAAGTACCAGTATGGCATACAAAAATTGTTTATAAGTAATACCGATTTTGTTCACTCCATATGTTGGTTTTTGTCTCGTCGCTATATCATATTTCGTTTTATAGCTACGTCTTTCGAAAGTCAATTTTGATTATGTTTTTGACCCCACATAATTAACCCAGTTTGCCATTCGATTCGATATCACTTCAAGATTGTTTCGAGATGTCGGGGAATTCATTCGATCTGGGTTAAGATTTTCGCTTATATATCATAATACAACGAAATAATAAAGTTTTCTCGTTACGATAATCATTTTTTAATTATTTCTTAAAATAATTAGGCACAAAAATTCGTTTACGAGATATAGACAATGGAAATTCTAAAAATTACAAAAAAAAAACATCTTTAAAACACGACTTTAGAAAATTAATTACATATGATGGCTAAAACCTTATCAATTATAATTTCAAAAAAATATATATTTTTTTACTTTTAAAATTAAAATTTTCTGTTTATAATTTTTTTTTTTTAAATTGTAAAAATGTCGCCTTATTTATTTTAAATTTATATTAAATAAAGCTTTATTTAATATAAATTTAAAACCAATAAATTCTCGTGGTTTCATAATGAAACCATGAATTCGAGAAACAAAAAATTAAATTAACCGATGTAACAATTAGCCTATTCACACGATACGACATTGTAAGTCTACGACAGTACTGCAATTAAACTTTGAGCACCACTTTGCTGCTTGTTGAAATGTTTCGTGAAATAAAAGCAGCAGATTTTTATAAATATTGGATATTTTTTTCAAATTATCATAAATTAGCCTCGATTTGAAAAGAAAAAATGTATATTAAATGAACATATATTTATTTTTAAATTTCAAAATACATCTTCATTTCAAAAAATACGATACAAAAACGTGCCTCAGGGTTACTCTTAAATACAACAGTTGCGGTATTTCACTTTTATATGTGATGCAACAACAAATTTACGTTTTTGTCGTATTGTATATATATCATGGTACAAATACCAGACTAAAATACAACGAACTGTGAATACGCTAAAGTAAATGGTTCTCGCATTAAGTTATAGAACTATTTGAGGGATGCATCGAAGAGCATCGAGACATGTAGAAGACTTGGGATTTTTGTGAAAACGGTTATTTTAAAATAGAAAAAACATATAATATATTTTATAGTTGTATTCTGATCAGTAAGAAAAATGGTTATCTATTGATTAGTATAAAATGCTAAAGAAGTTTACGAGTATTCTTCGAAAAGACTAACCGTCTAAAGGCAGGTTTGAGCATTCCCTTGCTAAATGCTTAAATGATTGTCACACTGTATTGTTTTGTGTTTTACGTGATTTTTTTTTGTTTTTTCCATTTCTCATATTCCCCAACCTATCAAAAATCTATGGTGGATTCAATTCCATCCGACAACGAAGTATCTAGAGATGAGAAAGATTTCAATATCCCGATTATTGTTGTGATTCAATGGAGTTCGTTGATTCAGTTTTCGCAAGGTATGGATCGTTTTTTGCACTTCTTGCCATCAGATTTTCGTTATTCTACATTTTACAATTAGTAGATTGCTTCATGTCAACAATTAACTCCTTTTTCAATGCTCTGGATGAAACAGCCGGTTTTATTTTTACATGTCGCAAAATAAAACTTTTTGTGACAGTCGAAATTTTTTGATTTTTGATGATAAGTTTTTTCGGAGCTACACTGATATAATCGCTCCAATTCCAACAACTATATTTGCTAAGTAAAAAATTATAATTTCTTTTAAATCTAATGAACATACTAATTCTTTAACAATGATAAAATATTTAATAAAAATTCAAATATTTAAAAAAATAAACCAAAGTTTGCAACTGTCCTTATTAATTTTCACAGCAAATATCAGAAAGTTGAGACAAATTGATTGAAATTTTCAAAAAATATTCTGAATAATTATGCTCTATTATGGGTATTCTATTCTGCATATAAGCAGTGGAATACAGTTAGTTAACTTTGTTTTTGTAATAAACCCAGTAGAAAATATCACTTATCAAATAATTGCATTGGTGTCCCTATTATTTCGCACATCACTGTATTTCCTGGGGTTCCGGATGGGACATTCGTACGCTTAAAACTATTATATCTCGAATGAAAATTAGCAAATTTACTTGGTTTTTTACGGTATAGAATTATAGAATTCTATACCGTAGATCAAAAGATATAAATAAAAAGGTGCGCGTTCCGGACGGGACAAAAACGGAAGTAAATTTCGAGGTTCACATGGATATTCCAAAAGTCAGCGAATTATGCGTACAAATGATTGTTTTGAAATGTTTTAAAAATTAGTTGAAATCATGTGCTTTCTTTGTATATTTAAATTTTGTTCCTAAAAATTATAGTTTTTTCTAATAAATAACAGAATAATTCCGGACGTTTCATATGGAAATTTGCACTACGATTTTTTTGCTAAAAATAATTATGTATATGACAATATTAATAATCATTATTACGAAATGAAAAGGATGTACTATTCAAATTTTCAGATTTTTTTAAACTGTAGTTTTACATTTTTGTTACTCAAAGTTCCGGACGGGATATATTTCAATTAGCTGTCAAAAATTTTGTAGAATTACTAGGAAAATGATGTTTACCATTTTGGAAATGCCGAGGAAATTCTGCTTTAGAAACTGTGGATTCAACTCTATAAAAAAAAATCAGTTTACTATGGTAATAAATGCATCTTTTGCTTCCGGACGGGACATCGAAAACCCTTACAAAAAAAATCGAAAATTTTCCGATATTTTAATTTGGATCATTATTTTCAGCTTCAGAAATAATTATTGATGTTACCTGAAAAAACGGAAAATAATCTCTTGTGTCTGTATGTCTTTCAAATTATTTAATTTGGTTTCTCAAAATACATGAAAAATTGGTATATTTACACATTGCATAGTAACGTAACTTTAAGAGTATTTTTTATACGTTACCGTTAACGGAATAGAAATTTCTTTTCAGATATTTAAGATTCCAAATCCATCTTTATTTATCTTCCATCTTTATTTATCATCTTTATGCAAAGATTTCAGCATTTTAAATTTTTCGGTCGTGATTGACGTTTTTCTGGAAATGCCCATATGCCAGATAAACTTAACATAAAAAAAAAATCTGATTTCATATTATTTCGTTTGGATCCAAAATTTCTCTAGTCTGATTTTAAATAGAAAAAATAAAAATTGGGCATTGGATTGTTAATATTCGTCTTAAAAGTAACTAGTATTATTGGTCACCTAATGAAAATAATTATCTTTTACACTATTATATTTTATTTATGTATATATGTATATGTATAGTATCTAAGCACACAAGGTTTTTTCACATTGAATGTAGTACAAGGCTTTCTACTTAAAATAATTTTGTGAGAGTTTGAAAAATAAATAAAAATTAATTTTAATATATACAAAATGTTTTCTTTTTACAAACTTTTATTATATACATCATTTGTATTTGATAAATTGCAATTTACTATAGTCACAGCAAATGTTTTTACAGTCATTTTGTTTCTAACCTGTATTTCAAGATGTAGAAAAATTTAATAAATAAATAAATTAAAACATTAATTTGTGCGACAGCTTTTGCTTGCAAATTCATACACCCAGAAAAAAATACTATATAAATAATAACTTTTTACTATTAAAAATAGTCTATAGGATAAATTATTATTTTAATCGGAAAATACCATTAAATTCTAGAAAATACCATGACATTGCCATTGATTTTATATGAAAAGATTTATTTTTTGTTTACTATTAAATCAATAATTCTCCTATTGACCAATTTCAATGGTATTTGAGGGAATTTTTTTCTGGGTGTAGTTAACGATACAGCCCAGTGGCTATAATAAAAAATAAATATTCGCAATTTAAAATTCAAATTTGTTTGCATTTATAGACAGTACTTATTACAAACGTCATTATAAAATTAATTACCGTAGTAGTAATTAACCCTATTAGCATGGGCATGATCGTGATCTGATCATAATGGCCTGGTTATGACGAAGAAAAAATCCCATGATCAGAATAAACTCACCTAGAAATTGACAACAAACAAATATGCTCGATTAACAAATTATTTTGCTAAATATATTAAAATTTTGAACGAAAGCCAAGAATAGAATATTTTAACATGAATTTTTGCTTACTGCAAACATCATTTTGCAGGTATACCATATATGTTTGGAGCTTTATCAAATTGCCATTGAGTTTTGTATGTAAATTTCTATTTAAACAATTATATATTTATTTTTTTCAAATAAAAAAAAAACTCAAATTAGCTTGTACGATTTAAATCGAATAGGAACCATTTTTATTATACAGAAATGGTTAGATTAGAAATTTCCATATTCCTTATATTCTCATCCGTAGTTCTACCTATTTTTTAATAATAATTTGTTTTTGTTTTATTTATTTTTATCTTTCTAATTGTTTTATGATCTCTGTATACATTTTTTTGTATAAATGTGTACTTAATATTTACATTTTATTTTATGTATAGTTCCAAATTTGTACGCCTCAAAATCTTGCCACGTGACGCATTTTTAGGCACAAACGTAATTTGTAAATAACAAAAAATTAAATAATGGCATCACCAAAAACAAGAATATAACTAAATTGCGTTGTAGAATTTTCGGATTCATATCACAAAATTAACGCAAATAACAAATATTAATAAAAAAAATCGAGTAAACAAATAATCAGCGTAAAAAATGAGTATTTACTGCCTAAAAATAAAACCAGCAACGACGTCAAGACGACTGAAAACAAAACAAAAATTCAGCGAAATTCTAAATGTTTCTTAAGCATTTTTTGTTCTTTTTGTTTTTAATAACAGAAATTAACGTATTTTATTTTTAATACTTTTAAGCTCTACAATGGTGCCACGTTTTATGACAACAACACACATTTCATTAAATAATTAAATGGTATTTTTTTACATTTAATGAAGCGTGTGCTTTTTTTTTATTAACTTATCTAATCAAGATTTTTTTGTGTGTTTATAAACACATTTTATTGGGGAAAATCATTAATGCCGCCTTGTTAATATTATTTTGAAATTTTTCAAAAGCTGTATTATTATAGAAAAAAAGCATATTATTTGTTTACTATATTTAACTAATATATTTTAATTATTTGATTATTATTAATAGTTGTTTATTGTTATTTATAATAGCAATAAACAAATATTTGTTTGCGTAATTTTTCCAAGCAATACATTTCTCTTAAGCTCCAAAATAGACATAAATAAACGTGCTAAATGTCACAACAATGGGACGGAACGTACCGATAAATGCGCCAAATCATAGGAATTCGTTGAATTTCGATTTTTACGTTACGTTGTGTCCCGTTTTGTGAAACAACTGAGAGTTACACACAGAAAAATCCTCTTTTGGCATGACGTTAATTAAACCAACGTTTCAGTGTTGCAACCGAAATACATTTGTTGTAACCTCATGTCATTAAAATGAACGTACCATTTTTTACTCTAACCGAAATGTTAGTCCGCGCAACTGCACGTTCGGTTGTGGTAACCTCATGATTGCATATTTCGTTCCGCCCAAATTTTGACGTTTGTGCATTTGTTACGGCCACTGAGTAGGTTATTGCATCAACCAAATAAATGATAAACGGTAACCTCATGTCTGTCAGCAGTTTGGTTGCCAGTTTCTTGCCAAAAATTATGGATACATGCAGAAATAACTAAACGTCAAAAATGTTCACATGTTGCAAACAATAGGAAATTCTTAAATTAAGTAAAAATGCGAAATAAATATATGAATATTAATAAAATAATAAATTAATTTAATACAAATTGCTGATTAGCTAGTGAAATTTAATAAACATATAAAAATATATGACCATATTATCGTTGTAGAACGATAAGTCATCAAATACATTTTAATGAAAAACATAAATTTCGAGTTTGTTGATTAATATTATAAAAAGTAATTGATGGATTTTTAAATTTGAAATACCAATTGATAGATTAACATTTTCTTATCATTTGATGAAAAAATGAGATCATTTATTAAAAGTTGACAGATATATAAAGATTTTTGTTAATAATATTTGGCATTTTGAAAATGTAAATATTTGGTAACTTTTCGTTCAACAACGACGATATGAAGCATTAGAAATAGTTTTGTATTTTGTTTAATTATAGTAAAATAAAATATTAAATGTGTCTTCATAATAATAATAATAATAATAGTTTGGCGCTACAGTCCTGTGTAGAACTTCGGCCGAGCTCTCTCACCAATTTGGGCTGTGCGTGTTATATTTGTACTCAAAGTGGTGGGACCTACAGTTTATTGCCGAATCCGAACGGCGAGTGAGAGCTTTTCATAGGCAATGGTTTTACTCTCGTAGGTTTGCCATTTACTGACGAGAGGTAGCGCGGTATAGAAAAATGTTTCTATGAAAAGATGTTGTTAGCCCCAGTCCAGGCTTGAACCGGGGACCTTTCGGCTCGCAGTCCAACGCACTAACCACTGAGCTACCGCGGCTCTTCATACTGTTTTTATTTTTCAGAGAACATGAATTAATAGATATACTTTTTGAAATTGCGTATGTGATATATTTACGCATCAAATATACATATAGAAAACTTTACAAAAATAAGTTTAATATGTAACAAAAAATTCTTAAAATTAAATTTCAATTGGGGGTTGCTGATTGCTGACTTGGATGTTTAAACAACCTCATGCTTGCTGACTAGTAGGTTAGCACAACCGCATTCTTGCTGACTAGGAGATTGTTACAACCTCCTAGTTGCCGCAAGTTGCCGCAACCGAAAAATTCGGTAGGGCAATTTAATTGGTTGCCGCAACAAATCAGTTTTCTATGTGTACGAAATGTTTGCTACAACAGCAATGAACATTGAGATATTTACAGTTGCATTTGATAGCAAACCTCCTGAGTACTTAGACATTTGCAGCAAAACAGTTGAGTTATTTTGATTGGACTACTAAATGGAAAATGGCATACTTTTTCTTTACGCTCGATTTACCCACAACAATTAAGTAAATGCAGTGGTGTAAAATCTCAATATAAAAAAACTCAAATATTAGATTTTAATGGTAAAAGTGAAAATAAAATTTACTGGGCTTCAAATTATTAACACGTCATGGAAAATGATTTCTTTTTAGAGTTTAGTTTGATAACAGCATCGTCGGACGGACTTGGTTCTTCTGCGAAGACCCGAGTGGATATTTAGTTCAGGATGTGATCATTGTCTGATCAGACAGCCTGATTTAAAATCAGGCAATGATCAGGAGGTTTGATCAGTGCCTTATTCAAAACGTGAGGCTATTCGTAGTAGCTATCCTGATCAGGTTGCCTGATCAGGCTTCCTGATCTTACCCTTGTATAATTCGATGTATATTTAAATTCTTCTTAAACTTTTACCAACTTTGAGACTTTTCAAACAAAAAAATAGTTTTGTTAACAAAAAATTTTCAATTACAAAAAGTCAACGTTTTGAGATATTTCAAATTATTAAAAATGTTGAGAATTTTTATATCTTTTTCATTTGAGTTTAACATTTATTTATTAGAATATTTTATTGGAAAATGCTACCCAATTTTATTATAAAAGGTTTTTAATAAAATCTCGATCATATTATATTAATACGATATCCAATAAAGTTTTTTTTTCATAAGTGTCATATCAGTTTCCATCAAGCCGACCCTGATCAGTATCATTTCAGGTCACCTTTGGTAGGGATGCCTTATCGTGTTCTGATCAGGGACGAAGTCTCTTCCCCACTCGGGGAAGTCTGAAGTCGTTGTAGAATTTTAACTTCGAAATATTTATATAGATGGCGTTGTATGCCACGATACTGTTTTAATTCTAGAATAAATAAAAATACGTAAATAAGTCCTTTTATTTAAATTCAAATGGAGTACCTTTTACAAATATTCCGCAACAAACTTGATATTTAGGACGGTGATATCTCTGGTAATCATCTATGTTTTCTTAGTGAATAAAGGGTTTTTTTATAAGAGTGTTACAAAAGTTTTTTTTTAAATAAAACAAAAACGGTTTGGATATCAATGAAATTCTTTATTCCTGTAAAAGTACGTTCGATGCCATTATGTATGGAACTCGATTTCTTTTGCATGGCCACCACGGGCACGCTTGCAGAAGTCCAGACGCTGAACCCAATTTTCGACGGTTTTCAAGCATAAATCGGCCGATACTGCTGCAATTTCACGTTCGATATTCGTACGAAGTTCATCAATCGTTGGCATAGACTTGACGTAGCCCCACAGGAAATAGTCTAACGGCGTCAAATCGCACGACCGAGGCGGCCAATCGACTGGACCATTTCGAGAGATAACACGTTCTCCAAACTTGGTTTCCAATAAATTGATTGTGGCATTCGCTGTGTGGCTTGTGGCGCAGTCCTGTTGGAACCACATGTCCTCCAAGTCCATATCATCCAATTGTGGCCAAAAGTATTCGGTTATCATTGAACGGTAACACAGTAACGTGCCGGTCTTGATCATCACGGAAGAAGTACGCCCAGCCCAATTCACGAACATACGACGCTTCTGGTGGTCAAGCGGCTTCAGTGGCATGAAATGGCAAACCTTACTGAAGAGAAATGTTAAAAGAGCAGCAAGAAATATGGCGTCGTTTACTGTCCCCGTCGCTTTACTTTTGTAGCGTCCCTGTTGAAAAAACCTTTAATACGTCAGTGTTGAAATTATCGAACATACGACGCTTCTAGCGGCTTCTGTGGCATGAAATGGCAAACCTTACTGAAGAGAAATGCCAAAAGAGCGGCAAGAAATATGGCGTCGTTTGCTGTCCCTGTCGTTCTACTTTTGTAGCGTCCCTGAAAAACCCTTTATATACATATATAATAATATGTGCGGTTACCTTTTAAAGTGGTCCCCAGAGTTTATGAATCTTGACAATAACTGCAAAAAAAAGAATTTCCTTTCATTTGAGTATCCATATGTACGAATGGGCAAGTGTACCGAATCTTGATTTATTTTTCGTGCACCACAATCCGGTTCATGTGTATAAAGTCAATATATATTTGAGCAAACAATAGACTTCATACGATATAAAGTAAAATCTGAACGTAGATCTTCGTGTGGTATGAGGTATTTGAACATAAGTGATGGCTCACAGTTTACAATCAATGGATCATGCCCATTTTCAATACCAGACAGCGAGAGTCAAAATTCGCAGATTCATAGATCTAGCTCTACTAGTTTTCCTGTATTCGTGATTTCAAAAACCAGACGGACTGTCTGAGTTTTCGATACATATAATTACGTATTGAAAATACAAACTACTAAATTAAATAATGGGCGATAACAGACATGTTTTATGTTCCACGCCTACTTACCACATATTTTCTGACGTACAGACTGAACCAAATTGAATAAACCCTTTACACCTTGCATGGAATTTTTATTTATTTTTTTCGATTACTCATTGTATGTCTGAAATTCACAAAAGTCATTAAAAGTGATTTTATGAATTGTTTATCTTTTCGTACTTAAGATATCAATAAAATAGAAAGAAAATGTTCAAATACTAAAATAACATCAGCAGCCCCCCACAGTTGCAAAGCCTCCAACGGCGTGGCAAACAAAGCCTATATAAAATTAGCCACATTGAACATTTTTATTTTCGAACAGTATGTGTAACAAAAATTACTAAAATAAAACGCATTTGGAAAATGAATAGAACAAAAAAAAAAACAATCTTCCAGATACAAACCAAAAAAAGTTTTATTCAAAAGTAAAAGCCACGTGTTGGTGCTGTTTAGTTGAAATATTGTATTATATATTCTTGGGCTTTTTTTCTGTATTATTTCATTACAACAAAATCTAGAAACTTTTTTGTGTTTTTGGTGCGTGTTTTATATAGAGATAGAGCTATGAAACACATGCGTATCTGTCAGATACAAACGAGCACATGGTCTGGGAGGCGCGTCATATAATGTAAAAATTGCCTTTTCTAGACTTTTACTATTTATACTAAATATAAAAAACTGTTATCAGTTTTTGTGTAGCTGTTGTAAAGATAAATAAACTCTATTAAATTCAGATTATTTTTACACGTTATCGGATGTATGTATGTGTTTTTGTTTTCTATTAAAAAACGAGTTCAACACATGAATTACAACATTTGCTAAAATTAAGCAATGACTAAGTTTAATTAAACATGTTGATTTGATGTATGCAAAAATTCTATTTTTTTTATTAAAATGTTTTGAAGTCATATTTAGTTCGTTGTACAATAAACTTTTATAAATTTACGAAATTACTTGTTTTATCAAATACTTCATTATAATTTAATAATTTCGATAACATAATGATGATTTTTGATAAGAAATTAAAAAGTATAAGGCAATCGTTAACATTTCTAAACCTTATCATTGGATTTTCCTAATAATTGTTGTGGTTAATTCGAGCGTTCAGACAAAAAATCACTTTTTGCCTTTTTTATATTCGTATTGGTTAAATGTCAAATCAAGCCAATAGTTTTTGCTGCAAATATGTCACAAGTCAAGATGTTTGCTGTGAGTCTATTGTAAATATCACAATGTTCATTACTCTTGGGGGAAACATCTTTTAACTATCTGCATATACAGTCTGTTCAACAAGAAAGGAACTGACATTTTCTTGATATGAGTACATTTAAAATATTTCTACTCTAACTATTAATAAACAGTAAAATCGTCAATTGACAAATACAATCCTGATTAGTTGATTAATTGATCAAAATCAAAATCTTGATTAGTTCAAGCTTTCTGATTAAAAAAGTTTTTAAATAATTTATTAATCAAAATTATGTTTAAATAAAAATTAATCAATTTTATTTAAGCACAAAAAAGACAAACAAAATTATAAAAAAATGTTGATTGAAAACATTATTAAATTTTTTCAATAAACTATTTTTGTTGACATCATAGATTTCTCTTTTACACGGTCTAATACTTCCAAACATTCCATTATTGCAGGTCTTTTTGTTTCCAATTTTTTGGATGCTTGAACTAATGCATTCAAAATGGCTCTTTAGAGATAATAAGTCATATTTTATTGCAGATTTTTGCAATATTAATTTTGCACAGCGAACAAACTCTACCTCATCGTCACTAAGATGGTTCAAAAAGTGAAAGATTTCTTCAAAATACATGATTGGAACCAAGGATTGAAACCGTAACCGACAACAAACTCTACCTCATCGTCACTAAGATGGTTCAAAAAGTCAAAGATTTCTTCAAATACATGATTGGAACCAAGGATTGAAACCGTAACCGAAAACGATATCCGTTTAAAACCGTTTCATTTTTAAAACCCAAACATTATACGAAAATCAGAAATACACCAATATCCACAACTAAAATAAACGGTTTCGGTTTTATACCGGTTTAAAACGGTTTTAAAAAAAGTATAAAAAGAAGCAGAAAAACTTATTTTATATAGAAGATCTTAAGTACAAGGCATGTTTAAATGTCATATAATAGAATTTAGAGTTCCCAAAATAAAAAATTCCAAAACAACACCAAACACAATTTTTTTTTTGTTAAAAATGATTCAAATTTTAATGATATTGGTTTTTTATTTATTGTATTAGTAAAATATATAGGAGAGCCTGGGGTAAAGTGGGACGCGTTTTGAAAAGATCATTTGTTTTAAAAGGTCCATATATAGATTGGTCCATGATCTAACTGTTTGCATTAACAGAATACCATTTATAAGTCTTTTAATTGGTTTATGAGTGATTTTTTAAAATACCTCAATATAATAAGGTATTAAAAAACATTGGTAATGCAAGAAAAAATTAGAAAAATAAGTTTAAAATTATTAACATCTCAGTAACTACTTAAGAAAATACGAAAAATAAAGTGCAAATTGGCTTTTTTATTTCAAGTGCAAAAACATGTCCACAAATTGCAATTTTCCACATTACACCATGTTCCACTTTACGCCAGGTTTTTGTGTTGAAGACAATGAAAAATATGGAAAAATAAATTTTATACAAAAACCGAAACCGTAACTTGGAACCGGTATACCAAAACCGTTTCGTTATAAAAACTTAAAACCGTAACCGAAACGCGGAAAAAAACCGAAATCGAAACCGTTATTCGTTTAGGTTCCCTGATTAGAACAAATTTAGACGATAGGGAGCCTAAAAAAATATCCAAATTAAAAAACTTAGCATGAGATTCAAATGATAAACATACCTTAAAAATACTGCCTTAAATTTGCTATAAGATAATTTACATCTTCAAAATGTAGTTTGTTTATTTCGTTCATTTCATTGACTACTAGATCCAAAGAATTAAAATAATTGTTCACAAAATTAAGAACATACAAAAATAAGTACACAAGAAAAGGACACACACATATTTATTTTGATACAACCAGAAAATAAAAAACAATATTTAAAAAAGTATTGCTAAGGTGTAATAAAGGCATAAAAACTTGCCCTGGTAATAACATATTACTATGTGTTAACATTTTATATACACACAGGTAAAAATTATGTTTTGCAGCAAACATATTATGTTACATGTTACACACATGAATTTCCAGAATTTTAAAATAAATATGTTAATATAAAATTGTAATCAAAGTCAAGAAATGAATACCAAAATAATTTTAAAAATTTGGAATTAAAAGTAAAATCCTATTAAAAACATAAAATTTACGATTGCAAATATATTATGTTTGCTGCAAATAATTTTTTTTTGTCTGCGTGTATTCTCCAGCAGAATCTGTCAAACTTACCGTAAATATGTTACAATACAAATATAAAATTTTAATTACATTTGAATATACTATTTCTTGGCAGTTAACAAAGAGAAAATGCTATTCAAATCTAATATAACGTATGTTCGCAACGTTCGTTTTCATTCGGTTAGTCATCGACAGACGAAGTTTGGCAAGGTTGTGCAGCATTTTCTACCTATGTCTCTTTTGCCGTCGTTCGAATTATGTATTGGGTTCTTTTAAACATATTGATGCTTGAAAACAATCAAAAAAAAAAAATGAAATTAGATGTAAATAAAAGTATTCTTGCAACATTCTTCTTGTATACGAAGTTGTCACTCAGTGAACGCCATTTTCTGCCTACGTATCTTTTGTTGTTCGTTGAGAAAACGTGGTCGTATCGGTAATAATTTTGTCATTTGTAAATTTAAAAAATATGCAAATTGTGTTACAAAAAGTACAAATAGTAACGGTTCAAATATTTATTTTGTTTTGATGTAGTATTTATTATGTTTCTTTTAGAACATACACCATTTTAAGGGACAACATCAAAATGTTTCCGTGATATAATAATGTAAATCAGAGCTCATTAAACACTCAATACAACCCTGTTCACAAATGATTTATCAGGCAATTATATATTATGTTTTTAAATAAAATTCAAAACATACATGTTAATGCCTGCAAAATTATATTTGGGAGAGCCCTTTTTTACAGCGTGAATGGTTCAAGAACCATGTTTGTTTAATTATTGATTAATCAAAAAGCTATTATATCAATTAATTGTGGCAACAAAACTAATATTGAAGTAATCATAGTATGACTGTTAATATCATAATTGATTGCAATCATTGTTCTCAATTGTTTGAAACTATTCTGTCTTTAGTTGATTGATTTCTGAAATCATACTATGAATACATTTTATGTTTAGAATAGCTAATGTTTGTAGCAAAATTTGAATATGAATGATTGCCAGAAAAATAATACTTTTTTTGTTATAATCATGTCATGATATCCAAAATCATGTTATATAATGATTGCGTCAAAAATGTAATTCAAACATTAATGATTCTCAGATGAATGTTAACCATGCTATGATTCCCAGAATCTTGTTTATGATTGTGTGAATCATAGAAACATTGAAAAACATAGTAGCATCAATCATCAGTCACTTTGAAAAACATAATTTACGATAATAACATATCCAAACTCATGATTGTGGTGATCATGTTTTTTCTGTGCTTGTAGAGTATGTTAATTTCTCAGTGTATAAAGCATTTCCCCGAGATTCTTTTGAGTGTGCAATATATATAATAAAGATTTCAAATTTATGTGTTTCACAAAAACAATATGTCAAAATTTGAAATAAAAAACCACTGACAGATAGTAAAATGCCAAAAGTTCAATTGTTCACATAATTCGCTGTTTTTATTAAATTGTATAAATAAAAATTATATAAATGAATACCGCAGAAAACTGAGCAACGTCTGCGCTTATTTGAATAAAAACAATTGTTAACATTTTCCTTTATAAATTTAGTAAAATCAAACACGTATTCATGGAGCAATGAAAAATATTGTTTATAATAAAAATAATATTTATAGAAAATTACGTTGTTGAAAAATTTCCGAATTGCACTTTTCCGAAAATTATCAAATGGGTTGTTATAATTTAAATTTAAATAAATTAAACAATAACTATGGATTTTTTTTATTAAATATAAAAAAATATTAAAAACCGCAGCAAAATACATAATATATTTATATAATAGAGCTTCTTGTTTAACATTCAGAGAAACCTTGAGGTTGAACTTGAAATAGTTCGAAAAATAAAACGACAAAGAAAAAAACATTTACTTTTGCAGAACATTTAATTATTTTAGCAACAATCACTAGAATTGAAAAAAAAAATAGACATAACAAATTTTAATTGAAATGTGTTTTTTTTTTTGTTTTTTGTACTATGTTTATTGCTGCATAAATAGATAACGAATAATTTGAAGTTCAAGTAACTAAAATAAAATAACCTTGAGAAATGTTTCGATTTTTGCAGATATGTTTTTTTTTTGACATTTCTTTGACATATGATGGAAAATGTACGGCGCTTTTAAACACGTACACAATATTTGAAAGATTTTTATTGTTTTGAGAAAGAGTTAAATAGACATTATTTTATTATTTTATTATTTTATTATTTTATTATTTTATTATTTTATTATTTTATTATTTTATTATTTTATTATTTTATTATTTTATTATTTTATTATTTTATTATTTTATTATTTTATTATTTTATTATTTTATTATTTTATTATTTTATTATTTTATTATTTTATTATTTTATTATTTTATTATTTTATTATTTTATTATTTTATTATTTTATTATTTTATTATTTTATTATTTTATTATTTTATTATTTTATTATTTTATTATTTTATTATTTTATTATTTTATTATTTTATTATTTTATTACTTTATTATTTTATTATTTTATTATTTTATTATTTTATTATTTTATTATTTTATTATTTTATTATTTTATTATTTTATTATTTTAATATTTTATTATTTTATTATTTTATTATTTTATTATTTTATTATTTTATTATTTTATTATTTTATTATTTTATTATTTTATTATTTTATTATTTTATTATTTTATTATTTTATTATTTTATTATTTTATTATTTTATTATTTTATTATTTTATTATTTTATTATTTTATTATTTTATTATTTTATTATTTTATTATTTTATTATTTTATTATTTTATTATTTTATTATTTTATTATTTTATTATTTTATTATTTTATTATTTTATTATTTTATTATTTTATTATTTTATTATTTTATTATTTTATTATTTTATTATTTTATTATTTTATTATTTTATTATTTTATTATTTTATTATTTTATTATTTTATTATTTTATTATTTTATTATTTTATTATTTTATTATTTTATTATTTTATTATTTTATTATTTTATTATTTTATTATTTTATTATTTTATTATTTTATTATTTTATTATTTTATTATTTTATTATTTTATTATTTTATTATTTTATTATTTTATTATTTTATTATTTTATTATTTTATTATTTTATTATTTTATTATTTTATTATTTTATTATTTTATTATTTTATTATTTTATTATTTTATTATTTTATTATTTTATTATTTTATTATTTTATTATTTTATTATTTTATTATTTTATTATTTTATTATTTTATTATTTTATTATTTTATTATTTTATTATTTTATTATTTTGTTATTTTATTATTTTATTATTTTATTATTTTATTATTTTATTATTTTATTATTTTATTATTTTATTATTTTATTATTTTATTATTTTATTATTTTATTATTTTATTATTTTATTATTTTATTATTTTATTATTTTATTATTTTATTATTTTATTATTTTATTATTTTATTATTTTATTATTTTATTATTTTATTATTTTATTATTTTATTATTTTATTATTTTATTATTTTATTATTTTATTATTTTTGCATATTGCTCTATTCGACATCAAAACAAAACAATTTTTTTATGTAATTAATTTCAAATAATGTTTTTATGAAAATGATAATTTTTATCGCGCTCTAAATAGGTTTCGACGCGACAATTATTTCTTCATTTCATTTTTTTTTTAATAATTCAGCTTTAGTTTTTTTTAATTTAATAACAAAATTTTTATCTCTAAGCAACAACAACAAAAAATTCAAGTGAAAAACAAAAAAAAAATGTAAATAAAAGCTGACGAAAACAAACATAGAAAAAAATAAAAATCATGAGGCTGAAAACTACGCAGTTATAAAATTCGCTTCTGCTTTCTGGCACGAATTTTAAATGGACGGACAAAGGCTGCTATAAATGTGAGTCGAATGTACAGAAAAATATAAATATACAAAAAAGGGAAAATGTAAAACTGATAAAAATACGTAAAAGCTTTACAGATATAATGCGTTACGCACGCCACGCATACAAAAAAAAAACACCCAGATGGAACAGTCATTAATCAATGTTAACCCTATGTCAGGTTAGGAATACGAAAAATATACTATTTTTTGTAGCTGATATTTTCGGCTCCCAATATCATAACACAAAAATATCCCAAATGAAAATAAAAATTAAATAGCATCCAAACCAATAATGAAATAGACCCCCAAACTTTGAATATGAAACGAAAAATTTTAAATAAACCCAAAGAAACAACGTTAAAAACGAAAAAAAAAATGACAAAATAAAACACCGAAATTGCTATCAATCTAATAACCCCCAAGTATATCACATATCGAAACATACGCAACATTTGTTTCAATTTTTAAACCAAATCAATTTTTATTATCAGGACCATATTGAAATATGAGCTTTTATTTGTATATTAAAATTAGTCTTAACAATTTTTTTTTGTTAGTAGTGATTGAAAAGTGCTTAAAATGTTACTTATAGGAAAAAACGAGTATGCAGTCAAAATCAGAACCATATAGAATTGAAACATGGGATTTCCATGGGAAAAATTGTGTTGGGTACTGCAATTCTTATGGTAACACTTTTCTGAATATTGTGATATACATTACTAGAAGAGTGTCATAATTAAAAAAAAAAATAATTTTGTAGAAAACACGTTTTAAGTTTTTAATTGATTTTCACTTTTCATATGAAAGGTATTCTCTTCTCATGCGGTGTGTATTGTTACGAAAATTCAGTCTACGGAAAACTGTTCTACGAGTTTGTATCGCTGGATTGTGTAGAAAATAAAAACACTCTTATGTTTGGTTTAAATTATAACAATTAACTTTATTAATTCACTTTAATAAACAACTTTACTAATAACAAATTGACAATTATCACACGAGATGCCCTCGACCACTTTACAATCACTACTGAAGTGAAGTACCTCAGATGCGGCTCCCTTATATACTGCATGCATCAGTTCGACACGTTTCGACAAGCTTCGACTTGTTTCGAGAACCTTCTACTCGTTTCGTGAATGACGCATGCTATTGGCATCTCATTCGCACTCATGTGTTTTAATGCGCTGATCATTCATCTGTTTCTCGCACACTGCCTCAGTGCGCTGAATGATCTTCCGTCTCTTTCTAACACATGCTTAGTGCGCTGAATTGTCTTGCGTCTCATTAATAATTGTTGATTGCTTGCACTATGGGGCAAATTACCTCTTTTCGTAACAATATGAATACGAATTTTTTACACAAGATGAAACATGATATAACGAATAATTCTACATCATTTACTCCAAAATCGGGTTTTCTGAGTTATGACACTCTTGTAGTAAATGTGCGATATGTGCCTTTTACAGATCGTAAAAGGCAACTTGCTGTATATTGTTGTATATTATTTAATCTAATGTCGCAAAATTAAAATTAAAAAATTAAATAACATTAAAATAAAATTAAATATAGCGTATTCACAGTTCATCGTATTATAGTATGGTATTCGTACCATGTGGTATATATACGATACAATAACACAGAAAAGTCAATTTGTTGTTGCATCCCTTATAAAAGTGAAAACCACAAGTGTTGTATTTGAGAGTAGCTCTGAGGCATGTTTTTTGGTGTCGTTTTTTTTTGAAATCTAGAAAAATTGTGAAATTTAAAAAACAAATAGTGAGTATAAAATGTTAAATTATTTTTTTTTTTTTTTTGGAATCTAAGAATATTTATGATAATTTCCAAAAACTAATTTTATAAGAATCAACTACATTTATTTGGAGAAATGTTTCAACAAGCAGAAAAGTAGTGCTCTCAATGTCGTACCAATACCATAATACTGCGAATACGCTAATAATGAAAAAAACCCAAAATTATGTGTATAAAACAAAAATAAATTTTAAATTAAATAAACCGCTTTGCTTTATTTCCTTGGGACTTATTTTATTATAAAAAACCACACAAAGATAAGAAAAAGACAATCCGCAACAAAAAATTTAAAATGTTTCAGGTTTTTTTTGTAATATTTATTTTGGGGGTTATTTCATAAGGCCGACATTTTCCATATTCTCACTAACAATGCCAGGAAAATTTTCAACATTTTTTAGATTAATAAATAAATTAATATTTGTTGACAAGTTTAATTATTTCATTACCTATATTCTGCACGACTCCAAAATAATCATTTTTAAAGGCCATTCAGCCTTTAAAAATTCACAAAATTCGATAAACCCTAGTAGAAATTTAACCTATTATGAAAGAAAGGGCCAGATTATGTATTGTCATATGACTGTTCGGGTTATGACAAGGTAACATTGTAATGTTCAGTTTCTGGTCATAAACCTAGTACATTTTCTACTAGGAACATTCACAAAATAAAATTTCTGGCATTTTTAGAAATATTTCGTAAATTTTCGGCACACACCAATAAAAAGACATTTTTAGGAAGCATATAGAACAAATATTTTTTTGCCCAGTGCTTCCTAATCTTCCTATAATATTTCAATTATTTGTGAGTTTGCCAGCAATATTACTGGAAAATATTCTCAATTTTGTCTCGGGAAAATATCAAATTTTGTTAAATGTTAATCGCAGATTGAGTATGGGCTTTAAACCTTTTTGTTTCACAAATATCTTGATAATGTCTCTGATTAAAATTCTGATCAAAATTGTAACATAGTAATTATAGTATTAAAAATAACTAAAAGAATATTAAGTAGTCATTCGAATCATATATTAGATTTTAATATTCATCAAAACGATACCTAGTATTTTCATTTATTTTATTGAAATAGTAAACAGATTATAAAATTTAAAATGACACATTTTCAATATGGTTTAATGAACAAAATGTTGTATATATTATTAAAAATAAATGATACCAAAATTGGACATTTAAAATTGAAAAAAAAAAACATTTCAATGTGTGCCAAATGACGTCTGAAGAATTCTGTTTATGTAGACTATGGGGATTTTAAAAATAAAAATCAAATCCAATAGTATAATAAACATAAACACTAAGTATATACAGGTGAAAATTGTATAAAGAAAAAATAATTTAAGTAATCAAATTGAAAAAAAAAACGTTTGTATTTTTAATTTCGAAATATCTGAAAATATAAAGAAAATGTGTGCAATTATTTTCAATTACGTAAAGTTAAAATAAACGATAATATTGTATAATTTTATAAGAATTAGTGGATATATAGAAAAAATTGTTGAACCATTCATTAATATTATATCAATAATATCTAATACGTTTGCATTAAATTATATCAATATCGATTTAAAATTATCAAATATATGTGTAACGACATTCGGAAAGCAATATTTTGAAATTACTATAATGTAGTTGGTGAGTTTTACCTCTTCAACGACAACACAATATAGGGGAATTTTCAAATCGAAAATGTTTATTACTACTTATAAAGGAATTTAAGATTTTTTCAGTTTTTAGTGGATTTAAATAATTGGGCCATGTTCTGGTTTTCGATCGGATTCTAATCGATTTTCATTTAAAATTTGTAAACAATTCGATGTCACAATACATTGTTTTTCAAACGAATTTAATTCGTTCAAAACAAATCATTTGAAAAGTTCCAGTTTTGTACTGACCCAGCAAATCAAACGATATCTCAACGATATCGAAACGATTGAACGAAAACTATAGGGTGCTCGATGAAAACGAATCTATCTAGAATGATATCTTTATTTTTGTCGTTATAGATGTTGATATTGAAATAGTTTTCATTTTCGATAAACAAATTATATATGTTCAGAAATTTTAGTTTATTGACGTAAAATGTAAAGAGCATCAAAATATTTTGAATTTGACATTTATCATTATTTCATCGAAATAAAACTATTCAAAAACAAATAAAACTAATTTTATATGAAATTCAAATGGTATTCGAACGGAAAAGCCCGAATATGTCCCAACGAATTATTTAATAAATGTTCGAAACATTTTTACTGAAGACGTAAAATCGACGACTTAGTTCAAAAATTATCTTACGATGGTACAGTGATTAGCATTTCGCGCGTAAACTGCCAATTATATTTTTGTTCGTGATAAAAATATAAGCGTTATTTGGTTCGGTTACATTATAATCACACGGTTATATATCACGGTTAGATTATAATCAAAATTTTCGTTCAGATTGTAAATGTATAAACATAATTTTATGGTCCAACCGAATCAATTCATTTTACCATAATTATGTTTTAAAACAATGAAATGAAATTAAATAAAAGTATGCTTGGCAACATTCGTATGCGTTCGGTATGTTGTCTATAGGCGAAGGTTAACTGAGCGGCATTTTCTGTCGGCCTAATATAATTAATATAATTTTCTGTCTAAACATATCTATAATTAGGTTCAATTTAAATAGATGTACATTTATATTGCTGATCCATGTCAGGTCATCTGAATGAACGGCACGACACCATCATACAAATTAATAAAATGTTGTTGTATGGTTTTTTCTCTATATTTTGTACATTGGACCATAACAAATTTTTAGTCTAATTTATTTAGTATTTCATTGAGAATACTCTAGCTAATATTTTGAATTAAACCCCTGAAAATTTGGGTGGCTCCAACCAAACTTATGATTAGTCAAACGCAAAAGAAGTATTAATTTAAAGGTGTACCTCGTATTTATTGCGTAACATCTATGGTTTTTATAATTAAATAAACGTATTTATTTTTTGTTAAACTAGATTTTTTTTTAGTATACTTTCTGTTTCTTTGCTTTTACAAATCATTCTTTAAGTCCTAAGATTAACTTCAAACTAACAAATTTTTTTAAAAGATTTTATTTCATTTTTTGTGAGTATATTCTGCTTTTTGTGTACGTTTTTCATATTTCAAGAATCCATATCTCTGAAACTATTAGGACACTTAAATGTTATGTTTTCCTTAATTTGAAGTCGTAAATCTATCCTATAAAAATTTATTAATTTATGAGATGGTGAACAGAAACGACAATATGTTTTTCTGGCAACATATTGTTATTGAATATATTAATATTCCGGTTCTAATAATCTTTGTTTGAATGTAATAATAATTATGTTTCTATATGAACATATGCCATTTTAATATTAATATACTGGGATTATAAACACGATTTTTCTTTATTTTTTATTTGATATTTTATTTTTTTGTATTTTTATTTGAAATAGTCAAATTTTTGGTTTGGTTTTTTTGCATTCAGGTAACAAATATATTTATGTTTATCCAGAACATAATCCAAACTAACGATCAATATTACTAACATAGTTCCTTGAAAAATATATTTTCGTAAAACAAAATGTTTTATGTTCGTTCTACTTCTACAACGACGATATCTGTTATATTTTAGGTATAAATTTTATACATTTTATAAACATTATAAAGGTTGACGTTAAACACGTATGTAACTGATTTGTTGTGGTTGCTTTGGTGGTTACTGATACTCTTATCGTAATAACTGTTGGTTGTGTCGTTGATTAAAAGTGTGATAAATAAGAAAAAAAAACAAATGTGGGTTTTCCGGCATTAAATATGGAAAGGTACGGTACGCGAAGCACTATCTGACAAAAAACCACAATATCTGTCTGCCATGGGTGCAGAGTGAATGAAACCATATAAAAACCAGTTTGCGTGAGTGAGAAGCAGCGATTCGGTGCGGTTTACGCGTATTTATTAACAGACTTCGTCATAATTTAAAATGTAAATAATAAAATGTTCATTTTAAATAATAAATAAAAAATATCTCGCAGATACAACTTTGCACCGTAGATACTGCGGCCATTGCAGCTCCAAAAAAAATGTAACGTGCAAAAATGTGCATAATTTGCAAATTATAGATAATGCAGCACGCGATGCTAATGGCAAATGCGAATAAATCGCAAAATAAACAATGCTAGATATATACATATATTATTTACAGATACAGATACTGTATCTGAGCACTGTAGGTACGGACATAATCAATGCGCGTATGCGTCAACAATGACGAAACAACTGTTGAAAACATCAGGAAATGCGAAATATATAATAAATACGTAGATCAACAACATAAGTCTGAGTCACAGCGGTTATTTTTGAGATACACAAAGTATCCACGAAATACACTGCACATAACATGCCGCTTAGCAGGAAGTTGTCGTACGGTTTTTGAAGTGTTTCGCTTGCTGATGAAATAAACTCAAGCCCAAAAAAAAAACAACAAAATATTTTACCATTGAAGAGCGACGGCAGGAAACATAGCAGATGTTTTACGCACAACATAATAGTAAAACAATCGATAAATATTAAGTAGTTGAGCAACTCAACAAAACTTGGCACCCTTACAAGGCCTTTATGGCACAATGTATTACTGTCATTCAGTGATTTCAACGATGGACGGTTGATCGTTGCCTGCCCAGGTCGTTGCCCGTGTTAAACAATGGATCCATTCCGTTGTTTAAGACTGTGGGTCTTTGTACGCAGGAAAACACTGCGTCGTCATTCAGGTGTCATTTTTAAGTGATCTTTGCAATTGTTTTTGCGAAATTTCAGTGTGTGTGGTTCAGGTCTTGACGAAAGGAAGATTGTGCGAAAATTCTATATTGTCAAACAATTAGCTAAAGATATAAGAAAACTATTTGAATTGGACCCTTTGGGTAAAGCGACAGACACTATAAAGATAATGAACACACACCAACAACAATTCAAATATAATCTAGGGGTTACATATTATACAGTCATAATGGAGATCATTACACCATTATTATAAAATTATTGTTTAAAAATTTCATGTATGTGACACTTAAAACATAAGTGTTAAAGCACGCATAAATCGCAGTTAGTTCGAGAAAACTTCGATCGTCGGAGAGTAGACTGGGAATATTATTGCAATGACTAAAGGTCCACGTTCTGAGTCTAAATGATACATTTCAAAGGTTCCATTAAATAGACCTTAGATCAGGATTCTTTGTAATGAATGGATTAGGTCGCTTTACGCGAATTTGAAATATTGATAACCCTAGTCGACCCAGATCAAGATCATTTCAGGTGGCCTTTGGTAGGGACACCTTTTCTTATTATTTTAAGGGACACATGAGAAATAAGTCTAACCTTAACCAATTTCCACTCGGGATCATTATATTGATTTTTTAAATTTTATAACAACCCTATTACAATAACACGATTTCCAATCCGGTTGTCATAATTGTCATGCTACATAAAGTAGGTTTTTGATTAGGTTTCTCCGTAAAGTATCGATCACCTGATGGTTTACATAGATTTGAAAGTAGGCTTATCCTAGCTGATCCTGATAAGCATTATCACTAATAGCCTTTGGTAAGGACACTTTATCGTATTCTGATCAGGGACGGATGCAAAATAAGACTAACCTTTAAAAATGTATACTCTGGTACTTACGTACAGTTTTGTGTTTTTTTTACAACACTCTAATAAAATCAAATTTAGCTGGCGAGTTTTTCATCTAAGTATAATGATGATTTTGATATCGTCACTATCATGCCAAAGGGGTGAGTTTTTTGAATGTATGTATTTGTATTTTGAATGTAAATCTCGTGTCATTTTGTTGGATATTTCTAACCACAATAGATAAAACCAAAAGGGCGAATTTGAAAAGTTTTAAATCTTGTGAATTTTTTCGTTTTTTCGCCATTTTATTGGTATAAGATAAAATAGTAGTGTAAAGGCATTTATTGTTTGTTTTCAAAGCACCTATCAATTGGCATCATTATTTAAAAATATTTATAATTGATAATGCAGATCCATAGGTGCTTTGAACACAAACAATAAATGCCTTTACATCATTATTTTATCTTGTATCATTAAAGAGTTATAGCAAAAAAACGAAAAGATTCGCCCTTTTGGCATGCCAAGATTTTTAATTTTCTCAATTTCTCCGTTTTTTTGCTATAAATTTTTATTGATGCAAGATAAAATAGTGGTGTAAAGGTATTAATTGTTTGTTATTAAAGCACCTATCGATTGGCATCATTATTTATAATATTTTTTCAAACATTTTTGCCTGCATATAACAAATGACAAATTAATGTTTGACAAAATATTTTTAATTAATGATGCCAATAGATAGGTGCTTTAAAAAAAAACAATTAATGCCTTTACATTACTATTTTATCTTGCATCAATAAAAATGTATAACAAAAAAATGGAGAAATTGGGAATATTGAAAATCTTGTCATGCCAAAATCTTCATTCGTTCATTCATTGCGTTTTGATCAGGATATAGGCTCACAAAATCCGTATTTGTAATTCAGTAGGTTGTCCAAATCTAAAGATACTTTATACACGTTATAATAATTGACGAATAAACCAAAATAACAGAAAAAATTGAAAAAAATATAAATTTTGCTAATTTTTAAAGAACTTTAAAATTTGATTTCCCAACATTTTTAAAAATGCACATTCGTCCCTTTGGCATGAAAGTGAATATATGTAGCAACTGATTTAAAATCTCATTCAAACAATGTTGTATTAAAATAATAATCAAATTATAAATATAGGAAAAACTCACACGATCATCTGTGCTGATTCTATTGGAAAAAAATTAATTATTAAGTTCTACGCCAGTTCTTGATATCAGTTTCTTCAAATGCAGCTTGACTTTGAATTTAATATAATTTTTTTAAAAGAAAACACAAATGCAAGAAAATTGCTCTTAATTAAAATAGAAAATTGTTGATAAAAATGCAACAAAATGTTCGCACGATCGCTCGATCACGTTTGTGACAGTATTCAAGTGACTGTGAGAAGCAAAATGTGAAAAAATAAAATGTTATAAAAATTATAGTTAAGATTAAGAAAATCTTGTGGAAAATGAGCGCTGTTATTATTAACAGAGTTAACTGAAAGCAGGATCAACTGGTTAAAAGTTTAAAGGGGTGAAAGGCTTGTTTGGTACAAACACTGAAAGAAATTTGAACAAAAATATTTTTTTGAAATTAAAATAGGTACTATTTAAAATTGTAGTAATTAAAAAAAAAAAAAAACAATACAAAGTTGTAATTTTAGTACTACTTTTTTGTTATTTCAATCGAAATTGTGTTGGGGATAGCGGGATTGGACACTGTTGTCATCGCCCATGCAAAATCAATTTCGACAGTTATTACACTGATATCAAAGAAATTTCACGCAACGGTGTTGTTAACTTCTCCAAAAGCTTTAAAATCACCACAGTGAAACTCACCACACCTAAACTCACCACACCTTAACTCACCACACCAAAACTCACCACACCGAAACACACCACACCGAAACTCACCGCACTGAAACTGACCACACTTTTCCGAAACTCACCACACCAATACACAACACACCGGAATTCACCATACCGGAACTCACCACACCTAAACTCACCACACCTAAACTCAAAACTCACCTCACTGAAACTCACCACACCGAAACTCACCACACCGAAACTCATCACACCGGAACTCACCACATCGGAAATCACCACACGGAAACTCACCACACTAAAACTCACTATAAAAAATTTATTAATGTGGTGAAGAAAAATAAATGAGCTGCTCAAATGAAAAGGTATAAATTGTCTCGAGAAATAATAATAATACATGTCTTTGAGAAGAGGAGAGAATTCGTTTTCTTTTGGTTACAACATTTATAACACAAACAAAAAAACCTCCTGCTATATAAAATCAACGAAAATCATTTTTAACAAATAAAATAAAAACAATGACTTGGTTTTTTTCTCCTATGTATCAACTTTGTTATCACTAGTCTAAAGTTTATCAGTAGTCACCGATCGAGCTGCAACTTTTTAATGATTTCATATTTTTTTTAAGTGTTTTTTGTATATAGCTTTTGAATTGTTGCGCTTCTTATAGTTTTGTTGTAGTTGCTGCTGCTCTTTGAAAAGCCAACTATGAAATCCGGTTGGAAAAGGACTGTTGAGGGGCTAGCTGGTCGACCAAGTCACCACTTATCAAACGCAGTGGCAGCTGCCGTTGCCATTAAAGCGAGACAATTAAGTGTTGTTGTTGTTGCTGTTTAGGTTTATAATTTTTTTTGTATAGTTATTGCAGTTGACCAACGACTCCGATCTCAATCATGCTTGTCTGCTTTTGGCGTTATTATCGATGCGCTTTTGGAGCGCGCGGCGACACAGATTGAGTTGAGTCGCCGCAAAGAACGTAACGATGGATGGCAAATGGTTGGCAACGTGGACGGACGCGATGCTGTTGCTGCAGGTTCCATCGTGGTTCCATAGTGGTTCCATCGTCGACGTAATTAAGATAAAGTGGACTAAAAAATGAAGCAATACAAAATGCGGTGAAAGGGAGTACACAAGAGAAAGGAGTCCGTGCTAGATAGAGTACGCTGCAGCGTGCTAGAAAGATATGGCACGCAATTCATATTAATTGGCATAAATTTGAGATTGTCGCTGCTTTTGCTGCGTAGGATGCTTCTGTTGATGCGGTTGATCGCGCGATGTTCGATGTTGTTGCTGCTGCTGCTGTTGTTGGTGGTTTGGCTGTTGCTGCTGTTCAGTCGCAACCAGTTTTATGCATAATGTATAAAAACAAGTTGTTGTTGACTAATTGAACGTTTGAAAAAGTTGTCGAACGCCAATTTTGTATATATGAAATATTTTCCTAAAGCATTTGTTGTTGCTATAAAATGTGTTGCTATGTTTTAATTTGCTTTTTACTAGCTGTTAATTTGGCGCCATCTTTACCCGATATTGCTAAATGGTTTGATCGTTCGGTCAAAATATGTCAGGTCACAGATGCATGATATAAAGATAAAGTTTTAAATCAATTTGAATTTTAATTATTTTATAAATTGTTTATTTATTAATTTATTTATAGTTTATTAAAATTAATAAACATTAAAATTAACACCATTTTTACAATTCACATTCAACACATATTTCAGATCGTTATCGCAATTTCAAAGCAATCTCGAATTTTGATTATTTTTCATTTCGATTTCGTTGCGATTTTGTAAAATGTCTCGTACCGAGTAAACTTCAACAGAACACTGAGGGAAAAAAATAATAAAATTAAATATAAAAGTAGTAAATTTAAATTCACCCGTAGTATTTTTTTATTTAAATAAAATATTTTTTATTTAAACTTGAAGTAAATACTTTTTATTTAAAGTAATACAATTTTATTTATTTAAATTATTACTCCTTATTACGGGTATAAAATTTAAATTTAATCACAACATCATAAAAATGTCAATTAGTATTTTGAAACTATTTATTTGATTTAAAGAAGTTTAGGAACAGATAAAATTATTATTTTTTGTTTGTACTATTTTCGAAATTTTTGTATCACTCGGTGGTTTCATAGGATGGATAATTATGGATGGATATTACATAGTTTTGTAGCGGTTACTTTTAAAAAAGCATACTTAAATATTGTTATATATATTCCTATAATATATTTTTTTATTTATGAATTTAAATGCGTATGTAATAAAATTTAATACTTCTTTATTTAAATTAAAATCAAATACGCGCGTAATATATTTTGTAGTATGTTTTTGTAGTATGTAGTATTATTTTTTGTAGTATGGAGTATTACGTTTTTTATTACAAAAGTATTTAATTCAAATTTAAATAAATTTTATTTAATTTTATTATGTCCCTTTTTTTCTTAGAGTAGCAATAATGGAGGTCAAATTTCACGCCAGATATTAGTAAACGAAAATGTCCGAAATCGTGTGAATTCTTCTGTATACAAAACAAAAAATAAACAGTAAAATGTATAAAAATGCAAGAAAAACAAAAACAAATAAAACACAAACGAAACAAATTATTCACAACCACAAAGGCTAAAACACAAATTGAAAATAAAATCAAACACAAAAAAAAAAAAGAAAAAAAACAAATAGATGCCCAAATACAAATTCAAAAGAAAAACACACAAAATAAAAAGAAAAAACAAAACTAAAATTAAAAATATAATCAAAAAGAAGAAATAAAAAGCAAAATCAATACAAAAAACACAAAACATCATAATAGAATAATTAACTAAAAAACGAAATTAAAATCAGAAAAATTCAAAAACTCCAAATGAAAAACAAAAGCTAAAACAAACCCAAACTAATAATAAAAATAAAATAGAAAACTCAAAATCAACGGAAAAAATATAAAAAAAAGCTAAGAAAAACAGAATCGCAAAATTAACTAAAATGAGCAATAAAAAGCAAAAACACATAAAAGCAACAAAACAAGAACGAATCAAAAACAAAAGCAGAAATAAAAACAAAGGCAATAATAAAAATAAAAGCAAAAACTCAAAATCTAGAAAAACAAAATCTGAAGAAAAATTAACTATAGCAAAATGAATTAAAATGCGAAATCAAAAGCAACAACAAAAAGAAAAAGTCCAAGTAAAAACAAAAGCGGAAATAAAAATGAATAAAATAAAAGCAATAACATAAAACACAAAACTTATAGAAAATATACAAAATAATGAAAAATAGGAAAATCAAAGACAACACACAAAAGCAAAATAAGCTAAAAAATAATCCAGAAAATGTAAAGAAAAAAAAGCAAGATCAAAATCAAAAACAAAATCAAATGGAAAAAAACTAAAACACAGAAACTAAAAAAATATACAAAACATAAATATAAAAAAAAGACTATCAAAATATTAATAAAGATCAAAACACTATAAAAAGCAAAAACAAAAATAAAATGTCCAAATAAAAAACCAAAGCGGAAATAAAAATAATAATAATAAATAAAATAAAATAAAAACAAAAAGACAAAACATACAAAAAACATAAAAAAACAAAGATAAATAAGTAAAACAAAAACACAAAATAAACTAAAAAAATAATCCAGAAAATGTAAAGAGAAAAAAAAGTAAGTGCAAAATCAAAAACAAAATCATAAAATCATAAAAAAAAACAAAAGACAATCAAAATACAATATTAAAAGGGAAAACAAAAGCGAAAACAAATATTCAGATTAAAAAAAAAAAACAAAAAATAAACAAACAGTACCGTAAGCCGACAAAAAAAAACAAAAACCCAAAATAAATAATAAAAAAAATAAACACAAAAATATAATCAAAAGAAAAACCAAAATAAAAAAAGACAAAAAGCTAAAACAAAAATTCAAAAACAAAACTTCAAAAACATTACAAAATACACAAATAAAAAGAAAAGTATAAACCAGTATACAAAAATAAAAACAATAACTAAACAAACACAAGAACAAAAACAAATCAACAGATATAGGAAATTTTACTTTATAAAATACTTCATACATAATTTTATAATTTATAATATTTTTTAACAGTTACAACAAGCTGTTATTTCATTACATAATTTTCTAATTTATAATATTTTTTAACAGTTACAACAAGCTGTTATTTCATTATTTTAAGTGTTTTTTTTGTAAGTTTTTTTTACATTTTACAACTCACTAAAAATGTGGAGTATTACCAGACAAAAAAAACAGCGGGACCGATAACAAACATTTAGCTGAAGGGTCTTGAAGACGTACAACGTATTGTAAGGTCATTTTTCTTTTAACTAAAGTAGCACAATGTTTAAACAAATAAAAAGGTTTTAAGATATGATTGTAATTTATTTTATATATATAGAATACCAATGAATTTGGAATACAGTTAAAAGGGCTTATAAAGTCCTATTGTGCGTATAAGTATTTAAGAAATTAAAACTAAAAAAATGCTTTAAATAAGTATTTACTAAAAAGGACGTTTGCATTTTCTATTTAACTTTTAAGTGCTAAGTATTATTTAGGTATTGTTTTACTTTTTATATACTCTGCATGTTTATACGTAAATTGTTTATAGTAATAAAAATAAAATTTTGCTTATTTTAGCTATATTTTATTTATTCTTTTTATCGAATTTTGGGGATTTTGAAAAAATTAGCAATATAAGAAATCATTTGATTTGTGTATGTTGAAAATAATCATAAATTATTTACTGCACGATAATTTATGATTATTTTCAACATACACAAATCAAGTGATTTCTTATATTGGTAATTTTTTGACCTTGACCTTTACTAATTTTGCTTTGGAGGTTGACACAAACTCATGCTCACCGATTTGGAGGTTGCCGCAACCTCAAGCTCACAGACTAGGAGGTTGCCACAACCCGTTTAAGATGTTGTTAATAATATAATAATAGTTTGGCACTACAGTTCTATAAGAACTTAGGCCGAGCTCTCTCACCATTTTGAGCTGTGCGTGTTATATTTATACTCAAAGTGGTGGGACCTACAGTTTATTGCCGAATCCGAACGGCGGGTGAGAGCTTTTCATAGGCAATGTTTTTACTCTCGGGGGTTGCCTTTTACTGCCGAGAGGTAGCGCGGTATAGAAAAATGTTTCTGTGAAAAGATGTTGTTAGCCCCAGTCCAGGCTTGAACCGGGGACCTTTCGGCTCGCAGTCCAACGCACTAACCACTGAGCTACCGCGGCTAAGATGTTGTTACAACTACTTTATCAGATGTCAAGGTATTATTGGGTGGGGCAAATTAGTTGGTTGTCGCAACAAATCAGTTTTCTGTGTGCAAACTTCTCATTTTCACAAGCTTTACAAAAACTATGTAAATCATTATAATTATCATTAGTAACGTCATCAATGTCCATCAACTTAGCTAGTCTATACAATGTACATGTTTTCAAAACCACCTCACAATTTTAAGTATTTTTCAACATCACAATAGTCTCAAATTCATCATTATATTTAACATTATAATCGTTTATTTTCTCAATACTACTTTTAGAATGTCCTCAGTTAGCAACAATCATCTTTATTTTTAATTTTATATATTGTAAAATACTTTTTTTAGGCTATAGAAACACCAGCCAAAAACGACGTACCGTAACAATTCAGGCTTCGTTCGAAGTAAGACAAAACCATAGTTAATGCAATATAAATAAAAAGTATCGTTTCGTCATATGATTCAAATATCAAATTATCATATTTCTGACAAATATAGCTCAAATTCAAATATAAATTTTGCATTCAATTATATAAATAAATACAAAACAAAAAATACAAAATAATGTAGTCAGCAGAAATATGTTTATTATTTTTTTGGGAATTTAAACTCTTCAATAATATTGGTTGTGCATTCGAGAATGACGTCATATTGTCGTCATTTTGAGAAATCGGTTCTTAATATTAGTTTTAAACAATTATGTACATAGATATTAAAATAATTATACTAGATATGTCATCAAATTAGTATTGCCCCATACGTTTTTTACGACACACACACTTAAACTAACAGCACTTTAATGTCATACCATATATCGGTCTTTCCCCCTCCAATGAACACCAACATCAAGCTAAATTATCCGTCACTCTTCACGTACACCATGCAATTAGGTTGGTTTGGTTTTTGTGCCTACCGTATGATTTCTAAGGTGTTACTCGATTGTGACCTTCTATAAAATGCGTTCGTAAAAGTAGGTTTTGTTTCTTTTTAAAGCGTTCGTATTATTTTTTCAACCATTTTCGTTTTCGAACAACTGATTACGCAAAGGTCAACAAATAATAATAATAAGAGGTAGGTAGGTGTTACAAAATCAAAAATACCTACATTTACATTGAATTGAAGGGTAGCGTAGAGTAGATTGTTAGTAGTTAAATAAATTTGTATTCATCTATACATTAGGAAAAATACTTATGTTAATAGCTACAATTGCATAACAAACAATTGCAGGCAAATGAAAATTGAAACTACTTAAAACTATAGCTAAGGTAGACGAATAATTTAAAAATATATATAATATAAACCAGTTGGGAAGGTTAGATCACATGGGAAATTTTAAAGTAGGTGTAATTATGATAGTTAGGATTATCAAAATTATAGTCGGTCTAAGCCGACTATAAATACCCTACACATATGTGTGGTTACCACTCAAAGTGATATATAGGTCACCAGGGTATACGAATCCTGAAAATAACTACAAACATTTAATCGCTAAAGAATTTCCATTCATTTGATACCCATATTTACAAATGGGTAGGTGTACCGAATTTCTATTTTTTTTTTTGTGAACCACAAGTCTTTTTGCCGGAAAACATTATTATAATGTATTTGAGCATGATATCAATATATATTTGACCAAAAAAGTTTACCTAAGCACGTATACATAAAAATTGATCTTTATATGTACATTTTATATGAGGTATTTGAACATAAGTGGTCGGATCATAGGTCACAATGGACCGATCTCGCCAAATTTCGCACATACAGCGTAGGTATATTAGTAATCTAAGTTATAAGTTTCATTTATCTAGCTCTTCTATTTTAAAAGGAGTAGGGATTTCAACAGACAGACAGACGGACAGACAGACGGACAGACAGACGGACAGACAGACGGACATCGCTAAATCGACTCAGGAGGTCATGCTGATCAAGAATATATATACTTTTCCATACCGGAGATGCTTCCTTCTGGGTGTTACAAACGGCGTACCAAACTGAATATACCCTTTCACTCTTAGTGTAGGGTATAAAAATATTGTGTGAAAACGTGAACTCATATTGTTGTTGTTGTAGTATTCTTGGAAAAATAACAATTTGTTTTATTTGTTTAATGAATGCGTTAATAAATACTACAATCTATTTCATTTTGGATTTATGAACGATTCATAAATGTGATGAATGGTTAAACTCAATACTACACGCTGCAAAAAAAATGGCTCTCCCAAACATAATTTTGCAGGCATTAACATGTATGTTTGGAATTTTATGTAAACATAATATATAATAGCCTGATAAATCATTTGTAAACAGGGTTGTCTTGAGACTTGAACAGTGTTGTAATGAGCTCTGACTTACATTATAATATCCCGGAAACATTTTAATGTTGCCTCTTAAAATGGAGTATGTTCAAATGGAAACATAATAATTACTATATCCAAATAAAATAAATATTTTAACCAAAACATAAATTTGTTCAAATTAAAACATGATTTTGAACGACCTGAATATAAATATGTTTCCAGTGAAACATATCAGTTGTTTCAGTTCAAAAAGTAGTATGTTTGCATAGAAACATATTTAAATATATTTGGAAAGAAATTCTGAAAATAAAATAAAAATAAAATGTTGTTTTTTTATTAAAAATCTTTAAACATGCACAGTGGGAATTTATAGTAATTGAATTCATATACAAATTTTTAAATGCATAAACAAAAAAATTCGTTTAAAACTATGAGTACAAATGACAGCATTAATGAATGCACAATTGCACCAGCTTTATATTTGGTACAGTTACTGTCTCAGTACAGCACATAGCATAGGCAGGAATTCACGGAGGCTTTTGTAAAAAAAACAAGCCGAATTCTGTTTGAAACACTGATTTTTATTTGTGGTTTTTTCACATTAGTTTCAGAAATTATATACTGCACTATTAAATTATATATTATACTCTGTTACTATTTGTACTTTTTGTAACACAATTTGTATATTTATTTAATTTATAAATAACAAAATTATTACAGAAAATACCGATCACCGAGTGTCTACTTTGTATACAAGAAGAGAGCTGCAAGAATTCCTTTATTTACATTTGAATTCATTTTTTTTTGTTTGTTTTCAAACATCACTATGTTTAAAAAGACCCTATACATACTTCAAACGACGACAAAACAGACGTAGGTAGAAAATTCTGTTCAACGAGTGCCAACTTCATATACAAGAAGAATGTTGCAAGAATACATTTATTTAAATTTTTTGTTTGTTTTTAAACATCAATATGTTCAAACGATGGCAAAAGATGCCGTAGGTAGAAAATTCTGCACAACGTTGCCAACTTCGTCAGTCGATAAATTATCGAATTAAGACGAGCGTTACGAACATACGTTGTATTTAGATTTGATTAGCATTTTCTGTGTTTCGAAACATAGTTTTAACCAAGAAATAGTTTATTCAAATGCAATTAAAATTTTATGTTAGTATTGCAACATATTTATGGTAAATTTGACAGATTCTGCTGGACAATATAATAATGTTTACACGTGAACAAAAAAAAAATTCAATTTCGATTATAATTTAATTACACTTCATTCCTAATACATGTATGATAATTTCGTATTACTTTTTAATTACAATCAAATATATTCAAACAAATCTTTTCTATCCGTGTATGTAAATTAATTAATAATTTAAATACGAATCTGGTATGTTTTAAAAATTGATATGTCATTTCAAAGTATATAATTTATGTTCATTTCATACAAATGTTTATTACATCGGTAATGAAATGTTAGATCTATACATAATATTTATTAAAATGTAGTGGGAGGAAAAAACATTTCAATGTATACTCCATTACTGATCATTTTACGTATTCAGTTTATGTATGTAAAATGTATGAATTAAGGTCATAGATCTTCAGTTAATATCGACGCATCTAACGAAAACCTACATGTCCTAAAAAAAAACAACCATAAGGTTATTTTAGTTATAAAAAGAATCGTATTTTTATTTTATCCACGAACAGAAGTAAATAATTAATACAGCCACGAAAATAATCGCATTTTCTTTATCTTTTCCACATTTTCTTTATCTTTTCCACGAATTGAAACACTTTTATATTTTATTTATGAACAAAAACACATTTTAAATTTCGCCACGAATAGAAGCATATATGTACTATCGCTGCAGTTATCCCAATAGAGAGTTTTGTGCCAAGAACTTACGAAATTATGAGAATGGAGGTGGGAGAGTTATATATTCAAATTTGTTGATTTTTTCCAATGAGCAAACTCACATACTATTCCAATGGACATAGAGTCATATCCAGTTGCGTCAATGTAACATATTTGGATGAAACTATTCTCATTTTTTCAACAAATAATGTCTAATGAAGCAGTTGATTCTAGCCAAATCCCAATGAAACAAAAATTTGCAAACGTAACTAAATAAAAAGTATTTAAAACAACTACATAGTATTTGGAATTATTGCCTTTTCATTTAATTTTATTTTTTTTATTGATATTAAATTGATTTTATCAGAAAATGGTTTGCATTTATTTTATTTAACAAGGAGACACAGAAAAGACATTTATTAAAACATGATATGGACGAACTATTTCTGATTAGGATTTCACAGAAAAAAAATCTTCAATATGATTAAATAATTCATAAATATTATGAACTTTTCTACAAACTACTAATCATCAATATGACATCAAACTATCATGATCATTAAATGACATATTAATGACATATTATTCATGTATAATATGAACTTATACATACTATCGAACATCATAGCGTAGAGCGAAATATTCAATACAATGAATTTGAATCGTCATATTGGTGAATATAATCATAATATTAATGAATAATTTAAAAATATTTTTTTTTACAAATTTTTCCAAATAAAATATATAATTTTTTAAACAATTTGAAAAAAAAATGCCAATTAAAAATGTTTTGGTAAAAAACATGTTATTAAAAAAAATGTATTCGAAAAAAAAAATTATACGTGAAAAAAAAATGTGTTTCAAAAAATATTTTTTTTTTATATATTTTTTATAATTATAAATAAATATATTAGAAATCATTTTACTAATTTATTTATGCCTAACAAGCATTATATAAGAAACTAGCTGGACCCGTGCACGACTCGTGCAAAGATTTTGTGAATGCAAGGATATGGAGTGATTTTATTAATATAAAGAATAATTTTATTATTTATATCGCTGTGGACGTTTTTTTTATTGGTGTTATAAATGTAGTAACCAAAACAAAAGTAATTCCTCGTAAAATTCTTCCCCGTAGAACGCTTTCCCGTAGAATTCTTTCCGGTAGAGTTTTTTTACAGTAGAAGTTTTATTGTGGTGAGTTTTAGTGTGATGAATTTAGTGTGGTGAGTTTTAATGTGGTAAGTTTCGGTGTGGTGAGTTTATATGTGGTGAATTTTTGTACGGTGAGTTTTGTAGTGGTGGTATATGGGAGGTGCCACGGCCTATGGACATACATACAAACATTCACAAATATATCGTAGATGGTGTGGTGTATTTTGATGTGGTGAGTTTTAGTGTGGTTAGTTTTGTTGTGGTGAGTATGGTGTGGTGAATATGGTGTGGTGAGATTAAGTAAGACGAGTAATATCCAATTTTCATGTTTAGTTGAAATCGATAACATTAGGATACATCGGACTGAATTTTTGGGTTTTATGGGAGGTGCCACTCCACTTCATCCAATCGGATTTAGTTCTGACTTAGGATACTCCATGGACCTTATATCATAGTAATGCAAATTTCAGAAAAATTCGTTCAGCGGTTTTACTAGGAATCTGAAACATACACCAAAAATAAAAATAGTCATACAAGTGGTCGTGGTCAACGAAAACTATATTGTGATCTTCTCCTGGGTGGATATATATTCCAAATTTATATTCCTAAGATATGAGTTTGGTATGGTGACATTAAGGAAAATGAGTAACATCTAAATTTAAAGTTTAGTTGACACCAATAACATTAGGATTAAGATATAGCGTTCTGAACTTTTGGGTTCTGTGGGAGGTGCCACTCCCCTTTGTCCAATCTAGTTTATATATGGTTTGGGATAATCCATGGACTTCATAGCATAGTAATGCAAATTGTCAGAAAAATACATTCAGTGGTTTTGCTATGAATCTGAATTATACACCAAAAATAAAAATGGGCGTAAAAGTGAGCGTGGTAAACGAAAACTATATAGTGGGTATGTAGGTTATATATTCCAAATTTTAAGAAAATCCATGCACAGGTGTACGTTTGCATAACGCACAAACAAACAAACAAACGGAAAATGAGTTTTATATATAAAGATAACATACAGGAACTACTTGAGAACTGAGAAGTACCGCAGAAAACGAACCAAAAATAAATATTTTGATTGAAATTGGATTTGATGAACAGCATTTTTCAATATGAAGTTCATATATGTATGTTGATTTTGTTCATTAATATGATGAATGTTTGTTTTTGTTAATTAATTTTTCACATACAATTCATCATATTGAAGAACAATTTTTCGACAATTATTAATGTCGTTAGTCATTAATATTATGAATGGTTCTTCAATATAATGAATCATAGTCTGAAGAACGGAAGTCATCAATATGATGTACATATTTTAATGTGTTCAAGTTATAGTTGATTTTTCACATTATTCAAATGATTAAGTGAATTATTTACAATTTATTTATTCATATTAAATAGTATGTTAGACTAGCAAATGATTATTGCAATAAAAATACCAAACCAATGATAAATGATTGTGGTAAATGTAATAGTAATGATATTTTCAGAAAAATATTTTAAGAATAAATTATTTGATTCCGTCGGCACACGTTAGGAAAAGTATTTTAAATTATTTCATTACTATTTTGCATTAGAGTTGCGGCACGTTTGAAGCAAATATCTGAAAGTGAAATATATTTGAATGCATCATATTTCAGTCTTGAGATGTTTGCGTAAATCATGTTACGCAATGTGCCACAATCACAAAAACACAATCTTCGCAAACATGTTACCAATAACTTTTTTTTTGCCGTGTAACTTCGTATTGCTGAATAGCTTTAGGTTCGTATAAAAGTTGTAAACAATTTTTTGATCATTTCATTTTTTTTTTCTTGAAGTTATTTTTTCTTTAATGAATATTGTAATTCTTGCGTAATTCGATCATTTTGAATCAGCAATAATATTTATTTCAACATATTTATATTTTACATACTTATTTATTGTTGATCTTAGTTTAAATTACCGCTCATATTTCAAACTAAAAGAAGAAAATATTACTTCAGGCAGTTTTATCGCATCAGTTTTATTTGTTTTGAGTATTTTTTGTTTCTGGTCAATCACCGGAAGCCTCCAATTTATGCTGGGAATCAACTATGAAGTTGTGGAAAATTTCCGGTTTTTGTTTGCCCAACAAAAAAAACATAAATCATAATTTTGAGTCGTTTCAGTACTTAGTGGGGTTACAGTTATTTTGTATTGTTTATGTTTGTTGTTGTTGAAAAAAAGGTAATGAACTAAAAAGAGGTAGAAATTAATCAATAAATCAATATTCTCAGTATGGTTTAAAAAAAAAAAAACTATTTATAGTTCATATTAACTGAGAAAATGTGATATATTCAATTTTTAATGTTTACCCCAAATATTCAAATTTTTATGAAGTTTTTTTTAGGAAATTTTGAAATTTTGGTCACAAGTTAAATTATTAAGCTCAATTTGAATTTTTAAACAAAATTTGAATTCTTAAGGTACCCGAGACTAAATTTCAGACAGGGTCGAGGTAGTTTTGAAACATTTTTTCCACATATTTCAAACAGACAAAGTTTGTATGAAAAGCTGTTTTCTGCCAAATGTGGCGTGATTTTTCCATAAAAATTCCAGAAAAATTTAAAACCTGCTATACACTCCACAAACTATTCCATTTATCCGTGTGTTTGCCGGAAATATGCCCGAAATATTCCAGAAAAATGCCAAAATTGTTGTCTGGGTAAATTTTTTGTCAAAATTTGAATCTTCTTTGAAAATTTGAATTATTAGTCAAAATATCAATTCATAGTCAAAATTTGAAGTTTTAGTCTAAATCTGAATTTGTATTCAAAATTGGAATTTTTAGTCAAAATTGGAATTTTTAGTCAAAATTTAAATTTTTAGTTAAAATTTAAATTCTTAGTCAACATTTAAAGTTTTAGTAAAAATGTGAATTTTAATCAAAATTTGAATTCGTAGTCAAAATATAAATTCTTAGTCATATATTGAAGTATAAGTCAAAATTTCAATTCTCAATAAAAATTTGAATATTTAGAGACTAAATGAAATTCTGATAATATTTGCTTAGAGAACACATTTTGATCGCACAATTTCTTCTAAACATTACTTATTTTCATGTAACGATCTTTGAACTATTCAACTAAAATTTTCTCATCAAAATAAATTTCCCCTTTATTACAAATGATCTTCAATTTACCACTTATCATCATAAAATATCAAATTACATGATACAAAATTTGTATTTTCTACTTTCACAACGCGTCCCCACAGCACCGCCCCCGACCAGCTGTATTTGAAGCACTCCAAATGATTCCGTTTGATGCATGTGTTCCGCAATCTGTACCGTTTCCCAGCGTCTGTTACTATAACCGCCCTCCCTCCCTTCGTACCGCCCCACTGTGAAAAATGCCTTGTGAAAATACGATAAATTCCTTAATGACGCAGTTCAGCTCATAAAAAAATCATTTTCAATTCAAAATTGCATTCAACATTTATGGCATTCAGTGTGCCAAGTGGCTTGTCATACCCACCGTTCTTTGGTAGGGGTTGTAATGACGATGACGACGACGACGACGACGCGAAACGGCTGCTCTTAATAGGGGTTCCCAGCATATAGAATGATCGTGTGAGCGTGAAAATACGTTACAATGAAAGCGTGTCAGCAGATGAGGGTCTGGATTCGGTGGTCTCTTCGGTTCAGTTGAGTTGAGTTCTTTGTGCGAAGGGTAGCTTTTGTGCACTTCTACCGAATGCCATTCAATTAAGTGATCGATAATGCAAAGTTGGCTGTTTTATTTCCCAACTGCCACGGTTGAGGGTCGCTCACAATTGATCGTATTTTTATTGGGGCAACGAAAATATGCGGGTGCAGTTGGTAACTATAGTTATTCGGTTTGAATTATACACTGAATACAACTTGTTTAATAGAGGTATGTACATTTTTATGGTTCAGTATTATGTAAACAAATTGATTAGATCACTTAGGTATTGACGTCAACAGCTGTCGAAGGTTTGGAAACCCGTATGATTTTAACGTTGGATTCAAATGTTACAAATACTACAATATATAGTGCTAATAAAATATTTTGCAATTATTTTTATTTTTTATATTATAAACCGCCAGTGTTTTAAGACTCAACAAAATATTACACAGCTAAATACAGCGTATTCACAGTTTCATGGTATTGGTACGACATTGTACGAATACGACAGTAGCGCAATTGAACTGTGAGCACCACTTTTCTGCTTCTTAAAATATTTCGTCAAATATGTGCAGCTGATACATATAACATTAAGATTTTCTTTAATTATCATAAATATTCCTCTATTTGAAAAGAAAAACAAATAAATTAACATTTAATCAATTCCACAATTTTTCTTCATTTTACAAAATACGACATCAAAAAACATGCCTCAAGGTTACTCTCAAATACAACTCTTGACGTTTCTGTGTTATTCTATCGTATATAAACTACATGGTACGAATACCACACTAAAATACGATGAACTGTGAATATGCTAATTATAAATGAAGTATCTTCTAAAACCAAATTCACCAATAATGTAATCACAGCCGGTATTGCCATTTTACACTTTATTAAGTTTAATATTTTAAAATTGGAAAGCAGTTTGATGAGTAATAGAAATTTTTAGGATGACTCCTTGAGTAAAACGCATGAAACGAATGATGGAATAATTTCAACTTTAAAATGAGTTTATTTTAGAATAATCTTTTAGTGGTATAGCACTTTATTGTCCCGAGTTCATCAATTACAGTACACAAAAAATGGTAAAAAAGTTTGCGAATAAATGCCACTATTTTTGTATTATTGAAAATTACCCACAGAATTCAAATTTATGAATTAAAACAATTTAAAAGGATAGGTTTACGTGCTATCGGCCAATAATTGAACATAATTGAAATATTTCGCGTTTTAAATAACAGATTTGATCCAGTGTTAAACCAAATAAAAAGTATTTAAACATCCAATAAACATTTCTCACATTATTTTGAAATTGGTTTACTGGTTTGAGAGAATTTGATAAAAGAACACGAAAATTGTAATTTTACAATAAAAATTTAAATCAAAGATGATGCATTTAAAAAATAGGAAAAAACAAAAAAGCGAGATGATGCACAGTTTGTAATATTCCAAAATTAGCCTACACCTTTTTAAAGAAACTGACGCAAAAATAAAAAAATGTATAGGATATATTTTGAGGACAGAAAAAATCATGTGAAAGCATTAGAATTGAGTGTAAACTAAAAATTCCCGTCCTTTAGGTTACAGATCCCATAGGTTACAGATTATACTTTGATGAGGATATTTTAGCGCCTCTTAGGCGGTACGTGACCGGCATGAAAAAGTAAACATTTTCTTTATCAGCATTACTCCCCGAGTCGAATTATACATGAACGTCTGTTTGTCCGCCTATACATACACGAAAACTTGAAAATACTATACCGAATACAATAAAATTTAGTTTCAATATATTTTGGTAGAAAGTAATTACATACCATTCTATTTACTTCTTAAAATCCCATATTTCGTAAAGTATTCAAGATAAAGTAATAAAATTAAAAATTAGTTATAAACAATCATCTATCAATACGTGTTAAAAATGGGCGTGATCTGCCCACATTTTGTATTTTTATTTTTCTATTTCTATAGGACTCACTTTCACTTCACATAATTTTTTATATCCACAAATTACACCAATATATTTTCGTCATTGATAGCTCAATTTTTTCAAAATTGTGTATCATCTACATTCTCGATATTTTTTCAATTTTTTAAGTGCATTTTTGACTTAAATTTATTCTGAAAAAATCCTTTTTTTCCTTATTATTCTATCGATGTTCAAGTACCTTTCACTTGATATAACATTTGATCTTATGAGTTATTTATAACGTGAAATATTAACAAATCATCGTTGTAGAACGAAAAGTCACCAAATACATTTTCAAAATGCCAAATATTCATTTACAAAAATCTTTTTATATCTGTCAATTTTTAATCGATGATGTCCATTTTTTTACCACATGATAAGAAAATGTAAATCTATCAATTGATATTTCAACTTTAAAAATACCTCAATAACTTTTTATAATATTAATCAACAAAGTCGAAATTTATGTTTTTCATAAAAATGTATTTGGTGTTTTTACGTTCTACAACGATGAAATATACCTTTTTAAAAGCTCGGTTAAAAGTTATTGGCCGATATCTAGCGTATAGCTTACATTTATTTTCATGAGACGGTCTAAAGTACATCTAACGTACGGTCTAAAGTACATTGAAAGAAATAATTTCTGATGTGACCTAACCTTTTTTACTAGTTATATTTCTGATGGTCTGTGTTTTTTTTTTTGTATTTTGTATATGAGTAACTATCACGTACATTTTAAGCTAACTTCAGATTCTGAAATAGTGCGAAATAATATATCTTTGGACACTAGATCCAAATCCAATAATTCATTATGAACAATTTATTTGAAATATGAATTTTATGCCACTACTCAATCAAAACGTTTCATTACTCATATTTAGAATACTTTGCACATCAAGCCCCAGTTAGTTACCAACCTTATAGTTTTCTCATTACATGAGAAATAATAAAATTGAATAATAGCAAATAAAATTGTTTTTTTTTTCTTGCATTCTCATCAACAATTTGCATTGACGTCAGTTGATAAGCAGTATTGTAGAATGCAATTATTATACTGATCGCATAATGCCCTGTTTGTTATGTTCGAGTTGTTCTTTATTTCATACCCTGCTATATTTGAGATTACAAGCATTTTGTGTAATCGCCCTCTAGTAAGTGTCAAGAGTTTATTGGAAAGTTTTTAAAATATTAATACCCAGCAGAAAATTATTTGGTCATGAAGAATGCTGGGTTGAATTCATTTCTGAGTTCTCATATCTGATCAATGGAGGCCAGTTATAATAAATGAATTATATGTGTTATTCAGGCTTCACTTTTCATTACTAAAGTCTGTACTATTTAAATTATTTAGACAGTACTATTTAAATTACTGAGACCTTTATGTAGAAATTATGTTTACAATATTCTTGATTAGGCTGTATTATAAAAAATATAAAATTATTCTGGTGACATACTTCAATACGATTCACGTCTTTTTTGAAGTAATTTCACTTAAAAAATGTTTTATAAATTTAAATGTGTTTCTGATTCAAATAAAACCTATTACCAAACAAATCGTTTCATATATGACACACCAAATCAAATTTATTAGCGTATTCACAGTTTCATGATATTGGTACGACATTGTACGAATACGACAGTACGGTGAGCACCACTTTTCTGCTTGTTAAAATATTTCGACAAATAAGTGCAGCTAATAAAATTTGGATTTTTTGAAAGTATCATTAATATTCCAAGATTTGAAAAAAAAAACAAATAAATTAACATTTTATGTGCACTATTTGTTTCAAATTTCACAATTTTTCTTCATTTTCACAAAATACGACACTAAAAAAACATGCCTCAGGGCTACTCTCAAATACAACACTAGTGGTATTTCACTTTTATAATTGATGCAACAACAAATTGACGTTTCTGTGTTATTGTATCGTATATAAACTACATGGTAGGAATACCATACTAACAATGAACTGTGAATACGCTATATATCTTTTAAAGTGGAAATTTCCCTCAAAATTTCTGTTGTAGCCTAGTACAAAGTATACTAGGATGATGATCGAGAACTGAGTATTGTATTTTTCCATTAACCCGATAACACGACCACTTATATAAAAACATAATATCGCCATGATAATATGTTCGCTAATATGGCTAATTTCTACTTTGATAGTTTAGATACATTTGTACTAAAAGCTGACTAAGCGAAACTATTCGTATGAATAAAAGCCGTGAAAAATCTGATGATTAATAAAAGATACTTGAATTGCGGATTTAATTTTGTTAATTTTTAAAATAATAACATTTAAATAGTAAAACGCCATCATATACAACAAAATAGCGCCCTCAACTAATTCATTATCGCTATAAAAAAATCCTGAGTCCCGAATTTTCTGTTTGGTAAATAAAATACTATATAAGCTAATTTACTATATGTACACTCAGATTATTATGTATTATGTTGATAACATATTAGACTTGTAAGAGTCATAACAGTGACAATACATTTTATAAAACCTGATTTATTCAATTTTGATGCAGATTTGCACTTTTTATCAAAAGCGTTTTAATTTCGGTTCAAAATACCCAAATTTTGAAATCTAATCCTCATTAATATTACTGATTCCAGTTCTATTTATAAAAAATGAAAAACGGCCAATCGAATTTTTATAGAATAAAATATTTTATTTTCCAAATTATTTTTAGATTTAAAAAAAAAATATAAAAACCAGAAATTAATATTTTTTAATAAAAAGTTCCATTTCCTCGAGAATCGGCTGTATAAAATTCCTGCCCAGGTAGCTGAGAAAAGTCCGGTAAAACATAAGTTTCGTCGTCCATTATGAAGCAATCGATTTTTTTAAAAAAATCTTAGTTCAGCTTTTTAGCTCGTTGTTTTGCGGTTTCATTCTTGACGGCATTTCTATCCGGAACTTTTTGGACCTTGTACGTCTTCAGCCCAGCTTCTTTCTTAGTCCTGCGCACGAAAGATTCTGAGCAATCCGCCTTTCTCGCCAATTTCCTTCCGGATATGCTTGGATCTTTCTTTAAAATATTCACAACCTTCTTCGACTTTTCACGATCATGTGGGCCTTTTTTTTACCAGAACCTTTCTTCCGATCAATATTCAGGTCTCCCTTAAAGCGGTTGATAACGCGAGAAATGGTCTTAGGGTTAGCCCCTACCTCCTTGGCAATTTTTTTAAAAGACCAACTTGGTTGTTTTTGAAAAATTTTAATTTTATTTTCTCGCACTTTCTCGACACAAATTATTTTCTGCCATTTGAATCTTGCAATAGCACATTATGGGAAGATATGTAACGGACAATTTTATTCGACGCAGTCCTTATACCCTTTCACTCTTAGTGTAGGGTATAAAAATGCTACCGGATTGCCATAACTTGCAACTTCAATTAATTGTAAAATATGCAAATAAATTTATTGAATTCGATTGAAATGCTCTATTGGGTGAGAAAAATCGATGAGGAGAATTTGAAGCAAAATCCGAATATGAGAAATTTAACATTTTTTCATAATGCTGAAAATTTTCAACATCGACTATCTCATCCAAAAATGCTTTTTTGGCGATTGACCTTTTCGCGATTTGAAATCATAAAACTTCATTGTCAGTCTAGTAACCGCATTATAAATTTTTCAAATATATTCCGACCTTTATGACCAAAATTCTTAAACAAAACCGAATTGCGGATTTAAATAACTCGACTATGAAGCGATCGAATTTTAAACTTTTCTGACTAACTAAAAAATCTCTTTACTGACTTTTTTTTTGATTTTTTTTTAATATCCTTGACAAATTTCAGTAATGGACCGGTGGATGTAAAAAGGCTCAAGGTTCTTCTAAGAGACTAAACAAATCTGCTTGGTAATTTTTTTTGGTAATTGAAAAATGTGCAATTCAAAATAACGCATTTAATGTAATTTCCTACAACACAGAATAAATAATAAGTCGCTAATGGACCGTCTTTTTTTAATTACTCAAAATCCGTAAATTCATTAATTAAGTGATCTGCAAAATAAATAATAAATTAATTTAATACAAATTGCTCTCATATATTTTAGAAATAACTACCCTTAATACATTTTCAATTAAATTTCGCGACAACCTCATGCACACCGACTTGGAGGTTGCAACAACCTCATGCTTACTGACTGGAGGGGTAGCAACAACCTCGTGCTCTCTGACTTTCAGGGTGCCACAACCAAATTAGAAGGTTGTTGCAAATACTTTAGCAATTGTTGCCCAATTGATAGGTCAATTTTATTGGTTGCCGGAACAAATTAGTTTTCTATGTGTGGTTACTTTAATTAAAGAATTTTTCTCGCGATGCCAAGCTTGCAGTTCTTGTCAAAATCTTTGAAAAACGTGGTGAACTTTCGAACACTTAAAACGATAATCGCATTTTATTCTTCAATGAAGAATCATTATTGAAGGGTATTTATAGTTTGTTTAAACCGACTATAACTTTTATAATTCTTATTTAAAGCATTACAACAACTTTCAAAATAATCCCACTTCAAAACTTTTCTTATTGGTTATTCTTATATTATACACGAAAATAATATTTTGAATCATCGAAATTAGGGTACCTACATCATAGCATATAACATCGTTTATGAATTAATGATTTCTCACTGCCTGTTTGTATGTCCAACCCATGTCTGTCCTAAATGCTGTCTTTCCAACTATCTGTCTTTACCATCGGACTGTGCAGCCATATTTATTACTTGCTTATGTTTATTTATGACACAGAATAAATATTTATTACATTGAAGTCGAGTTTTGCTTTAAAAGCACTTTTTAGAGCCCTGTCCCCAGCCGGATTTTATGTCTCAACAGACCCAGAATAATACAAAGAAGGCGAAGAAGAAGACGCAATGAATCAAAAAGAAAACTCAAAAAACTTGTCAGGCAGCACAGTCATGTGGTATTGATAACCGGTTTCAATAGTATTTGTTTTAAGTCAACCGATAAAACTGCGTGCTGGACGCCAGGGTTGCCATTTTCTCAACCGTACAAAAACAATTAATAAATATGAAAAGGTTATGAAAAATAACAAAAACAATTATTACTAAATATGTATGTTTCTCAGCTACAACAACACCAACACATTAAATACGTCTTCTCAGATTTTATCTGTTAATGTTCATCAAAGTGCGCCACGCATGCGCAAAATATGGCATGATGCAAAGCAAAGTGTTGTCGGTTTAATTGTTCATCTTGTTGTTGCTGATGTTGTTAGCTCTAGCTAGACCCAGTTTCCCTACTTTTCTGCCTAAACTCATTCAAGGGTGATCTTGACTTGTTTAGGGTTCCCTTTGAGCATGCGCGACGTTGTGGGTCTTGGTTTTTGTTTCTGTTTCTGTTGAATTCGATGTACTGCTTAATGGTTTCGTATGAAGATCTTTGTGTTAACGCAAACTTGTTGCTGCGTAATTTCGCCATGTTTTGCAATATTCGTTACGCATTGTATTTTTTCTTATTTACGATCTACTTTGTAGGCTTTGTCGTCTTCCCTTTGTGATTCTTGGGTGAAGTGTTTTTAAAATGACCAGGTTTCGCACATAATTTCATTCGTTAGGTAGACCGATTTTTATACCTTTATTTTGCGCAATTAGTTTAATTTAATGATCTGTGAAAAAATCAATTGCGCAACAGCTTCTTTTATCGATTATAGTTATTTCGGTAGGGTCATGGTCAGAACTCACATTTGATGACATTTTAGGGAATAGGTATCTACGTGGTCCAAACGGGAGCATGATCTCCTTGTAATGCTCTTACCTTATCGGATACTTTCCAGGGTCATGATTAGGTCCCGGTCGTGCAGACTTGTTCTCCATAGCATTGTCGAGCAAAAATGTATTTCAGAATATTCAATAAGAATATTGTTTGAGATAATATTAAAATACAAAACCAGTTGGGAAGGTTTTTTGATTGATTGATTGATTTATTGATTGAAGGAGGGGGGAAAAACCCCTCTGTGCATCGCACAGAGTACACCTAGGCCATAAAGTAGGCCCGTTGTGACCCCTCGGATCATGAGTCGTCTATAATGTGTTGTAGCTGTTATGCTACTCAGTGGAGTTTAGAAATTCCGTGGATTTGACTAATTTTCTTAGTACTTTTCCAGTCGAAGTTTCCCAGTTGTTTCAATGATGAAATAAGCGGAGCTCCAAAGTGGATGAATCTAAGTCTGGCAAATGCCGGGCAGTGACACAAGTAGTGTTCAAGCGTCTCTGTCTCTTCCTCACAGGCCTTGCAGAAGTAAGAGTCGACTCTTCCCAATTTGAAAAGATGAACTCTTAGCTCATTATGGCCCGTGAGGATGCCTGTGTATTGTTTTAACTCCTTTTTATTAAGCGTTAGAATTTTGTTTGTTTTGGATTTGTTCGGGGGCCCCATAGCCATTTAGTTGCTTGGCCCTCGCTCGATTCTTCCCATGATTTTTTGTGAAGTCGATAAGCCCATGAGCTCATCTCGTTTTTTAGAAATTGGAAAGGTCTGCCGTTTATGACTGAGATTGTGTCCATTTCTGATCCATTTCTCGCCAATTCGTCGGCTATTTCGTTCCACTCAATGTTACAGTGTCCTGGGACCCAGATAATGTCCACAGTGTTAACAAGTAAGAGATCAGCAAGGGCCTCTTTACATTGTAGAACCACTCTGGATTTCACCTTGGCTGTCTGAGAAAATTTGAATACACTTGTCTACACAGTGAGTGCTTTGTATAAATTTAGCCCCTTCTGTTATAGCCACTACTTCCGACTGAAAGACGGTGTTGTGGTCATGCAGACGAAGGCTTTCTTTTGCAGAAAAGGCTTCACAGAAAAAGCCCGCTCCAGTGTGACCGTTGGGAAGGTTAGATCACATGGGAAATTTTAAAGTAGGTGTTATTATGATAGTTAGGATTATCAAAGTTATAGTCGGTCTAAGCCGAGTATATATACCCTCACATATTTGTGGTTACCATTCAAAGTGGTATATAGGTCACCAGGGTGTACGAATCCTGAAAATAACTACAATCCTGAAGAATTTTCTTTCATTTGATACCCATATTTACAAATGAGTAGGTGTACCGAATTTCGATTTTTTTTTTGGGTACCACAAGTCGTTTCGGGGGAAATCATTATTTTCATGTATTTGAGCATAATGTCAATATATATTTGATCAAAAAAGTTTACCAAAGCACGTATACAGTAAAATTGATTTGTAGATGTGAATTTTATATGAGGTATTTGAACATAAGTGGTCGGTTCTCAGGTCAAAATAGACCGATCATGACAATATTCTTGTTCAGACAGCTTAGCTTATATAAGTCATCTACTAAGTAACTCTACATTTTCTGTAATCGTGTTTCCAACAGACAGACAGAAGGACAGACAGACAGACGGACTGACGGACATCGCTAAATCGAATCAATGATCAAGAATATGTATACTTTTCCATACCGGAGATGCTTCCTTCTGTGTGTTACAAACGGCGTACCAAACTGAATATACCCTTTCACTCTTAGTGATATTCCGATGAACGTCAAGATTCTAATCACTACCGGTTTCAGATTGCCTGAAGTTTTGAGTTATTACGTAAAACAAATCGACGCCCCTTACGAAAACAATTATATATTTTTTCCCTTACGAAAATAAATATGTTCTTTTTTGAGGTTCAGAATAAAATTATGTTATTGTTTTTGATTAGAAAAATAATATGTTTTATGGCTTTGCCAGGAACTCCATTATGTTTTTGATATTTCCGAGAATACATACATGTATATCTGTGTATCTACGAATATAAAAATTATTCATATTTTGCGACGAAGATTGGAATCTTTTGTTAAACATCAATAATGTAGATATGATTGGGGCCTTAATAAATATTGTAATCTTTTAATAAAGACCACAGAACATTGGAAACTAAAATCAGTCCTGAAATTAAACCTCAATTTAATGTAATAGTCTAGATTTCTTAGGAGACAATACCGAATGACCTAAAAGAGCCGATGTCCTACGGTCCTAATAATAATTATAATAATACTAGTTTAGCGATACAGTTCTGAAGAACCTTGGCTGAACAATCTCACCATTTAAACATGTTATATTTGAACTCAAATAAAGGAACCAACAGTTTAACGCCGAATCATAACTTTTCATGGGTGATGTTTTTACTCTCGAAGGTTATCTACCAAGAGGTAGCGCGGTGAAGAAAACATTTTCAATTTATTTTTTTGATATTGCATTCGCTGGTGTTTGAACCAGCGACGTTTCGGCTTGTATTCCAACACACTAACCTTCTGAGTCACCGATATATTATACGGTAATGCATATTTTATATCATTATAGCGAAATTATTTTAAATTTTCTCAAACAATTTTTTCAAATGACTTATACCAAAATATAAAAGCAACGCAACATGATTTTGAAAAAATCTATTTCAATAAAAAGCACCAATTTTCGTCTAAAAATTTGAAACATAATCATTTTCCACAGAAAACTGTTTGTTGTACTAATTTTCTGTGAAATTTTGAGAACATTATAATAAGGGGATTCATATCAGCACTGTAAATTTATCAGCTCGTAAAAAAATAAAATTACGCGCAACTCGACATGAACGCATCTGGCTTCTCGTCAACTATTTTATAAAATTTTGGTTATACTCCAATTTTTAGTTATATATAATCGTTTCGCAACACAATTTAATGAAAACACATTTGCCATAAAACATAATTTTATTGACAACTAACGAAAAGATAAAACAAAATATTCAAAAAATTTTATTTACATTATTTTCACATAAAAATCGACAAATAAATTTACGAGTTGAGCTTAAAATATTCTCGTACAATTTTTGCTAAAATGTTTACTATTTACGGGATGTCCACAAATTACGAGGTTTACGCGCTTGATATGAATTTCCTTAATATTCGTCATTTAAGTAAAAATTACGATTTCATTCGTTTAAAAGTGATATATACTTTTAAGGGGCGTCGAAATATATGGCAATTCTCGTGTTTTTCTACATATTTTGGTCTTTAACTTTTTACAGATTTGAGTTTTCGATCACATTTCATTCGTATTTGTATTGAGAATACTTTAGCTAATATTTTGAAATAAACCACATGAAATTCGGATTGATCTGACCAAAGTTATGACCAGTCAAACGCAAAAAATAATAATTTTAAGTTGTACCTATTATCACGTTCTGAATCAGGCCCTGATGAAAATCTCTGACTATTGCCTGATTTGATATCAGGCTGCCTGACAGACGATGATCGCATCCAGAACTAAATTTCCACTCGGGATATTCATAAGTCATGAGTAATAATAATAATATAATAGTTTGGCGCTACAGTCCATAAGTCATGAGTAATTGGAATATATTCTGGCACATATTTTATGATTTATTATTTATAATTCATGATTAAAATTTCATACCTTTTGACAAATAGCCCATAGCCTGCAGATGCCAAAACAAATCCAAATTATGCAGAACTAAGTGAAAAATATCGCATTTAAAAATATAATACGTCCCATTGACGTAAGGAATCGAACATTTACAAAAAAAAAACAATTGAAAAATACATCACATCAACCTATTTGTCTATTAAATTTCACATTTATTTTCAAATGACACATTTAATTTTTTCTCATAAATTCAGAGTATTTGTATGGATAGTGTTTTTATTTATATTAGCTTTTTCTGTGTTTTCCGCATTTCTCATTTTCTTCATATGCCAGTCTTTGTTTGCCCTCATTCGTATGCAAGCCATAGGGACCCTGCAAAGTCTTCCAGTTGGTCGCTTTACCACTACCATTTAGAATACTCGATCGTTTCAGCAGTATTTCGTATATACAAAGATTGTGTTCTTTTTTTTCAATATTTTTATTGCGATGAACGAACAGAACTTATGCCCTGTAGTCTCGTCAAAGTTGCAGCCTTTTTTTATATTTTATATAAAAACCATAAATAAAAATAACATAGCAAATCCACTCTTATGTTTTGTGATTTGTGCGGTATCGCTACCTTCTGTATCGGCACCTTCTTCAGTCTGATCACTAGGTTCCGAACTGCATTAACATACAAAAAAAATGACCCTCAACCGACCGTCTCGTTTGCTGCTCCTTTTCCGCGTTTGTTTTTGGTCGCGCTTGACTTCGGTTTTCTTTTGCCTGATCCTTTTACTTTACGATCATGAGTTAATACCGCGACTACGCCCTGAAGTTTTTATATTTTTTTTGTAGAGCTCTCGTCGTCTCGACGCTTGAAAACATATGTTGTGCTCTGGAGGTTCTTTTTATGAGGTTCTTCTTGTAGTTCAGTTGATTGTTTGGTTGGTTAGTTCTGCATCAGTTGCTCGAATAATTGTTGCTCAAACTTGTTGTTGTTGTTCTTGTTGCAGTCATGGTAAGTGGCCGCATATGTATGTCGCCGACGCCAACAATATCGCAATGTGCGACTTTTACTGGCATTGCTATAAATTGTTGTTTTAGTCGGTTACAAGTTTCCTGTTTTTTATTTTAGTACAACATAAACCAAATCCCTAACAACGGACAAAAAGCAGCTGTAAAAGTTGCACGATCATATGGCATAAAAATGCAGGTCAAATTGAAGATCGTTGCTGGAAAACGATAAAATTAAAATAGTAGTGAGAGAGGGTGGAGTGGTGTGACCAAAGGTTATGAACTGAAATTGACACTATACCCCAAATATTTATTTAAAAAGTTTCATTTTATAGTAAAACCGTAACCAAAATAAGAAATCAACATTTTCCCAAAAGCCATTTAAGCGATTTCATTTTTATATCGGTTTCAAAATTGTTTCTGAAAGGTATAAGCTAATAGATTAAATTTATTATTAGTTAAAACATTTGATATTTTATTTTAAACGATCATTTTTAAATTCGATATATATAACTCAACTAATTTGAAAAATTAATTGTATATTGTGTCAAAAAATAAAATTTTCTAAACAAAGAAAATACGTTTATCGAAAATAAAACCATTTACGATATCATCTCAATATCTATAACGATAAAACAACAATATCATTATAGAGAGGCTCGTTTTTTATCGAAAACCTTATCGTTTTCGTATTTTTATAGATTATCGAAAACGACAAGTTGAGCCTTTAAATTAGGGAATACAATTTGGACCCGTTTTCGTAATCCCGGGATTTCAAGATGGAACACTTTTCAATCTCGGGATTAGTTAAAAATAGTTCAAAATACAAGTAATTTCGAAAAATATTTGTTTTACTCCATACTCAAACTTTTCTTTTTGCAGCACTATTACAAAATAATCCCGGGAATATGCCGGGATTATAATAATAGTTTGGCACTACAGTCCTATAAGAACTTAGGCCGAGTTCTCTCACCATTTTGAGCTGTGCGTGTTATATTTGTTCTCAAAGTGGTGAGACCTACAGTTTATTGCCGAATGCGAACGGCGGGTGAGAGCTTTTCATAGGCAATATTTTACTCTCGTAGTTTTGCCATTTACTGCCGAGAGGTAGCGCGGTATAGAAAAATGTTTCTATGAAAAGATGTTGTTAGCCCCAGTCCAGGCTTGATTCGGGGACCTTTCGGCTCGCAGTCCAACGCACTAACCAATGAGCTACCGCGGCTATGCCGGGATTAGTTCTTTTTAATCCCGGGATTTTCGGGACCGAATCCCGGGATTGTATTCCCTACGTTAAATGCTATCGTTTCGATATCGTAAAAATATCGTTTGGATTGCTGAACTGAACTGAATTTTAGTTAAATATTATTTTTTTATATTTATCAGTTTTTTTTTTATATTTATTTGTTTGTATGTATATTCTTCATAAGATTTAAATTATTCTTCTTAAAACTTTTCAAAACGTTTTATTGAAATAAATAATTGCTCGAATTTCTAAATTTCCGCACAAAATACATTATTAAAGTTAACTATTTCTAAAAGTTTTCTTTTAAATATTCTATACACTCAGAAAAAAAATGTCCCATTTAATACTACATGGTACTACCATTGATTTTATGGAGCATCTATTAATCGTTTTTTTACATTACTCAAAAGTTGTCTAATGAACTTTTTTAAATAATTTGAAAATTTCAGTATCATTAGTTTAATACATTCAATATTATTAAATATAATGTTTTTCTCCTTCACCCAGAAAAAAATACTATATAAATAATAGTTTTTTACTATTAAAAATAGTCAATAGAAGAAATTATTATTTCAATCGGAAAATACCATTAAATACTAAAAAATACCATGACATTGCCATTGAGTTTATATGAGAAGATTTATTTTTTGTATACTATTAAATCAATAATTGTCCTATTGACCAATTTTAATGGGATTTGAGGGAATTTTTTTCTCCCAAAACAGAAAAAATATAATCATATTGATGTATCTATCTTCAAACCACGATTCATTATATTAAAGAACGATTCATAATATTTATAACTTTAAAATATCAATGTTATAAATTCATTTTCAATTTAATGAAAGTGTTCTACAATATAATGAAGTGTATGTGAAGAACACGTTTCATCATATTAATGAACAAAACATAAAATACAACATATATCGTCGTTGTAGAACGAAAAGTCAGTGTTTTATGAAACACTTAAATTCCGAGTTGATTGATTAATATTATAAAAAGTAATTGATGCATTTTTAAATTTAAAATATCAATTAATAGACTTAAATTTTCTGATCATATGGTAAAAAAAATTAAGATCTTCGATTAAAAATTGACAGATATATAAAAATTTTTGTAAATGAATATTTGTCATTTTGAAAATGTATTTGGTAACTTTTCGTTCTACAACGACGATATGTTTATCATATTGAAGAATGCTGTTCATCAAACCAAATTTCAATCAAAATATAACAATAATAAAAAAATTGTAAATATTATTTTTTCGATAAAAATATTATTCGTCCAAAATTTTGTTTTAATTTTTTTCCACAAACATTTTTTCTTATTTTTTTTTCGAAATTAATTTTTAAGGATTTTTTTTCCAATTTTATTTATGAAAAATTCCTAAAAAAAAATGTCCATCAATTAATTTATTTTGAAAAAAAAAAAAAAATTTATAAATCAAGCAAGCAGTATTTTAAAATTAAATAACATAAACTTCATAGTTATTATAAATATATAAATTTTATGATAATGAACATCATATTGAACATTCAAAACTTTACATTGAACATTAAAAAAATTATATTGCAATTCATTGAATGTATCATCCAGATGATGCATCTGGTTGTACGTGAAAAAATTCATAATATTTATGAATAAAATCATCATATTGAAGAATATATTTTTTGTGTATGTTTCGTTTTCTGCTTGATTCCAAAAAACTCTTTTAAAAGTTGTTTGAATATTATTGCACTAAAGGATGCATCCTATTGACCAATTTTAATTTTAAAAATAATTGTTTTACTTTTAAATTGGCATTAATTTACCAGATTTTTCTGGATGTTGAATAAATATGGCTATAGCCAAGGATAGTAAATTGTTCTTGCTGTTAATTAAAACAAAAACGAACGAACTTAAAAATTTCCCTTTGATATCCTGTTACAATTTCGATATTTTTCGCGTGTTTTCCATAAAACTTTAAATGCAATTTATCTTCTAATTGTCCTAACTAATTTTTTTAGTTTAGAAATGATTTTTTTTATATTAACTTAGAAAATTTTGATTTTTATGGAATATTTTTTGATTATTTTTTTAGCATTTAGAATCCGCAGACAACATTTTTGGCAGGGTCCAGGTAGTTTATAAGCATTTTTTCGAAATATTGCAAACACCAAAGTCGGAGTTTGTATCACAAGCTGCCTGTTTTCAGGCAGTTCCCAAATTATGTCGTGAATCTGCGATTAAAAGTCCACAAAATTTTACAACCTGCTATACACTTCCCAAAATATTCCATTTATATTTGTGTTTGCCGAAAATATGCCTAAAATATTCTTCAAAAATATTGCGTTAAACAAGAACTTCATTTACGACTATTCAGAACATAATTCTAACAAACTATCAAAATAATTAACTTATTTTCCATATATTCTACTTTTAAAAAAATATAAATTTTCATTTGAATTAAAATAATACCATTTTTTTAATATAACTTTTAATCTTGTAAACAACGTTATTTTCTGAGTGAAAGCAATAAAATGTAGTCTAAAACGTTAACGGTGTTCATAATTTAGTAATACATATGTATATGATAAGGACTGACATACATAGATGGCGAATTCAGAATCCTTGTAAAAAGAAATCTCATTCTACACATTCTAAATTCAAATTTTTGTAGAGGTTTTATATAGTTTTAATTGTTTTTTTTAGGGATCCGTACGATATGTCGAAAAATAAAATGTCGAAACCTAAAAATGTCGAAATTTTAAAAGCCTTAAAATGCCGAAACCATTTTTGGACGAAAAAAAAAATGTTGAAAAAATATTTTAAAGCTAGAAATGTCGAAAAAAATTGAAAATAAATATGCACAAATTTTTTTTATAGGAGTAAAAAATGGCGGAAATTAAAATGTCGAAATATCAAAATATTGTAATAAAAATTTCAAATCTTATTTGAGCCACACCAAATCGATAGGGGTTGCAACTCACCTTCTGCGATATCAATGAAATTTTGGGTTTCGCTATATGCATTATTTCCAGAGATACTGTTATTGTTTAAGGTTAGATAGATCACTTTTTGTATGGTGGTTCATATGCATCATATATTGATGCTGCGGTAGCTCAGTGGTTAGTGCGTTGGACTGCGAGCCGAAAGGTCCCCGGTTCAAGTCTGGACTGGGGCTAACAACATCTTTTCATAGAAACATTTTTCTATACCGCGCTACCTCTCGTCAGTAAATGGCAAACCTACGAGAGTAAAACCATTGTCTATGAAAAGCTCTCAGCCGCCGTTCGGATTCGGCCATAAACTGTAGGTCCCACCACTTTGAGTACAAATATAACACGCACAGCTCAAAATGGTGAGAGAGCTCGGAGAGAGCAGAAGTTCTATATAGGACTGTAGCGCCAAACTATTATTATTATTATTAACTCCGTTAAGGTGGCTAATGATCATTATCCCTGCACTTCAGATTCCAAGTACTTAATTCAAATTTTTTGTTGATTTATTATAAATGTTCGTGCCAAATTTCAAGATGGTATTTTGATGGCATAATATTTAAAAATGACGCCTTCAAATTAAATTAATATTTTTATAATAGTTTTTATATAGTTTTAAATTAATATTTGCAGCTTATGGTATGTTCTCAACCCACCTGAGACCCATCGTAGCGGAAATAAGAATCTCCGTACGAATACAAATTTTTAGCTACTCTAGGATCCATGCGGAATGGAACATATTCGGACATATTCACTCTGAATTCAATTACGCACGGATCCTAAAGTAGCTCAAAATGTGAATTCATAGCGAAGATTTGGATTTTCGCTACGACCGGACTCAGAATGTTGGTGTCTGTATTTTAAATTTCGACATTTTTAGTTTTCGACATTTTATATTTCTTCATTTTAGTTTTCAACATTTTTGTTTTCAACATTTTTGTTTTCAATATTTTTGTTTTCAACATTTTTGTTTTCAACATTTTTGTTTTCGACATTTTTAGGTATTTTTAGTTTCGATATTTTAAATTTCGACTTATCGTACCAGACCCGTTTTTTTAAACATTCCACTGTTATTTATTAGTTAGAAAAAAATATTTGCTAAATACGTATTTGAATTCGAAATATTATCTTTTGAACTATTAACTTTAAAGTATTTTGGTATAATATCTATGTTGATATTAATCGTATTTACTTTCAAAAATATAAATAATACAGAAAAAACTTAATTTGAATCTTCCAATAAGTGTCAATCAGTGACTGTCTGACTGTACGTTCAATGGTTCTAGATTATTTTGTATATATATAGTTTTAAATCATGCTCAGAAACAAGCATTATTTTTTTTCAATATTATGCTATCCTAACTGGAATTTCAAACATCAATCAGCATTACGCACCGATTTTTCTAATCGTATTTGGTACAGCATTTTTCACAATTAACTGTAACAAGTATTTATGAGTTTGTACTCAAAAATCAATCAATATCCTTACTTTAAGCCTTTACACGAGAATTGTACATGCCAACATTTTTAGGTTCTCGACGCATTGTTTGATCCCGATGCGTACCTAAAACTGACACTCATCATTATAATCTTTGTACCTACGTAGATATTGAAAACTTGATACCAAAAATGAAAAATCAAGAAACATCTGCCATGACTGTCTGCCAAATGCTCGCTCGCTCGGATCGGGTAGTTATAACAAAAACAACACGAACAAACCAGAAAGAACTTTATCAACAACAATAACTACAACTACCCTTCTACCCTAATATAGGTAGGTACTCAGATTATATGTATATTATATACATTATATACTATATGTTCTTTTGTAACGTATTTTAAAGCAAATCGTCGTCCATCCCTTCATTCGTGTGGCGGTCGGTCTGTTTTTTTTTTATGTTAATTCGTTCCAGTGTTTTCTGTTCGCCGTATTTTGTATACCTATCTTTTATTTTTTTTATACGTTATTTTAGCTTTTTCCTCTTCTTTTTTATACCTTTTATTTGTATTCTTTTATATTTGTATTCTTTTATTTTATTGTATTTGTTTAAGATATGGTTCTATGTGTTTGGAACCGCATATATTTTGCACGAAATTCGATCGTTTCGTCGCTTTTGTTCGCAAAACATCGTTGAAGGTACTTTTTGGTATTTTTTGCACCCTTTTCTGCAGCAGTGACAACCACAAAATGCAAACAAAAAAATTATAATTAACTCTTTAAATGCATATATTGAGTTTTAACCAGGGATTGAAACCGAAATTAATAAAAGTTTTGATATACTCACTCGTTTCGGTTTTGAGTTTCATGTTTTGATTTAGATTTCGGTTTTAATTTATGAAATTTCTTTCATTTTTAAAAATGGTATTTAACCAATTTAATAAAAAGGTATACACAGTGTTTATATTGAATATTAAACTATTTATACATTTTGCATAATGGTTTTAATCGGTTTATCAGTATATTTCGTTCACGGTTTCAATCCTTGATTTTAACAATTTTTGTCTGTTTCAGTTTAGAAATGTGTTTTTTATCATCTGCTGAAAAATATAATTAGAATTCCAAACCTAATCAATTTCTAACCTCAGCTGCGATTCAACCATAAAAAAATCCCCCAATAATCAAAATAATTTTGTAAAAATAATATTTACTTTGGATCGCGCTTCAAAACCTTATCAGCTATTTCAATATCTTAAATGAAACCCCAAAAAAAACTGAAAATAGATAAAGCCACTTAAATAAAGATCCCCAACAATGCAACAATACAACAAAAAATAATAAAAAAATCAATGAGTGTAGATAAAATATAATTTTAAAAATTTGAACCCCTATTACCAAAGTTTCTTTTATGACATTTACGGTATCATTGTCATTTTCAATAATATGAAAGCATTTTAATCCATTTCAATTTGATTAAAAATTATTAAAATTCCATTTGTATTCTGATATAACAAGACCAACCAACAGCTGACTTTATAAGTGAAAAACACTCACATAATACGTCAACCCGTATAATTTGACAGCAACAATCTATGACAGTTGAATCAAAAATTTATTATTTTTTTTATATATACTAATATTTAATGAATAGGATATAAAATGAAATAAATTGCTTTTAATTTTATTAAATTAAATAGTACAAATTGTCGTTTATGATAATCTATTATGATACCAAAACGATGGGGTTATGGTGAAAAACAAACCCGTCTAGAATGACATCTTTATTTATGTCATACACACAAACAAAATATCGTTTCCTGTAAACACTTTCTCAAACAAACACTAAAGTGTTTGCAAACTCATTTGTAGGAAATAATCAAAGTGATTCTCAAAATGACCAGTAGTGTTTCCGACAAATAAATGTAGTGTTTCCCACAAACACGAAAAGTGTTATCCCACAAATATTTTAAGTGTTTCCCACAAACACGAAAAGTGTTTCCCACAATATTTGAAGTGTTTCCGGCAAATATTTGTAGTGTTCGCCAAATTCATTCAAAACAAAAGGTTTTTTTTTATTGCGGCAGCCCACTCAATTACGCGACATGTCGAATAATGCAGAATTCTAGGGTAGATTATTCGACATGTCGCGTAAACGAGCGACTGCCGAAAATAAACCTTTTATTTCGACTGTTATTGATGGACACTAAGGAAACACTAAACTCATCGATGCATTATGCCTGGGACCAGGTGTCTAATACATTGCACACGTCTTAAAAAGTCATCTAAACTGACTGGGGTTTCGTCAGATAATTTGCACAGAATTGCGGAAGTGTTACTGCAGTCATCTGTTTTGGATGTTGTGAAGACCCATTATGATGAATTGATGGCAGCGGCTATAGATGATAATAATTAGCTTCAGATAGTGGTATGGGCAAAAAGACTAGGTCTTCGGACAACACAAAAATCTCTAGAGAAAGTTCAACGGCTAGCTTGTTCTTGTATAACAGGAACCATGAGAACATGTCCCACTGCGGCAATGGAAGTACTCCTTGAATTTGCACTTGTTCATGCAGGAAGTGGCAAGAGGAGCACTCCACCGCATAGCAAACGAAGGTATTGGAAATGGAGGACGTATGGAGCCCGGGAAAGCGTGTCTTCTGACCCGACTGTTTCCCACGCTACCAACTCAAATAGACCATAAAACGAAGAGATTCAACTTCGTAAAAAACTTCAAGACGAAACGCAGTAACAAAAAGATATGGAAAAACATATCTGGTACATATGATATACACAAGAATATGATCACATGGTACACGGATGGATCATTAACAGATGAAGGAACCGGAGCAGGAGTATATGGGCCTAGAACCAAATACTTCGAAGCCATGGGAAAATACACCAGTAACTTTCAAGCGGAAATATACGCTATAGATAGATGCATCCAGTTCAATCTGGATAGAAATTATAGCAATAAAAATATAGCAATCCTGTCGGACAGCCAGGCAGCCATAATGGCATTAGAATCTTACGAGATCAATTCAGAACTAGTGTGGGAATGTCTATGTAAAATAAATAAATTAGGTATGAATAATAGTGTCACCATACTTTGGGTCCCTGGCCACAGGGGAATAGAAGGCAATGAAGATGCTGACAAACTTGCACGGAAAGGAGCCGCCACAAAGCTAATAGGTCCCGAACCTTTTTGTGGAATCGGTGATAGTGTTGTAAAAAAGTTATTACGAGAAGAACTACTTAACACCAGAGAAGAACTATGGTTAGGGCAGGTTAAAATGCGTCAATCAAAGAAATTCATTGGGTCCTATGACTTAAGAAGATTTAAAGAATATATTAAACTATCGAAGAAAAACCTTAGAATTCTAACAGGACTTCTTACAGGTCATTGTCGGCTTGCTAAACATCTGACTAGGATGGGTATACAAACGGACAGTACATGTAGATTCTGTCTAGAAGACGATGAAGATCCAGAACACATTTTAGAAACGTGTCCAGCGCTAATGCGTACAAGAATGCAAATACTTGGGAATCGACAACGAAGTCCAAACGATATTAGAAAGATGAACCCTAACCATATAATCAGGTTTTTAACTGAGATAGGCTTGACGGACATCCTATAAAACTATTAAAACCAGAACCCCCTTTAAATAGTATAGGGAGATGCCACAGCTGAGAATGGCTTCAGTCATGGTATCAAGCGGGGCACAATAGATCTATTCAGGTCGAAGGGCATTACCCCGAAGCAATAAAAATAAAAATAAAATAATAGCTTCAGATGTCGCACAATAAGAAAATGTTGCTTCTTATTCGATAAAAGAAGCTTATACACGTTTATTCGTGCAAGTGTTGCATGACACGGATAAATTCAATTGTTCCAGTGATGCATCTTTTGTGACAAGCTGTTCGATTTTTGCGGAAAACACTTTCAATGTAGTATTTTTTCCGAGAGGCAATTAGTATTTAGGGCAAACACTTTTAAAATAGATTGCGTTCTGGGAAACACTTAGTGTTTGCCCCCAAAGAAATATAATGTATTTATTACTTATCTTAAACACTTTCATTACTTACTGGTAACAAATGAGTGTTTGGGAGTAATAATTGAAGTGACTTTTATAAAGTGTTTTTGGGAAACATTTTAAATGTTTTAAGTAATTAGATATTGTTTTGTTCAAACACTAGAATTGTGTAATTGTTTGCAATAAGCCATTATAATTTACGACTAACAATAGGTATTTCTGGCAGCCAATATGTATTTACCAGAAGTAACCGATAGCTTCCCACAAGTATTTTATAAACATTTCTATTTTAAAGTGTAGATATCGAGATGATATCGTAAATAGTTTAATTTTCAATGACAAAAGTTCTAAAGATCACACAGTTCAATTTTCAAATACTTTGAGTATTATAACGAACATTTTTTATTATTATACCGAATTTAAAAATTATCGTCAAATTTTGATAAATTTGACGATATTTATATTTGAAATTAAAATTAAACTTCGGACATTTATTGCCCGCCAAATTCTTACTCGAGACATTTCATCCCAAAGTTAATTTCTCCTCAATACAATTCTTATAGGCAAGACTATTGATTTAAAATGAATACAGTTATTGCCCACAAATAATTCAAGGAATGTTTTGGCATTAAGTCAACTTGAATATCGTTTATGGTTTGGGTTAACTGTTAAAATTGAAAAATTTATAAAATAAGGACAATTTATGAAATCATCGAATAAGCATATTTAGTAAAAAATAATTTTATATTTCAAATCATTGGTAATACTAGAGAGAATACCAATTTCGACAATGGTATTTCTTTTACTGTGTCTTTTGTACTTTTTGAGTCATATGCTTTTTAAAAACTTAACTGTGAATGAAAATTTTTCTTTTAAAATTAAAATAATGAATATATATTAATTATCATATTTCTATTAAATTTTTATTCTGGATATATTTCAACAGAATATATTGATGATAAGAATTAAGATACGGTCGATGCATTTAAGGTTTTGAATTATGTTATGTAAAAATAACGATTGAAATATCGATTGAAATTAATTGATATATTAAAAGGCACCAAAAAATAATACTATTGTCGAAATGAGTATAATCTTTAGTAATTTGAATATTTTAAAATACAAATAAAACATTTTTTATTAAATATGCTTTTCCGGTGATATCACAAATTCCTTTTTTTCTCAATTATTTATCTTTAATCGGTTATTGTAACAAAATTTTAAACGATAAACAAGCTGTCTTAAAGCCATAACATTTCTTGATTTGTTCATTGACATTAACTGTTTTAATATTTATGCAATGGCTGTTCAATATTTTTATAAAACAAAAAGAGTTTTTGTAAAATGCAGTGAAAAATGCTAAATACTCAGTTCAAATCAGCACATTCAAAATATGTAGAAATTATATGAATGAAGACAAGGAGGAACAAAGTGCTCATTAGAGATGGGCACGTGAGTGTGTTTTGACTCACACTCACTCACGCTCACGAAAGAATTTTTCTAATCACGCACACTCACTTACGTTCTTTTTTTTGCTCTACTCACACTCACTCACAATCACGTGAGTAAAATTAAGTTTCAATCACAATAACACGTGCTCATGTGAATCATGCTGAATCACGCTCACATGCCCAGGTGCTCATTTTGCCGAAGAGTGATATCACTTCGTTTACTTCATGATTCCTTCTGGAGTTTAGAAGTTTTTGTTCCCTACATGTAGGAAAAATGAATACAGATACCCTTAGGAGATATTTTACTTCTGTAATACCGTGCGACAGTACTTTGCACACTGGAAAAAAATCCACATGTACGTGTAGCAGAAACCCCATTGATCGTGAATTCGAAACCGCTTCGCTTTATCAATTCGCATCCGGGTTTTACTGGCATTTGAAGTGCAACTGCATATCACTTTTTAATATTTAGAAAATTAAATATTTTTTTGCATCACTTTTAAACACCATGGATGGGATCTTGTAGCACAAACCTCACAGATGATGAATTCGAAAACCGATTCGCGATATCAATTCGTATACGGGTTTCACTTGTATTTAAAAAATCATAAAATACTCGTTGTGAATAACATTAGATTTTAATATATAACATCAATATAACATTCAATATAACATCAATTGGATTTATTGTATACCTAATTCCGCGAATCGTAATCGCAAATATCTCATCGAATCATTTTTCTAATAAACCGCAAACGAATTGATTCAGAAAAACGGTGAACGCACATATCCTTGGATTGGTCTCTAGTTTTACGTACATATCGATTTTTTAAGTGTGCAAAACTTTTTTGGTTTTTGTAGCACGGTGTAATAGTTCAAAAAATGTTGAAATTAAAAAAATGTATTAATATATATATATACTTTTGTTCCATAATTTCATCATTGCAGTAAACGTATTTAATTATTAGAAAAAAATTTACCCGCCCTATAAAATTGACATCCTTGAAGACAACTGAAGATAAACCTAAGAATTTATACAAACATTCCATAATTATTGTTTTGTTACATACACGCTGCAAAAAAAAGGGCTCTCCCAAACATAATTTTGCAGGCATTAACATGTATGTTTAGAATTTTATGTAAACATAATATATAATTGACGGATAAATCATTTGTAAACAGGGTTGTATTGAGACTTGAACAGTGTTGTAATGAGCTCTGACTTACATTATAATATCCCGGAAACATTTTAATGTTGCCCCTTAAAATGGAGTATGTTCTATGGAAACATAATAATTACTACATCCAAATAAAATAAATAGTTGAACCGAAACATAAATATGTTCAAAATAAAGCATGATTTTGAACGACCTGAATATATATTTATTAAAAATCTTTAAACATGCACAGTGGGAATTTATAATAATTGAATTCATATACAAATTTTTAAATGCATAAATAAATAATTCAGATGATCCAGGCTCGCTTTTGATATTTGGTACAGTTACAGTTGATCTCAGTACAGCACATAGAGTAGGAAAGGTTTTTTCACATTAGTTTCAGAAATTATATACTGCACTATATTATACTCTGTTACTATTTGTACTTTTTGTAACACAATTTATATATATTTATTTAACTTACAAATAAAAATTATTACCGACGCCAACACGTTTTCTCAACGAACAACAAAAGACACGTACGCAGAAAATGACGATCACCGAGTGTTTTGTTTGTTTTCAAACATCACTATGTTTAAAATGACCCTATGCATACTTCAAACGACGACAAAAGAGACGTAGGTTGAAAATTCTGCTCAACGAGTGCCAACTTCGTATACATGAAGAATGTTGCAAGAATACACTTATTTAAATCCAATTTCTGTTCTGTTTGTTTTTAAACCTCAATATGTTCAAACGATGGCAAAAGATGGCGTAGGTAGAAAATGCTGCACAACGTTGCCAACTTCGTCAGTCGATAAACTATCGAATTAAGACGAGCGTTGCGAACATTCTGTTTCATTCTGTGTTTCAAAACATAGTTTTAACCAAGTAAATTTACAAGAAATAGTTTATTCAAATGCAATTAAAATATTATGTTGGTATTGTAACATATTTATGGTAAATTTGACAGATTCTGCTGGACAATATAAACATGTTTACACGTGAACAAAAATAAATTCAATTTCGATTATAATTTAATTACACTTCATTCCTAATACATGTATGGTAATTTCGTATTACTTTTTAATTACATTCAAACAAATCTTTTCTATCCGTGTAAGAATGCTCTCAAAAACATTTAAGCCCAACAAGAATCTGATGTAAGTATCACTCCAGAGCAACCATTTTCCAATGCAGGAATATTTTTGGCCCAAGAATAATTTGCAAAGTGCTATAGACGCAAGTGTGCCATAATGGTGCTCGAATCTATTCGTAAAATATGGAGTGAGTGTTTTTGGGTTGATATTTAAAGTGTGTTATATCTATAGAATAAAAGCATAAAGAAAATGTCTGTCTAAAGTAAGAAATGCTATTATTAAAAAAACCCAAAAGGCATATTTATTTTTAACAAAAATCGCATAACATGTTGTAGCTTAAAAAGTACAAAAAAAAATCCTTATATTGTATCGTTCAATATGCTTTATAATACTATATGACGCAGATAATAAAAAGAAACAGGCAAATCACATAACATGACAAACATGTTTGAACATAAGACGTACCTATCTATAAAAAGATATCCTTAAAATGTATCTGTCAATGCTGTGATGGTTATAAAATCGATTTAAAATTTTTCATTGTTTAACAGTGCCATGTCCTGTTAAGGTTCGCAGCAGTGCCATTACGCTTGAATAATGATGCCATGCAGCAGGTCCTTTTCTTTTGTGGCTGCTCCTACTACGTAGTTTCAGTATTTCTGAACAATCTTTTCTTGCATTTGTACAGCTCACAGCAACATGTGCAGTCTGCAGGTATTCGTTTTCTTCTGCTTCCTCGTCTTACATTATGTACGCTATACAGAGCGATCATCCATCCATCCGTCCATTCACATTGTAACCTTCTGCAGGATGTGGAGGATCAGCTGAAGAGATCGTTTTTCTAAAAAAAAACCAGATTGCTGCTTTCTTGTCTTCGTCTTACCATTAATCTTCTCAAGCGTGATATATTTTGCATCGTTTTTCTTTTGCTCTTTTTAGCCTTGAGTTGTGGTCTTAAACCTTATAATGCACAACTAAAAATAAAATAAAAGACATCTTAAACCGATCACGTTACTCGATCGTGCTTGATAATGATGTGAGCCAAAATTCAGATTTTTTTTGTTCGTTTTCTTTCCGAAATAATTTTAAATTTATGCTTAAAACTCACCTGCAGCAGATGTTTTTATATGATCAGATTTATTTCAACCATGTGTCATAGAATAGGATAGGACGTTTACATATCGTATAAAAGCACCTTTACTACGTTTAAAAATTAGCTGAGTTTTACTTAGTATTTAAGTAAAACCAAAATTTTTAGTTCTTCACTAATCCATAATTGTATTACATTTTCTACTTGTATATCAATTAAAATATATCAAATAAAATGCTTACTTAATTATTTGCGAAAATTAAATTAAACATATTCGGCTGTGGTAGCAAATGCAGTCTTAAGTCTTGCTTTTCAATTGTACCACATATGAATAATATGCCTTTCGACTGATGAGAAGTATGTTCAAAACCAAATAGATTCAGCGTGAAACTCAATTAGTTGGCATCACTAGTCTTCTCCCATCAACATGTTTCGGTCAGATGATTGCGTCTTGTTTTATACCAGTTCACTTTCTCAGTCGTCTGTTGTGTGTGTGCATTGAAATAATTACAAAAATGCAAAAAAACCAAAACAACACAGTAAAAAAATTCATCAATATGATGAATTTATTCATAAATATTATGAATTTGTCCAGCAACTACCAGATTCATCATAAGATACCACCGTTCATTAAATGACATATTAATAAATACATTTATTATATATATGAAATTATTCGTACTATCGAACATCATAGTGAAGAACGAAATATTCAATACAATGAATATGAATCGTCATATTGATGAATTTGTTCATAATATTTATGACATAATATTTTTTTACGAATTTTTCCAAAAAAAAAAAAAAAATGTTGTACAATTTTTATAGAAAAAAACATTTCGAATTAAAAATATTTTTGGAATAAAAAATTTCAAAAAAAAGCCAAAAAAAATATATATTTTTTAAAATACAAATTTCAAGCAACATTTTCTTTTAAATATATTTTATATATATATATATATATATATATATATATATATATATATTATATATATATATATATATATATATATATATATATATATATATATATATATATAAATATATATATATATATATATATATATATATATATATATATATATATATATATATATATATATAACTTTTTATTAATAAAAAGTTGTAATTATAAATAAATATATTATAAACATTTTACTAATTTTCTGCATGACGAGCAAGTATTATATAAGAAACAACATACAAGAACTACTTAAAAACTGAGAAGTACGGCAAAAAATAAACGAAAAATAAATATTTTGATTGAAATTTGGTTTGATGAAGAGCATTCGTCAATATAAAGTAAGCTATGTTGTATTTTATGTATTTGTTCATTAATATGATGAAACTTATTCCTCACATAAAGTTCATCATATTGAAGAACACTTTTTGACAGTTACCAAACGTTCATCAGATTTATGATCGCATTCATAATTTTCATGTTGTTAGTCTTTATAATTATTATTTTTATTATATTATGAATGGTTCTTAAATACAATGAATCATGGTTTGAATAACGGAATTCATCAATATGATGTACATTTTTTTCTCGGAATACAGATTCTACAATATGTAGCCAATGAATTTGTAGATAACGAAAGGGGCTTCTTTTATACCTGCACGACGGTATACCTGCAACTTCGTTGTGCGTTCGGCGGTTTTCGCAATATGTGTAAAACAAATTTCTAATACATGATGTAGCAAAATTATGTAAAATAAGTACAAATGTATTAAAAAATTAATAAAATGTAATAGAACTACATTGTTTCAAAACGAAATCATAATTGTACCTGGTCTAATTTACTATATATAATTTTCAAAAGTACATTCTTACTCTAAGACGCTCTTTTTAGATTTCTAATTTAAAGATGTGATTTATTCAGTCCCATTTTATGGATTCTTTTATAATGTATCATATGTTTTATATGATATAACTTAAAGTAAAGAAATTACAAATAAGTCCCTTCGTCCGGTAAAAAATATCTTCTGTAGATTTCAGTGTAATATGAGAAATATGCACAAGACTGGGATGATCGCGAGCTTCTTCCCACCGATCACGCCCATTTTCAATACAACACAACGTACGTATATTTGTAAGTTAATTTTTGATTTTTATTACTCTAGCCTCTCTTGTTTTCTTGTAATCGTGATTTCAAGAGACTTACAGACACCTCACGTCTAGATGTGACACTGCTCATTTTTTTTTTCATTCCGAGCATTACTACTTCTGGGTAATACCAACGTGTTTATAGTATAGAAAATTTCATGAATACACCTAATCAGCAAAGTTGACCTATTTAGTTCTTAAAGTTCAATCTGCTGATAATTTAGCTAATACCAATAAGAAAAATTCAATTCAAAATAATTTTAAATATTTTTTCTTTGTCTTTAGTCTATTTTTGCACGTTCTTTCCGAAACATGGCACAAAAATATATATTTCAATTAGCCGCCACATTTTTGCTGCTACATGTGCGTTATATATAATATTTATTGTTAGATATTTAAATATATTTTAATAAATATCATCAAGTATAGTGCTGCGTTGGAAATGTGATCTTTCGATTCTCTATGAATTTTGGAATAAATAAAGCAGCCACTGACAGCTCAGAGGAGGCGGTCTTCAATAAAACAATGATCATCGAAAATGATCAAATCCACATCGTGGACAATAATGTGCCGTCGGCAGAGAATGAATTGGACACTGACAGTGCAAGTACAAGTTTGCCCGCCGCCGCAATGTTACCTTCTTCGGAACAGCTCGATGAGCATCTACGTAACACGCGTCAGGTTATGTTCAATCTGAGTCGCGAACTGGTGCCGCTGGTGGGACGCAGCGATGAAATGGCCGCCAAGGTTAAGCTTGCCAATCGTTATCTGAACATGGTCACTGAGGCGTTGGCGCCCTCAAACAGTGACGCCTTTGCCAAACTCCAGGTGCTGCAGCATTTTCCCGAATATGTGAATCAGCTGGAGCAAGCGGAGGATGGTGAGCGCAGCGTGGAGCACCTATTGATGCGCGTGCTTTTGGAAAAACATGGTCTGTTCGAAGAGAGTCGCAAGATACGCGATGAGCTGAATCGTTTGCGAGAGCAGTGAGAATAAATGTGAGAGGTAGAGCTAATTAGTTGATATTACAAATAATAGCAAATGTTTTTGTTATAACTACAAAAATAATATAATAAAAATAAAATAAGCAACTAACAACTATTGGTAAAAAATCATTGCGAATAGTTTTACCAAATACGCGAACTGTAATATTTTCACGAATATACTTTGTCAAACTACAATATTTTGAAAAAATATTAAGTTTTATTATTTTTTCTATATAGGTTCTAATTCTAAACTAAAAAAAAATAGATTTATGTTTACCCAGAGCATGGTTCAAACTAATGCATTTGAAACCCACTTCAAAATATTCATTTTATTTCAAGTCGGCGACTCTATGCTTGGAAATCAAATGAATGTGTTGCTCACAACAACAAAGCAAAGGTAGTGTCAAAGCAAAACACAAACAAGACGAAGTTGTAGTGAAGAGGTCTAAAATGATGTGCAATAATAAATCACACACTGAAATGAACTGCTTATGACACTGCCCAGTATACCAAACTGTTTCGATATAGAAACGAAAATATCTCGAAATGTCGAAGAATTTTTCCGATATCAATGCCATTTCTCGCAATGATAATATAGGAAAATTCCTACCAAAACGGGTCGGCCCGATGTCGAACCGAGATAATGAAGCGTTCTTGAAGCTCTTGTCGACAGAATGGGTTTAATTGGTTTAAATAAATGCGTCATCTATATATGTCATCCGCAATGATAATAAAAACAGAAACAAACAAAAAGAATGTTCTTTACATATCTCTCCATGTTTATACCCTACACTAAGAGTGAAAGGGTATATTCAGTTTTTTTCTATTACGTTCTTCGCATTATAGTCGTGGTCGGCACCATGCCATTGCATTAATTTTATTTTTATTCTCTTGAATTTACTTCATAACACAATTACTGTTTACAATTACCATCATCATTTTCCATTGCATTTTATTTTCTGTCAGTTGCTCCTACTGCACCCAGAAAAAAATACTATATAAATAATAGTTTTTTACTATTAAAAATAGTCAATAGGATAAATTATTATTTTAATTGGAAAATAGCATTAAATACTAGAAAATACCATGACATTGCCATTGAGTTTATATGAAAATATTTATTTTTGTATACTATTAAATCAATAATTGTCCCATTGACCAATTTTAATGGTATTTGAGCGAAATTTTTTCTGGGTGTGGGTACTCTAAATTAATTTGTCGTATTTTGTTTTCATATTCAATTTCAATTTAAAAAAAAAATAGTTTTCCAAAATTAGTCTACGAACTTAGCATGTGTGTACATTTTTTTTTATTTCTGAACGAAAATATTTCTGTAGCTCGTTTCTGTATTTGTTTTCGATCGCAGTTGTCGACTACTATTGTCGATTTGACGTCATAATGACGTCATTTTCATTTTTAATGTTTCTGTAAAATATTGAACGTTTGAATCGTTTCATTTTGACATGTTTCAATTTCACTTTAGTAGGAATTTACTCACATCACTGTTTCTACAAATAAATCGAACCGTTTTGAAACGATTGTATTTCTCACTAGCTTTTGACTTGGTGAGAAGCCTCTCGACTTCAAAAATGATTGATATTTGGTTGGAAAATACATTATTTTTTGAATTACCATAAACTAAAGCGCAGAGATATGGCTTAAAAGGCTGATGCGTCCAAATATACTAGAAAATAACACTGTGTTGTTTGGGAGACTTACACTCGTTTCCATAAATGACGAGACTTTTACAATAGGTAATTTGCAGCATCTTTGATGAGCCGAAATAACTTCATAAATCGCGAATCGGAAATAAGAAATGGGCCCGCCGAGTCCCTAAACCGACGCCTCTTAAAACGCATCATATTGCATACGTATTCAATTGCGTATTGTTTTGTACATAATTTTTATAAAATGTGCTTTAAATATTTTGTAAATAACTGAAAAAACAGATGTCAATTGTTCAAATTTCACAAGTTTCTTTTCGATTTTTGTGCCAGTTTCAAATCAGATCGTTTTTAAACGATTACTTCGTACAGAAACAGTAAATATCGCACAATCGACTATAATGGAACGAAACGACGTGACGTCACAGAAATCGATAATTTGTCGAATATGTTACAGAAACGAGCTACTGATATCAAAAACAAAAGAAATATATAATGAAAATTCAAAGCTTACTATTTTCATACATTTATTTTTAATGAAATAAAGTGAAATTAACATAAAAATACAAAAAAAAAAATAATTCCACTCTAGTTATTTTAAACAAAAGTAAATAAAGCCATAAAGAAAAGGTCACTGGACACCTGGAGACCTTATTTTTAAAATTGGAAACGAGTCGCAATTAGTTCTTTTTTAGTTCTAGTTCTAACTTTTATTAACAAACGAAAATCTTTACTTTTATAATAATGAAATTGACCTAACTCTTAAGGACACTGACATTAGATGAAGGCAAAAGGGTGTTCCAACTGTTCAGACCTGCGCATTAGGGCGGATCGAAATTTTGATGTAATCAAAAAAAAATTGTATAATGGGAAAAGCAACAGACTTATGGATTTATTTTTCAAAAACAATACCCGATAGCACACCTAAAAATATATATAAAAAAATTACATGTCAAAATAACCACCCATGCCGATTTTAGAACGGTTTAACCAAAGAAAATGTCAATTTGTTTGTACTTTTTTAACTTCAAGGACGATGCGCGAGCATAAGATTTATTTCAAAATTAATTAAATTTTAGAAGGACATTAATAGATACAATCTCTAATTTTTTGAGTCTATTACGTTAAAAAAAACTTTACGAAGATGGTAAAAAATAAAAATGTGAATTTTAAGTTTTTTTTAACTTCATCTGCAATCAATGTTTTTTTTCACGTAGACATTTCAGAAACCTTGTAAACAATTGAATACAAAAATCATTAAAAATTAGTTTCGAGATCGATTTTTTTTCTCAAAGCCACTTCGAGAATTGTTCGATACACTGAAGGCTCCGAGTCGTGGTATACTGGGTGAGTACTCAGTGCATTTTATATATATTTTTTATCATTCTTAAGCTAGAACCGACGATTGATGCAAAGCATCATCAATCAACATAATTTTGTCGAATATCAATAAATGAGGGGAAATTTCATATTGACGCAATTATGTATCAATTTAATTTTTTTTTTGTTTCAGTTTCTATACAAAATTTGAAATTGATGTAAACTGAAATTGATGTTATTTAGTCAATCGTGTGATTCGAGATTTACTCTAAGGAATTTCCATCAATATTGAAATATAAAAAAAATTCAAAAGGGTTTTTTTATTTATCGAATAATTGATTTTTGACCAATGCTGTTTTTGTCGTACAACATTTTTTTCCTTTTTTTTTTTGTTTAAAAAACTAATGTTTATAAACAAATAAATGCTTTTGCATTGACAGAAATAAATGAGATATTTCAAATCTTTGAAAATGTTCAGAATTTGTATTTTTTTTTTTCATTTCAGTTTAACATTTATTTATTAGAATATTTTATTTTATTGGAATAATTTTGCTACCTAATTTTATTATAAAAGGTTTTTAAAAACATCTCTATCATATTATATTAATACAATATCTATCAGGTTTTTTTTTCATAAGTGTCACATCAGGTTTCATTAAGTATCAGGATCAGGTTGCCTTACGTCGATTTGAAATTAGGATTAACCTAGTCGACTCTGATCAGTATCATTTCAGGTGCACACAGAATAGAGATTTGTTGCGCCAACCAACTCTTTGCCCAACCAACTTATTCAGTTCTCTCAACCGCTTAGTCGGTTGTTATTTTCAAAATAAAAATAGTTGTAGTTTGTACTGCAACCAATTTCGAACTGTTTTAGAACAATTTAGTGCAGCGTTAGAACTATTAGGAGTGTGTATAGACTAATATTTCATGTGTATAGGCTAATATGGCAGTTCCACCAGCCAATATATAAACCATTCGGTTTAACCGAATGATATTATTTAGTACAACTAACTTTTTAATTCTTCCAACCTCATGCCAAAAGAGGATTTTTCTGTGTGTGGCCTTTTTAGGGATGTCTTATCGTATTCTGATCAGAGACGGATGCGAAATAAGGCTAACCTTAACCAATTTCCACTCGGGAAGTGTTATGTCGGTGCCAACACCGTTCAGGTTTCCAAAAAGTGACCCGATTTTGTTGTTTTTTTAGTTAGTTTATAGCATTGGTTAAAAGATATATGAACATTATCTGGGGTTAAGAACCGGACATTTGTACGCCTAATTAATAATTCAAATAATTAATAACTCAGAGGAAAATTAAATTATTTACATGGTTTTCTATTGTACAAGTAGAATTTAAAGTTTTTCATAATAAATCACAGAAATGTAAAAAATTTTCACTGCGTTTTATTTTCTAAAATTATTTTTTAATCTGAAAATATTAATAAAAAGGGACTAACATTTTTGTTTTAGATTTATATATTTAGATAACAGTTAATGTTTGCTAAAATGGAAATAAAATTATTACACGACATGTTATAATTTTTATTTTTTCTGAACATTTTCTTAGGATTCCTATATATTCATTACTAAGAAATGAAGAGTGATGTATGATTTTAATTCCCTCATGGCCTCAAGGCTCAGACAAAGCAATTGTCGGGTAAATATTAAAATGGGGAATTGCCCGATCAGTACATGATCATGGCCTGAGGTCAATACATGATCAGGACACTGCGTTACAAGGACATTATGGGCCTCGTCATATCCCGATCATCTCAAATAATGACATGATCACTTCATGACCATGACCCTACCAAAATTTCTACTAGGGATAATTATTTTCAAGCTTTAGAAATATTAACTAAGGTTACGTGAAAGAACGTAACATAATATTTAGTAGATGTATGACTTGTTCATTTTCAGATATTTACGATTTTAAATTCGCTGTAATATCAAAGTTTTGACCATTTTGTATTTCTCGGTCGTGGTTGATATTTTTCTGGAATGCCCATATGTAAAAATTAACTAAATACGAATCTAATTAAATGCATTTTTTTAATATTTCTATCTGTCAAACTGTGCTGCTCATCAACAACAACATATGGCACTTGCAATTCGTTACACTGTGCTGTGCAATAGCAACATTAACAACAACAACATCAACTATTTATCAGGCCAGGTTAACGTACTCTACAACGACATGGTGCCTATGTTTATCGCCAATCAAGGCTTTATGTTGCTGCACTGGCAACATATTGAGATTGCTGCCATTGTATGCTTATCGTTGTTGTTGCTGTTGTTGTATATTTGTATGGTACAACAACAACAAAAACACTTAAAACAACATAGTTGATTAAATGGCAATCAAGCGTCGATAACAATTAATCGTTTGTTATCGATTAATTAGAACAAAAACGAACACAGATGATTTTAATGACACAAATGTGCGGTGTTTTTGCTGCTTCTACCATCATTGCTACCAGTGTTGCACAGATTTTTATTGCCTTAACCCGAATCGTCCTAATGTGACCATATGGTAACAGTTGCGATGTTGCTACAAAAATACATGTAACAATGAAAGGAAAAGCACGAAGAAACACAATTATTATTTTTTTGCAACTATTGTAGCTAAGTGCACCCGGAAAGATACCATTAAAATTAATAGTTTTTACTATAAAAATTAGTCAAAAGGATAAACTATTAATTCAATCGATAAATCACATTAAATACTACAAAATACTATAACAATATTTTTGAGTTTGTATAAAAATATTTATTTTGTGTATACTATTAAATCAAAAACTGTCCTATTGACAAATTTTAATGTAATTTATGAGTTGTTTTTCTGAGTGTGTGAAAAACAAATTCAAGTTAATGTTCTGTCTCAAATTGGAACAAAATCTAGAAAAGTAAAAAGGGCAAACATTTATAAAGTGAAGAAAAATAATTTTAATGTGTAATCAGAAAATAATAAATTTTAGTGCATAAGGGGTGAATTTACAATTTTTGACATTTGCGTTTTTTACATTTTTGAATGTAGTTTATCCTCAAGTATGCTGCGCCAAAATCGCGTGTCATTTTGTTGGATATTTCTAGCAACAAAAGAGAAAACCAAAATGGCGAATTTTAAAAATTGATAATCTTGTCATGCTAAAAGGGCGAATCTTTTCATTTTTTCGCCATAACTTTTTATTTGTATAAGATAAAATAGTAGTGTAAAGGAATTTATTGTTTGTTTTCAAAGCACCTATCGGTGTGCATCATTAATTAAAAATATTTTGCCAAACATTTATTTGCCATTTGTTATTTGCAGTAAAAGTTTTTTGGAAAATTGTTTATAATTAATGACGCAGATAGGTGCTTTGAAAACAAACAACAATTTTCTATACATTACTATTTTATCTTGTACCGTTGAAGAGTTATAGCAAAAAGATTCGCCCTTTTGGCATGACTAGATTTTAAATTTCTTCGTTTTATTGCTATGATTTTTTATTGGTGCAAGTTAAAATAGTGGTTCAAAGGTATTAATTGTTTGTTTTTAAAGCACCTATCGATTGGCATCATTATTTAAAAATATTTTTCCAAACATTTTTCCTGCAAATAACAAATGACATATTAATGTTTGACAATTTTTTTTTAATTAATGATGCCAATAGATAACCTTACTATTTTAGCGCAATATTACTATTTTATCTTGCGCTAATAAAAAGTTATAGCATAAAAAACAAAAATATTTGCGTTTTGATCAGGATATAGGCTCACAAAATCCGTATTTGTAATTCAGTAAATTGTCCAAATCTAAAAATATAAATTTTGCTAATTTTTAAAGCACTTCAAACTTTAAAATTTGATTTCCCTACATTTTAAAAATGCCCTTTCCCCCATTTGGCATGACAGTGACGATATAAAAAATTTCTACCTCTATTATTTTGTATTTAACTCGGTTTTATTTGTTATATAAAGTTTTTTCATATTTTTTTCTCGGATTTTACAGTCATTACAATTATCATCCTGGCATATCATTACACACAATAAAAATAAATACATGACATCGTCTTTACACATCTCATTTTTGCATAACCTTACACAAAAAGAAAATAATACATGACATATTCGGGATTCTTGCCTCGCAATTTGCAAATGAAATAAGTTTCATCTCAAAAATCCGAAACAAAATTAAATCAGGAGGATTCGGGTTAAAGAACAACTGCAAGAAACATCGAAACCCGGTTACTCGTATCACTCGTTGAAAACGACAACATTATTAAAATTACAACAAAAAATATAATGATGTCAATTATTATAACAACAACAATGACAAGAAACACATCTTTTTCCAACATATTTTCCAACGATCAATCTGTCAGCACATATTGTTCGTTTTTATGGTCAGTAATTATTTTGCATGTTTTCGAAAAAATAATATACAACCTACAAAAGTGACTTAACTCAAATATGAACGAAATTTTTCAAATAAATTGTTTTTCAAAAATAAATTTGCTAAAAAAATAAAATTCGACAAAAAATGTTGTCTTAAAACAAATTTCGAAAGAATAATGTTGTTCGAATTTTTTTGTTTCTTCAAAAAAAAAAATCTCAGATAAATTAGTTCGAAAAAAAATGTGTCCGAAAAATGTTCTTTCAAATGAGACCTTCTACATTGAACTTTACTTAAACTACATGTGCTACAGTAATTTAAGTAAAATGTTGAATATCGACTAAAATGTTTAATGAATGGAATCCTGGGTTATGAAATTTTAAAAGTTCTTCAATGGTCATTAATGTTGATAATGGTAACTATAGTAAAAAATATACAGGTAAACATATATTTTGGAAATAATGTAGTTGTTTGTAATGATATTTTTCATTTGTTCCAATAATTAACTTAATAAATATCATTTATTTATTTCCATGCAAAAAATAACAATTTCTAAGAATATATTATTTCAATTATTTTCATTTTTTTTTAGTCTTTATTCAGTCTTAAAATACTTTTCCTCAAAAAAATAATAATAAAAATAATATAAAATTATTTGTTGACGTATAAAAAAAAGCGGGGCAAAATTAGTCATGATAGAGCTGATTATGTCTATTGTTGCTGAATTATTTGTCCACATTAAAACATTCGTTACGCAAAATGAGTCAATTTGAATCGCCCACCAAAGTGTATTTATTAAGGATTTCGCAGATTTCAAGTTCTTTTGTTATTGACACAAGAATCATTGACATGTTGCTAACAATAGATTATTTCAAAAATAATAATAATAATATACTTAAACAGTAATAAAAGAAAAAATAAATTTTGTGCAACGTGCCGAAATATTTGACAAAAATAAATGCAAATATATAAAAAATAAATTTATTTTAAATAATTGATTTAACGTTGATTTATGAAAAAAAAAATGTATAATACTTTATAAGCCAACCAGTAAGTAGAAAATAAATGGATAAAAGTCGAACTACCGAGACAAAGCTGTGTCTGTGAACTTAGCATATCAATTCCTAGAAGATCAACAAAAAAGGTGAGTTCTCTTCGCATGCAGGTGAGTTCTATAGTTCCTCATACTTTTTTTTAATAGTTCTGCCCATTTGAGCCCAAAAAAATACACTTAAAAAAATGATCTGCTAACTTCCGGTAGCATATCATTTTCCAGAAAATCAAAAAATTTTTAGAGTTCTCTTCGCATGCAGTCGAGTTCTATAGTTCCTCATACTTTTTTTCAATAGTTCCGACCATTTTAGCCAAAAAAAAATACACTGAAAAATATTATTGATCATTAAATGATACATCAAAAAAACGTACCAAACAAAAAAAAACAACAAAATTTTGAGAGTTCTCTTCGCATGCAGTCGAGTTCTATAGTTCCTCATACTTTTTTTAAATAGTTCCGACCATTTTAGCCATAAAAAATACACTCAAAATAATTTGAAAAACCGTAAATCATAAAATTTTTCAAAATGCCAGAAAATCAAAAAATGTTGAGAGTTCTCTTCGCATGCAGTCGCGTTCTATAGTTCCTCATACTTTTTTTAAATAGTTCCGACCATTTTAGCCATAAAAAATACACTCAAAATAATTTGAAAAACCGTAAATCAAAAAAAATTTCAAAACTCCAGAAAATCAAAAAATTTTGAGAGTTCTCTTCGCATGCAGTCGAGTTCTATAGTTCCTCATACTTTTTTTAAATAGTTCCGACCATTTTAGCCATAAAAAATACATTCAAAATAATTTGAAAAACCGTAAATCATAAAATTTTCAAAACTCCAGAAAATCAAAAAATTTTGAGAGTTCTCTTCGCATGCAGTCGAGTTCTATAGTTCCTCATACTTTTTTTTAATAGTTCCGACCATTTTAGCCATAAAAAATACACTCAAAATAATTTGAAAAACCGTAAATCATAAAATTTTTCAAAATGTCAGAAAATCAAAAAATGTTGAGAGTTCTCTTCGCATGCAGTCGAGTTCTATAGTTCCTCATACTTTTTTTAAATAGTTCCGACCATTTTAGCCATAAAAAATGCACTCAAAATAATTTGAAAAACCGTAAATCATAAAATTTTTCAAAATGCCAGAAAATCAAAAAATGTTGAGAGTTCTCTTCGCATGCAGTCGAGTTCCATAGTTCCTCATACTTTTTTTAAATAGTTCCGACCATTTTAGCCATAAAAAATACACTCAAAATAATTTGAAAAACCGTAAATCAAATTTTTTTCAAAATGCTAGAAAATCAAAAAATTTTGAGAGTTCTCTTCGCATGCAGTCGAGTTCTATAGTTCCTCATACTTTTTTTAAATAGTTCCGACCATTTTAGCCATAAAAAATACACTCAAAATAATTTGAAAAACCGTAAAGTATAAAATTTTTCAAAATGCCAGAAAATCAAAAAATGTTGAGAGTTCTCTTCGCATGCAGTCGAGTTCTATAGTTCCTCATACTTTTTTTAAATAGTTCCGACCATTTTAGCCATAAAAAATACACTCAAAATAATTTGAAAAACCGTAAATCAAATTTTTTTCAAAATGCTAGAAAATCAAAAAATTTTGAGAGTTCTCTTCGCATGCAGTCGAGTTCTATAGTTCCTCATACTTTTTTTAAATAGTTCCGACCATTTTAGCCATAAAAAATACACTCAAAATAATTTGAAAAACCGTAAAGTATAAAATTTTTCAAAATGCCAGAAAATCAAAAAATGTTGAGAGTTCTCTTCGCATGCAGTCGAGTTCTATAGTTCCTCATACTTTTTTTAAATAGTTCCGACCATTTTAGCCATAAAAAATACACTCAAAATAATTTGAAAAACCGTAAATCATAAAATTTTTCAAAATGCCAGAAAATCAAAAAATGTTGAGAGTTCTCTTCGCATGCAGTCGAGTTCCATAGTTCCTCATACTTTTTTTAAATAGTTCCGACCATTTTAGCCATAAAAAATACACTCAAAATAATTTGAAAAACCGTAAAGTATAAAATTTTTCAAAATGCCAGAAAATCAAAAAATGTTGAGAGTTCTCTTCGCATGCAGTCGAGTTCTATAGTTCCTCATACTTTTTTTAAATAGTTCCGACCATTTTAGCCATAAAAAATACACTCAAAATAATTTGAAAAACCGTAAAGTATAAAATTTTTCAAAATGCCAGAAAATCAAAAAATTTTGAGAGTTCTCTTCGCATGCAGTCGAGTTCTATAGTTCCTCATACTTTTTTTAAATAGTTCCGACCATTTTAGCCATAAAAAATACACTCAAAATAATTTGAAAAACCGTAAATCAAATTTTTTTCAAAATGCTAGAAAATCAAAAAATTTTGAGAGTTCTCTTCGCATGCAGTCGAGTTCTATAGTTCCTCATACTTTTTTTAAATAGTTCCGACCATTTTAGCCATAAAAAATACACTCAAAATAATTTGAAAAACCGTAAAGTATAAAATTTTTCAAAATGCCAGAAAATCAAAAAATGTTGAGAGTTCTCTTCGCATGCAGTCGAGTTCTATAGTTCCTCATACTTTTTTTAAATAGTTCCGACCATTTTAGCCATAAAAAATACACTCAAAATAATTTGAAAAACCGTAAATCAAATTTTTTTCAAAATGCTAGAAAATCAAAAAATTTTGAGAGTTCTCTTCGCATGCAGTCGAGTTCTATAGTTCCTCATACTTTTTTTAAATAGTTCCGACCATTTTAGCCATAAAAAATACACTCAAAATAATTTGAAAAACCGTAAAGTATAAAATTTTTCAAAATGCCAGAAAATCAAAAAATGTTGAGAGTTCTCTTCGCATGCAGTCGAGTTCTATAGTTCCTCATACTTTTTTTAAATAGTTCCGACCATTTTAGCCATAAAAAATACACTCAAAATAATTTGAAAAACCGTAAATCATAAAATTTTTCAAAATGCCAGAAAATCAAAAAATGTTGAGAGTTCTCTTCGCATGCAGTCGAGTTCCATAGTTCCTCATACTTTTTTTAAATAGTTCCGACCATTTTAGCCATAAAAAATACACTCAAAATAATTTGAAAAACCGTAAAGTATAAAATTTTTCAAAATGCCAGAAAATCAAAAAATGTTGAGAGTTCTCTTCGCATGCAGTCGAGTTCTATAGTTCCTCATACTTTTTTTAAATAGTTCCGACCATTTTAGCCATAAAAAATACACTCAAAATAATTTGAAAAACCGTAAAGTATAAAATTTTTCAAAATGCCAGAAAATCAAAAAATTTTGAGAGTTCTCTTCGCATGCAGTCGAGTTCTATAGTTCCTCATACTTTTTTTAAATAGTTCCGACCATTTTAGCCATAAAAAATACACTCAAAATAATTTGAAAAACCGTAAATCAAATTTTTTTCAAAATGCTAGAAAATCAAAAAATTTTGAGAGTTCTCTTCGCATGCAGTCGAGTTCTATAGTTCCTCATACTTTTTTTAAATAGTTCCGACCATTTTAGCCATAAAAAATACACTCAAAATAATTTGAAAAACCGTAAAGTATAAAATTTTTCAAAATGCCAGAAAATCAAAAAATGTTGAGAGTTCTCTTCGCATGCAGTCGAGTTCTATAGTTCCTCATACTTTTTTTAAATAGTTCCGACCATTTTAGCCATAAAAAATACACTCAAAATAATTTGAAAAACCGTAAATCATAAAATTTTTCAAAATGCCAGAAAATCAAAAAATGTTGAGAGTTCTCTTCGCATGCAGTCGAGTTCCATAGTTCCTCATACTTTTTTTAAATAGTTCCGACCATTTGAGCCATAAAAAATACACTCAAAGTAATTTGAAAAACCGTAAATCATAAAATTTTTCAAAATACCAGAAAATCAAAAAATTTTGAGAGTTCTCTTCGCATGCAGTCGCGTTCTATAGTTCCTCATACTTTTTTTAAATAGTTCCGACCATTTTAGCCATAAAAAATACACTCAAAATAATTTGAAAAACCGTAAATCAAAAAAAATTTCAAAACTCCAGAAAATCAAAAAAATTTGAGAGTTCTCTTCGCATGCAGTCGAGTTCTATAGTTCCTCAATTTTATGATTTACGGTTTTTCAAATTATTTTGAGTGTATTTTTTATGGCTAAAATGGTCGGAACTATTTAAAAAAAGTATGAGGAACTATGGAACTCGACTGCATGCGAAGAGAACTCTCAACATTTTTTGATTTTCTGGCATTTTGAAAAATTTTATGATTTACGGTTTTTCAAATTATTTTGAGTGCATTTTTTATGGCTAAAATGGTCGGAACTATTTAAAAAAAGTATGAGGAACTATAGAACTCGACTGCATGCGAAGAGAACTCTCAACATTTTTTGATTTTCTGACATTTTGAAAAATTTTATGATTTACGGTTTTTCAAATTATTTTGAGTGTATTTTTTATGGCTAAAATGGTCGGAACTATTTAAAAAAAGTATGAGGAACTATAGAACTCGACTGCATGCGAAGAGAACTCTCAACATTTTTTGATTTTCTGGAGTTTTGAAAATTTTATGATTTACGGTTTTTCAAATTATTTTGAATGTATTTTTTATGGCTAAAATGGTCGGAACTATTTAAAAAAAGTATGAGGAACTATAGAATTCGACTGCATGCGAAGAGAACTCTCAAAATTTTTTGATTTTCTGGAGGGTTGAAATTTTTTTTGATTTACGGTTTTTCAAATTATTTTGAGTGTATTTTTTATGGCTAAAATGGTCGGAACTATTTAAAAAAAGTATGAGGAACTATAGAACTCGACTGCATGCGAAGAGAACTCTCAACATTTTGTGATTTTCTGGAGTTTTGAAAATTTTATGATTTACGGTTTTTCAAATTATTTTGAATGTATTTTTTATGGCTAAAATGGTCGGAACTATTTAAAAAAAGTATGAGGAACTATAGAACTCGACTGCATGCGAAGAGAACTCTCAAATTTTTTTGATTTTCTAGCATTTTGAAAAAAATTTGATTTACGGTTTTTCAAATTATTTTGAGTGTATTTTTTATGGCTAAAATGGTCGGAACTATTTAAAAAAAGTATGAGGAACTATGGAACTCGACTGCATGCGAAGAGAACTCTCAACATTTTTTGATTTTCTGGCATTTTGAAAAATTTTATGATTTACGGTTTTTCAAATTATTTTGAGTGCATTTTTTATGGCTAAAATGGTCGGAACTATTTAAAAAAAGTATGAGGAACTATAGAACTCGACTGCATGCGAAGAGAACTCTCAACATTTTTTGATTTTCTGACATTTTGAAAAATTTTATGATTTACGGTTTTTCAAATTATTTTGAGTGTATTTTTTATGGCTAAAATGGTCGGAACTATTAAAAAAAAGTATGAGGAACTATAGAACTCGACTGCATGCGAAGAGAACTCTCAAAATTTTTTGATTTTCTGGAGTTTTGAAAATTTTATGATTTACGGTTTTTCAAATTATTTTGAATGTATTTTTTATGGCTAAAATGGTCGGAACTATTTAAAAAAAGTATGAGGAACTATAGAACTCGACTGCATGCGAAGAGAACTCTCAAATTTTTTTGATTTTCTGGAGTTTTGAAATTTTTTTTGATTTACGGTTTTTCAAATTATTTTGAGTGTATTTTTTATGGCTAAAATGGTCGGAACTATTTAAAAAAAGTATGAGGAACTATAGAACGCGACTGCATGCGAAGAGAACTCTCAACATTTTTTGATTTTCTGGCATTTTGAACAATTTTATGATTTACGGTTTTTCAAATTATTTTGAGTGTATTTTTTATGGCTAAAATGGTCGGAACTATTTAAAAAAAGTATGAGGAACTATAGAACTCGACTGCATGCGAAGAGAACTCTCAAAATTTTGTTGTTTTTTTCTGTTTGGTACGTTTTTTTGATGTATCATTTAATGATTAATAATATTTTTCAGTGTATTTTTTTTTGGCTAAAATGGTCGGAACTATTGAAAAAAAGTATGAGGAACTATAGAACTCGACTGCATGCGAAGAGAACTCTAAAAATTTTTTGATTTTCTGGAAAATGATATGCTACCGGAAGTTAGCAGATCATTTTTTTAAGTGTATTTTTTTGGGCTCAAATGGGCAGAACTATTAAAAAAAAGTATGAGGAACTATAGAACTCACCTGCATGCGAAGAGAACTCACCTTTTTTGTTGATCTTCTAGGAATTGATATGCTAAGTTCACAGACACGACAAAGCTTACCAATAACAGGCCCTCAAAACGTTGGCTGTTAATGATTTAACAAGATTTTCAAATTCGGAATATTTAGCTCTATAAAGGTATTTAATAAAGGTATTGTAATTATAATAGCGTCGTTAGCTCGTCTGGTTAGTACGTTGGACTACGTGCGAAAAGTCGCTGGTGCGTTCGACTACGAGCCGAAAGGTTCCCCGCACAGTGTGCCCAACCGCTCTTAAATCGGGCGAAAATCAGTATTTTCGGAACCACTGAACCGATTTTAAAAATTTAAAAAGTGTTGTACAGAAAATACTTGAGAGAACTTAATTTTTAAAGTTTGTATCTTTAACGGTTGTGGAGATAAAAATCAGTAAAGTTGACATTTTTTTCATGAAAAATCTTTCAAAAATTGTAAAAAATCGAAAAGTTATCAGATTTTTAAAATTCTTTTGTTTATGAAAAGCTTACATTGAAATCTACATGGTCTTACATGAAAAAATAAATTGATTGGTTTTAAAGATATAGACTGGACAATGACTTTTATTAAAAAGTCATTGTCCAGAAGGAAGCATCTCCGGTATGGAAAAGTATATATATTCTTGATCAGCATGACCTCCTGAGTCGATTTAGCGATGTCCGTCTGTCCGTCTGTCCGTCTGTCTGTCCGTCCGTCTGTCTGTCTGTCTGTCTGTCCGTCTGTCTGTTGAAATCCCTACTACTTTTAAAATAGAAGAGCTAGATAAATGAAACTTATAACTTAGATTACTAATATACCTACGCTGTATGTGCGAAAATCGAGATCGGTCCATTGTGGCCTATGATCCGACCACTTATGTTCAAATACCTCGTATAAAATGTACATATAAAGATCAATTTTTATGTATACGTGCTTAGGTAAACTTTTTTGGTCAAATATATATTGATATCATGCTCAAATATATTATAATAATGTTTTCCGGCAAAAAGACTTGTGGTTCACAAAAAAAAAAAAAACGAAATTCGGTACACCTACCCATTTGTAAATATGGGTATCAAATGAATGGAAATTCTTCAGCAATTGAATGTTTGTAGTTATTTTCAGGATTCGTATACCCTGGTGACCTATATATCACTTTGAATGGTAACCACACATATGTGTAGGGTATTTATAGTCGGCTTAGACCGACTATAATTTTGATAATCCTAACTATCATAATTACACCTACTTTAAAATTTCCCATGTGATCTAACCTTCCCAACTGGTTTTCTTTTGTAACATGTACTTTTGTTATATTTTTTTGATAGATACCATAACTGAGAATCATTTAAATGATACAACTTACTCAAAATATATTTAACCAATTTCAAGTTTTTAATTTTTTTTTTATACTTTGATCCCCTGCAGAAAAGTTTTCAAAGTCCATTCGAGCTGTGCGTATTATATATGTACTTAAGTAACGATGCCTTCATATTTACTCTCGGAGGTTTTCCATTATCTGCCAAGAGGTAACGTTGTATAAAAAAAAAACTAATTTTTTTGTATATTGCAATCCAGTGCAATAATAAACTATATGGTTGTGACATGATCTCGCCAATTGTTATAGATAGTTGTCGTATTCAAAGTATAGTATTTTCAAATTTATTTCATCAATATAAGGTCACTTTATATATATGTAGTAGATGTAATATTGTTATAAAATGATTGTCTCTCTGAAAAAACCTAATTTTTGTTTGATAAGAACCATTTTATGGTTACGAAAAATATTTCCGCGATTAAAATATGGTAAAAACCAATCATAACATGATACTAACTATCATTTAGTTATCGTAATAGAGTGAACAATCGAAATATGGTAGACAAAAAATATGTAATGGTTACGGCTTATTGCCACGAACATAAATATGGTCAATACCAATCATACTATACTATTAACAATCATTGACTAATCATAATATTGTAATTTATAATTTACAAATCATACAATGCTGCTTAGATGACATTTTATTTGCATCACTTTTGTGTTGCTTTTGTCGGTAAGTAGACAATGTTTTTTGTCGTGATGAAATTTCATTAAATACTTGGAGGTATTTCATACAAATGTGCTTAAAACATTTCAGTGATTATACAATTCAATTATCAATCGTATACAATCATGTCATGCTCGTGTTTTCAACTATTAACAGGTTGAAGTGCTTTCAGGAAAAGTTCTAGAACAAATTTCAAAGATCACGTTATAATCGCGCTTTCAACTTTTAAATGGTTGAATATTTCAGTGATCTGACATGTTTGCAGTCAATGTTTGTCTCAATATGTCGCAATCACGTTGTGATATTTTTTTTTGCCAATGTAAATACCTAAATTAAACAAAATATTAAATAAAATATTTATTTACAGTTTTTACAGGAATGTAGGGATCATATAAGTAATCATAATACAATCACTGATCACTAAGAACCATAGTATGATTGTGTGAAATCGTGATCATGATCATATGATTGTGTGGAATCATAATTTATGAATACCAAAGCACCAATCATACTATGATGCCCACCAAATATGATCACCACAACCGTGTTTTTTTTCTCTGGGTTTGAGTTTATATTTAATATGTTTATTTCATGGACCTATATAATAATCTGAAAAATTCCAAAAACTCCTTGTTTTGCGGAAACTAGAACTAGTCAAGGTAATATTAATTAAATGTCTATGCATTTTAATTGCTATAAGATTTCTTAGTACTGCTGATGATGAGGATGATGACGCTGATGTGGAACGGACGACTAGTACACTCACATCCTTGGACATCCTGCGACGTCGTTAATTGCCACTCGACTCTCGTCGAACATCCTTCAACCCCCGAAAAGAAAATCTTTTAACATTGAGCACATGTGCCGGGCGTCTGGCGCTTTCAATGTCGCCCAAGCAACTCGAAGAGCTGGGTGGCACAAAGTGAGTGGTCGTCGATGTCAAGCATACGGTGGGGTATCTAGAACCACTAAGTGGCTCCACATTACGCTCCACCCAAAACCCATTTGATTTAACTAAATTATTAGCGACAACAAACGCCATGCCATCCAACAACGATTGACAGCAGCGCCAACTATAACATTTGTTGTTGGCATTCAAGGTCGTGTCCTTGAGAAAAGGATACACATACTACATATATAAAATATAAACAGAAATAAAAACAAAAAACACGTCTAAAATATAGATGAAAACAAATGAAAAAAAAATAAATCGCAATAACAAAATAAAATTAAAATTATGCAAACGTTGTCGGCGAAAATCGAGGAGTGGCTCCGGTCACGAGTCGTCGCGTCGCTTTTGCGTTGTTCGTTTCACATGAGGTTCGTTTGCAATGGGCTCTGCAGTATATGTGATGTGGTGGTTGTTGTGATTGTTATTTCGTGCTTTTGTCTGATGCTGTAACACGCGTCGAGTCGCTACGCCACACCTCACCACTCCACACTTCTAACGACAGCGGTTGCTGCTGCACTCGTACTCCTAATAACAGACCAGGACACAGCAGGAAGTCCTTGGAAGTCTGCCCTCCATTGAGTGAATTCGTCGCACGCATTTGTGCATCATACATGAAAAATATATTTCATATTATTTTTGATTTTTTATATATCCGATGTCCACGGTACAGTTCTGACAAATCGATAGCATCCAGGATATGCGGCGGCAGCTTCGCCCGGGTTGTTCTGACTTTTTGCAAACACATCACATCTGGCTTTAACATGTTTGAAGCGCACTGAAACTTCTTTCTATACGCAGAAAAAAGAATGTTTATGATCGACTTTTTGCAAGTATATTAAAAATAAAATGTAAACATACCGTAAGCATAAATATACTTGCAGAAAAATACTTAATATTTACTTAAATAAGTCAAATACTGTATCAAATAAATACCGGGCATATAAAAATAATCAATTCAAAAATTTGTTGCGCCAACCAACTTTTCCCATGCAATTCATTCGGTTTTCTCAACCGCTTATAACCGACTATAGTGGGTTGTTATTGTCAAAACTAAAAAAGTTGTAGTTTGTACTGCAGCCAATTTCGATTTTAGAACTTATTTATAACCGTTTATAGTGTGTATATTAGACTGATTCAAAAACCAAAAATCATAAAATGTTTCGCTTCGCGTCGACTTTCTGAAACTAGGACCTCTAAAACCGAAAAGAAGCTTTTAAAACCAAAAAAAAGTGATCCTGTGATGTTGCGCATAGAGCTTAAAGGACATTTTTGAACTTTTAACGACTATTTTCAATAACTTTATTATTACTTCAAGCGTAAAAAGATATCACACAATTTTCTTTTTTTATTTAATTTAAAAACTCTTATTGAAATAGTGGTTTTTAAATTGTAAATTTTTAGTTAACCGTTACAGTTTCCTGGCTTGCCAAACTCGTAAAATGTAGACTTTTTTAATTATAGTAAGTTTATCGGTCGAAATTTTTCTAATTTTATTCTAACGAGTTTGGGATAACATTTATGTATTATTGCACATACAATTATCTTTAAAATGATATGTCACTCTCATATTTTTAGATATCGTATTATTAGTAAATAGTAAAGGTATTTGAATTGAAATCAAAAAATAAAATTATATAAAGTGTTAATTTTTGGATCAATTTATTTTGATCTTAAAAATACTCGGGAGGGATATCTGAAACATTGTCTTGAATAATTTGGGATGTGCATCAATTTTTGGATTGAAAGAGTTTTAGGCAGCAGTGCAGAATTTTGCTATTACCTATAAAACGATATCTCAAAATATAAGTGTGATATATCATTTTAAAGATAATTGTATGTGCGTATTATTGCACAAATATTATCCCAAACTCGTCGGAATAAAATTAGAAAAATGTCGACCATTAAAATTACTATAGTAAAAAAAGTCTACATTTTACGTGTTTGGCAAGCCATGAAACTATAACGGTTAACTAAAAATTTATATTTTCAGTAAGAGATTTTAAATTAAATAAAAAAAGAGTAATAATAATTTTATTTAAAATAGTCGTTAAAAGTTTAAAAATTTCCTTTATACTCTTTGCGCAACATAACAGGCACTTTTTTTTGGTTTAAAAGCTTCTTTTCAGTTTTTGAGGTCCTAGTTTCAGAAAGTCGACGCGAAGCCAAAGATAAAATAGTTCTAGATTTTTCATACAAATTTGAATCAGTCTAGTGTATATACTAATATTTCATGTGGGTTAGCCACAAAATTCTGTTTTACAAAATTCTGTCTGACAAAAATTCTGTTTTTTTTCCAATAAAAAAAAAATCTGTCTGACTAAAATTCTGTTCTCCAAAATTCTGTTTTTCTAAAATTCTGTCTTACAAAATTCTGTTTTTAATAAAATTCTGTCTATAAAAATTCTGTTTTTTTGAAATTTGTTATTGTTCGTGAGATATGAAAAAAATAAAATTGTTCTGAATATAAATTCATATATTTACCGCTTATTAAAGAATTCCCTTTCACTTAAAACTCTCCATTTCTTTATGATAATATTACGTTAAATTATTTATTAAAATTAAAGCAATGTTTATTATGAAGAAAAAATATTACATATACACTGAAAAAATTATAGGTTGTTAAAAACAAATACCTTTAGCTGTTGAAATACTGTTATATGGAAATTTTTGCCACGACAATAATAATCTTCAATCGATAATGTATTCTTCCCTCTAATATATTTTTCAATTTTGAAACAAAAGTGTCACTTTTCAAGCAACAATGACATCACTGTTGAATTCATTTTAATAAGAATTATTTAATGCTTATGAAACATCTATCATCTTTAAAAAAAGTCTATGAACAGTTTTGCACTGTTAAGGTATGTGTTTGGTATGATATTCATTCCTTATTCAATATGTAATAAATAATTTAACAGCTTAATTTTTAAAATCGATCTAAAAGCAATTCATATCAGTGAAAAATATATTAATTTAACAGAAAACCAGTTGGGAAGGTTAGATCACATGGGAAATTTTAATGTAGGGACATTTTATAGTAAATGTTATTATAATAGTTAGGATTATCAAAATTATAGTCGGTCTAAGCCGACTATAAATACCCTACACATGTGTGGTTACCATTCAAAGTTGTATATAGGTCACCAAGGTATACGAATCCTGAAAATAACTACAAACTTTCAATCGCTGAAGAATTTCCATTCATTTGACACCCATTACAAATGGCTAGGTGCACCGAATTTCGATTTGGGAACCGCAAGTCGTTTCGCGGGAGAACATTATTTTCATGTATATTTTAGCATGAAGTCAATATATATTTGACCAAAAAAAGTTTACCTGAACACGTATACAGTAAAATTCACCAGTAGATGTGTTTTATATGATAAATTTGAACATAAGTGGTCGGTTCACAGGTCATAATGGACTGATCATGCCCATTTTTATTGACAGACAGCGTAGATATATAAGTAATCTAAATTAGGAGTTCCATTTTTTTAGCTCTTCTAGTTTTTCTGTAATCGTGATTTCAACAGACAGACAGACAGACAGACAGAGAGACGGACAGTCAATCGGACAGACAAACGGACAGACAGACGGACAGACAGACGGACAAACAGACGGACATCGCTAAATCGACTCAGGAGGTCATGCTGATCAAGAATATATATACTTTTCCATACCGGAGATACTTCCTTCTGGGTGTTACAAACGGCGTACCAAACTGCGTACCTTTCACTCTTAGTGTAGGGTATAAAAATAAAATGAAAATTAAAAAAAAAAACACAAATTAGTTAAAAAAAACAATTAAATCACAAAATTTTGACAGATAATTTGTTACACAGACTTATGTTAGCTTTACATGATACTTTTAACCAAGGATAGAAACAGTAACCGTAACCCATTTAAAACCGAATCCGTAACCGAAACCGTTATACGAAAATCAAAAATAAACTGATATGCAAAACCGATATAAACGGTTTCGGTTTTATACCGGTTTTTAAAAAATTATGAGAAAAAAAAAATATTTTATATTGCTTTAAAATACAAGACGTGCTTAAATGTCATTTAAACCGGGAGTCCTGAAACAATTACATTGTATATAAAAACAGTTTGTTAATACATGTTGATTTTTTAAGAACAATATTTCCCAGAACGACGGACTTTGGTCTGAACTTAGTTTTGCTACACACAAAAAAAATATCGTTCCCTGTAAACACTTTCTCAAACACTTAAGTGTTTGCAAGCTCATTTATAGGAAATAATCGAAGTGTTTCTCACAAATGATCAGTAGTGTTTCCCACAAATAATTGTAGTGTTTCCCACAAACACGAATAGTGTTTCCCACAAATATTTGAAGTGTTTCCCACAAACACGAATAGTGTTTCCCACAAACACGAATAGTGTTTCCCACAAACACGAATAGCGTTTCCCACAAACACGAAAAGTGTTTCCCACAAATAATTGTAGTGTTTCCCACAAACACGAATAGTGTTTCCCACAAACACGAAAAGTGTTTCCCACAAATATTTGAAGTGTTTCCCACAAATATTTCAAAATTTGGTAGTGTTTCCCAAAAAGACTTGAAGTGTTTCCGGCAAATATTTGTACTGTTCGGAAAATTCAGTTAAAGCAAAAGGTTTTTTTTTTATTGCGGCAGCCACTCAATTACGCAACATGTCGAATAATGCAGAATTCCAGGGTAGATTATTCGACAAGTCGCGTAAACGAACGTCTGGCGAAAATAAACCTTTTATTGATGGACACTAAGGAAACACTACAACACATCGATGCATTATGCCTGGGACCAGGTGTCTCATACATTGGACGCGTCTTAAAAAGTCATCTAAACTGACTGGGTTTTCGTCAGATGATTTGCACAGAATTGCGGCAGTTTTCTGCATTATCTGTTTTGGATGATGTGAAGACCGATTATGATGAATTGATGGCAGTGGCTATAGATGATAATAATTAGCTTCAGATGTCGCACAATAAGAAAATGTTGCTTCTTATTTGACAAAAGAAGCATTCGTGCAAGTGTTGCATGACACGGATAAGTTCAATTGTTCAAGTGATGCATGTTTTGTGACAAGCTGTACGATTTTTGGGGCAAACACTTTTAATGTAGCATTTTTTCCGAGAAGCTATTAGTATTTAGGGCAAACACTTTTAAAATAGATTGCGTTCTGGGAAACATTTAGTGTTTGTCCCAAAGAAATGTCATGTACTTATTACTTATCTTAAACACTTTCATTATTTACTGGTAACAAATGAGTGTTTGGGAGTAATAATTAAAGTTACTTTTATAGAGTGTTCTTGGTAAACATTTTAAATGTTTTTAAGAAATTAAATATTGTTTTGTTCAAGCACTAGAATTGTGTAATTGTTTGCAATAAGCCATTATAATTTACGACTAACAATAAGTATGTCTGCCACCCAATATGTATTTACCAGAAATAACCGATAGCTTCCCACAAGTACTTTATGAACATTCCTTTTTTAGAGTGTATTGTTTACTTCGATCACTTGTATAGCGGTAATTCGACAAAAAACACACGCAACTCCAAGAATAAAATGAACAAATCTATTTGTTTCTTCTGTTTCGAAGTTGCACAAACTAACATTTCGGTAGTAGTAAAATATAATAAAAACACTAAAACGTTGACTCAATTAACCTCATGACAAAAGAGGATTTTCTGTGTGTATGCAAAGGAATTAAATTATACAGAATTATAATAAATTTTGAACAATATGGCTCATAACTATAGTCAAAATGAAGCTGAAGCTTAAATTTTATTACGACGTTTTTGAAAATGTAAAAAAAAATGTTGTACAATAAAATAAACTCCATTTTAAAATTATCTATAGTACCTTTAAAATTAAATAAATAACATTGTTTATATTCTTGAATTTTAAATTCAAAATGCCATTAAAAGTATAAACAAAGTTTCCTCCTCTAGTACGCTATATCAAAACCACATTCAATGGCGAAATGTGACAACGTACTGCGGTGTACAGTTCATAAGGCGAAGTTGCCAAATTTCTTCATAACAAAATATTGCCGAGACGCATATATAAACCGGTGTGTATCTGTTGCTGCTACGATATACAATAGATTTTGTTAACAGCAAAACCCGGATTAAATGCGGACATGCGCACTCTGCAAACCACCCTTGTAAAGCGAAGGTCTGTTTCGTTTTGCGAGGACTCGGCTATAACTACGACTGGGCTAAATGGGAGTTTTAAAGTGGCGGAGTGCGGATGTTGTTACGAACGGAAGCAGTTACCAGAGGAAACAGCAACGTGACAAGAAAATTGTCGCGTGCGCAAGTGAGGCAGCAAAAGCAAATACTGATTGCTGCTGGCCACCCATATCCAGGGATACGGGCGCAAAACAATCCGACCGAGCAATATTATTATTGCGTCGCAATATTCCAAATACGTATATTTCACTGATGTAACATTTTGTTGCTGCTGTATTACGAAATAAATGAATGAAAATGTGTTGCCAGAAAAATTAAAGTAGTCACGTTGTTGGGTGGTGGAAGGTTATTGGGTGCATTATCAAGGAACAAGCATGAAATGGCAGACAGACAGATGAAAAGTTTGGAATGATATCGGCGAAATGATTGTTTATGTCTCTGGCAGGTCTTGAACGACGGTTGAAGAGATGAATTTACGGATATTTTCTGTTTAACCCGTATGTAATAAGTAGGACTAACCTAAATGTTGTAAAATTTACTTTATATCGAAAATACAAAAATTTGAGAAGAACCGACTTCGTTCAATAGAAAAGTTATAAAAATAAAATTCTAAAAATGCAAAAAAAAGATAGATATAAAATTTAAATGCGATTTAGATTATGTCGAAATCATTACGTAAAGAAATTAAATGTATAGCAATTGTTTTAAAAAATTCCTGGTTCCGAACAAATCTTTCCTCATCTTTTTGCCAGAAAAAAGCAATACGGAGCACTAAAGACCTCAAATTACTTGGTCTGGCAAAAACAAGTAAGTTAACTTGGCCCTGCAAAGTGCCCATCCTAGGGTGAATAATTTCAGAGGATGAATTGTCTGAAAACGACGAAGAATTGAATCGGGGAAGAGAATTCCATGAAATAATTGTCTCGGAAAAGAAAGCGTTGGAAAAAACTTTTTGCGAGAAAATATTATCTGAGAAATATTATTCGACTTCAAAGTTACCAAAGGCAGGGGAACATTGTCGCGGGGATGAATTGATTCGTTGAAGAGACATTCAAAAAATAACAGTCTCGCCAAAGATACGTAGGAAAAAATTGACTCGGGAGAAATAAATCCAGGAAAGAATTGTCTCGGAAAAAAATTATGCAAAGAAAAATTGTCTGGGAAGAATTGTCTTAGTTCTTGCCTGGAAAATATATCCTCGTCTCGGAAAAGAAACTGTGCGAAAAAAACTGTTTGGGGAGAATTGTCCGATACCAAAATATCCAACACGCACGGTGAACAAAATTATGAAGTTTTTGAACTAAATGATATTTTTTTTCATTTCATTTTAAATTTTTTTAACTTTAATATAAATTCTGTGGTAATATGAATTAACAGCATAACTCGAGATGTGTTCAAATTGAGTTATTAATACCATCGTAATCCTGATATACGATTTCATTTTGTGTTCAATTTTAATACTGATCCTTCTTATCGTTGCTGAGATACAAGATAAAAATCTAAAAGCATGCATATCTACTTGTTATTAATATTATTTAAGTTTTTCATAAATTTGCAAATATAATTTTTAAAATATTTTTAAAAATAATTTTCGAAATCAGTTGTAAAACTTAAAAATGCTCTCCTGAAATGTTCAAAAAATAGATTTATGCTTTTATTTCATATTGCCACAAAATTAAAGACCCACTAAGAATAATCTGAAACCATTAAATACCAAAATTCTATTAATTCATCCACATTTCGTAAAATTTCACGTCAAAAATTTCAATTTGTTATGTCAAATTAATAATTTTATACCAATTAAACCTAGAGATGTCCTACATTCGCACTAACTTTTTTCTGATCTTGTGATCAATGTGATAAAAAATAAAAAAAATATCATTCCGATATCGTTCCCGGATTAAAAGAAATTACATGGCTAAAATTACCATTTTTATTTTAATTTCATACATTTGATTATATCGTTGTAAATTTATTCGAAGGACTGCAAACGATATCCTTTGTTCGCACTAACTTTTTTCTAATTACAATGAATGTGGTAAAAAATAAAAAAAATATCATCCCGATATCGTTGCCGGATTTAAAGAAATAACATGGCAAACATTATCATTTTTCATACTTGTGATTTATTTGTAAATTTATGCCAAGGACTGCAAACGATATCCTTTGTTTGCACTTACTTTTTTCTAATCACAATCAATGTGGTAAAAAATAAAAATAATTATTCTTATATCGTTCCCGGATTATTAGAAATTACATGGCAAAAATTACCATTTTATTTTCTAATTTCCTACATAGTGCCTTTTTTTGTAAATTTATTTCAAGGACTGCAAGCAATATCCTTCACTAACACTAACTTATTTCAGATCACTATCAATGTGGAAAAAAATAAAAAGCAAATAAGACCGATATCGGCTCCAAATTTTAAAAAATCAAATGTCAAAAATATCCACAAATTCTCGAAGTTTAAATATTTTTACATACTTTTTGTGAATCAATAGAAGACATTTTGTAAAGCAATAACTATACCTTTATTTTTTTTTATTAAGTAAAAAAAAAATCAACGAAAGTGCCTTTTGTTCACTGTGATATACGATTTCACTCTTAGTGTAGGGTTTAAAAATATTAAATTATTCATACTATATTTTAACATTTTTTTATTCAATTGAACAGGGTGTCGCAATGTGAAAAAAGTAGAATTTTCGGTGGAAATGCTAATATAATTTTAATTTAATTTAAGTTTTACCAAATTCCAATTCCTAAGAATATTAAATTATTTATACTACATTTTAATAACTTTTTAATTATATTACTGTTTATTTAACTTTTATTAAAATAGTATAAAATACATTTGGATTTTTTATTTAAAGCATTTTGTTGGTATAAATCATTATTATTTTCTTTGAAATGAACAATTGATTGAAACCACTCTGAAAAAAAAATACCATACAAATTGGTCAATAGGAATATACTCAAAAGCAATTTAATAGTATTTTGTATTTTATAGTATTTACCAATTAAAAAATATATATAAATCCTATTCACCAATTTTAAAAATTATTATGATATTTTTATAAAGAGCATTATTTTTTAGCACGAATATTTTTCAATAGCTTCAAAATCTCAATCTGAAAATCAAGTCTTTGATCCATGCTCATGCTGCGTACCACGGGACGTATCGAGTCAAAGAACGACTGATCCGGATCGGACATGGCAAGCGTCTCTTTGGCGACAAAACAGCTGGCGGCAGCGTTTGTCGTCGAAGTCGCCTCCTCTGGCGCATTTGCTAAATCAGTTACATCAAAACTGGCATCCTGTGTCGCTTCGATTTGACGCTGTGCGGTAGCGACAGCGGTGGTGCTGACGTTTGCGGCGGCACCATTCTCAAGTTCACTATTTGAGGCGGCAGGCGACGCTGATTTTTGGCGTTTTCTTTGCGATCGAGTATTGTTGCTGCTGTTGCTTTTACGCTTGGAGACGCGTTTTAACGGTAGGATTACAGCAACATCACCACCAGTTTCCATTTTTATAAATTCTTCTTCTGCCGCTGTTTCCTCTTCATCGTCGTCCTCTTCCTCGCCATCCTGCTCCTCGGCGTCCATGGTGGTGTTTCCAGCGTCGCCGACATCGACGTCAGCCTCATATTCCTCGTTCTTGAGCAAGAAACTCATCTCTTTCTCGTAAATGTAGGAGCGCGCATTTTCGTCGTCCTCCTTCTTGACGGGATTGCGACGGCGCGCACGAAAATAGCTGTCGCGTGTGTTCTTCCAGCGCTTGGTGAGGAAAACAACTGCAAAGAGAAGATTTTTTTTTCATTATTAATTGAAATTTTTAATTAAATTTAATTTATTGGCATTAAAAATTTATAAAAATTGCAATATTTACCTGTTTTCTGCCGCTCCTGCTCCGACATATCATTGAATTTGTTGTACAAACGGCGCCCCACATCTTGCCAGGCCCTCTCACGCCTATCGCGATTGTGGTAATCGGTGTGCTGTCGCTCCCAGAGCTGTGGATGCGAGTGCACTGCATCAATGAAATCGTACACCGAGTAGCGCGCAGTACGATCAACACGCGACTTGGTCGATTTGCTTTTTCCCATTTTTGTTTTCGCTTAACCGTTTTTTTTTTCTTCTATCCACTTTAATTATAAACAAAACAAACAAACGCGACACAACCGCCTATCGCCAGTCGTAAACATGAACTGCCGCACACAGTCAATGGCGGCGCTGAAATTGAACGAACAGCACACGCAAACTGAACGAAGCTGAATGTCGCGTCAAAATGCAGCATGGTCGCAAATTGGAGAGCAGAGTGTGTGTGACAGGGACAGACACAGAATGCAGCCAGTGTGAAAGGGAGAAAGAGATGTGCAGACAGGTAGCAACCGAATCGCGTAGCCGTTTCTTTGAATTCGTCAACAACGACACGCGATTCTGCAGCGGTGACCAAACAGATGTGGCCAGAATTTGAATCCTTCTGTGAAATGCGCAACAGGCAGAGGCGGCATATTAAACTCGAAAGCATGTATAATTTTCAGATTATTATGTTGGGATTTTCGAATACACATTAAGTAGGTAGCTTTGTACCATTGCATGCCATTTTAAAGAATTACACTACTAAACTAAAACGAGAAAAAACGTTGCCATGGATATCCTATAGATCTATTTTATTCGAAAAATGCTGATTTTGATTATATACTCTGTTTTTTCTACTACATAAAGATTTTAAGAAAATGTCAATCGAAATATTAGAGCCTTTTTAGAATAATAAAAATACAGTCCCTTACACAACTAGTTTTTCAAAAAACAGAAAACGCAATTTTTCTGTCAATTGTCAAAACTAATTACAATATATCAACAAATACTAATATTACAATTTTAAAGATATTTGAATCTTAACTCTAAATTTTTTGATTTTTTAAGACTTTTTTTGATGTTTTTTTTCTTCATTTCTGTTATATTTCATTATTGTTATATAAAAAAATAAATTGCTGTTTTTGGTTAAAAAAAAATGACTAATACTTCATTTGAAAAGACCAATATTAAAAAAAGAAACAATTAAAAATTTATAAATTGTGCGAAACTCCACAATTTATTTTTTATATAGCAGTTTAAAGACGATACACCAAAAAAACATAACAGTCATTTTTGAAATTTTTTTTTATCATGTAATATTTTGTTTTTATTAAAAAAAATGTATAATTTTTTTATAGTTTTTTAATTGTTTTTGCCTATATCTTTGAAGCCAAATTTTTTTATTATAGCGCAAGGTTTTCTTTGTCTAATGCAGGAAAGATATTTTCATTCTTATCATTGGTAGTAATTAAAAAAAAAAAAAACAAGAACAAAACTATGAGAAAATAAAAATAGGCTATATCAAAAAAACTAGAGCCAATATAAAATAACCGATGCCATTTTCGGAATCAGCGTCACAATTTTAACTAAGAATTGATGTAACTTTCGCTGTACCAAAATAATTCTAAGACTTTATTCAAAATTGAAGTTGAGACTATGACTCGTTATTATAGGGATTATATTTCAGAAATGATACATGTGAAAGAATATAGTTATTTGGAGACACTAGCTCATTTTTAAAGACGATTTTTTTCTCCAACGACTATCATAGTTTTCTGACTTCTTCTACTGGTTCTAACTCCTTAAAGGAATTGTTATGGGAAATTGAAACCTTGGAAAGTTCCCTATAAATCGCTGCTTAGACATTTCGATACATAATGACGGAACTACCCAATATGCCACAGGGTACGCGTTTGAAAAAATAATCGTAATTGCCTTTAAGGTTTAGTGTATTTTTCAAATCAGTTTCAAACATAAAATAAGTGCTATTTTTAGCGCTTACTCTGAATTTGAAAATGATTTGATAATAACATTACCAAAAAGGGCAGTGAAAATTAGGAGCAACAATTTAGTCACGCTAAAAACTGTACGTTTTTTATGATTGCAATAGAAACCCTGACAAAAAATATAACAACGCGCGTCCAAATCTAATAGCTTACCGAAATCTATTAGTGTTTGGACTTCTGTAAATATTTAAAACAATATACCGACCGCCCCCGCAAACATTGAATAGGCTCCAGAATTATATTCGAGAGCTTGAAACATACAAGCTTAGAAAAGCACGTCTACCACATTTTGGATGCTGGCATCGATTTTCTGAAGTTGTCTTGACGCTCGGGCTTAAAGTGTACGATATTGCTTGGATGACATATTACGGGATAATGAATTGAAAAAATTCCCTTTTTGTTGGATCCCCTTTTTTTACTTATTTTGCAGGATTAAGTCAATATTTAAAAGAAAAAAGCTAAATGTAGGTTGATTTGATATCGAGTTGAAATTAAGGCTAAATCTTGATTTGAAGTAAACGTTGAAATCAATTTAAGAATTAGTGTTAATATTGATTTGAAAATAAGGGAATTTTCAGGTTAAGCTAACAGTTATTATATTATATTATGATTCTTAAATTTAGGTTAAAGGTGTTTTAAACGTTAACCTCAACTCTACGTTTTGAAAGTAATGATTGATTTCAAAGCATTCGCAAGTCAATATTAAGTGCAATGGCATATTGGGTATGTTCATTATCCTTTGAACCCTTTCGGACCCCATAGCTCATAACCCAGACGTGTAGATGTGTAAAAATCGAATTCAATAAAAAATTTATAATTTTGCCGCACAGTGTTATCGATAAATACAAAAAAAATAGAGCTATATTTTATGAAAAACGAATTATAAAAAAAAATGACAATCATCGACTATTTAAAGTCGACTATAAAATTAGAATCACATTTTTGACCAAATTCGTATAAAATAAAATATCAAAAAGCTGATATTAATTAAAATTTGAAGTTGACTTTGAACTGTCTATGATTATGCGCTAATATTTTTGTATTTATAAATTTGTGTTTAAAATTTTTTTTTTTTTAATAATAAAATAAATTTGTCAAAAAAAGAAATAATAATTCAATCAGAAAATACTCTAAACATAACTTTTAAACTGAAATTAAATGTGTTGCCGTAAACAATTTTTTTCTGGAATAAAATGTATTGTCACACACAAATCGTCGATGAAACTGCAAAACCGCCTAACCGCATGTGAAAATAACGCCTATTTTTGTGTTATAATCGGGTTTTTAATATGTTGATTGGATAAATTAGATAAATGCCATTATAAGTTAGGACATACTTAATGTTGTATGAAGTAAGTGCAGAATTGAAACTGAAAACAGTTTTGTTTCTTCTGTAAAATTCATTTTGTTAGAGGTATTCGAAAATGTAGATAGGCGGTTTTGCAGTATCGCCGACGAAAAGTTTGTACTGGAAATATTCTCATTCCTGATAGACCTGAATAGAAAAAACCTAAATTCAAAAACACCACATTTTTATAATATAGAAGAAATTTGTAATATTTTTATTTTAATTTTATTCACTTATTTAGTGTATATTTAAAAATTATATATTCATTTATATTTAAAAACAAAATTCAAAAACATTAACATTAAAATTTGCTTATATTAATAGGAATTACTTAAAATTTTATTTTAGTTATATTTAATGGATATTGAAAATTTTATATTTTTAAACATTGGAATTTATGCGCTTTTCCTTGATACGTTTCAGTATTGTCATAAGCTCTATACGAAATTCAAACTTTTCCGATTCATTCAAATCGCGCACCGAGGGACGTAACGAGTCAAAGAACGACTGATCCTCATCGTAAAACAGCTGATGATGTTGTGGGATTATTGTAGCATTGTGGTCTTTGTAGGATGAAGGCTGTAGTGTTGTGGGGGTGTCTTCGTTAAATGTTTCAATAGCATTGGCTTCAGTTTTAATAGCAGCAGCAGATGCATCAACTGTAGTTGCTTCGCTTTCGCACGCGACATTTTGAGTGATTGTGGTGTCATAAAAATCGACAGTTGGCATAATTCGCAACTGAATACCACCGTTATCTGCAGATGGATAGAGAACGTCCATGTCCTTATCATGACTGTTATTATGTTTATCATTATCAGCATTTGTTTCAATTTCCATTCGTTTGTTCGTCTTATGTGTTGACTCCGTTTTTGGCGAAGTTTTATTCAGCTTTAGCAAAAACTGCAACTGATTATCATAAATGTAGGGGTTCTTTTGCTTTCGACGACGACTGTTGAAGAAGCAGTCGCGCATGCCTTTCCAGCGTTTGATAATAGCGGACACTATATAAGAGGAAAGGGTGAAGCGGTAAAAAATTGAAACATTAAAAAATTCATTAACTGTCGCCCACAAGTTTATATTGCGACTCCCCATTCTAGATAATGGCCCCAGATGTTTTTCGTCACCCTTCAATAATTTATTTTTTTTTATTTTGAGCGACCCAATAATGTAAACTTCAGCTCCCAAAACAATTGCTTCTTACCTATGTGTTTTCTTTCTTGTTCATCGACCTGCGGAAATCTGCTGTCCAGCGTTAGCGCGATTTGCCGCCAAGCCGCCTCACGCTTGTATGCGCTGCGATAATATCTATGCTTTACGTTCCAAAGCAGCGGCTGATCGCGCACCAGAGCGATTAACTCTGGCAGCGAATAAGACTCCTTCTTTGACATTACAGAGGGGCGAAAAAATAAAATTGCAGTACAACAAACAACCACACGCTAGCACAGGCGAGCAACGACTAACGCGCAGGCAATACAAAATGTCATGCACCGAGTAGACGATATTTGATTGCACCATGCCAACTTCGTGGGAAAAATCCCAATGTGCAATCATTGCACACCTGTCAAAGGGTGGCCAACTCAGAAAACAGCTGCCATTTACAAAATGTTCAAGTTTTAAAATGTTTTTTTTAATTATTTTTCTATTATTTTTTTTTTCAACAATTCAACTAAAAAATGTTACTTCACTCATAATAATGAAGATAAACTCGAAATAGCATCAAGGAAAAAGTTTTGTTATACTCTAAGAAATCTGATTTAAGAGTAGTGAATATGCTACACTCAGAAGAAAATGTCCCATTAAGTACTTAATGATACGACCATTAATCTTATGGTTCATGAATTAATGGTTTTTCTTTTTGAATCAAAAGTTTTCTAATTAATTCCATAGTATTCGAAAAATTCAATACCATAAATCTAAATATTTCAAAATTATTATTTTTATTAGAATAAATACTATTGTTTTAAGGGGTTCCTCCTATAATAATAAACGTGCCATAAAAAACATAAATACGGACTCTAAGTGCAGACTCAAGTATTGGAAACTGAAGCGAACATTAAATGTGCTATAACCTTTTGCAACGAGAAGTGACCATTTATGTGTGTGATTTTTTAAAGGTGAATTTCAGTTTAGAAATTTAATTAAAATATATTATACAGTAAATTAACTAAAATCCTTTTTTGTTTTAATGAATTATTCGGAAAATGTAATTCGACTATACTATAAAATTAATAATACGTATCATTAAATATTTATAGGTTTTGGTTATTGTACACCCAGAAAAAAATACTATATAAATAATAGTTTTTTACTATTAAAAATAGTCAATAGGATAAATTATTATTTTAATCGGAAAATACCATTAAATACTAGAAAATACCATGACATTGCCATTGAGTTTATATGAGAAGATTTATTTTTTGTATACTATTAAATCAATAATTGTCCTATTTACCAATTTTAATGGGATTTGAGAAAAAAATTTTCTGAGTGTAATTAAAGGAGCACATTATAAAATTTATGGTACAACAAAATATGGTATTAACAATTTCAATATTACTGAATTAATGGTACGCATCCTATTGACCAATTTTAATAATATAAATTATTGTTTTTCTATTGAAATACTATTAATTTACCATGTTTTTTTCTGGGTGTACATTTATTGCAGTTAATTTACGCATTTTTTTCAAATAAAAACACTAATGCCTCCGTAAATATGACATCTAACGTGTTTTTCATGAAAAATATGTTATTTTACACACATGAACTGTTTTGAGTGGAATCACACGTTTAAAATGGCAATTTTTGAAGATCCTGAGTGTCTCAGTTTCATTCAGAAAAGAGGCTCAACTTATATACGTTTTGAGAAAAATGCGTCATTCAAGTAAGATCGTTGAAAAATGCTCTATTTTGAATCAAATATGTCAGAACTAATTTATTTGGAGTAAAAATCAATGTTATTTTGATTATTTTTATTTTTCACATTCAATTTACAATCTAATTTCGTGAGCCTGAGCCTAACTTGAAGCTGGGTGTTTATTGAGTACGTAAAATTAATCTTGAGCTACTTGAAGTAAATGTTTCTTAATAGTAAGGAAACTATTCTCACAGTGTAGAGAAACTCTATTCGTTCCTTTTTGTGTTCGTTCACGCTAACATTCAGTCGTAGTCGCTGCTTTTTGTAGCCAGTACCAACAACGCGTGACGAGTGTTTCTGTCAGTCGTACTGAGAGACGGCAAATCAGTTTGCAAAAATCAATTTGGATAAAAAAAATATATTGGGTAAAAGTGGGTAATTTTTTTATTATATTTATATATACTATTTAACACCATTCATCAATTTAAAATCTGCTCTATTCAATTAATTCATATACTCCAGGTTTGAGCGTAAAATTAATAAATGTTTAAAATTTGTAGTAAATTACCTTATTTCAAAATGTTTAATATTTTTTTAACTAACTTTCCTGACCGCTTATACAATTATTTATATTGAAAAAAAAAAAAAAACAATATTTCAAAAGCACTTGTTAATATTTAAAATCTTATTATAATAGGAATTTCTAAAATTTTTATTTCAGTTATATTTAATAGATATTGGAAATATTATATTCTTAAACATTGGAATTTGTGCGCTTTTCTTTGATGCGTTTGATTATCGTCATAACCTCAATGCGAAATTCAAATTTTTCAGATTCATTCAAATCGCGCACAGAGGTTCGTAACGAGTCAAAGAAGGACTGATCCTCATCGTAAACCAGCTGATGTTGTTGTGGGATTATTGTAGCATTGTGGTCTTTGTAGGAGGAAGGCTGTAGGGTTGTCGCGGTGTCTTCGTAAAATGTTTCAATAGCATTGGCTTCAGTTTTAATTGCAGCAGCAGATGCATCAACTGTAGTTGCTTCGCTTTTGCACGCGACATTTTCAGTGATTATGGTGTCATAAAAATCAACAGTTGGCATAATTCGTATCTGAATACCACCATTATCTGCAGATGGATAGGTGACGTCCATGTCATTAGCATGATTGTCATTATTTTGATTATTTGATAAATTTTCCATTTTTTTGCTCAATTTTCGCGAATTTGTGATTTGTGTTGGCGCTGTTTTTGACGGAATTTCTTTCAACTTTAGCAAAAACTGTAGCTGTTCATTGTAAATGTAGGGGGTCTTTTGCTTTCGACGACGACTGAGGAAGAAATTGTCGCGCACGTTTTTCCAGCGCTTGATAATAGCGTGTACTACATAAGGGGAAGTGTGAAGCGGTAAATAAAATGGTAGAAGTTTTTTTTTTATAGGGACGCTCGAAATAAAATAAAAATAAGTTTTATTACAACTACATTTATATTATATTCAAACTTTCTGAATATATTTAACAGATTTGTAAAAATAATTAAAATAAAAGTAGGCCGATTACTTGTTTTTCCTTATTTTAAAGTAGTTTTGGCCTTCTTTTCCCACATTACGCGACAATTTCTTATTTTTTCCGACCCAATTAATATATCCAAGACGAACAGGGGCTAGCGGCCCCATAAATTCCAACCTAAAATCCCTCAAAAAAATCGCTTTTTCCCACAGTAAAAAATTCCTCGTGAGACGTTTTCAGAAATAAAATTTCTCAGTAATAAAAAATCGCACTTAAAATCTCTCAGGCATTAAAAATCCCTCAAAAAATCTCACATTTATAAAAAAAAATAAAGTTTAAAATAGTGATTTATTAAAAAAAAGTTCATTAAGAAGATTAATATGAAACATCTCAAATAAATATTCATCACATATTTTGTTACAAACTAAAAGGAACTTTAATTTCATTTCATGACATCTATTGTTTTGTCTGAATGTCTGTTTTTGCATCAAATAATTAAAAACATTATAATTTTTGGCTGTCAATAACATTAATTTTATCATTTTATATAATTTCGTTGAAAATTAAATTTCTTCAAATCAACTTGTTTTAAAATTCTATAACTTATTTTTGTAATATTAAAAATAAAACATGGCAACTCTGTAAAGCAATAAATCTAGATTGTTCTTCTGCGCGTCGCTGTGAAATTCATCGCACAAAATAATATAGAATACGTATCAAAAAATATACGCCAAATAATAAAAAAAACGTGTGTGAAAAAAAATCCCTCATGAAAATCCGCTGAATTCAAAAATCTAGAGGGAAATCCCTAATCCCTCAGCAATCAAAAAATCCTCAAAAGGGATTTTTCCAACGAAGTTGGCATCTATGAGCGGCCCCGAACGTTTATTATATTTTATTTCGAGCGGTCAAATTAATTGCTTCTTACCCATGTATTTTTGATGTTGCTCATTCTCCTTCTCAAAACTGCTATCCAGCTCTAGCGCGATTTGTCTCCAAGCCGCATTGCTCTTGTGTAGTCTGCGATAATACCTATGCATTTGGTTCCACAGCAGTGGCTGATCGCGCACTAAAGCAATTAACTCCAAATCATTTTTGTCCGTACTCTTTTTCATTATAGGGGAACGATAAAATAAAATGCCATTAACAACAACAAACAACAATAACCACACACTAGAACAGGCGAGCAACGACTAACGCGCAGGCAATACAAAATGGCATGCAACGAGTTTGCGATATATGATTGCACAGGGTTGCCAACTCAGGGAACTAAATGTATAACAACTCAACCATGTTAATGTTATTACATTAAAAAAATAATAAAGATAAGTTCCTGAATTTAAGGCAACATTTTATTTATAATAAGGAAAGATCCCTTTTATTAAGATAATACAATTCTTTAAATAAGTAAAACTTGTAGCCGCAGTAGCTCATTGGTCAGTGCGTTGGACTGCGAGCCGAAAGGTCCCCGGTTCAAGCCTGGACTGGGGCTAACAACATCTTTTCATTGAAACATTTTTCTATACCGCGCTACCTCTCGGCAGTAAATGGCAAACCTCCGAGAGTAAAAACATTGCCTATATAAACTGTAGGTCCCACCACTTCGAGTACAAATATAACACGCACAACTCAAAATGGTGAGAGAGCTCGGCCTAAGTTCTTACAGAACTGTAGTGCCTAACTATTATTATTTTATTAACATTGACGCTATATAAATTAAATGTTCCTTAATATTACGAAACAATTGTCACAGTCAGTGTTAAAAATTATAATTATTGGTAGATTGGGCAAAACATAGTGGTAGATTTCACAAAATAATGGTAGCTTTTTATATATTTGCAAAAACGTAAAATATAGATTTTTTAAATATATTCATTATATAAAATATATATTCATTATAAAAGGCACATATTGGAGCTTCAATGTTTGTCTAGAATTCATTTTTAAACATACGGTTATTTCTTTCAATATTCTGATTTAAGTTTGATAGTTTTTAGGAACAACATTAGAAATTTTAAATAACTTTAAAAAATTGTAAATTTTGAACCCTCCGTAGTAGAAATGGCAGAAATCTAAAAGTTCCGAAAAAACTGGTAATTCTACCACAATTTTGGAAAAGTAGCAACACTGGTCACAGTGTAGACCAACTCGTTGTCGTTTCTCGCTACTGTCAGCGACAACTCGTTATGTTGACGCTACAAAATTCGTTGCTGTCATTTTAATTATTCATTTCATTTTGTGCTCGTTTTCGCTACCACTCAGTCGTATTCGCTGCTTTTTGTAGCCAAGTACTATTCGTTCGTGCGTTCGTTGTGTATGTATTTTGTTGTTGCTGTTGGCTGCAGTAGTCGCTGATTCGTTTTGCGCGATGAATACTGAGAAATTGATAGAGGCGATATTTGTACGTCGCCCACTTTGGAAACGCACATCGAAGCAATATAGACATCGCGACCTAAAGAAGCAACTGTGGATGGAGGTGGCTGAGTTGACTGAAGCAACGGGTAATAAAAAGGGGGAATATTATATATTTTTTTCATACTACTAGAGGTTCCAATCCCGAAGCATTTTGACAATACCACGGGATTTGCTTGGATAAGAAAAAGAAATCCCGATATTAGGCCCGAATTATTAAAATTTGTATTACAAGTAACAAAAAAGGAAAATTTATACATACAGCTTTGTGAAAAATATAAGCAGCGTTGTTAACAAACATTTATCATCAAGGTCTATTGAAAAATAATGAAAATATGCAAATTAAAAATTTGGTCATTTTCATTTTAATTCATTTCGGAATTTTCGGTACGGAATTTCTCCGGGATCCCAATATTTTGGGAATCCGGAATTGAATGCCATGTTGATTAATACGTTGTTATTTTAGACTTTAAAGTCATTGGGACATAATAGTTATGTTTTTTTTTATAGTTTACTTTAATAAAGTAAAAAAAAAATATTATTTAAATAAAACTTAAAATTTTTTTAGAAGATGAGGTGCGTCGCAAATGGAAAGGCTTAAATGATATTTTTCGGCGGGAACATTACAAATACTTGGCGCGTAAGAAACAAAATTCAAAAACAGAACTGCCGAATTGGATATATTATCGACATTTGCAATTTCTGGGAAGTCATATCGGCACAAGGGGTTTGCGTCGTAATGAAGACGACTCAAGTGTTGTAGACGACAATTATGGAGAAGATAATGAGTTGGAGGAGAGCGACCATCAACAGTATTACGATGACGGGAGAGCCGAGGAATATGGGGAATACAATTTGGACAGTAGTTATGGGTTGGATGAACTACATCCATATGAAAGTGTACAAATCAAATGTGAGTACGATGATACTATTGTGCAGGAAACGACAGTAGCAGATGCGGAATATTATGAGAAACCTTCAACAAATAAACATCGAAAAAGCAAGGAGAAAACTACAAATGATGCCTTTGTGGGGCGCAACAAACAGGATGAGTCCTTTAGGGTTACGAAACGTCGCAAAGGTTCAGCAGAGGATAATTTTGTTTTCTTTGAAAATACAAATCATGTAACAGACGACGCATTAAAAAACTCAAATGTTGCTAGCGACAGCAGCAGTACGAAGGCAACACAAACAAATGCTGATGTTTCGCAACCATTGCATGCAACGGAGACAAGGACAACTTTGATGCTGCAACGTGCGGCCGATGATGTGGCCAACGATGATTTTCATTTCGCCATGAGTCTGGTGCCGACAATGCGCGAGTTGCCAACGCAACGCAAAATGTTGCTACGCATGAAGATACAACAGTTGCTGTGCGAGGAGGTAGACTTGCAGCAAACTGAGGCAGCAATGTAGATTATGAAAAAGGAGACTTTAACTCTTCTATGCACGTTGTAGCTTTAAAGATACTATAATAAATTGATTTTTTCGTCGTGAATAATAGTTGATAAGTTATGTATAGTAAAAAAAAACAACTTAAATTTAGAGAATCAATTTCAGCTCCAATTTCTTTGATTTCAATTCTTTGAAAAAGTAAGTCCTATTTAACCTAACATAAATTAAAACAAATGTATATATAATATTTTACAAAATGTTTCAAAAACAGTTTTGTTCAACTTCATTTATTATTAAATTTAATATGTAAGCATTTTAATTAGCATGTGTTTGTTTTAAGTAGCTACTACTATTCAAAAAGTAGCAGCAAAGATAATTAATAGAAAAAAAATATTTGTTAAAATCAAATGCATATTAAAGAACTGTATATTTTATAAACACAGTAAATAAATCAAATTTTTAACACTAAAATAATAGATTGTGTTTCACTTTTTATTATTTTAATAATTTTTAAATGAAAAACATTAAATAATGTGTGTATGTTAATGAGAGACAGAATAGCAGAGATGTGTGATAATTATTATTATTTTCAATTTAAAGTTTTAATTATTTTTTTGCAGTTTATATTAATAATGATAAGGTGGTTGTTTTTGTTGGTATGTTAATGTTTACATGGGTCTTCCCATGCCACGACCCATCGGTGGTGCTCCAGCCATGGGTGCTTCGCCGGCGCGTGGGCTCTTGATGGTCTCATCGACGGAGAGAATCATGCAGGCCGCTTCAGAGGCAGCGGTCAAAGCGTTGATCTTGATGATGGATGGTTCCCAGACGCACTCCTCAAAGTTGTCGGCAATATGTTCCTTGGTGATGTCAACGCCAAACCATTGGCCACCTGAAAAAAAAATAACAAAAAAAATGTAATTATTGTGTAATTTTATTGTATAATAATAATGGCGATGTTTATGATATAAACAAAACTCATATTGTGTAGAATACGTATTCAATACATGATTTTTCAGTGTATATAGTTCAAATATGGATGATTTTGATACCAAACGAAGCAGTGCAAATTTCAGAATATATGTACTTGACCCTTTATTCCACCATACCCTACAATTGTCTTTTGAATTCAAACAGTTTATATCTCAGCAAATCTAATTTGAAATTTAATTCAAAGAATGTATTTTTATTTTCTATCGAAAGTCAGAAAGGTTAAGAACATTAAAATAACACTACTCAACACGATTTTTCCTACACTCAGAACCAGGGACCTCAAAGAACAGGAATCGGAAACGGTACGAGAAACGTTTTGATTTTTGGAAACGTGTGATATCGGAATTCATATATTTTTTGTTGAAAACAGAATCTGAAATGCTTTTTGAAAAAATCTTAGTACCAGAGACGGAATAGATATTCTAAAGGGTTTTAGTCACTGTCAGGGACCTTACAGAAACGAAATCGTTTAGATAATTTTGAAACTTGAACTGATACTTAAATGACATTAGCCCCTGCTCAAAACAGAAATGTCTAATATTAAAGCAAATTTATTTGAAATGTGACTTATGGATATCCAACGATCATAAATTATGAACAGTGCTAATTTCTAAAATATGAATTTTCAAAATGATTTTCATTTCAATTGGTTATAATTTTACGTGTTCGCACAAGCTCCTGAACTTCTAAATATTGCGTTGAACTTACATTTTCGCTCTTATTTTGTAAAACGAAACACTGTACCTTAGTAGCGTAAAAACGAAACCTCGACAGGGTTTGTAACATTCTGCGGTCAAGTAATATTTCAGTATGAACCCTATAAAAAATAATTTTTGCGACTTTGGACCAAATTTGAATGCTACTCGTACACGAAAGATGACTAATAAGCTGCTAAAATTTTAAATGATTTTTCTCTAGGGATTTGTTCACATCGATTCCGCACCTGTAGAATTCTAATTTCGAAAATAAAAACATGTCATAATTGCTGCACCCTATCTGTGGATATTAACAGAAGAAGTATGTCTTAAATTTCAGTTTTAAATTTAATTCAAAATATTTTTTAATACTTATCAAATTTCATAAAAGCCATATCAGAACATTTTAATTATACAAATAATACACAGCTTGGTTTTTCAAGAAAATAATGAGATATTTTGCATATAGTTGAAATTTGTATGAATTTCATCCCTGCCCGCACCATATGCTCTTGATAAAAAAAAAAACATACGAGAGAGCGCGCTCTTAAACAACCGTACAAAACTGAACGAAACATTGTTAACGAAACAAACGCGAATGCACGAAAAACAATGTGAGACCGCATTACCGTTGACGGGTCAGTTAGACAGAGAAGTAACATGTTTGCCAGTCAACACAATGTGCAGCCGATAGAGATAGCAATATGCGACATGCGGCTTGTGTGCGATAGAGAAGGAACTACACATTTTGAATAGAGAAATCTGAACAACAACAAAATGCAATATGAAAAGACAGCGCCAACTGAAGCAGCAGAATATTATTAAAAACAACAACAGCAACATGTGATGCGAAGTCGCTGCCGTTTTTTTTTTTTCGTACGTTGAAAGCGCGCGACGCGCTGTTTTGTGGTTCCTTCTCTTTTCAGACGGTGCCGCCGAAACAGTTTGTCTTTGTCGCTTTGTGTGTGGATCCAGTAAGTGATGAAGGTCGACGGATGAGTCAGCCAAGAATTAAATTTAAATTAAAAATTAAGCAAAATAATAAAATGTCTGCTAAAACGACGACGAGGACACCACCGCCGCCGTCGACGACGACTACGACGAGCGGCCGTCGCAAGAGAGCGCGACTGACGGCGGTAAGTAAAGAGAAACTGATGCGGGTGGAGACGCCGGCAGCGACAACTTTGACAGTGCCAGCATCAACTACAACAGCAGCAGCAACAACAACAACGACCAAAATAAAACCAACAAAAGTACCAGCAGTAGCTGCTGCGACAACGGCCACAACAAAAACTACAGACGCTGCAGCGCTGTTGATGGATGTGAAGCACGAAATCGAAGATACAGAATTGGCGGCCGATGACATTAAGCCTGATCTCAGCGAGCTTAATCAGGCGCTGCTGAATGAGGCGAACGCTAACCCATCGGTGGTGCTGCCACAGTCAGTGTTGCCAACACTGTTTATAATCAGTCAGCTGCCCGCCAATGCATTGACGCCAGTGGCGACTATCGGCAGCGGCGCTGGCATAACAGCAACACATTTCGGCGCAGTTGGCAATGCCAATGCAACAACAATGTCGACGCCAACATGTGCAACGACAACAACAACAGGAGGTGCAACGACTACAAATTTCTTTGGCGATACGTTGACCAAGGATGAATTTGATATGCAGGAGAGCGATAGTGATGAGGAAGGTTATTCGGACATTGATTTCGAGGACGATGACGAATTGGTGGAAGGTGAGATTTTTGGGGTTACATTTTCGGAAATAAAAATTCAAATTTTTGGAGACTTCATGGATCATAATATAGTGCAGTGAAACAATATATTAATTATGATAAGTTAGAACTGGGAGTTCCAATTTTTTTTTTAAATCCCGGGTCTTTTGGGATTAGAAAAAGAAATCCCGGGAACGTTTCGATTTGTTAAAATTTATATTACAGGTAACAAAAAAGAAAGGTTTATACATACAAAAATTGTGAATAATAAATAGCAACGATTTACCATTAGGGTATAATAAAAGTAATGTGCTAACGTCTGCAAATTTGGAATTTAGTAGTTTTTATTTTATCTTCACGTTTTTTTTTTGCAATCTCAGGATTTAATTTAGAGATTTTTGGTATTGATTTGGTTGAGATCTCGTAATTCCTACTTAGAACCAATATAAATGAGTTCGGTTTATAATCGTTTGAAATTTGAATGTTATAAATATAAAAAAAAGCATATATAACGCCGTTGTAGATCGAAAAGTCACCAAATACATTTTCAAAATGCCAAATATTCATTTACTAAAATCTTTATATATCTGTCAATTGTTAATCCGTGATCTCAATTTTTTTTACCACATGTTAAGAAAATGTAAATCTAATAATTGATATTTCAACTTTAAAAATGCAACAATTACTTTTTATAATATTAATCAACAAACTCGAAATTTAAGTTTTTCATAAAAATGTAATTGATGACTTTTCGTTCTACAACGACGATATTTTTAAAATCAAGGACTAAAACCATTTGGAATATCGGTTCCATTACTGGTTCCAAGATTTTTAAAATAGCGGTTCCGGTTGCAACCAAAAAAAAATATATATATATTGGTTCCACAAAATTATATTCCGGTTCCACACATATTAAACAGTTCCGATTCTGAACTCCGAAAAAAACTCATAAAATCCCATTAAAATTTGTCAATAGGACAGTTATTGATTTATTACTATACAAATAATAAATATTTTCATCAAACTCAAATAAATTTTTTAGTTTTTTGTAATATTTAATAGGATTCATCGATTGAGTTAATAGTTTATCGGACAAATATGCTATTGACTAATTTTAATAGTAAAAACTATTAATTTTATGGAATGTTTTTTCTGAGTGCGATTATAAAATTCGAAACTGTTCCGGTCCCTGACAGGGGCTAAAGCCCTTTGGACATCGGATCCGGTTCAGATATTTTTAAAATAGCGGTTTCGATTCCAACCCAAAAAAAAATTATAAGGGTTCCGATTCCATTTTTTTTATTAACGGTTCCAATTCGCGTTTCAAAAAACCAACGGTTCTGATTCCGATTCCGGTTCTTCTTTGCGATTTCATTTTTTTTTTATGAAATTTTAATTCGAATTTTGAGCGAATTTTTTTCGTAAAATAATACGGTTTTTTGTTCAAGATATTGAAAATATGGATAAAAAGTAACATTAATAAAAAAAAAACCGAAACCGTAACTTTGAATAGGAATAGCATTTTATATATTCGAACATTCGAATTTAAGCATTGTAATTGAAGGAAATGCGAAAAATTTTGACAATTCGGAGCATTTGCTTCAACTTTTGAGTAAAGTCGATTTTATTAATACGACCCCCCATTGTTTGATATCATATTGTTAAATACTTTGAAAGTAATTTAAATTCATTTTGAACAATCTTTAAAATCCTCTCCCACCATTTCATAGATGACGAGGAAAGCGATCCGTATGAACCCACCTGGACCGAACACGCCACAGCACCACGCATGGTCTTCAAGTTTGACAGTCCGCCGCAAGGACTAGTCGGTCGACCCAAATTCCTGAATCCCTGCTTTTACATGGAGCAGATACTTGGCTGGAAAGAGGAATTCTTCGGGCGACTTGCGTGCGGCTCCAATGACTGGGCCAAACAGCAGATGCGCACCAACAATACCCTTGGCAACATTTATCTCAAGGACATAAGCAACGAAGAGATGCAGGCATTTGTGGGAATTTGTCTGCAAATGAGCAGCATGAAGTTGCGCAACATCGCTGACTATTGGCAGGATCAAACGGCCGTTTGGGGTTTCAAGGGATTCGCGGGAAAAATGAGTTTGAATCGCTTTCAATTAATTCTGAGCGCGCTCAATTTCGAGCAGCTGTTACCGAAACAGCCGACACCATTTAACGAATGCGATACTGGCGCAGCAGAAGGTGTGAGTGCAAGAGGAGGAGCTACTGAAAAATCATTTGGCGTCGCTGCACCGCTCATCAACTACTTCAATGCGCGCATGCAGATCATCTACAACTGCAGCCAGCGACTGGTGCTCAACGAGCCGCTGCTCTACTGGAAGGGTCGTGTCTGCTGGTTCAGCGACGTCAGCGCCAAGTTTCGCTGCAATGCGGTGCTGCTGCATCTGCTGACTGAGCACACGGGACTCATACAGAAGCTAGTGCTGGATGTGGAGGGCGCTGAGCGGCGGATGCACGTGCGAAATTCGCGGCAGTTGGTGGCGCAACGTGCGGCGTTGGCAAAACAGGTGTTGCGCGAGAAGCTGGCCAAAGGTGAGTCGACCACATAAACAACAGAGTAAAGTTTAGTAAAAAAATACTTTTTCTTGCAGGACACACTGTCTACGCCTCCAAGTACTACGGCAGCTATGCGCTCGCACATGAACTGGCCGCACACGACACCTACTGCACCGGCTTCGTTGACTGCAAGCGCTACGGCAACTGCAAAGAACTCATTATGACCAACCTGCAGAGCAAGTCATTCGTCACCAAGTATGCGACCTCCATCATGATGGGCAAGTGGCGCAAACGCCAAAAGTCCATTTACTTCTTTAGCTCCGACTGCCTGGCCATCTACGCCAAGGAGACGTCGCAGCGCACCGTCGACAAGCGACCGAAGATCATCAAAGAGCTGGACTGGCAAATGCGGCTGAACGACGAGCTGAAGGAGCAGATGCTCACCTATCAACTGCAACTGGAGCGCAGCGAACTTAGATGGGACAAGAAGCTGGCCATCTACGTGCTCAACCTAATACTGTTCAATGCTTTCATACTGTATACGATGCATGCACAGGTGGGACGCGTGCGCGGCATCAGTTTGTTGAACAAGGATATCACCAAGCTAAAGACATTCTCTGAGTTTCGTCAGGATTACATAAGTTCACTGTTGGTCGAACATGTAGGTGCCGCCAACGCAGCAACGTCTACATCAGAGCTATCAAAATCTGATGGCGATGCGAAGCAAAAACGTCGCTCTGCGGCAGCGGCAGCGGACGCAGACAGCGATGAAGATCAATGCGATGGAGAAGCAGCAGCATCATCAACAAAGACGAACGACAAGTCGGCACAACGCAAATTACTCGAGGTGGAGCACATGCCGATGATTATACCGCGCCGCAAAGGCAAAGTGATGAAGAAGAAGTGTCGCATTTGTCGCAAGGGCGGCATGTTGACCTTCTCGAAACTGTGCTGCGAGGTGTGTCCGGGCATGCCGGGTCTCTGCGAGACGCCATGCTTTAAGATCTGGCACGAGCAGCTCAAGAAATCGCTGGAAGCGGGCGAGAGCATTAAGACGAGAATCTTTGGCACAAGTGGCAAGGAAACGATCTATTTTTAAGATATGGTAGTTTGTTATAAGGGAGACAGGGGGGTACTGAGAAAGAGCTTAAAAAAGATGCAACGGATATTGTAAAAATTGCAAAAGGCGAAATGTTTTCAAAAGACAAAATACTATAAATGGTGGTAAAACAAAGAGAGCTAAGAAAAGTTGTTAAAGGAATAAAAAAAGACATAAACAAAGAAGGATGTTAAACGAAAGAAGAAAGAAACGTATTGAGATATTTATCGAATTCCAGTTAATTACAGACGACAAGTAGTACGAAACATGTGGTAAACGTACATTTAAAACAAAGAAAGAAAACAGAAAGGAAAAACGAAGATTAAAAATAAAAACGCTATGGTTAAGTCGATGAATTACAGAAGCAGAGTTGAAGTAATAAAATAGAAGACGACGCAACTGAAGAACGACTAACGACAGAGCAGTTAATGTTAAGACAATGGAATAGCTGTAGGATTCCACAAGAAAGAATAGCCGACATTGAATATGTGATTTTAATGTATATAAATTTAATATAAAATAAAAACATTCTAAGAAACAAAGTTTATAAACTGTGTTCTATGTCATTGAAAAGCAGACACTCATCAAAGCTTTAAAAGCTACTATTTCAACAACATATCAAATAACTACAGCAAGCATAATAAGTAGCAGCAAATATAAAATAATAAAAGAAATATAAAGAAAAAATAATAATGCCAACGTATTTTTTTGACTTTAGGTTATATTGATGGCTGTCATTGAAGAAGAATGAAGTAGACGACGGACGATGATGATGGCAGCAGAAAATCGTGTTTTGTTCTGGGACTGTTTTATTTTTATATTTTGTTTTTGTTGTATTATTTTTGCTGTTTGGACTGCAGCTAAAAGTTATATACAAAAGGGGGGACAAAAACATGGAGAGTACAAAAAGAACATGCTGTGGAAAAAAAAGAAAAGATGTGGTAAAAGACAAGTTTTTGTTGGAAACTTTTTAAGTTTAACTTTAATGTGAATTAAAGAAAAGAGCGGTTTTGTACGTTTTATTTATTTTTTTTTTAATTAAACTTAAAGTTCTTCCCTAGGGTTTTAATATGCAAAACTTTAACAAGTTTAATTTGTTTCTTTAGACTTTTCAAAATTCTTTTTGGAGGCTGGCTATAACTACATATAGCAGGTATTGAATTTACATTTTTTTTCAACACAAATTTATATTGTGTATTAAGAAAAAAAGCATAAATTCTGTTTGCCTGGTATCAACTAAAATAGTCTTGATACTCGCTCTAATGTTTGCCACATGAAAAAAAGAAGTGGCGAAAAAAATAACGTCTGAGCAATATATAACTCGAAACATGAAGCTGCCACTAAGAAATAAAACTAAATATGTAGTATTAGGAAACATGTAAAAAAGGGAATTTACAAACAAATCCAGGGACATGCGACAACTAAAAATAAATCCTGAGACAGAACAAAGTGTGCAAGTGGATGAGATGAGATTATTAAAACACATTTTTTAATTAAAGAATACATTTTCTTTATACAAAGCAATGTTTAAAATTATGTCATCGTTGTAAAATGGAACTGTCAACGATGCCACACCTATCATTGAAACAATCTGAACCGAATATGACACATATTCGAAAGTACTTAAGTTATAACGTTGAACATTTATTTGTTTAATAATACGCCACCCCCAATTACATTACAAGGGTATTTGTTTCAAGCAAATTTCACGAGTTTCGAACCATTTTATGCTGATTTGCGCTATTTTGAGAGAATACAAATCAGTTATATGAATCCAAATCCTAACTCCGTTCACCCAAAAAATGGCATATGGAGCAAACAAATTCTCAGGTGATGTAATATAACATCATTAATCATTCGAGTGATGATTATATAAATCCAATGAATGGAGTTAGATTCACTTAAAAATGGCATATGGAGCAAACTAATTCTCAGATGACGAAATATTACAACAACGATCATCCGAATGATGTTTTCAGTGGTAGATTCAGCCGTTTGTAAACAAGAGGCGTCCGACAGAAAGGAAATAATGTTCTTCCATACATTTGATTGAAAATTGTATATTTGAAGCTATTGTGAGTACAGTGTAATGAATTCAACGTGGGGTTCATCGGCATTTGAAAGATGACGTTTGACATTACATGCTGAGACTGGATACTGTGGTCAGTACCCTATTTTTTACGTTTTGAGGAAAATGCATAGGTAAATGCTAAAAAAAATACTATAATATGTATTTATTTGATAGTATTTAATTCGGTGTAAAGTTTGTGTTCTTCATGATATTAATTAAATCTTCATATAATGTCCCTACGAAAATATACTGTAAATCGATACTTGTTTTTCCCTTTTTATATAAAAATAACCGACAACTTCCGCATGACATTGTCATAGGAGAGGTCAATTAACACCACAAGCTGACCCTTAGACTCATCAATGCACTGATCTTCAACGTCTTGTAGGACCTTAGACCTAGAACGGAACTAGTTTTCAGTTGGAGAATATTATTCATTTTAAAATTCTTCAATTTTAGACCAGTTCAGTTTCATATAAAACGGGCAGAACTAGTATAGATTCATAATATTTTCTCGTAGGTATAACAAACATGTATTAAAAGTGTTACTGGTATCGATATTCGTTCAAAACGGAGTTTCAATATTTGTTTACAGGCCTTTAGACCAAGAACGGAACTAGTTTTCAGTAGGAGAATTTAATTCATTTTAAAATTCTCCAATTCAAGACCAGTTCAGTTTCATATAAAAGGGGCAGAACTATAACAGATTCATATTTTTCCGTAGGGATAACAAACAGGCATTAAAAGAGTTACTGGTACCGATATTCGTTCAAAACGGGGTTTTAGTATTTGATTACAGGCCTTTAGACCTAGAACGGAACTAGTTTTCAGTAGGAGAATTTGATTCATTTTAAAATTCTCCAATTCAAGACCAGTTCAGTTTCATATAAAAGGGGCATAACTATAACAGATTCATATTTTTCCGTAGGGATAACAAACAGGCATTTAAAGAGTAACTGGTACCGATATTCGTTAAAAACCGGGTTCAAGAAATAAATAAAAAATTAAACTAAAAAAAACATGTCAAACCGTTAATTATTTCTTATGAATAAAAGCATAAATTCACTGGTTGTAAATTAAAGAACCAGTAATTCAAGTCAATTTATGGGAAATTATAGTTGCGAGACGACAAATTGGTAGCTGCTACAGCCAGCCATTGCTTCACTTAATAATATTAATAAATTCACTAAACATAAAAATGAAGCTAACGAAGAACGCCTACACAACAACAACAACAGCAACATAAAATACTTATTCCCCACACAAACACATACATCGGAATTGGAACCCGGAGGGACCCTTTGGCAATCGCATCCAGCGATGCTTCATTGTGACCAGACACGCACGCACAATCGAGTGTTTTTTTTTTTTAATAACTTTTGGCCAAACATGACAAGTACATAGCTGGGAACGCATGGATTATATGCATCAATATGTGTGAACTTGTGTTCAGCGCTGTCTACACTCTGAAAAAAATCCCATACAAATTGATCAATATGACCGATACATTTAATAGTATTTCGTAGTATATGTTATGGCATTTACTGATTAAAATAATAATTTCTCGTATTGAATATTATTTTTTTTTTTAAATGATTTGATATATTTTTTTCTTAGTGTATGTTATGTGTTTTGTGTAGGCGGCGGCGGCTTGCATGAGTTTTGTATTTTGCTTTTATATGGTCTTAAATTTCAGTTTCATGTTGAAATTTGTTGCTGCTGATTAATAAAAAACTGAAAACAAGAAAACAAACAAAAAAATGTATGCAATAATACGGCAGAACGGGCAAATGAGGGTCGATTGTGACATGTTTTGGTTGGCGTAAAAAATATTAATTAGTAGAGCAAGTTTTTGAAGAAAAATTTAATTAATAAAAATATATTTTTTCAGGGTCCAAACCTTAATCTAATTTTAAACTTTCTCATACATTTAAAATTTATGACATCACAATATATGTCGTAAAAATATCAAACATTGATTGATTGGAAAATTCCTTTTCGATATCGATTCGATTTGGTCTCGTACGGAGAAAACACCGACAAAATACATCGATATATATCTATTATGTAGATCAGGCAAATCGGCAAGTAATTTTAAGTGGGGTCCGGATACTGTTGAAAAAAGGTTCAGGTTTAGAAAAAAAAGCTCATAATGCACTAATTGCCTTATTGAGTAATTATCAGATATCAACAATAACTATTAACCTTTATTTCCATTTGGGTTATTACTGAGATATTATTTTTCAAAAAACAAAAAAAAAAATCTTTGAGATAAGGAACGCTACAAAAGTAAAGCGACAGGGACAGCAAACGACACCATATTTCTTGCCGCTCTTTTGACATTTCTCTTCAGTAAGGTTTGCCATTTCATGCCACTGAAGCCGCTTGACCACCAGAAGCGTCGTATGTTCGTGAATTGGGCTGGGCCGTACTTATTCCGTGATGATCAAGACCGGCACGTTACTGTGGGAATGGGAATCGCTACCGTTCAATGATAACCGAATATTTTTGGCCCCAATTGGATGATATGGACTTGGAGGACATGTGGTTCCAACAGGACGGCGCCACAAGCCACACAGCGAATGCCACAATCAATTTATTGGAAACCAAGTTTGGAGAACGTGTTATCTTACGAAATGGTCCTGTCGATTGGCCGCCTCGGTCGTGCGATTTGACGCCGTTAGATCCTGTGGGGCTACGTCAAGTCTATGGTCTATGCCAACAAGCCAGCGACGATTGATGAACTTCGTACGAATATCGAACGTGAAATTGCAGCAGTATCGGCCTATTTATGTTTGAAAACCGTCGAAAATTGGGTTAAGCGTCTGGACTTCTGCAAGCGTGCCCGTGGTGGCCATGCAAAAGAAATCGAGCTCCATACATAATGGCATCGAACGTACTTTTACAGGAATAAAGTATTTCATTGATATCCAAAACAGTTTTTGTTTTATTTAAAAAAACTTTTGTAGCGGCTCTTATTGAAAAATCCTTTATTTTTTAATTTTAATAAAAATAAAGATCGTTGGTCGAGAGCTACTTTTTATTATAATAAAATAAAGGTCTTTGGTTGTTGAGAGTGAGTTTTTTTTTGGAAAATGATGATTTCGACCATCGCGTTATTTTTGTCATCCAAAAATTTTGTCGAAACTTTTTTTTTTTTAATTTGTTTCAAATTTTTTTTCGAACATTTTCGAACATTGCTGTTTATGTCGAATACATTTTTTGGCGTTATTTTTATCGCACAACATTTTTTTAAAATTTTTAAAATATTATAATTTTTGTCGAATATAGTTTTTGATGCAATATGTTGTTTTTGTCGACCAAAAATTTTTTTTTTCAATACATTTTTTTTAAATTTTAGCTTTTAGGGTTTTATTTACATATATACCCAAATATTTAATCAACATGTGGTCTAAACATTTTGTGGAGTCATCTGAAAAATACTAATGAGAGAAATATTTTGAACCCTAGATATCTCGCGGTTTATTAACAGCAACCGACATTTTTTCAAAAATAAAAGTTTTCTCAGACCAAAACCTTTTTTTGGTTTGTTTTATTTAATTTTTGGTTTATCACTGATTTATTTAATAAATGTTATTTAGTAAGAGTTATTCAGGTACCTCTGAAAAGGTTAACCTTTATCTCTGACCTCTAGTTAAGTAGTGTAAGTTTCTCTAAAAATGTGCCCACATAAATTTTGCGTAAATTTCGACTATTTACAAAATTATCACAATTTGTACAAATATTTAAAAATATATGTGTAGATAAATATCAAACGTGCCTAAGTCCAACATAAACACATTTCGTCGGCAAATTGAGTTTTTTTTACTTTTTTTTCGCGAAATATTCAATTTTTTGATTGCAATTTTGTTTTATTATAATTTATATTTAATATGGAACTATTGCGTAAGCTTAAAATAACCAAGAAATACGTTGAATTTAAAATAAATATGTTTTTATATTGGACTTAGGCTCATTTGATATTTATTTCTGAAATATTTCGGGCATATTTCCGGAAAACGCACAGCTAAATGGAATAGCTTGGGAAGTGTATAGCAGGTTGTAAATTGTTGTGGAATTTTTATAGCAGATTCACGCCATATTTGGGGTATGGGCAGAAATCAGACAGCTTTTGATACAAACTCCGCCTTTGACTGTTTGAAATATGTCGAGGAAATGTTTCTGAACTGCCTCGACCCTGCCAAAAATTTTGTCTGGGGGTACTCGGGTTTCTGCAACTAGTACAATAAAACATTTAAATTTTTTTTTATTGTAATTAGTAAGAATATATGTTGGCTCGTTTGGTTAGTGCGTTGGACTACTAGCCGAATGGTCCCGGGTTCAATCTCTGTGACTGTCAACATCTTATTCATAGAAAACATTTGTCTATGCGACGCTACCTTTCGGCAGTCAATCACACCTACGAGATTACATCTCACCCTGTCGTTCGGATTCGGCATTAAACTGTGTAGGTCCCACCACTTTGATAACACGCACAGCTCAAATGGTGAGAGATCTCGGTCTAAATTCTCCAGCAGAATGTAGCGCCAAACTATTTTTATATTAAACTTTAATAATAATAATAGTTTGGCACTACAGTCATATAATAACTTAGGCCGAGCTCTCTCACCATTTAGAGCTGTGTGTGTTATATTTGTACTCAAAGTGGTGGGACCTACAGTTTATTGCCGAATCCGAACGGCGGGCGAGAGCTTTTCATAGGCAATGTTTTACTCTCGTAGGTTTGCCATTTACTGCCGAGAGGTAGCGCGGTATAGAAAAATGTTTCTATGAAAAGATGTTGTTAGCCCCAGTCCAGGCTTGAACAGGGGACCTTTCGGCTCGCAGTCCAACGCACTAACCACTGAGCTACCGCGGCTTTATTAAACTTTATTATACTCGGTCTAAGTTCTATTATTTTATTTGTCTTCTGGGGAAAAAGAATACGTCGTTCGATGATAGTAAAACATATCATCAAATGTTATTAAAAAATCTTTTTAATTATATATAGGTACACATTTTTTGAAACTATTAAGGCCACAGGGGGAAGATAGAATGCGGTCATGTTTAAAAGTATGAAAAGACAGAGACAGCAACTGAATCTACTACACAAAATTTATAAATAATTGCAGGTTTCTCGTATTTTCGCATTTATTAATGATATTCAGATTTTTTAAAAATATTTTTTAATTTATTGGGAAGGTAATTGCAATATTGTTGTCCATTTAAACCTTTTTAAAACAGTAAAACATTCTCCTACGGTACAAGTTCTTTGCAAACATACAGTGATGACAGGGGCGGGCCATATCGCCTTGTGATTGGTTAAGAGAGAATTAGGCAAATTTGATTTTTATGAATACATGGACTTAGTCACTTTTGATAAAAACATAAATAATTTTTTCTCCAAAACTAATCTAGTTGGAGTCACTAAAATTAATACAATATGCTGGTATAATGGATTAAGGTATATATGGACCAAAACCTCAAACATTTTCAAAAGTGGACTTTGATATTTATCTACACATATGTTGTTTCGAACTGTTTTATTTTTGTGAAATAAAATAAAATTGAAGATAAACAAAAACCTGATCGGAAAAAACTAAAATTAAATTTCGATTAAGTGATTTTGCATGTGTTTTTATGGGAAATCAGACAAAAACAAGATTAATGCAAAAAAAAACATAAAAAAATAATTGATCGTTTTTAAGCTTTAATTTCACGTGATTTCAACAGAAATTAAATTAAAAATATTAATATATATTATTATAAAATTAAAATTGAATGTTTTTGGAAAATTTGATTTAATAAAAATGATTGTTAAATAGAAAAAAATATATTATTAAATTACACATTTTATCATATTTCTAATTTCCATAAATTATGGCTAGTGGATGGTGTACACTATGGTATGATAGAAATGTCCCCATAAAGGATGTCATGGCTTTGACGTTTCGAAATAAATTGAAATCAAAAAAATTTTAATTTCATCAATTTTTAATTTGAAATAACGTTGAACTAATTTATTTAATAAATTAGTATCATTGATACAGCATGTCGCGAGTGCAAAATATAAGTTTTCAAAAAAATTTTGTGACATAATTGAACCATATCGTTTTTGTCGACATAAACATAAAATTTGTCTGTCATAAACATAAAATATGGTTAGTGGAGACGCAGTGTTATGTTGATTGAATTATTTTTTATTTGATTGTTTTTAGATTATTAAAATATCAGTTAAAAACGTCTATATTTATATATAGAAATACATCTATATGGACTCAAGAATAAATATAGAAATGCTAAATTTTTGGAAACTGTGGCGTACATGAAATTTGCTATAGTATTTTGGAAGGTTAGATCACATGGGAAATTTTAAAGTAGGTGTAATTATGATAGTTAGGATTATCAAAGTTATAGTCGGTCTAAGCCGACTATAAATACCCTACACGTATGTGTGGTTACCATTCAAAGTGATATATAGATCACCAGGGTATACGAAAATAACTACAAACAAACATTCAATCGCTGAAGAATTTCCATTCATTTGATACCCATATTTACAAATGGGTAGGTGTATCGAATTTCGATTTGTTTTTTGTGAAACACAAGTCTTTTCGCCGGAAAACATTATTATAATATATTTGAGCATGATATCAATATATATTTGACCAAAAAAGTTTACATAAGCACGTATACATAAAAATTGATCTTTATATGTACATTTTATATGAGGTATTTGAACATAAGTGGTCGGATCATAGGTCTCAATGGACCGATCTCGCACATACAGCGTAGGTATATTAGTAATCTAAGTTATCAGTTTCATTTATCTAGCTCTTCAATTTTAAAAGTAGTAGGGATTTCAACAGACAAACAGACGGACAGACAGACGGACAGACGGACATCGCTAAATCGACTCAGGAGGTCATGCTGATCAAGAATATATATACTTTTCCATACCGGAGATGCTTCCTTCTGGGTGTTACAAACAGCGTACCAAACTGAATATACCCTTTCACTCTTAGTGTAGGGTATAACAATTGTTTTGCTATTAAAATACCATTAATTTACCTGTTTTTTTGTGGGTGTAGCATTTTGAATTTGCAATTCATTTATTTCACAACAATTTAAAACATTTTATGTATATATAATGTAACTAAAATCAATATTTAATCAACATTCAATTGAATTTGACGACCCTGTGTTTAATGCATTTCATTATTTACGCAAAATATTTCGACACAATAACATTTCATTTTATATATAAATAAACGTGTGGTTAGCACAAGTGTATATTTAATTTACATACAAAACAGTCTATATAATATGTATATTAAAAGGCATACAAATATAATTTCGTTGTAGAATTGAAATTTAACCTAGTTGCTGTTTAATTTTATATTATAAATTTCAATAATTGCAATCGAAACATTTTTGTATATCTGAATTGTGGAAACGAATATTTATATCAAATCTTGTTAAACTTTAGAAAGATATTCTAATTTGAAATATTCATCAAATTTTTTTTTTAATATTTATCAATAAATTAAAAAATATATACATTTATATAAGAATGTATTCAATAAGATTTATTTGTACAACGCAGATTTAAAAAAAAAAACAAAACTGTTTTCAACTGTTTAAAAATTTCCAAATTAATTTGTACTAATTTGGAAATTAAAAAAAAAATTGATATCTTATTTTTTGCAAAATGTCAAGGTGTTAATTAACACGAAATGAAAAACATCAAACAAAAGAAATTGCCAAACAGAATTTTTTATCTTCATTTCAAATATTTGCGATAAGTTAACTATAACCGAAATGACTTCTAGTTTAAACTAAGTTTAATTTGAAAATATTACTGAAAACTGTATTTTTTTTTATACATATTTTTATTTATTTATAAAAAAAAGCATACATATGTGTTTTTTGCCTTATAGGAAAAACATATTTTTATACCCTACACCTATGAGGTACAGGGTATATTAACTTTGTGCATATATTGTATCGCCCCTTAGGAGGCGTGTACGGTATGGAAAAGTATATATATTCTTGATCAGCATCACTACCCGAGTCCGTTTAGCCATGTCCGTCTGTCTGTCTGTCTGTCCGTCTTGCTGTCCGAATACAGAATAACTTGAGAAATACTGATCAGAATGCGATAAAATTTCGTATTACTATATTTTAGCCAAAAGTAGGAACTGAGTTTGAAAATGAGCCAAATCGGTCAACGGACACGCCCACCTCCCATACAAATCACTTTTAAATAACTTTTTCGGAACTAATAACTCGAAAAATATTCAAGGTATAGTTATAAAATTTAAAACGTATTGTTAGAATTCACCTAAAAATATGTGGTCCAAAAATGGGCGTGATCTGCCCACTTTTTTTTTTCATTATTTCCCGGGTTTTCATAGTGGAAATTTGATCCGTAAATTATTAAAATCAAATCTATGAAATATTAGCCTTTCAAAATTTTAAATATAGGCATGGTCCGCCCAATTATATTTATCAAATTTTTTTTTTAGTTTTTTATACTTTATATAAATTTTTTAAATTATGGGGATATAAGACGTAAATTTCTGATATATGAATAATATTCTGAGGGTTAATATTCCCACCAAAGGTGTAGGGTATTCCATAGTCGGGCCCGACCGACTATAAAAATCCGCCCCATGTGACCGAACTTACCCATGTGATCTAACTTTCCCAACTCGTTTTGTACTATAACCATTATTTTTACGACTTAAATCCTATTATATATCAATGCAAAAATAAACCATATAGAAAATCGATAATTTTAACTCAATTGTTCAGACGGTTCTTGTAGCAAATACTATAAAGGTTGAATACTATAAAGGTTGAATTATAACGTAGCCGCGGTCGAGTCGAAAGGTCCCCGGTTCAAGCCTGGACTGGGGCTAACAACATCTTTTCATAGAAACATTTTTCTATACCGCGCTACCTCTCGTCAGTAAATGGCAAATCTACGAGAGTAAAACCATTGCCTATGAAAAAGCTCTCACCCGCCGTTCGGATTCGGCAATAAACTGTAGGTCCCACCACTTTGAGTACAAATATAGCACGCACAGCTCAAAATGGTGAGAGAGCTCGGCCGAAGTTCTGTACAGGACTGTAGCGTCAAACTATTATTATATTATTATATTGAATTATAACCTATTGTTACAAAAAGAGGTATTTTGCCCATATTGCAAGCAACCAACAAGAATAAATGAGAAGCAGGAAAATTCGGCGCACTAAACAATATGTTAGAAGGAGATGAAAGATCATTCAGCGCATTGAGGCAATGTGCGAGAAAGAGATAGAAGATCAGCGTAGAAGATTCTCGAAACATATCGAACTGATGCATGCAGTATATAAGGGCGCCATATCTGAGGCATCGCACTTCGGTAGTGATTGGAAAGTGGTCGACTACGTCTCGTGTAAGAACAATGTCAAGTTAAGTTGTGGACATGAAGTAGTTGTTAGAATTATGTTATTAGTAAAGTTGTTTATTAAAGTGAATTAATAAAGTTAATTGTTAAAATTTAAACCAAACATAAGTGATTTTTATTTTATACAAAATCCAGAGATACGATTTTGTAGATCAGTTTTCCGTAGACTGAATTTCGTAACACTATTTAGAACAAATTTGAAACAACAAAATGATAATATTTCAAGCGCCAACTGAATATGACTGCTTAATCAACTAATTTTCAGATTTCGTTTTAACCGAATTAAGTTGTTTGTTACAACTAACGTTTTCTTACTTCAAATCTTATGCCAAAAGAGTATGATTTTTCTGTATTTAGAAGTTCCAAATTTACTAAATGTCACTGAACATAAATATCGTATTATATGATAACTTAAAAAGGTATTCTGTGTTTTATAACATAAAAAATCAATTTTATGCATCTATCTGATTTTAAATATATGCGATTTTCTTGTGTAAATTTGTTGGATGATGCATTAGCTGCGATTTAAAAAAAAAAACAGAAAATTCAAATAAAAAATATATATTAATATTTTAAATAATATATACCGCGGGCCAGACGCATAAACTGTTAACATTTAAATGTCAATTGAGTGCATTTTGGACAGCATATAAAAAAAATGCGCTGTTTTAATTGTGTTTACGTGAGAACAAAATTTTAATTGCACCAACATTTGTTCTTTTAAATAATGCATAAAGGCAAAAAATATATTTCGAATTTAATACAAAAAAAAAAGAAACAAATAATATTTCTTGAAATAGAATATAAAATGCACAACAGTTTATAAAAGAAAAAAATAAAGATTCGACACTAAATTAGGACTGAATATATAAAACATTGTGTGACTTTAGTCAAAGAATGAGGCGAGTGCGAGGTAGTATATTACGAAAAACATGAAATTATTTTGAGCAAAGCTGAATGCAATTTTAATAAATTACATTAAAAGCTAAAAATAACTCAAAGGCGAGACAACAAAATGACATAAAAAGCTGCGCCCAGAAGAGACATTGAAAAGGATGTTAAAATATTTCTCTTACGCACAAATATATATATATATATATATATATATATATATATATATATATATATATATATATATATAATTAATTGTAAATAATAAAAAATATAAAAAATGTCATTGTAAAAGTACAACTCATAGAAAAAGGAATATTAGGTTTACAAAAATCAATTTATGAAATGATTTAACAAATATCATTTAATTTTTAGAAAATTATTTTTAGACTATTAAGCAATAAACTGAAATTAATATTAAAATGTATAATAAACTGATACATATCAATATACGTTGTAAACTTAAATTTTTCATTATTTCATGAACGCAAAATTGAAGAATGGCCTACGTGACTGTCGACTGTTTAATCAACAGCTTAAGTAAATCGTGAGTGTAAATAACATGGAACACAAAAAAAAAAAATAAACGACGTAAATATAGCAACCGTTAATTACATTCATTAATCAATCCAGCAATTAAATTCATTGATTTAATGAAAACATTTGTTATTCGTCGTTAAATAATGAATGCAATTAATATCGGTTGCTATATTTACGTCGATTATTTTTTTCTGTGTATGTGACGTGGTTTTTTCACTGAACTCATCAAATAATAAAAGAATTTAAATATTTTATAAATAACTATTTGTTTATAAACAATTGCACAAAAACATATACAAAATATAAATACTAAATTAGTAAAGAAAAATATTAACAAGAAAATACTAGAAATATAAAATATTTAATCTTTTCGTAAATATGCCAGAATTGCAATGAGGCGGCAAGTGCGATAAGAAAATTAAATATAAATTTTGTATCAGTCATTGTTGGAGCAGATCGGAGAGTGGTGTTGTATCGGACGGAAATTATTTATTTCAACAATTTACGATTTTTATTTACTTTAAAGTTAAATAAGCTGTTATAACAATAAAAATAATAAATGAAATTGAATAAAAACAAGTTTGATGTTTTTTTTTCTTTATTTTTATTTTTTTGTTTGTGGCTGTCTACGTGACTTGAGGCAAATGGTTTGGCACAATTTCAAAAGTTAAACTTCTGAACATTTCATGACGTATCAGATGTGAAATCGTTACTGCAATTTGAAATATTTAACGAAGACTTTTATCAATTTTATCAATAAAATTTTATTAATGATGACTATGACTAGAATAGTTCATTAAAGTGTTCATTTTTAAGAGTGCATTATGAAAGTATATATTTAGGAAAAAAAAACATAAGTCACAAGCTCTCTGTCGATAAAAACACAACCCCAGCAAACCAAACGATAATTTTACGATATCGAAACGATATCATTTATAGGCTCAAATTGCCGTTTTCGATAATCTATAATGATACGAAAACGATAGGGTTTTCGATAAAAAGGAACCTGTCTAAAACGATATCGTTGTTTTTGTCTTTATAGATAGCGAGATGATATCATAAGTGGATTTATTATCGATAAACAAATTTCATTTGTTCAGAAAATTTTATTTTTTGACAAAAATTATAAAGAACATGTAATTAAATTTACAAATACATTGAGTTTTATATCTAAAATGTGTAATTATTATATCGAATTTAAAAATTATCGTCAAATGGTTTGTAGGGACGTTATTTTCCAGTCTTTAGGCGACCCTGGTTTGTTCCAAGTTCCCATCTAAAATGTATTAAATTAAAATTTTTTCTTTTCCAGATTCTGATTTTTCCATGGAAAATAAACGCGTTTTTATTCGTTAGAGTCCAGTGAAACACATTCAAGGTGATTTTCTTGTCAAATATTTGAATTTTGATCAAATGTGATGTTTACAACATATTCAGTGAATATTAAATCTTTTAATTCAATTTTAAAATATATTTTGTTAGTTTTACTTCGGCAATTTGGTGAGTTTTAATAGTAGAATGTTTGAATAAACAAAATTTTAAATATTTATAAAGAATTTCATGGCGTTATTCTGCGCATTTGAGATTTGGTTTTCATCCACATATTGATAAAACTTTTTTGTTTTGCACAAACACGTTGTAAACAACGTGTCTGTCATAAACAGAAACACAAAGTGGCTGCCAAAAACATGTTGATGGTTACCAACTGCAGGGGGTGCTAACTGCATTTGTTTTCAAGGTAGAGTACAGTACGATAAACGGTAAATCGTGCGTTTTTTTTAAATTAATGCACCGAGGAAAATTTCGCATTCAATTTCTGTAATTTTTCAGAAACATATCGTGCATATTGCTGTCAAACACACAGATAAATTAAAATTTATGTGAAGCGTATGCAGATTCTTAAATTTTGAGGTTTTCAAAAGACGGATACTGGGTATATTTTAGAAATAGGCTGGAATAGCATTTGACACAAAATTCGTTTTTCTAAATAAATCTTAAAAAAAAATAAAATAAATGTATCTAAACAGTCTTGAGCCGTCTAACAATTTTGACTAGGTGCATTACATAATAAAATTAAATATATTCTAATTGTCTTAGTTATGGGACTTATCGAATTAAACGAGGATACAAAAAATTAAATCAATTACCGATTATGGCCCTAGTATTTATAACCTTCTACTAAGGTAAATTAAGTCTCACTTTTTATATTTAAAATGAGCACACTTGAAATTATCAAGTGTTTGGTTTGTATCAGAGCTTAAAATGTTTTTAAAGTGTTGATTTCTCGGTGTAGACAATTTTCAATCGGCTACACACAAGTGTAATGTCACGTTTGCCAGTAAAACAGACAGACACACAAAAGTGATAAACAAATATAAAAAAAAGTCGACGACCATACAACGACGATCGATCCAAGTGGCATTAAAATTTTGTGATATTTTCAAAAATTTAAACGCGCGAACACAAACAACAAACATAATTTGGTTAACGTTTCAGGCAGACAGACAGACAGGGCCGACAAGGAAAGCAATACAACAAATAAGTTTGAGATTATCTACACTGAGAAAATAATTTTGATTTTTATAATGAATAAATTCTACATATGATTTATAATATGAATTAATTATTGCAATGCAAAATAAGCTGCCATGTTCGAATTTAAACAGTCCGAACGTTTTTAGTGATTTTTGTGATCGGTAATCAGTGTCGAAAATGTACTTCATAAATTTTAAGGGTAGCCTAAATAGTAATTAATAAATCTGCAGAATTTTCGAAATACACTAGATTATTCCGATACAATCGATATCCAATTAGACATCTTTTAATTGTCATTATTTAATTTTCGATTATAAATGAAAGTTAAAATAGTAATATTCACACTATTTTGAATTGAATTTAAGAAGATTTCTCTGCCATGGAGAAAAACACGATTACCCATGTAGGAAAAAACGATCGGCTCAATGTTGGCCCAGACTTGCGCCAATAGTACTCAACTCTGGGCCAAGTACGAAATCAAGAGTTGGCCCATGTCTGGTCAAATCTTGGGATGATAACTAGGGCACAATACTGGGATCGAATTTTTAGCCCAATGCCAGAAAACAATATTGGTACAAAATTGGACCCATATTGTTCAATTGAAATGAATGTGAAAAATGCAAAAAGTAATATATATTTTTTTTACTCTCCTTTTCTTCCATTCTACTATTTTATTCGTGTCTTTTTATTTTATTTCTTTTCTTATTTATTTCATACAATTTCCATTTCCAATTTTATATAATTTAACCATTGGTCAAATTAGAACTAGTATCATGAATTAAGAAGGTTCACATTTCCAAAAAACATTTACGTAAGATCACTGAATAGAAACAATTTTTATATTTATTTTATTTCATGATGTTTTATAGTGTGCTATGTGCTATAAAAAATGTGCTATGAAAAATACTGATTGTAATGCGTACTTTTTTTCGTTTAGTGTATTTTTTGTTTTTATTGCTTTTAATGCTTCTTTCGTAGTTTTTCTTTTGACGCATTTCGTTGTTCGTTGGCGGTCATTCACACTGCGCATAGTTTTGGGGACAGGCAGAGCATGATGCCGATGGATAGCGCGCGAGATCAGGAGATTTTTTACTAATGGACTTGTCGAAATTCAATGGCACGGTACGTACGGTGGGTGTTCAGTGTGGCAGACCAAGTCAAATTAATTTAAACGTAATTTTTTTTTATTTACTCACCCTGTGCATGCTTCTGACGCAACTTGTTGAGAATATTGGTGGCATCGAAGCCTGCATTGTCGCACAATTGACGAGGAATAATTTCGAGTCCCTTGGCGATGGCAGCGATCAGCAGCTGCTCCTTGCCGGCAATGGTGCGCGAATAGTCGCGCAGCATTCTTGAGAGCTCCATTTCAATGGCGCCACCACCTAAAAATAGAAGGAATATATTATATTAATTAGTTTGGTAATTATTAGCAAAATATTAAAATGTCACAAAATGTATAAAACATTAAAAAAAATTATAATATAAAAATGTCCAATATTATTGTTTCATTAAAACAGCAAAAATTTGATGTTGTCACAAAAAAGTTTTGCAAAGAAAACAAGAAGTAAATATGTCTGTGCAAAAATTAAGATTTATTTTTGTGTTTTTGTCGCGTAAAACTTTTCAAATTTAAATATGTCACAATGTTTTAAAAAGAACTACCGAGGGGCCAGCGGCAGCACCGCCTGAAATAACAGTAGTTTGTGGAAGCAACGAAGAATAAGATAAATGACCAGCAAACAGCTGATTTATGAGAATCACAGTACAGTTTTGTAAAATGACTACACAAATTTGGTATAACACAAAAAAAAAATGTTTGAATTAAAAATAAAAAAATTATTTTCTCTTAGCTCTGCCAAGATTTTGTTTATATAACAAATATAAAAAGCTAAAATTCAAAATAATTTGCTAAAACAAAAACAGTTTGTAAAATCATATTTGCAAAAATAACAACAGCACATTACGATGCATTTTTTAATAAATATATATATTTTTTTTTGGTTTGTTTTGTGGGTCACCAGCAGCATCATCATCATCATTATATTCCAAGTTATGTAGTACATTGTTGCGAGTAAGCGTATTTTTTGCATTGACGTAGTTTTCGATTTCTTGTAATGATTTGCGCAAATGACATTTTTTTTTTGTTGCATAAATCAAAAAATAAATAAAACAACGTTACGAACGAAACGTTAAACGTAGTTTCGAAAGTTAATGGTAGAAATAGATGTGTTTATAAATTTTACGGTAAATCGAGTATGTTGAAAAATAAAAAGGCTTTTCCACTAATTTAGTGTACACTAAATGGGGGTACACTGAAGTAGTGTAGAGTGAAGTAGTGTACACTAGACATCTGCACAAATGGTTTTGAAGTTTCCTCTGCAAATATGCACTCTGCACTCTACAGTTTTGAATTCATTGAGCAAATGACAATCGACAGTATTATGGTGAAGTCTCTCTGAGCGACTTCACTTCAGTATTTGTTTCATTGGTGTCAAGCTCTGTCAAAACATCAAGTCATTCAAAACATTCAATGTTTTGAAAAACACAAAAAACGACAACACTGTCGTTTAACATGCAACGAATACAGTACGTGCAGCGAGTGAGCGCAACGAGTAACGAGTGAGAAGACGAACATTGAAAACACAACAAATCTGACGCTCGTTCGACGGCAGTAATGTTGTTATTGGTAGTTATGTGTTAATAAAAAAATACACAAACATTATTTAAAAAAATTTTGTACGACAAAGTTAATTAAATAATGAAAAAAAATTTTTTCGATAAATAAAAAAATTAATATAAAATATTATGTGATTTTCTTATACCTTTTGTTTTTTTCTTTCTTTCAATATTAATGAAAATTCCTACTCTATTCCTTACTCTAGTAAGAATAATAAAAAAAAAAAATTATAAATGCACTAAGTACTCGGTGTCATAAGTAGTTCATTTCAGTATATAAATTTTGATTGCACATCATCATAGACCTCTTCACTACAGTTTTGTTTTGCTTGTGTTTTGTTTTGACAGTACATGGTTCTTTGTTGTTGTGAGCAAGACATTCATTTGATTTTCAAGCATAGAGTTGACGACAGTAAATGTTTTGAAACGAAGTGAATGTCTTGAAGTGGGTTTCAAATGGACTTGTGCAGATATCTAGTGTACACTAAAGTAGTGTGCACTAAATATATAGAAAAAAACTAATTATTTATTCAAACAAGGAACTATGAAACAATGTGTACAATACTTTATATTTTAGGGATTAGGAGTTTATGGATTTAATCAGTACGGCTATAATTTAACATGGAAGTAAAGTGTCATTTGCAAGACGACACAACTCTTATAAAATATTCAAGAGTTCATTCTTAATAACAACAGCACATTACGATGCAATTTTTAATAAATACATTTTTTTTGTTTTGTGGGTCACCTGCAGCATCATCATTAAAAGTTATGTAGTACATTGTTGCGAGTAAGCGTATTTTTTGCATTGACGTAGTTTTCGCTTTTTTGTAATGATTTGCGCAAATGACATTTTTTTGTTGTTTCGTAAATCAAAAAATTAATAAAAATTATGTTACGTTATACACCCATAAAAAAATGCTATATAAATAATAGTTTTATTCTATTAAAAATAGTCAATAGGATAAATTATTATTTTAATCGGAAAATACCATTAAATACTAGAAAATACCATAACATTGCCATTGAGTTTATATGAACAAAAATATTTTTATACTATTAAATCAATAAATGTCCTATTGACCAATTTTAATGGGATTTTTTTCTAGGTGTACAGTGCAGTATTCGTTTTGTCTCTTGAGTTTATTCTCATATACTCTTAAGTAGTATACACTAAAGTAGTGTACACTAAAGTAGTGTGCAATAATGCAAGTGATGAAACGAATGCATTCTGCAGATGTTTAATTAATTGAGCTGAAAACTAATACCGTCAACTAGGGTGATTTTGACCCGAAAAACTGTATATGTTGATTTTGTAATGCTTTTTATTCGCTATTTTGTAATGGAATTAATATTTCATTATTTTATAAAATATTGTAAGTATGTCCTCTTTAATGTCCGAAATCAAAATTTCATGGTGTAATAAAAGTAATTATAAAAAAAATAAAAATAGTTCAAAGTCACCTCGCGCGTGGGGTGACTTTAGCCCAAACATGTTTATCACCAATTTAATCTATGTTTTTATAACGGTAGCTCAGTGGTTAGTGCGTTGGACTGTGAGCCGAAAGGTCCCCGATTCAAGCCTGAACTGGGGCTAACAACATCTTTTCATAGAAACATTTTTCTATACCGCGCTACATCTCGCCAGTAAATGGCAAACCTACGAGAGTACAACATTGTCTATGAAAAGCTCTCACCCGCCGTTCGGATTCGGCAATAAACTGTAGGTCCCACCACTTTGAGTACAAATATAACACGCACAGCTCAAAATGGTGAGAGAGCTCGGCCTAAGTTCTTATAGGACTGTAGTGCCAAACTATTATTATTATTATTATAAGATGACTATGATACTATATCATCATAAATGTTTTACTGAAAATCCAGATCACTTGAAACCCATATATTTCGAATAATAAACATGGTAATAAGGATTAATATAAAAAAGATAAAAATCATTTTGTATTTTTCATTAGAACAAGTTTATTAAATGGAATTAATCAAGTAAATTAGTCAACTGATATGTAATATCAACTACAAAATATAAATTCTCACTATTTTACACTTCTTTTTTAGTAAAGGGCTTATGTGAATTTATTTTTTAATATTTCTAGACAAATAAAGGTCACTTCCAGTTTATACCCGCCTTAGTCTTGCAATTAACTCAACTTCGTTGTTTTTCATTTATATTTTTATGTCAATATATGACATTAAATAAAAAAACTAACTAAATAAAATTCAAACACGTTTATTTTAAAGATGGGATAGCATATTTGGAAAAGAATGGAACAAATAAACTCACAATTTCACATGAGTTATTTTAACTTTGGGTATACACATTCGAATTATTTGATGTGGGTTTTAACCGGGTCAAAGTCAGCTCCATGTATAGTTTGGGACGACTTGAACTCGGGCCAAAGTCACCCCAAACACATTAATTTTAAGAACGATTAAATAAAACAAATAATTAAGAATAGTAATGGACTAAAATGACAATATATATTTGGTTTATTAGAAAGAAAATATATTAATTTCTAACATAAACAATGTAACGTATTAAAAGCATACGTATATTTTACATACTAAATTGATTTTGTTCATAAATAAAATTAATGATTTTTAGCTACATTTTCAATGGTATTAATATGTTGTAATATGAGTGTTAACAGTTAAGGAAATAGCATAACGCAGATAGAAATGAAGCATTTGTTGAAGTTATTGTAAAAGAAATTAAATCTGGTAGTCACTTGGATGCTGAGAAAATTTGATTGCAAACATTATTTTTTGTTTGGCCAAAGTCACCTCTGGAAGTCTAAAGTCACCCCAGTTGACGGTACTCGTTTCGATTTCGATTTTTTTTTTCGAATGAAAATTAAACTATAATTTTTTTATTAAACAAGAAACTTTAATATACAATTTTTAAACGAATAATGGAAATTTCAAAACGAAAATAAACATGTTTCAAGGTTTTTTTCTTTAAGAAACATTTTTTAAAGCAGTTATAAATTTATATTTTTTAATTAAAAGATAATTAGAAAAAAAAAAAAAATGATTATATCTTTATACATTATAATTGACATTATACACACTATTGTATAATGACTAATGCCAAATCATTTGTGGAATTGATTGAGGTCAAAACTTAAATCTTTTTATTGCTTTTTTTCATATGTTTCGTGACTGCAAAAAAACTTTTTTGCAAAATTAACACAAAAACTAACAAACAAAAAAGTTGTCTTCAAGAAATAGAGAACTTCAATCGCGTTTCACGCGAACGAATACAAAAGTTCAACACTGTGATTAGTAGCATTAGTTGGCTATAACAAGTGGAAATAGGCACAGGAAATAGTAGATAAAAAAAACAAACAGACAAAAAAATTATCAACAATGGTTAAGAGAAGAAAAAAATTAGGTATAGATAAAAAAAAATAACTTTTTGGAGGTCAGCCGTTAATTTGAATAGAAAATGTCAGCAAAGTTGTATAACCTTTTGACATAAAAAGAGAAGACATCAATTTGATGGTGATATAAAGAAAAAAAGATGTTGTTTAAACAAAATCAGCAATCACAGACAAAATTTTTGGACATTACCTATTTTCTAAGAAACCCAAAATGTGCCGTGGAAAATCTGATTTTGAAATTATCAAAAAAAAAAAAATACCAGAAACAAAAATGGCTAGCATTTTTCAGAAACAATCGAGCATATTTCCGGCAATTTCAGAAATAATATGGAAGGTTTATTGGAGAATTTTACATTAGATTATAAAATGGAGTTTTAATGGCATATTACCGACATATTTTGGGACGCAGAGAACGGACAGCTTTTGATACAAACCCCGCATTTGCTTAAAATCATTCGAAACCAGTTGGGAAGGTTAGATCACATGGGAAATTTGAAAGTAGGGACACTTTTTTTATGGCATATCACAGATAATTAAAGTTTGTAGGAAGATTTTCGGCATATTTTTGGAACACGCAGAAAACAGACACCATTTGGAACCAACTCCGTCTTTATATCTGCTTGTTTGTAATATGTCTAAAAATGTTTCTAAACTGCTTTGACCATGCCAAAAATTTGTTTTGTGAATCCGATACAAAATTTCTGTCATATTTATGGAATATTTCCGGCAATCACACAGATAAATAGAAGTTTGTGAAAGAAGTGAACATTAGAATATAAAATGGCGTTTTAATGGCATATTTTTTGAAAACGGGCAGAATATAGTTTTTGATGCAAACTCCGCTTAAAATCATTCGAAATAATGTTTTTAAACTACCTTGCCAAACATTTTGTCTTGGTATCGTTTGATTTAACAACAAAATCCATGAAATAGTATGTAAAATCATTTCCACTACATTAATTCAATATGATACGGACATTAAAAACATTTTATAGAGGTATTGAAAAAAAATACATTATATTACCTTGCACAATTATCGATAGTTTCAAACGGAAACAACATTGTTGGGTATATAGTTCTATAAATATAAAAAATAACAAAGTGAACTCGACCTTTATTTGTTCATATATGAAAAGGTACGTAAACAAAATAAACCTATAAAATGTGTTGATAACACAAAAAGCTATCGAGTATAATAAAAACAAAACAACAAAAATGTGCGAAAATAGTTTTACAACAAGCTATAAAATGTGCGGCCATTTTATAGAGTACATAAAAGGATATCTATACAATGTCCTTGTGACATGATTGATTAGTAGTACACAGCAATAAGGATATGAAAAAGGTATAAAAAAAAGGTACGTCGAAAAATTGAGAAGAAATAATAAACAATGAAATACTTCAGACCATGTAAAAAAAGAAATAGAAAATAAATGTAGAAACAGAGAATAGAAAAAATGTTGTAATGCCTCAGACAATATTTATGCGCAGGACAGCCGCCACGAAACGAGTTTTTAAAAGCAGTTCGTTAGACTTTAATGACGCGTTTTACAGCAACACAATTAGGACTTTTCAACAAGAACAAAGAGCAAGCTAGAGCAAGTCAAGGGTGGTAAGGGGTCCCTTCTCAAGCGTAATTACGTCGTTGAAGTGTCCTTTTTTGTGTTATTTTTTTTTGTTAATGGCGTGAGAAAAAAAACATGTTTAAAGAAAATTAATTTATGCAGCAATAATTTGTGTCGCATGTTTATATCATATCTCGAAGTCCTATAAAAACATGTCCTGCCACAAAGTAAGCTATTAATTGAGATGCCTGATGTTTCACTTTTAGCACAATTGATATAAAATAAATTTAGCAACATTGTCATTAATTAGTATTTTTATTCAAAATTAAGAATATCGACAATATAGCATAGAATTTTAGTAGAAATTTGGCATATTAGGGTAGACCTGCTCCATATCTGACCTAAGCATGTTGGGCGAGTTATAACAAGTAAAACAATCAATAATTTCTACTATGAAAACTAATCACGCATTGAAAACGATAGCCGCTTAAAACAGTTTCGTTTTTAAACTGATTAACCATTAAATGATATAAGTCGATATCCAAAATATATATAAAAGGTTTTAGTTTTATAACTAAAAAAAATACAAAAGCAATTTTAAGAAAGTCGAGCTCTCATGCCGCATTTTAAATAGTACGTGTAGACATCTGCACAAATATATTTGAAGTTCCCTTTGCAAAATAAGCACTACTGCACTCTAAAATAATGAGTGAATTTTGCAATGGCTATTATAGTGAAGTCTCTCCAGCGATTTCACTTCACTGCAGTATTTGTTTCATTGGTGTCAAGAATTTTTTTTTCAAGACATTAAATGTTTTGAAAAACAAAACCCAATGACACTACTGTCGCTGTAAATTCAACAAGATCAGTGAGTGCAGTGAGTGATTGAGCGCAACGAGTAAAAAGACGAGTAAGAAGACGCAGTATTTGTTTCATTGCTGTCAAGTAGTGTCAAGAAATTTTTTTTCATTTTGACAAACAAAACCAAATGACACTACTATCACTGAAAATTCAACAAGACCAGTGAGTGCAGTGAAGATGAACAACTAAAACAACAAATCTGACGCTCGGCATTCAACGGCGTTGTTGTCGGTATTTATGTGTCTATAAAAAATACAAAAACATTAAAAAGAAATATATATATATTGTACGACAAAAACAACGCATTGGTCGAAAATTAAATGCAAAAAATGTTCAATAAATAAAAAATACAAAAGATTATATGATTTTCTTATACCTTTTGAACTTTTCTCTATATATCAATATCATGGTTGATGTATATACAGGTTAGACCATCTAGACGTTTAGTTGGTATATATAGTGCTGAATATGTCAATAAGAAAATTTAAAAAAATACAAAAATGAATTGTCTATTTAGACTTTATTTGAAGATTATGTTTTTTGCACTTTAAATTGACTATTTTATTAAAATTATACCGCACAAATTCACTAATTTACTGAAATTATATTGCGCATTCTTATAGACCTCATCACTACAACTACGTCTTGTTTGTGTTTTGCTTTGACACTATTTGTGCATAGAACCGGCGACAGTACATCTCTTGAAATAAAATGAATGTCTTGAAGTGGGTTTTAAGTCGAGAGGTAGCGTCGAATAGAAAAATGTTTTCTATAAAAAATATATAAATTTAAAAATTCAAAGAAAAAAAAAATTCAACAACAAAGAAACGGAAATGGCGTGACATAAATGTACATCAAAATGTGCTATCAATTTGGTTATTTTTGCTGAGAATAGCTGAATATACTAAAAATGCAAAGTTTTTCATTTTATTTTATTTTTTTTTTATTGTTATTCTGAATAGGTTGCAAATGGAAGAAAGAGGTGGATTTTGACGTGCCATTGCACTGCTTCAATAAATTCAGGTCAACAAATTGAAATAACAATGCAAGCATGCAGCGTGCAAACAAAAACGATGTGAAACAAACAAAATGAAAATAAATAAATGAAAATAAATAAAAAAAATAAATGAAAAAAAGAACAAACTCAAAAGGCATTTAAAAACGTAAAATTGGATAATTTTATAATTGTAGCGACATTTATCTATGTATTGATTATAAACCCAGAAAAAATACTAAATAAATAATAGTTTTTTTACTATTAAAAATAGTCAATTGGATAAATTATTATTTTAATCGGAAAATACCATTAAATACTAGAAAATACCATGACATTGCCATTGAGTTTACATGAAAATATTTATTTTTGGTATACTATTAAATCCTATTGATCAATTTTAATGGGATTTGAGGGATTTTTTTCTGCGTGAACATTTTCATTTAATGTTAATACTAATACTTTCCAAAATATAAAAAAATCACGGAAGTAATTATATAAAAAACTATGTAAAAAATACGTATGCATCTAATTTGAAAATATCAGAAAATTATGAAAATCTGGTAGTTCTTGAAAAAATGTATAATATTTATGAATAAAATCATCATATCGAATATTTTTTTTTCTGTGTAATTACAGTGATTTATATGTAATACATATATATTCATTTTAAATTTATATAAATTACAATATGCTTGTAGCCGCGGTAGCTCAGTGATTAGTGCGTTGGACTGCGAGCTGAAAGGTCCCCAATTCAAGCCTGGACTGAGGTAACAACATCTTTTTATAGAAACATTTTTCTATACCGCGCTACCTCTCGGCAGTAAATGGCAAATCTACGAGAGTAAAACATTGCCTATGAAAAGCTCTCACCCGCCGTTCGGATTCGGCAATAAACTGTAGGTCCCACCACTTTGAGTACAAAAATAACACGAACAGCTCTAAATGGTGAGTGAGCTCGGCCTAAGTTCTTATAGGACTGTAGTGCCAAACTATTATTATTATTATTACAACATGCTTGGATGGAAAATGTGTTAGGGAATATTTTAAAAATTAGAACCGTAAATTTAGAATAATTAATTTTGATCGTTAGTTTGGGCTCACTTATTCAGAATTATTTCACCGGATTAACAATAAGAAATAAATGCCACACGTTATTTGAGAACGTACATCGATTTTTTTTCTATTTCTTTGTTGCACAACTCACAATTATTAAAAAGAGATCATGTCATTAAGTCGAAACTGCGAATGACATTTGCACGAGTTTCATATCAAATTCGCACAGGCAACACAAATGACGCAAAATAAAAAATAAATTAATGAACACTTGTACACTAGGGCTTCCAATCCCGGGATCCCGGAGAATATTTGTACCGAAAATCCCGAAATGAAATCCCGGGATTGCCAATCAAAATAACGTGTAGAAAATATTAAAACTATTAAATTTTAAATTTGTAGTCGTTAGCATTTTTAATTATTTTTTAATAGACTTGATGACAAATGTTTGATTTTATGTAAGAATACCACTGCTGGTATTATTCACAAAACTAGGATTTTTTTACTATACGTCACAGAAATTGATCGTTAACATATTTGAATTCAGAACTACAAAGAATGTACAAACACAATTATATTTGTGACAGGTTTAACTTGAGAAAATGTTAAATTTTTGTTCTTTTTAAACTTCAAAGACGATGCGCGAACATAAGACAATAATAGACTGCATTACTAATTTTTTTAAGCCTACTTCGATCCAAAACAGCTTTATTTAGATGATAAAATATTGATTTAAATTGTTTTTGACTTCATCTGCAATACTCAAGCACAGAAAATTATTTACCGACTCAATTTTTTTTGTAATATACTCTAGCAGCACTATGTAAATTAAGACCTTTTACAACTATGGGAAAAATATGCCGATCCGACTTAATGTGTAAAATTTACTTATTTGGTACCTGTTATACAAATTTCAATCATTTGGAACATAATTCGGGATATATCCCGGGATTATTTTTCTAATCACGAAAATCCCGGGATCGCCAAAATGCTTCGGGATTGGAACCCCTATTGTACACTGTATAATTAAATAATTTTATTTAGATTTGTTGTTAAATTTTACATTTTGAACTGAATCATAATATGTTGATTGGAAAAAAACATATTAGAACCGCAGAAATCATTTCTTAAAATTTAATTTATTTCCATAATACTCTAACACTTTTCGAAATGATTATGCAGTGATTTCTAAAATAATTTTATTGTAGAACATTGAGAATATTTAGACTGATTGTGGTAACAAAAATCAAAATATGTTTGATTGTCAGCAAACAGTGTTTACAGTTTACAACGATTGTCAACTTGTGTCAATCATGTCAATGATCAGGAAATTCAAGAAAAGAGATAAGTGTTCATTATCTTAGATATTATTGCAGTAATTTACGCTATTAGGATAGACATGATCAGATTCGAGTTATAACAACGAAACATTTTAATAATCAGTTCCATATAATTAACATAGCCCATGCCGTGATTCGAACCCGAGACCTTTAGAAAACAAGTCCAGCGCACATACCTCTGGACTGACTATGATGAGTGAGTAGTACTGTATAAAACTACCAATGCAACACATTAAATATTGAGCAGACGATTTTGTCGACTGTTGAACAAATAAACAGACCGACACAACAGGATGGGTAAATGCGTTGCTTCCCAGTAGTAATAACAACAGAACGTATACAATGTTTCATTCTCATAGAAACGTGTTATGCATTTCAATTCTATTTTATCAATTCAAACAAATCAAGCGAACGATTAAATTCGATTAGTTGCGTTACGTTACGCTGATGCAGGCCCGTAGCCAGAATTTTAATTCGGGGGGGTAGAAAATTATTGAGCATATTGATCACTTTAAAGTTCAACTAGGATCTGTGTCATTTGTTTGTCAAATTGGATCCTTTTGAGACTTTTCGAATACTCAACTACAAAAAAAAGTCGTTGGGTTCTGGGAACATTTAAAAAAAAAGTCTCATTCTATGAAGGTTCGAACATAAAGGCCAGATCAAAAAAATTTTAAAAATTGGAGTTTAATTTAATAAAGGGTATTTCAACAGGGACGCTACAAAAGTAGAGCGACAGGGACAGCAAACGACGCCATATTTCTTGCCGCTCTTTTCATATTTCTCTTCAGTAAGGTTTGCCATTTCATGATGGAAAGATATACGAATTCGAATTTCGGTAGTAAATTTTATTAATTTTCGACATCATGAAATGGCAAACCTTACTGAAGAGAAATGTGAAAAGAGCGGCAAGAAATATGGCGTCGTTTGCTGTCCCTGTCGCTCTACTTTTGTAGCGGCTCTACTTGAAAAAAACGTTTGTAGCGCTCTTATTGAAAAACCCTTTATATATACCAGAACTTCAAGTGATATTTTGTCGGTGTAGGGTGCATCGCATATAATGCAATTTATCGGTTTTTTTTAAAGTCAACTATACAGGATGCAGTTTAAAATAGGCCTCCCGCCGCCGTCTTTTTTCAAAGACTTTTGAACAACAAAAACTATAGGTGCTTGGTGCACTGTGGCACAGCGGCGGTGCTGTTGATGTTACGTTGTTGTTTTGCAAAAGGTTATTTTTGACGTACACAAAATGTTTCCACAAAATACTTAGAAAACTTAAAAGTTTAAAGTAATATTGTTGTTGGTACTATGTAGTTTCACATCATTAAATAGCGGGCTAACAACTTGTGGTGTCTTGTGCTGCCTGTCGCATTAAAAGAGCTACGTTGGCTGATGAGTCATGCGCCTGAACTTAGCCAAGCTCTTCAAGTCATATTTGCTTGTAATAAATAAAGTTTTAGTACAACAAGTCTTTGGGTAGTTAGTCCGATGTAAGTTTTTGTTCGGTTGGCTGCTTGATACGTGAAAAGTAGCAGTTGCAGCACGAAATCACCGTGCCATTAGTTGTATTTTGGGGCGTGGTACTAATGCCAGTCGAGGTTACATTAAGTTGATTTGTGTTTCGATGCAAGTTGATTGTTTTCTATTACAACAGCAGCGCACTTATTAAAAGTGCAAACAAAAAAAATGCAATACATTGCTGAATTTATTGTAGTTTTTATAAATATGCTTTTTTTATGTATAAAATATAAAATTCAAACCCTGTTCGATTTCGGTGTTTGTATTAATGTTACGAAATACTGAATTATTGCCTAAATATATTTTTTTTTTAATTTATTAGTTTAATAAAAAAAATTAAAAATTATTTTACTAAATAATTCGTAATTTGTTTTTCCAAATTTTTGAAACCCGTTTTAAAACCACTATAAAACTGAACCCGTTTATATAGATTTTGAATATCAGTTTATTTCTGATTATTTTATAACGTATTCGGTTTTAAAAATAACGCGGTTTTAATACTGATCGGGAGCGGATCATTCTATTTTTGCTTTATCACAACCCGACCAATTATTTGTCCAACATTATCAGGTCATGTTCATGTATACCCTAATAGAATAAATTTAGTTGTTTACTATTTAAGCATGTTCTTAAAATCGTTTTAAATTCGGTTCGAAATTGAATTCGTTTATATTTTACTTGAATTAATTTCCAATTTTGATTTTGTGTAAAAAAAAAATAAACAAATTAGATTGAATTAAAATATTAAATTGATTTCGATGAAAGGCCAGCTTTTTGTTTTCTGTCATTTAAAAAAAAAATCGAGCAAAAAATAATATTTAATTTCGCAGATTTAGGGTGTGTGCGAGTTCGACTAAATTACTGACTAAACTAAATTTTGTCGGTAATGCAGCGTTTACTTTTCAATTTATCACATTTTTGAGCAAACTAAATTGAACTAAATTTGAAGACAGCAAACAGACATTTTATAATCGATTTATTAGGGACTTTAACAATTATCGGTTACCGAATGACAATCGAATAAAAACTCGTACAATTTAGTTTAGTCAGCAATTTAGTCGAACTCGCACACACCCTTAAACTTAAAAATTATCATTAAAACTGTGTATCTGATCAAATTTGTGAATTCATAAAATAATCAAAATTTTGATGAGTTTTCAAAAGCAATAACTTATACTTCGATTTCAGTAAAATTGTGACAGCACAAAGTACATTTACGTTCCATAAATTGACAATATGCATGTAGTTAATTAATTCTCAGTTCTTCTGACCCCATAGCGGCTAACAAATGCTGTATTACGTAAACCGATTATCGACTCATATGAAACCGCAATGCGACGTGTGGCTGTTTCCAATTGTTTTTTTCTAATAAATGACAAAACATACTAAGACACGAATTGACAGACAAACAGTCAGTCAGTCAGATAATCAATATTTATGTCAGTCAACTTGGTGTGTCGTTTGGTCATTACGACATCCGACACTCGAGTCTGACGGTGACTGACGTTTTGCACTGTTCAAAGACGTTGGGCCAGTGCACTTTGTGTCCTCAGCATTGTATCGTATTGTACACGAAAAAAAATATTTAACAAATACTAATAATTAAAATGTTCATTAAAATTTCAATTGTTCACTAAAAATTCAAATGTTTACTAAAAATTTAATTGTTCACAAAAAACTCAATTTTCACATTTTATTACAAAACAATTATTTAACAAATACTAAAAATTAAAATGTTCATTAAATATTATATTATTCATTAAAATTTCAATCGCTCACTTAAAATTCAATTGTTCACTAAAAATTCAAATGTTCACTAAAAATTCAATTTAAACATTTTTTTACTAAAAAAATTATTTAACAAATACTAAAAATTAAAATGTTCGTTAAAAATTCAATTGTTCATTAACATTTTAATTTTTCACTTAAAATTCAATTGTTCACTAAAAATTCAAATGTTCACTAAAAATTAAAATGTTCACTAAAATTTCAATTGCTCACTTAAAATTCAATTGTTCACTAAAAATTCAAATGTTCACTAAAATTTTAATTTACACATTTTTACTAAAAAAATTATTTAACAAATACTAAAAATAAAATGTTCATTAAAAATTCAATTGTTCATTAAAATTTTAATTGTTTACTTAGAATTCAATTGTTTACAAAAAATTCAAATGTTCACTTAAAATTCAATTGTTCACTAAAAATTCAATTTTTACTAAAAAAATAACTAACAAATACTAAAGATTTATATGTTCATTAAAAATTCAATTGTTCACTTAAAATTCAATTGTTCGCTAAAAATTCAATTGTTCACTAAAATTTAATTTTCACATTTTTTACTAAAAAAATTATTTAACAAATACTAAAAATTAAAATGTTCATTAAAAATTCAATTGTTCACTTAAAATTCAATTGTTCGCTAAAAATTCAATTGTTCACTAAAATTCAATTTTCACATTTTTTACTAAAAAAAATATTTAACAAATACTAAAAATTAAAATGTTCATTAAAAATTCAATTGTTCACTTAAAAATTCAATAGTTCACTAAAATTCAATTTTCACATTTTTTACTAAAAAAAATATTTAACAAATACTAAAAATAAAATGTTCATTGAAAATTCAATTGATCACTTAAAATTCAATTGTTCACTAAAAATTCAATAGTTCACTTAAAATTCAATTGTCACATTTTTTTACTAAAAAAATTATTTAACAAATACTAAAAAATAAAATGTTCACTAAAAATTCAATAGTTCACTTAAAATTTTAATTGTTTACTTAGAATTCAATTGTTCACAAAAAATTCAATGTTCACTTAAAACTCAATTGTTCACTAAAAATTCAATTGTTTACTAAAAAATAATTAACAAATACTAAAGATTAAAATGATCATTGAAAATTCAATTGTTCACTAAAATTTCAAATTTTCATTTAAAATTCAATTGTACACTAAAAATTTAAATGTTTAATTTTCACAATTTTTACTTAACATTTATTTAACAAATACTTTCGTAAATTTACGAATATTTTTCGTTGCAATTTTATGAAAATTAATATACACATTTTTTTAAAAACTTCGGATCTTTACAAAATTGTATTTGGTTATATACGTGTTTTTTGTGTACAATTATATTATACCAGAGTATAATTCGTGATTTAATTTCAAAACTGCATTTCAAAATTCGTATATAATAGAAAACATATTTCGTAAGTTACAAACAGTAAACGATAATTTAACGTGGACGTAATATTTAGTGAATAATTAATTGTCATGAATATTTTCGTAAAATTCATAAATGTTTTTGCATGTTTTTTTTTTAGTGTACTCCATGACATTGTTGTTTTACTGCAGTAGATTTCATATGTAGGTATTGTTTGTCGTAGTTTTACAAAGTTGTGCTACAACTATTATTATTAGTTATGTCGCTGTGCTATTGTTTCAATTCAAAGCGCATACTGAAATCAAGTAACCATTTGAAGAGTGCAAAAACAACAAAGGAAAGTCACTTAAATTCTATGTAATTTTTTTTTCTACGCAGTAGCAACTACAGCAATAGAAGAAGACGACGAAGTAGCGAAACAAATTCTCAAGGCAACAACTTAAGCAAGTAGCAAATAAAACGACACAACATAAATTAAATGAAATATAAAAAAAAAAAATTGCACACCAAAAAGTAAAAAAAAAAAACAAGAAAACCTCAAACAAACAACCACCGCAATAGCAACTATAAAAAGTGCAAACGCAGTTGTGACGTCGGGTCAATAAACTTGTCATGGATACAGAAAATGCATTTTATGCAATGCAACTAACTGAGCGAACGTATGTGCAAAATACACACAACAACTATGTATAACACATATGTACGTTGAAACAGACGAGTACCCGAAATATAGCAACAACATAAAATTTCTAGAGGGCGTTGAGAACAACCATAAGAAAGACCAACAACATAACATCGACGACTACAGAAACGAATTAAGTACAAACAAAATTCGCAAATTCTCCTCTGTGCCAAATGTTAGTATATAATGTAAAAAAGAACGATTAATCTGACGTGGTTATTCAATATAAAAGCGGGTACTCGTTATTTTTCTATATGAAACATTTTTATTTTGAGACATTATTAAACTATCAAAATGTTCATCATGATAATGAAACTATTTAATAATAGTCGATATGAATTCAAAAGCTGCGTAAATTCTAGTCTAACAAATACTAGTTCCAGTCTAAAGTAAACTAGAACAAAAATTACTGGTTTTATAACCAGTTCAGAACTAGAACTAGTTACCTCACTCCCCGCAATGACATCGAAACAATAATATTATGAAAGATAGATTAATTTTTATCGAAAACTCTTCGTTATCTTATCATTATTGATTATCGAATTCGAAAATTTCGCCCAATAAATGATTTCATTTCAATATTGTTTAGTTTGATGGCTTCATATGGGGTACTCCACATCACAACGACCACGTAATTTATTAAATGTTGCAGATTTGGTTCAAACTTTTTTAGTGATTAGTAACTAGGAGTCTTATAATTTGTGCAAAATAACATATCTCTTGAAGATCCGATTACCGAGTACCAAGAATCAACAAAGCCATTTCAAGGTAGTCACACAAATGAACCGAATTTTTATTTATTACATTTAACGTAATAGACATTATTTAGTAATAATTAATATTTTAATTTAAAATATACTAATTTGACCATAAATATAGTAAACTGATCACAGTTTAGTGCCTCGATTATAATCAGGGATACCTCAAAATAAAGTTACAACTGTTACCTGCTCACGACAGTTTATTTCATCATGAAACATCAAGAAATTCATGTGGACGTAGAAAATAATTTCTTGTAACTTCTTGAAACACTTTCATGCCATAAGTAGATGCCTATCCCATTTTTTTTTTAAATAATATGTTTGAAGATCCCTCACGAGTACCAAAATAAAATATAAACTAGGGTATACGAATCCTGAAAATAACTACAAACATTCAATCGCTGAAGAATTTCCATTCATTTGATACCCATATTTACAAATGGGTAGGTGTACCGAATTTCATTTTTTTTTTTTGTGAACCACAAATCTTTTCGCCGGAAAACTTTATTATCATGTATTTGAGCATGATGTTAATATATATTTGACCAAAAAAGTTTACCTAAGCACGTATACATAAAAATTGATCTTTATATGTACATTTTATATGAGGTATTTGAACATAAGTGGTCGGATCATAGGTCTAAATGGACCGATCTCGCCAGACAGACTGACGGACAGACGGGAATATATATACTTTTCCATACCGGAGATGCTTCCTTCTGGGTGTTACAAACGGCGTACCAAACTGAATATACCCTTTCACTCTTAGTGTAGGGTATAAAAATCATTGACAGATTTTTTTATATATCGCAGATTACATATTTTTGAAAATACTTTTTTTTAATAATAAGTTGAATGTTAATTTCATTTGGTTAAACTATTAAGTTTAGGCACTAAAAAGAACTAATAAGGTTTCACATAATTTGTCCACCGTTAGTGGTTGAAATATCTACCATGTTTCACAAAAATGATCCTCACAAAATTTCAAATTTCTATTTTTAATGCATTTAAAGTTTTAAAACGTCGATTCGTGTTTTTTTTTCATAATATAACGGAATTTGTTGGAGAGTGTTCATTTTTCAAAATTTAACGAAGATTTTAAATTAAAATTCGATTTCACTATTTTAAACTATAGTTTTTCTGAAATCAGTTTGTTTGTTGTATTTTGCAGTTAATTTGACAATTTATTTTGTTAATTCTGTCAATAATTTTAATTTTCTTAAGTTAATATAACTTTTTCTGAATTAATGTGAATTACGATTACTTTAATAAGTTGTAAAAAATATCTACTTCTAAAGTTGGATTCCAAAATTCATTTTCGAAAAATATTACTTTAGTTTTTACGATTATTAACTACTTTTTTTTTTATTTTCTTTATAACTTTATAATATTTCGTTACTAATCAATGATGTTTAATTTTCGCAAGTATTCTCTTTTGTGTAGTAATCGGTACTTGTTTTGTTCAAAATAAACGCTATAGCATTCGTTAGAAAAATGCAACAATGTGAAGGCAGGTCAAGTATTCAACCAATAGAAAAACATAACAGCGAGGGACTATGAAACGTTAGCGGGTGGCACGGTGCGGTCGATAATGTTGACTTTTGTATGTAGCAAGTAATCGTTGGGCACTTGTTCTCGTATTTTCCATCAATTTAATATGTTTGTTTTTGTTATTTTTATTGTATCATTAATTTGTATGCGATTGGTTTTTTTTTTTTTCATTTTAAAGTGTAGATCATTTAATTAAAATGAGGCGCAATTTAAATGAAAACAAGAAATATGTAAATATGAAATCATATTTTATAATACAGTTTATTATTTAAAGAAAAAATATTTTCTTCAGATTACATAAAGTGACTCTTTTATATTTTTAAAATATTATTTTCAGAACGTTTCGTATCGAAAGAACTCGCAAAATAGTAGCAAACCTAAACGAATACAAGTTTTGTTCTGTCTTGTTTTGGAATCGGTTAAATGTTTTTTAATTGAAATGGTTTAGTTAAATGGATTCCAAGTTTTGATTTTTTCCAAAGGATACTTATACAATCTATATAATTCAATTTGGCAAAACTATTTTTCCAGAAAAAAACCTTAAAAAGTTTTTTTTTCTTTTAATTGTGATAAAAAATGTTAATTTGTGAATATATGAATATACGAGCCAACAACGAGTCGAAATTATTAAAATTTACTACCGAAATTCGAATTCGTATATCTTTCCATCATGAAATGGCAAACCTTACTGAAGAGAAATGTCAAAAAAGCGGCAAGAAATATGGCGTCGTTTGCTGTCCCTGTCGCTCTACTTTTGTAGCGTCCCTGTTGAAATTTTATTTATTTATTGCATAACATATAAAGTTTTCATAATTTAATAAAATTATATATTATATGTGAAATTAGATTCATAATTAATTCTATGATTCTTCTTACTTTGTTTTTGCAAATTACTCTTTAAGTCTACAGAAATATATGGAAATTTTCGTATTTTTCTACATATTTTTGACTTTAACATTTTACAGATTTGAGTTATCGATCCAATTTCTTTTGTATTGCTCTGAGAATACTTTAGCTAATATTTTGAAATAAACTTCATGAAAATCGTATTAATCTGACCGAAATTATGACCAGTCAAACACAAAAAATATTGATTTTTATGTATACCTATTATTTATTGCATAACACATAAAGTTTTTATAAATTAATAAAATTATATATTATATGTGATATTTGATCCATAATTCTATGATTCCTCTTACTTTGTTTTTGCAGATCACTCTTGAAGTCTACAGAAATATATGACAATTTTCGTATTTTTCTACATATTTTTGACTTAAACATTTTACAGATTTGAGTTATCGATCCAATTTCTTTTGTATTGGCTCTGAGAATACTTTAGCTAATATTTTGAAATAAACTTCATGAAATTCGTATTAATCTGACCGAAGTTATGACCAGTCAAACACTAAAAATATTAATTTTAAGGTGTACCTATTATTTATTGCATAAAATCATAATCTAATTAAATTATATATTAAATGTGAAATTAGATCTATAAATCTATGCTTCCTCTTACTTTGTTTTTGTAAATCACTCTTTAAGTCGTCAAATTAAATACAAATTCACGCTTACGATTTTTGAATAAAATTTTCTTTTCTAGTACTCCTTTTAGTCAATATAATTTTTTGTCCATCAATTATTCATAGAAATTTCAACAAAACCTTAAACCAGTAAAATTTAGCTTTGCATAAATGTATTACTTTCCATGAGGTTTACCTCAGTATCCTACAATAGAATCAAATGAATATCACCTACTAAATGTTCATACTTTTAAAATAAAATAACATATTTTCCTGCTTATATTCATATGGAACAAAAAAACCTAGTATGAGGTAGTGATTAGAATCTTGACGTCCATCGGAAAATCATACTTAGATCGCGGATAATATTTTTTGTTGTGCAAATGAAATACAATGAAATGAAAATCAATGAAATACTTTTTCCTATATATAAATTTCGTAAAATACAACGATTTATTTTATATTTAATCAACATGCGTGATTTATACATTGTTTCGCTTATATATTTTACGATAGATTGGTATATTTTAAATTTTATATACAACGTAAAACGAAAAGAAGCAGAGATCAACATCTTTAATCATTTTCATGATTATTTTTGGCATGTACAATAACTTTTTCGTGTATTTTATGCAAGTTTTAATTTTAGTGTGGAATAATGCTATACAAAAATGTTTGGAATTATGGAAAAATGTTTGCAAAATATTTCTATGAATTATACGTAAACTAAGAATTACATTATAAAATCAACAACATGATTAAAAAATTTTATATTATTTTGTGTTTAATTTAACGCAAAAATGTACAAGAAGCCATAATTTTCTACAGTGCGCACCCAAAAAAGGAAGTAATTGTGCGCTGTAATTTATTAACTTTCTGTAGTTAACGAATTTACGAAATAAACGGCCAATTAAACGCCGACAGGTAGTAATGCGAAGCATAAGCACGCAAAAATGTAATAAAAAAAAACAGTCTAAAAATAAGTATAATAATTTTAAACAAAAAAGAAAAAAAGAAATAGCAAAACATAAACACAAAATAAACGAAACGAAATGCAACAGGAAGTAGTTAGTGGTGGAGTAAATATTAAAAGTATAATACAATAAAATGCATAGTAATAAAGTTACCCTTAAACAATTGGCACAAAATATAACCAGTTTAACTACTGTTTGTTCACTCTAAACTCTATCGCATACGCGCATTTTTTCCAACAACGCACATGCAACGCATATAATTCTCAAACAGTTCATGTCAACACACAGCTAAATACTACTTGCTCGCACTCAATCGATCTTCCTTGTCATGGGGAGCATAATGTTCAGTGAACGTTTAGTGAGAACATTTATGCTGGCACCATTGATTTAAAAAACCCCCGTGCGTTTGTCTAGCAAGGCACTCGTAACGGAATTTTTGGAAAACCCTCTTACTTTACAGAGGGTTGCCTGATAAATACATACGTTGAATGTTATAAAATAACACAAAAAAAAAGAATGCAATTCGTGCAGATGAACGTGATTTAGTCGTGTGTTCTTCTGAGCCTCTCAGTCGTCAATGTAATAATTTTACTTACAAAATACAGAAATCTGCATCTTGAAAGTACTACATAGTTATAATGCAAAAAAAATACATTGTTTATCTAATAAATTTGCAAATATAATTTGCAGCTGTTTGTTTTATTGTTGCGCGTTATATAAAACGCTAGATATTTAATATATGTGGAAAATATTTATTTAAACCTCAACGTAGGAATCAGCAACAAGTCACGTTTTGCCGTTCTACAATAAATAAATAAAATACTGAATTCAGTTTACACAAAATATAAGAAATACTTTTGCGATTGTAGTTTTAAGTTTGAACAGCACAACTAACTTTGTGCTAAATATACTGCATATATTTAATTATTTAAATGTTTCTGGCAACAATTATAAAAGGTGGGGTTTCAGAAAATAATACATGCGTTCGAATTTCATTATTTATAATTTATGCGACGTAATCTCGTGTTTTAAATGCGGATCTCTGGTTGCAAATTTAACTGAAAAATGCATAAAAACAACCAAGCTGTGAATGTATTAAATTCTAGCACCATAATGCAGAATGTATTCAAGGAAACTAAATAAAAAAAAAAAAAAACAGTTTTTGGATTGATTTTGGATAAAATAATATAGGTACTATTCTCAGTATGCAATATGAATTATCAATCTTGGATTATTGGAAAATGGTTTTAACAAATAATCGCAATTTTTCACATCGATATCGCAATGTTTTTCGAATCAATCTTATATCTTTGCACTATTCGATGCAATATCAATACAGAATCGTTTGTATTCTCGATAATTCGTCGGCAAACCTTATCGTTCTCGCATGAATATCGAAACGAATGACAGACTGGAACATTTGATCTTTTTTTTTTTTGAAATAAATTCAATAACAATTCGAATTTAAACAATTCTCGGTTCGATATAACTTCGATTAGGCGGTTAGATATCTGCCGACACTTTTTATAAAGCTAGCAATAGTCTGAAAACTGACTTCGATATCGGACAAATTCTGCAGCATTACGAAACATTTTCGTTGTGATATCGTAACGAATTGTATACTGGGTTTGGAATCATTGATCAGAAATTGTCCGAGACAGGGCTCAGAACAAATTTGGATTAAAACTACTTAAAAGAGATTTACGTAGTGAATGCTGATATATAAAGGGTTTTTTAACAGGGACGCCATTTCATGATGGAAAGATATACGAATTCGAATTTCGGTAGTAAATTTTAATAATTTCCATTCGTTGTTGGCTCGTATATCTTTCCATCATGAAATGGCAAACCTTACTGAAGAGAAATGTGAAAAGGGCGGCAAGAAATATGGCGTCGTTTGCTGTCCCCGTCGATCTACTTTTGTAGCGTCCCTGTTGAAAACCCTGGAAAAAAAACTTTTGTAGCGCTCTTATTGAAAAACCCTTTACTATACATTTTTAAAACCATTATCACTTTTAATTATTAAAAGGTTTAATTTTTACAGGAAGCCGATCATCAACCCACATCAACAACAACTAAAAATAAACGAGGTGCGTGAACTTTTGATAGTATTTATTAAAAGTGCAAATACTGACACTATCAAAACAATTGAGACTCTTATCAAATGCAAACATATAGTAATAGAAAAATAAACATTTCGTTTTTTTTAGAAATGCTGATTATTTTCACTATATTTTTGCAATATAAAAGATGTATTGTATATTAATTATTATTGTTTTGTTGCCCTGTAAGTATTGTTATCAACAACAGGGCATAATTAGTGTGTGTTGCGCTGATAACAATTCAGCGCACGTCACGGCACGCCACGCTATTCCACTTCAAAGGCGTGCAGTAACGTGCTGTGGTTACGGGCGCGGTCTGTTCTGCTGCCGCACCCTTTCTTTACTGACATTACATGCAAATAATAAAAAAAATAAAAATAAAACAATCGAATGCATTTCGCATAATTAGACAAAGTGCAATGAACGTTCAACGTGTGAGAAATTTTACTAAATTGAAGTTAAAGCGAATTAAAAATTCAAATCAATTTGAATTAAAGTTTAAATGTTTCTATAATTGAGACTATATAAAAAAAACCTTATATTGAGAGCAATTTTTAGTTTTTCTATCTATCACTTAAAGTTTATACGAAAATTGCATTCGAAATTTTAATAACTTTTTCGAGTAAAAAATTTTAAAACTTAATAAAAAATTAAAAAAAAATATTTAAAGGCAAATTTTTCAGTTACTAATCAAGGCAAATTTAATTTAAAAAGGAATTCCAATACTGCAAATGGTTTTGTAGATATTTGAATCTAAACATTTAATTTGGTTATTTTTTTAGATTTTTCTTTGACACCACTCTATACGATTTTTCCGTATGTACTCCAATTTTATACAATTCACAGGTGTAGTTCTCAGTTTTATTTTTTTAATTACGTTACGTTTTTAAATAATTGCATTCGATATTTTAGTTTTTTTTTAGTCACTTCTAAGAATAAAAAAAAACAAGTACTTCAAAATCGGTTTTTCAAAGATACTTTACTTTATTTTAGTTGGCATTACAGTCCCGTGCGGGTTTGAGCCTGCTTCAGTAAACCTCTCCATACATCTCGATCTGATGCTTTGGACTCCCAATCTGCGATCTTATATTCCTTAAGATCCACCTGGACAGACTTTAACCACCGAAGTCTTTGTCGACCAGGATGCCGGTTTCCTGCCGGATCACTATATAGCACTCTCCTGGTTGGACAGTTCTTCGGCATTCTAAAGACATGCCCCAACCAGCGTAAGCGTTGATTCTTAATTAAGTAAATTAGATCCACATCTTTGTACAGTTTGTACAGCTCATCGTTGAATCTTATTCTACATTCCCCATTTACACAAATTGGACCACAAATAATGCAGAGTACTTTTCTTTCAAAAACGCCAAATAGCTCTGCGTCAGTTGCTGTTATCATCCATGATTCAGCGCCATACATCACGACTGGGAGTATTAGTGTTCTATAGAGCTGAATTTTTGTCTTTATTGGCGTATCTCTCGATCTCATTAAATTACCCAGCCCAAATAGGCATCGGTTAGCGAACATGATTCTTCGTTTTATTTCTATAGTGTTGTCATTGTCAGAGTTAACTAGCGATCCTAAGTACAGAAACTCATTGACCACCTCGAAGTTATGCGACCCTATGCTGAGAAACTGCCCAAGTCAAAGTTGCTCGTTATTATTTCAACTGCACATCATATATTTGGTCTTACTTTCAGTAATTTCAAGCCCCATAACACCTGCCTCACGTTTTAGGCCTTCAAAGGCGTTTCAAAGATCTAAACACGAAATATTTTGAAACTTTTGGTTTCTTATTTTTGCCGTTATATTATAAACTATTAAATGTTTATTCAGAACATTGTTCAAAGTAACGTCCCAAAATCCAAACTTTCTTTTCTACTCTTTACTTTACTTATTTTTTTTATATATTTTCAAATTTTTAAAATAACACTTGATGAAACTTTTTTTTTCATATGTTCTTATTATTCCTTTCCTTTAAATATACGCTATAAAATAGTAATATGAATTTAACTCTTCCAAAACGTATTTGAATTTTATTTTTAGATTCTATTTCGATGAATTATAAATGAATATTACCATTTATTAGTTTCAAATTAATTTTCTCCATACAAAAATTATTGTTTACTTGAATTATTCTTTACATGGATTTCGTGAATTCATTTTGCAATGAAAAAATCATTTTGCATTCAACATTTCTGCTATACAGAATATTTCAAAAACAGAATTGTAAATTTTATTTTATAAATCGTTAATTGTAATTCGAAATTAATTTTTAGTTCTATTTGAAAATTAATTTCTACGAATTTTATTTAATTTATTATTAAAAAAAGAAATACAATTAATTATTTCTAAATTACAGAACATCAATCGGAAAGTTTTATGTTATATGATATACAATTGATGCGCTCTTTGGTTTTTGTAATTTTAAATTCAACATTTTCAACATTTTCGTCGTTGTAGAACGAAAAGTCACCAAATACATTTATGTGAAAAACTTAAATTTCGAGTTTGTTGATTAATAATATAAAAAGCATAATTGATGCATTTTTAAAGTTGAAATATCAATTTAAAGATTCACATTTTCTTATCATGTGGTAAAAAAAATGAGATCATCGGTTTAAAATTGGCAGATATATAAGGATTTTTGTAAATGAATATTTGGCATTTTAAAAATGTATTTGGTGACTTTTCGTTCTACAATGACGATTTCAAGTTCATCGGTTTTTCAATGAAACTTGATTATTCTGAATTACAATTCACGATCAGCTGATTTTAACTTGCAATTGATTTAATTTCATTGCGAGGAATAATCCAGCATATCGTCAACAAAATATTCCGTCGGAATTTTTCCGTTCGATTATTTTGTTCACGATAGGGTAGATTATATCCTGAATTATATTTGTTATAGGAATTCTCAAATAAAATACAGGGTTGCTGAATTCAAAAGTTGATTACCGTTTTGTTGTTTAATGATTTTTTTATACCCTGCACTAAGAGTGAAAGGGTATATTCAGTTTGGTACGCCGTTTGTAACACCCAGAAGGAAGCATCTCCGGTATGGAAAAGTATATATATTCTTGATCAGCATGACCTCCTGAGTCGATTTAGCGATGTCCATCTGTCTGTTGAAATCACGATTACAGAAAAACTAGAAGAGCTAAATAAATGAAACTCCTATTTTAGATTACTTATATATCTACGCCGTCTGTCAGTGAAAATGGGCATGATCAGTCCATTATGACCTGTGAACCGACCACTTATGTTCAAATTTATCAAATAAAACACATCTACTGGTGAATTTTACTGTATACGTGTTCAGGTAAACTTTTTTTGGTCAAATATATTGACTTCATGCTCAAATACATGAAAATAATGTTCTCCAGCGACACGACTTGTGGTTCCCAAAAAAAAATCTAAATTCGGTACACCTACCCATTTGTAAATATGGGTATCAAATGAATGGAAATTCTTCAGCGATTGAAAGTTTGTAGTTATTTTCAGGATTCGTATACCCTGGTGACCTATATACCACTTTGAATGGTAACCACACATGTGTAGGGTATTTATAGTCGACTTAGACCGACTATAATTTTGATAATCCTAACTATTATAATAACACCTACTTAAAAAAGTCCCTACTTTAAAATTTCCCATGTGATCTAACCTTCCCAACTGGTTTTGATTTACATTTGACTTTATCTAAAAAATTAATTTTATTTTCTGAAATAAATTTTATAAATTTATGAATTTTATTTAATTTCTGATTTACATTTTCATATTTTGATATTGTAGGAAAGGCAAAATCATTTTCGCGTAAAAAAATGTCACAAATCTTGCACATATTAAATTCAATAAAATCAAGATATATTTTTGTTCAATAAAAAATATGAATACGGAACATAATAAAATGCTATAATGCGTATTATTTTTATAAAATACATTTACAAGATGCGGCTCATTGGCCGCACATAAACAACAGAAATAATAACAGATCTCAATAAATTTTGACATTATCTTGCAATAAAAACTGCTGACTAAGTAGATTTAAAAATGTATAAAAAAAAATATTGATAAGCTTAAATAAAATGCTTACATATTACATACAATTGTTGCTGACATAAACGACTTGCTAAATCGCTTTTAACAAAATTTTAGTCAATCTACTAAATGATGACTAATGCAATTTAAAATGCATTTTCTAAACTCTTAAATGATTTGCATGAACAGTTTCATGTGCAAGATTTATATTTATGGCGTAAAGATTGCGATGAAAACCACCAAAAACTAATACAAAAAAAAAATTGCAGACAATTTTTGAACAAAAGTTGACCACTTAACGAGCAACGCAAGACGACACCAATGGCAGGCATGAATAATGCAAATTATGGTGGAGCCTAACGGAGTCAAACAGCGTCGCAACTACCGAAACAAAACTGCGCAAAAATTTAAAACAAGTTTAGAAGCCTTAAAAATAAAAAAAATATAAATAAAAATTAACAAAGAAAAACTGAAAAGCGTTTCGAATTCGGCTGTATTTTTTTGGTTTTCGATTTTGTTGTAAGCATTGTGTTGTGCGACTTAATGTGGCGTTCGCACTCCCGGGGATCAAATATGCTTGCGGCATTTTTAATTCAATTCGTTAAAGTTGGTTGGCGTTTGTTGCGATCGATCGGTCGGTCGATCGATTCGTTGGTAAGAGGGAATTGGAAATTGCAAACAGACAGCGGCTGCCAAAACAAGTTGAAACTTAAATCTTACAAGTTTCGCAGCAGCTTCAAGTCAAGAGGCTGCACTGAACCGACAGAAAGCCAGACGAATGGACGGACGAACAGCCACAACAGCTAGCAACCGGTTGTTTTTGCTGCAACGAGTCGTGCTATTAAATTTGGAGCCCATTTAAGTTGTTTTAGTTCAGCAACTCAACAAAATAAAACAGTTGAAACAGCAAATTACTGTGGAAATAAATTTATTTTTATTTGCTGGTTTTGCTTTTGTTGTTATTTAATTTCAACATTTATTAAGTCTTTTTGCAATTATTTTACGATTGTTTATGGCTTTGGCAGGCAGAGGCAGACAGTTGCTGAGAAAAGAAGCTAAACGTTGCAATTGAACTTTGCAAAAATTGTGTGGTTTGAAATAAATACTGTATTAAAAATTATACTGTATTAAAAATATTTTGTATTAAATATATATTGTATTAAAAATATTTTGTATTCAAAATATATTGTATTCAAAATATATTGTATTAAAAATATATTGTATTATAAACATAATGTACTAAAAATATTACATTTTACTACATCGTTGTTTTTTTTATATAAACAACTACATACATGTACTGACTTTCTGTACAAATATGTACTACATTTGTATAAAAAAATAACTAAATATTATATTTATTTGAACGTTCAGTATTATGAAGGTAAATTATTACATATGCCTTAATTTTGACTACATTATGTATTTAATTAACTTCTTTTAAGCGTAATGAGCTCTTTATTTAGTAAAAGGGAAGGAAACAATACTAAAATATAAACAATTAAAGAGAATGACGTGATGAAATAAAAAGTAGACTTTTAGTGGAAGAAAAGCACATATCGTCACTATCATGCCAAAGGACGAATGTGAAATTTTTGACATTTGCGTTTTTTTTACATTTTTTTAATGTAGTTTTTCCTCGACTATATTGTGCCAAAATCTTGTGTGGTTTGTTGGATATTTCTAGCTACAAAAGACAAAACCAAAAGGGCGAATTCGAAAATTTTAAAATATTGTCATGCCAAAAGGACGAATATTTTCGTTTTTTTGCCATATTTTTTTATTTGTGCAAGTGATGTAGAGGCATTAATTGTTTGTTTTTGAAGCACCAATCGATCATCATCATTATTTTAAAATATTTTTTGATATTTTATCATTTGTAAGAAAAATGTTTTGCGAATTATTTTTAAATAATAATGCCAAAGGTGCTTTGAAAACAAACAATTAATGCCTCTACATCACTATTTTATCTTGCACCAATAAAAAGTTATAGCAAAAAAACGAAAAGATTCGCCCTTTTGGCTTGACAAGATTTTCAATTTTTCCAATTTCTTCGTTTTTTTACTATAACACTTTATTAGTGCTAGATAAAATATTGGTGTGACGGCATTAATTGTTTGTTTTCAAAGCACCTATCGATTGGCATCATTATTTAAAAATACTTTGTCAAACATTTTTCTGGCAAATATTTTTTATTCTGAGTGCAATATTTTTAAAAATGTTACGAAAAAATAGAGTAAGCAGTTAATTTCTAGATTAGCAAATCATATATAAATGATGTATGTGATGCGCATGTGAAAAATCGTGTTGAAAATTTTTACAGAAAATGCGTATTCATTTATAAAATGATACTGTAAAAAATATCTCATACGAAAAATTATGAAGTTACCTTTGAATTGACACAAATTAATTTTCACCATCAATAAAAAAATAAATAAAATAAACCACGACTTTTTTTCAAATGTTATAATGATTTTGGATAATATTACTGCTAACTATAACAACGATATAATGTGTGTGTTTAAAGTAAAATAAAAGTCGTACCAGCTCAGGTAAAGTTCAACTGAGAGGTTAAAATTTTACATTTCTTGCCATACAAAAAAGAAAATCAAAAGCCATGAAAATCACGAAAAAGATCAAACGATCAAATCTGTAGCAAGAAATACAAAATAGAAAAAAGACATTTATAAAAAAGATAATAAAAAGAAACATGAGGCCGCGCTTGCACACAAATCACTGATGGAAAACTGATGAAAATTACAAAAGTAATGCGAAATACTAAATGTGGGTGGAATACAAAAAAAAAGACCAAAATGAAAAAAATTCAAAATGAAAAACAAAGAAAATTGCATTGAAATGCGAAATTTAGAAAGTCGAATAAACAAATATAATAAAAACTAAATGTGAATGAAGCAGTATTTATGCAGCAGGATGTGGATGTATCTAAAGTGACTTTGCAAAGGCTGTATAAAATGTAGACTATGTATTATGGTGGTGGGCGCTTTTTGTGTTGGCGTTCGAAAGCCAGACAAAATCTTGCAAAAATTATTAGTAAAACATAAAAATGAGACGTGGGCGCGCAATGATTCAGAGAAAATTGCAACCAATGCAGGATAGGTTCTAGGAAAATGCTAAATTTAAACAAATCAAAAATGTAGAGTTTTATAAAAAAAAATCAATATTAATAATATAAAAAAATAATTACATGTTACCCACAATAAAGTCGCAATAGTTACGTTTTAATAACCGCTATAAATACAAAATAATTGTTGCATGAAAGCTGCGCAACCAGCTAGTAAGTAGTAGGTCGGTCGTCAGTCACGATAATAATTAAAAAATACAAAAAATTGCACAACGAGTGACCACTAACAATGGCCATCTTTACTTTATACAAATTGCCGCACATTTAAACAACCTTTGTAGCGCTTGTCGAGAGGATTATGCAGCTGCTTTGGGTTGGCTGAGCTGTAATACAAAGCGGCGAAGCTACTAATGTGAGAAGCGTTCGTCGTTGTGAAGTCTTTTCAAGCGGTACTTATGAAGTGGTTTTTTATTTTGCGCTGTGATGCAAATTTATCACAGCACATCATAAGTGGTTGCTGCTTGTTGTGGGTGATGCGCGAAGTTGAAGCCACGGTCAACGTTATTTTATGACATGAAAAGAATCGCAATACAGTTATGCTGTTTTATTTACCGCATTTGACGGTATTTTTTAATAACTCAACATGATTTTTTCTATGCCAACTAAAACTAAACATTTTGCTTGTCAAGAAGTAGCTGTCAAAGGAATGCATGCAAATTTTCAGACAGACAGATCAGAGAAATAGTTTTGTTGGGACAGCCTATTAAAGATGTTTGCCAGCAATTTTGTCAAAATGGAAAAAATTGAATTTCGTGTACTCAGACTCTTCACTATCGATGGAAACAATCCATCACTGGTTTACTCAATTTCGATGTCAAGAAATGTTTGGCGATGTTCAATAACAATCCGTAAAAATATTTGCGTCGTTTCGTAACCGTGAACGAACCCTGGATTCATGACAACACAATGGACTCCTTTTTTGAGGCAAATCGAAACCAAGGTGGGTTTCTGTCGGCCAACAAGGGCATTACCGACCATTTTTTGTGATGTGCGCGATGTCATTCACATCGATTACCTTGAAAAGGGTAAAACGATGTTTGGCAAAATATTTTTAAACAATGTTGCCAATCGATAGATGCTTTAAAAACACACAATTAATACCTTTACACCACAATTTTATCTTGCAGCAATAAAGAGTTATAGCAAAAAAAAAAAACAAAGAAATTGGAAAAATTGAAAATTTTGTCTTGCCAAAAGGGCGAATCTTTTCGTTTTTTTGCTATAACTCTTTATTGGTGCAAGATATAATTAATTGATGCAAGAAATTTCAAGCATCATATATAAAAATTATTTCTAAGCGCTCTATCACATAGGAGTCTTTTATGAGTCTACGGTTTAAATAAATTTGATATACTGTATTCGTCTTGAAATCAAATAAAAAAAAATTGACAAGTTCGACAGATTTACTTGAACTTGGATGTATTTTCACAGAACTGTGGACTACGAAGTAATCTGACCTACTATATTGGACTCATTTATGACTCTTTAGGTATTCCGAATATAGAATAATTGTAGAATCTAAAAAGACCATTTGGGTTGTAGTCCATTTTCGATCACTATAAAATAAAGACTTTGCGATGGATCTAATAAAGACAGATCTAATAAAAACATTTCTATCAATGTTCATATTTTGTCCATTCATAAAAAATAATCAAAATTATTGGGCATTTTTCAGTTTTCGATCGAATTGCGTATGGAAATTTGTATAATAATAATAATAGGTTGGCACTACGGTCCTTTAAGAACTTAGGCCGAGCTCTCTCACCATTTTAAGCTGTGCGTGTTATATTTGTACTCAAAGTGGTGGGATCTACAGTTTAATGCCGAATCCGAACGGCGGGTAAAAGCTTTTCATAGGCAATGTTTTACTCTCGTAGGTTTGCCATTTACTGCCGAGAGGTAGCGCGGTATAGAAAAATGATTCTATGAAAAGATGTTGTTAGCCCCAGTCCTGGCTTGAACCTGGGATCTTCCGGCTCGCAGTCCAACACACTAACCTTGAGCTACCGACGCTCAAGGTTAGTTGTGTGGACATTTTTTTTTTAATAATTAAAACTTTGATGGATAAATTAAAGGGATTTCAATAAGAGCGCTACAAAAGGTTTTTTTCAAGGGTTTTTCAAGGGTTTTTCAACAGGGACGCTACAAAAGTAGAGCGACAGGGACAGCAAACGACGCCATATTTCTTGCCGCTCTTTTGACATTTCTTTTCAGTAAGGTTTGTCATTTCATGAACCAATTACCAAAAACCAATTACCAAAAATGTTATTTATAATTTCAATAAAAAAATTACAAATAAATAAATTTATAAATATTTTTGAATGAAATATATTTTTCCTGTTTTTTATAATTACAAAAAAAAAAACGGTATAAAAACGAAACATGTTTTGGTTATCAGTTTCAATAAGGGTTTTGTATAACGAACAGTTTCAAATGAATATCGGTTTAAATCTCTGATTAAAACATAAACATATTACTTACCAGCAACCACGGAATCATGCTGAATGGTACGACGCACAATCATAATAGCATCGTGCAACGAACGTTCGGTCTCCTCGAGGAACTGCTCGGCGCCGCCGCGCAGAATCAACGTGGTGGTGCGCGCATTGGGGCAGCCTATATGAAGAGTAATAAAATTGATAGAAAAATCTACTTAAAAACATTGAACAAAAAAATGTAAAAACCTTTGAACACATTGAAGCGATCACCACCGATCTGAATCTCCTCAAAGTCCTCGCACAGACCCAAGACGCTGGCATTGATGTCGTTGGCAGTGGTCATGACAGCGCCACCGCAGGCCTTCATCGTACGCTTCAAATCCTCCTCAGGCACGCGACCAGCGCAGAACATATCACGATCGGCAAAGTACTGTGTGGCCACATCACCGATGGGCAATTTGGAGAGCACAACATTGGCACCAGACTCCTGAATCTTGGCCAACTTGTTGTAGAGAATTTGCCACTCAGCATCGACAACCTTCTGATACTCCCGAACATTGTCGACGCGTACCTCGGCATTGTCACGCTCAGCCTTCAACTCGAGCTCAATGTTGAGCAGCGCAATTTTGCAGTTGGTATAGTTTTTGGGCGCCATCTCGAAGCCAGCATACGAGAAGGTCTTCTTGAAGGCAACGCCCGAAACGAGACGTGTCTCCTCCAGCGAACCGCCGGCCACTTTCTTGATGCCAATCATATTGAGTGGCAGCAGTGCGTCGAGCGACAGCACCGCTTCGACAACCATCTTGGAGAAGAAATCGCGTTGCTGGTGAATCAGCTTCGATGACATGGCGGTCGCGGCGCATTTCTCGAGCAGACTGCGTTGCTCATCCTTGGATTTGTTGATGACGGTGACGGCCATCTCGTTGATTTTGTCCATGCAGAGTGTGAGCGCCTTGCGAATGGCTTTGATGATGATGCGTGGATGGACGCCTTCCTCGACGAAGGGTTTCACCTGCTTGAGAATCTCGCCGGCGAGCAGCACAACGGAAGTGGTGCCATCACCAACCTATTGCAAGGAGTAGACATTGATAAATGTTGCTATTAGAGTCATCATTTGTTACTCACCTCAGCATCTTGTGACTTGGCAATGTCAACCAGGGTCTTGGCAGCTGGATGCACAATTTCCAAAAGCTTCATGATGGTGGCGCCATCGTTGGAGATGGTGGCCTTGCCGTTGGCATCGACAATCAGCTTGTCCATGCCGCGTGGACCGAGTGTGGTGCGCACGGCATCAACGATTGACTGGCAGGCGTTGATGTTGGAGATCAGCTGTGGCTTGCCCTGTGAGGTGTCGGTACCCTCCTTCAGTAAAACGATTTGAGGTTGCTGTTTGGAAGATAATGAGGAAAAGGTTTTCAAATAAATGTTGCCAGATTTTTGAATAAAATCAAATATGAGTCATTTATGCGCAAAGAATGATGTCATCAGTTGTATACAAAGTATAAAAGCAGAAAACGAAATGTTATATTAAGTGATGTACATATGAAAGGACGTATAGCACGATGTACAATTTGGTGAACGGACATAGATGAACGGAGAAATTTCAATAAATTCGTAATTATAGTCAGACTAATGTGCTAAACAAATATATGAAATCATGATTGTGATTAGGATACACATGGTGGATGTAGCGAAAAATTGAGATTATGCCAGATGTGATTAAAAAGTATAAAACAAGGCGGCATTTCTTTTAAAAATTCGAATATTTCAAATTTTATCAGTGACATGTTGAGAAAGAGGAATGGGTGTTAGGAAAGACAGTCGGACAAATCGAGAAACAGGTTGGGTTGGACAAATGTTCTACTCTAAAATGTACGCTTTAAAAAAAAAACATTAAATGATAAAAAAATCGAGTCTGCGACAAGGATTCATCACCATATGTGCTGAGTCAGACAAACAGTTGTTCAGACAGCAAGACTACATATAAACGGACGGACAGACAGCAAGCAATACGGCGGCACGCGATGTTCGCAGCTGTCAAACGAGAAGCTTCTGTAAAGGTTATGTTGAAGCCAAATGTTTTTAATTAGTTTGCACATCAAATGCTTTATAATTAAAGTGCAAATATAAATAATAAATTAAAAATATAAATTTTATTAAATACAATTATCAAGTTCAATTAAAAAATGCTCAGAATTGATTGAAACATGCGGCAGTGCACCGAAATGACATCTTTAGTTTTGTAATGAATTTGTGGCAGCATTCGTTGTTTTCCACATGCTTTCTGCTAATTTACACATTTTCTTACCATTTTGTATAGATTTTCTGTTTGTTTAGTGCGTAATAACACGAATTTTTTCAATAATTTGCAACAGCGGTCTTTTCACGCGGCGCGATTCAACGATACGACAAAATGTGACCGCGATGAGTAATTTTTTTTAATTTGACATTTGTTGTTTGGCTGAACGAATCGTTCATTTTTTTTTGACATTTCGTTTTGGTGGTGTTCATTCTACGAACAGCCCTCTTGCGGCAATGTTTTGTAGGGCGATTCTGTTACTTATTAACGACAAAAATCGATATCGTTAACTATTTTTAACGACAAATATCGTTAAAATTTACATTTTTTCATGACGATCACTTCTGCATGCCACAATTGTTGTTAGTTAACGATATCGATATTTGTCGTTTATAAGTTACCGAATCGCGCCTCTGAAGTATAGAATTAAAGAATTATTTTAAAATAGAACTTTAGCGATTGGAAGATATCAGACCGAAAAACATTTATGGACCACCAGAGGCTGGTTTATACAGTTCCAGTTCCTTCGAGAAATACACAAAAAAAGTCATTTACTCTTGAAAAGTCATTCCAGAAATCGAGAAATTTTGAGTTCATGTAATATATTCACCGCACGAGAAGTTATTTATTTGATTAAATTTTACTTTGTACACTGGTTACATAGTGCTGCTAAATTTTACCACGAACAATTGAAGCGGAAAAAAAGTCCTGTTCTCACCCATTAATTTTCTAAAATTGTTTGTGATAAATTTTCAAATTTAAGCCCAATAACGCCAACCAAACTTAAAACAATATGATGTCATCATTAAAAAAGTAAAGTTTAAGGACGATGCGCAAGCGTAAGATTTGTTCCAAAATTGATAAAATTTTTGGAGGACCTTATTAAATTCATTCTCAAGTTTTTAAGCCTATTCCCACTTTATTTAGATGGTTAAAAAAAAATAAAAAAAATGTGGCTTTAAAGTGTTCATCTATAATACCGAGCACAGGACATTTTTTCAACTCTATTTTTTTGTGGTAATCTCTAACAGCATTTGGAGCCCAAAATTAAAATCTCATATATGTGAAACTTATACATTTTTATTTTTTGTTTATAATTTATCTGGGAATATATATCAGCAAATAATGGTGCACACTCACGCAACCATTGATCGTGCAGATTTGGAGAAAAATGTATGACATTCTTAACGCTTTCGTGAAACCAAATCTCTGGTGTATGGAGCAAACTAATTTTTAAAAGACGAAATACGTAATATTGTTAAAAAATATAAATAAAGACCTGTTTATTCTATTAAATTTTAATCTTCAATTCATAAATCAATTGTATGTAATTTAGTAAAATTTTTATGAATCCCACAAACTAAATGCAATTGAATACTTTTATCATCAGCGTGTTTATTTGAATAAGCAACTAATTGAACTCAATAAGTGGCGTTTGAAAAATATCTACAACAATTTATTTTTAACTAAATTGCAGAACGGCCATTCACATGCTTATAAAATGTTTTAATTTAAAATAACACATGTATCACATGCGCAAAAAATATACAAAAAAGCGCCAAATCTAGTAAACTTATTGTACATTTTTGTTTGTCTGTAAAATGGTTTTTTTTCACATATACGAAAAATGCTTAAAATCACTTAATAATAAATACCGAAGCAACAAGAAGTCAAAACAATATGCTGACATATGTGGACAACTTGTTGGGGAAACTTTGAAAGTTTTTTTGCTGCTGTTCGTTTTCAACGTCACCAATCGATGGCAACTAAAAACAACAAGCAGTATTAAGCGCTGACAGAAGAACAACAACAACTATACGCACAGGCAACAAAAACAAACGATGGCATTTTTACTGCGACGTGCAACATGGCGTATGCGTAACTCTATTTTTAGCACCAACGCGTATGCACAAAGACACAAAGAGCTCACCGCAGTTTCCACAATTTGTCTCGATCGGCCATGCTGTGCCAGTGCACTTTCCGGACGCTTATATGGCTTGACTCAGTTTGCCCTTATAACTCGAACGGGGCAGTTGTGAAGAAATAAAGTGAACAGAAACGAAAAATGCACCAATAAGTGAAAACAATTACAGGAATTCAGTTATTTTTTGCTTTTTAAAATTCTAAATCTAATTCAGTTGCATTTGAATTGGAAAATTAGATAAACTCGATGCTGAAATATTTCGAATAGTTTTTGTGAATTTTTGTAAAAATAAAGAAAATCACAAACAAATCTTGAAGAAAGGTACAAAAAAAGGAATAGAAAAGAAATTCAAAAAGTTAATTTTAAGACAACGAATTTAAAACAAATGAAGTGAATTCTAAAGTGAGAAAAGATTTTGAAATTCAGTGCGTTACAAAAGTGCGCGACGAAAAGTTTTAATAAATTATAAGCGATCAAAAATAATTAATTATCTTAACTAAATATAAAATTGATATTGCATTTAAATAAACAAAAATATATTAATATAGTGTATAAATTATTTAAGAAAAGAGTGTATGGTTCATTTTGTACTATATGCGTGAACAAAGCCTTTGCAGTAAAGTGAACACAACCATAGCAGTTACCAACATACCTAACAGTTATGAACTTAAAGACAGAATATAAAATACTTCGACGAAAAGACAAGAACTTAAATAAGTAAATATAAATAATAAATAATACAAGTAAAAAACCGAGCAAAATGTAAGTTAAACAATTTAATGGAATCACAAAATTTTTTGAGTCAATTTAGATATAATTGTGCCAACATAATGTTATTTCAAGTGTCATACAAAATAAAAACGGAATCATCTACACTGAAAAATTTTTAACACACAAAAACATCTGTCAGCATTTATCAGTCAGACTATATAAGATTTTTGCACACACAAAAAAATATATGAAAAAAATAAATTCAGTTTTTTCTAAATTTAACATGCAATAAAATTAAAAGAAAACATTTAACCTATTTCTGAAACACATTTGTAACGCACTCACTTCGCATGCATTAATTATGTGGCGCTGAGGTGTTTTTTTTAACGATTAGGAAATTTTGAATGTGCTATAAATTTTCTAAATATTTTGGAATAGTTTTCTAAGTTGTTTGTGTAATAAATCCATTGAACATAATGGTTTTATTTCTTTATTTGTTTGTTTACCAACAACATTTTGAAGAATAACACCACGTGACTTAAAAAATATACATTAAAATCTTAAATGGACTATAAACTGTAAATGCAATCAAAGATAAAGATTTTTTTTTTTATTTTGTACGTTATTATTTTAATTAAATATATTTTATTTTTATTTTCCTTTTATTTAATTTTGTTTGTTTTTATTTTATATATTTTTTAAATTATTGTATTTTTATATTATTTTTGAATTTTATTTATTAAAGTTATAGACCTAGTTTTATGTAAAACAACAAAAACAGCATTAACTTTCATTTTATAATAAAAAAACCAATTTATAATTTGATTTACAGGTAAAATTAATTACTATAGCTTCATGCTAATATTTTCTTAAAGATAATGATATGTTAATCTTTCTTTGTAAATAATTGATTATTACGTCCTTTGTTTTACATGAGACTTTATTTACATTTTATTTTGTGTAATATATATTTTTACAAATTTTAAATAATTAAGGACATAAATGCTATCTAAATTGTACCTTAAAAACTAAATTGATTTATTAAAATTGATTATTTAAACTGATATTTGTAAAATTATGTTTTTTTTATGTATTTACAATTCAATTATTTATAACATTAAAATTAATTTATTTGAAAAGCTATTTTTGTTGTTTATTTTAAATCATATAATGTAACTTTTATAAAAACTATATTTATATTTTATAATTAATACATATAAATTCATTTTTAAGCTTACGTCAATACTAGGAAATACTATTAAATGTCAATAGAAGTTTGCTTTGAGGAACATGGTTCTTTTGCAATTCACGTGACGCATTTTGGATGCAAATAACTTCTGTTTTTGTCATATAAATGCATATGCCAATCTTTATATATTTTGTTTTTATTTTTATTAAATCCAATTTTACTGATCTCAATGCCACCTAGAGGGATGCAGCATGTGACATTGAATTAAAATGTATTACATAAAAATCTATTTTTGATATTCCAGATATTTCAAGGGCTTGAACAAATTTTGATTGTGTAATATCTTCAAAGAAAATAAAACAATTTACTTTATTGTATTTTGTATTATTATATAAATTTTTTATTATAAATCCTATTCATTTAAATTAATTTAAATTCTTTATAATTATTTTACTCATTTCAAATTATTTCTTTTCATTATAATTCATATCAATTCAATTCATTTCAAATCATTTCAATCCATTTCAATTAATTCAAATTCATTTCAATTCCTTTCAAATAATTTCACATCAGTTCAATTTATTTTAATTTTTTTCAATTAATTTAAATTTATTTCAATTCATTTTAATTCATTTTATTTAAATTCATTTCAATTCATTTCAAATTATTATTTTTTCGTTATGATTCATATCAATTCATTTCATTTCATTTCATTTCAATTCATTTCAATTAATTTCAAATCATTTCAATTCATTTCAATTAATTTCAAATAATTTCAATTCATTTCAATTAATTCCAATTCCATTCATTTCCATTAATTTTAATTAATTTCAATTAATTCCAATTCATTTTAATTCATTTCAATTGATTTCAACTCATTTAAATTTATTTTACTTCATTTCAAATCATTTCTATTTATTTCCATTCATTTTAAATTATTTTAATTGATTTCAATTAATGTCATTTTTTTTTAATTCGTTTCAATTTATTTCAATTCATTTTAAATTCAATTCAGTTCATTTCAATTATAAATCAATATATAAATATTTAAATCAATTATAAATATAAGTAAATCATTATAAATCCAATTCATTTAAATTAATTTAAATTCTTTATAATTATTTTATTCATTTCAATTTATTTCAAATTATTTCTTTTCATTATAATTCATATCAATTCATTTCAATTAATTTCAAATCATTTTAATCCATTTCAATTAATTCAATTTCAATTCATTTCAAATAATTTCAATTCATTTCCATTTGTTTTAATTTATTTCAATTCATTTTAATGCATTTTATTTTATTTCAATTCATTTCATTTTAATTAATTTTATTTCAATTCATTTCAATTCATTTAAATTAATTTATACTCATTATAATTAATTTATTCATTTCAATTCATTTCAAATTATTTTGTAACTTTTATACATATTTAAGTCATTTCATTTCAAATCATTTCAATTCATTTCAATTTATTTCAATTCATTTCAATTAATTCCAATTCATTTTACTTCATTTCAATTGATTTCAAATCATTTTAAATTATTTTAATTTAAATTTATTTCAATTCTTTTCAATTTTTTTAATTCGTTTCAATTTATTTCAGTTCATTTCAATTCATTTCATTTCATTTCATTTCATTTCATATCATTTTAATTCATCTACATTAATTTCGATATATTTCAATTCGTTTAAATATATATCAATTTATTTTATTTCATTTCAATTTATTTCAATTCATTTAAATTCATTTCAATTCATTTCATTTCAATTCATTTCAATTCATTTCAATTCATTTCAATTCATTTCAATTCATTTCAATTCATTTCAATTCATTTCAATTCATTTCAATTCATTTCAATTCATTTCAATTTATTTCAATTAATTTCAATTCATTTCAACTTATTTCAATTCATTTCAATGCATTTCAATTTATTTCAATTCATTATAATTCATTTCATTTTTTTTCATTTCATTTCAATTAATTTTATTTTAATTCATTTAATTTCATTTTGATTTATTTTAATTCGTTTTAATACATTTCAATTTATTTTATTTTAATTCATTTCAATTCTTTCCAATTAATTTCAGTTAATTTAGGTTCATGTCAATTCATTTCAAGTAATTTCAATTTATTTCAATTCATTTTTATTCATTTAAATACATTTTAATTCATTTCAATTCATTTCTATTCAGTTTTATTCATTTCAAATCATTTAAATTAATCTCCATTAAATTCTTTTTAATCCAGTTCATTAATTATTCATTTCAATTAAGTTCAATTTATTTAATTTTGTTTTCATTTCAATTTATTTTATTTTACTTAATCTATTTAATTTATTTTTATATATTTTATAATATTAATTTTTTTCTCACATTTAAAGTCAATTTTTATATAGGCTTATTTTATATTATTACAATTTATAGAATTTTATTTAATTTAATTTCAATTAATTAAAATTTAGTTTAGTTTAGTTAATTTCATTTCATATAATTTAATTTTCATTTCATTATTATTTAATTTTTTTTCTATTTACATTATTTTATATATTGTTTTATTATTTTACTCTTTTAAATTATATGTTATTTATGTTATTATATATTAATAAATAAATATGTAACGAATTAAACTTTATATTTAATACAAAAAAGGTCGATTAAAAACAATTAATATGAATGCTTAAATTTTGTTTTATTTAATATTATTTAATTTTTAAATTTTGATTTTATTGCATTTTTATATTTTAGATTTAATTTTTTCTATAATATAGTTTTGTATTACTGCATTCAAGTTGTCTTATTTTAGATCTAAACTATCATTTTACAAAATAAAAACTAAAATAAAATTGTCTAAGTAATTAAAATGAATTACCATATGGTTTTTACTTTTATTTTCTAATGATATGTTAATCATTCTTTGTGAATAAAATTTGATCTCGTCCTTTTTATTTTACATGAGATGTGTTTCATGTTAAAAAAAACTTTTAGTTTGTATAACAGATTTACAGTGTAATATATTTTTTTATTCTATAATATATATCTAAAAAACGAAATTGTTTTAATATTTGAATAATATATTTTTATTTAAAAAGATATATGTAAAATTAATTTTTTTATACATATATTAACAATTTAACAACATATATTCTTTATATTTTAATGCTTAAAATATTTTTATTTTTAATTTAATTTCTTAAAAGTAAAATAATAACATTTATTATTAGTATATGTCATGGGATTACTATTCAATGCAAGTTTACTTTCTACATCACGGTCTCTTTTAAAATCACGTGACGCATTTTGAATGCAAATAACTTCTGTTTTTGACATTTAAATGCATATGTCAATCACTAAAAATTCAGTTTTTATTTTTATTATATGCGATTCAACAAAGAATTTTACCACCTGGAGGGATGCAGCATATGACATTGAATTTAAAATAATACATAAAGAAATTTTTATTTAGTTATAATCATGTGCAGAAATTTCAACCGTCTCGAACGTCACATTCTTAACGTAAATGTACCTAATGTCGACATTCTAAGTAAAAAAAGTTTAACTTTGAAATGGAAACAAATCATTGTTTAATTATTTATTGAATCAATAATTCCTGTTATTTACAAAATAGAATAATAATCGATAACTCCCAAAAGCATGAAATGTTCGTAATTTTTTTATATCCAGAAAAAAATACTATATAAATAATAGTTTTTTACTATTAAAAATAGTCAATAGGATAAATTATTATTTTAATCGGAAAATACCATTAAATACTAGAATTTACCATGACATTGCCATTGAGTTTATATGAAAAGATTTAATTTTTGTATACTATTAAATCAATAATTGTCCCATTGACCAATTTTAATGGGATTTGAGTGAATTTTTTTCTGGGTGTAGTTGTACGTAAGTCCGCCAACACATGCACTATGAAATAAACCCCAAATGAAATAAAGTAAAATAAAATGCATCAATCTCCATCATTTTACATATGATGTTGGGTGTTATCTCAAATGAAATAAAACTCGAAAAGACAGGTATTTGGAATTTAATTATATTGCATTATTTTAAGTAAAATATATGTCTTTTACAAATACCACGTTGAGGATATGAAGAATAATATAAAAATAAATATCAGAACATAAAGTAATATAATTTACAATAAAAATATTATATTTTCATATTTTCTGAAATATCTAAAAGATATATCATAAAATATTATTTAACATTTTAATTTAAAATAAACGCCATTCGTTTCGAAATAGTTACGAGATCAATGCGAGAAAAAGGAGAAATCACACGATATCGGAAAATCGATAACGAGCGTCAAATTGGACCTACATTGTACACCCAGAAAAAAATACTATATAAATAATAGTATTTTACTATTAAAAATATTCAATAGTATAAATTATTATTTTAATCGGAAAATGCCATTAAATACTAGAAAATACCATGACATTGCCATTGAGTTTATATGAAAATTTTTATTTTTTGTATACTATTAAATCAATAATTGTCCTATTGACCAATTTTAATGGGATTTGAGGCAATTTTTTTCTGGGTGTAGGTAGATATCGACGAGTTTTGTCGGAGTTTTTCTCGGAACGAGATATTTTTGGAAATCGGAACGATATCGATGAACAAAAATAATCAAAGTTCGATATTGCTTCGAAATATATTACGATATCGATGCGATAAATGTGTATATATCGTATCTTGTAAGTGAATTTGAATGTACGAGAAATTATAAAAATTAGAATCGATAAAGCAACGAGATCGAACTTTTTTCTCGAAGTTATTCGATAAAAATTCGAGGCATCGAAGGTCTCCGAGACATGGCAGACTGGGTATTTCACTGTTTAATAGATAATATCCCAATTATTATCTATTCATTTATTTTTGGAGTTATGTCTTCATTTCTATTGAGGATTATTTCATTGAGAACGTTTTGAGTATTCTTTAATTTGTTTTTGGCTTTATGTGGTTTATTTCATTTTATCTTTGGGGCTATTTCATATGAAATATAATATATAATAGTTTGGCGCTACAGTCCTGTATAGAACTTCGGCCAAGCTCTCTCACCATTTTGAGCTGTGCGTGCTATATTTGTACCTAAAGTGGTGGGACCTACAGTTTATTGCCGAATCCGAACGGCGGGTGAGAGCTTTTCATAGGCAATGTTTTACTCTCGTAGGTTTGCCATTTACTGCCGAGAGGTAGCGCGGTTAGAAAAATGTTTCTATGAAAAGATGTTGTTAGCTCCAGCCCAGGATTGAACCGGGGGCCTTTTGGCTCGCAGTCCAACCACTGAGCTACCGCGGATACGAAATAATACCCTACATTTTTGGGAATTCTTTCATTTTGGTTTTGGGCGTTTTTTCATTTCTTTGGGTATTACTTCATATTATTTATTTTGATTACTTTATTTATTTATTTATTTATTTAATGCTAAATATATTGCATATATTTTACATAAAAGTAATACAATGTATATACTTTAAATTTTATTACATCTAAATAAATAAAGTTTTTAATTTTTGATTTTTACTAAGGTGTGATAAATCTTCCATCGCAATAAAAGACAACGAAACAATAATTATATCTTAAACATTTTAAAATACAAATGTGTTATATTAAATTATTGTTTTGGAGTTTTTCTTTAAACTTTTTTTGCTGATACTTATTATTAATTTTTTATTCTCTTTCTTTCCAGAAATATTTATTTTTGGAATACTGTTGGTTTCTCTGAATTTTGTATATATTTTTTTAAAATTTCAATTAAAACTAACTATTTTAATATTTTGACAAAGCATTGAATTTAATTATTATATTTTTAAATTATGTTTTAAATTAGTGCATTATGAAATTTAATTATGAAGTGATATTTTTATGACACTACTCTTTTCTACTTTCTCTGAACATCCCATATATCAATTCTATATAATTTGCAGTTGCTGATTTTAACTGCATACTCAATATTTTTCTATTACTTAACGTTTTAATTGCAATAGAAATTTCATACACATTTTGGCCATTTGTTTGAAACAAATTCTAAACATTATAAAACTTGTTTTCCCAAAAACTTTAAACACAATTTTAGTTTGAATTATCAAGCTTAATTTTAATATATGAATTAATGCCATAAATCCGAAAAGTTTTTAATATATGTGGATCTAAACTCGAACATTTTTTTGTTTGTATTTTGGAACTCATGAATAATAAGAAAATGATTTATGGTTAGTCAAAACCTATTCCAAACTAACATTTTTCAATATGTTCTACTTAAAAAAAGTTTTTTTTCTGCATAATTTTGGTTTTGCTTTTTTTGTAATCAAAATTTTGCATATAATTTCATTACTTCATATTTAAAATATGCTAATTCTTATTGCGTAGTCAGATATTACGTATTACGTAACCTTTTGGAGAAAAATTCTGGTAAAACCTATTATTTTTCAGTATTTAATACACCCAGAAAAAAATACTATATAAATAATAGTTTTTTACTATTACAAATATTCAATAGGATAATTTATTATTTTAATCGGAAAATACCATTAAATACTAGAAAATACCATGACATTGCCATTGAGTTTATATGAAAATTTTTATTTTTTGTATACTTTTAAATCAATAATTGTCCTATTGACCAATTTTAATGGGATTTGAGGGATTTTTTTTACATTATAAAATTTTCACGGAATTATATTTCAAAAAGTAGAATAGATATAAAAAAAGTTTGTATTTGTATTCCTTGGTTTGGACTATATTCTGAATAAACATAAATCATTTTTCTTTTTATACCCTACACCTATGAGGTACAGGGTATATTAACTTTGTGCATATATTGTAACGCCCCTTAGGAGGCGTGTCCGGTATGGAAAAGTATATATATTCTTGATCAGCATCACTACCCGAGTCCTTTTAGCCATGTCCGTCTGTCTGTCCGTCTTGCTGTCTTGCTGTCTTGCTGTCCGAATACAGAATAACTTGAGAAATACTGATCAGAATGCGATGAAATTTCGTCTCAATATATTTTAGCCAAAAGTAGGAACTGAGTTTGAAAATGAGCCAAATCCGTCAACGGACACGCCCACCTCCCACACAAGTCACTTTTATATAACTCTTTCGGAACTAATAACTCGAAAAGTATTAAAGGTATAGTTATAAAATTTAAAACGTATTGTTAGAATTTACCTAAAAATATGTGGTCCAAAAATGGGCGTGATCCGCCCACTTTTTTTTCATTATATCCCGGGTTTTCATAGTAAAAATTTGATCCGTAAATTATTAAAATCAAATCTATGAAATATTAGCCTTTCAAAATTTTAAATATAGGCGTGGTCCGCCCAATTATATTTTTCAATTTTTTTTTTAGTTTTTTATACTTTATATAATTTTTTTTAATTTATGGGGATATAAGACGTAAATTTCTGATATATGAATAATATTCTGAGGTTCATCATAATTAAAAATTTAAAATTAAGGTATACAATTAAATATTCCTCATTAATATCTCCACCAAAGGTGTAGGGTATTCCATAGTCGGGCCCGACCGACTATAAAAATCCGCCCCATGTGACCGAACTTACCCATGTGACCTAACTTTCCCAACTCGTTTATTATTCGATCATTAATAATAAATAAAAATTATCCAAAAATAGTAGTTTTTTTTTGTTTAGAGCAAATATATTAAAAACATTTAGAATTATTAGCATCAATTTTTATATTAAAATTAGTCTTGAGAATTAGAATAAAAACCATGTTTCATTTTTTTTTACAAAACTTATTTTGTAAAATTACTGTATTTTCTTTTAATCTGTGAAAGGCAGAAATGAGCGCAATGTTTTAAACACAATTTTCAGAAAAAGCTTATGCAATAGGAATTTTAACTGTTCACATCAGCACGGGAGAATTATATTGAAATGATGTATGTGATACCCATAGTAAAAATGGTGTTGAATAGTTCTATTTTCATTTCAGCGTAAAAGATATATATTTTTTTCAAATAACCTGTATTTCCATTGAATATTTTTAGAATATTCGACTATTTAGAATTAATTTTCGTCCCACAATTTCGTAACGCCTTTCTGTAATTCCAGACTGAATATCCTTAGCATCCTTCGAAAGATACCTGGAACTCTTTTCATATTTGTTACTTTTTACGAAACCACATTAAGGTCATCATTACTGCGCTAAAAAAATAATGTTAAAATAAAGAAGAAATTTTTAAAACTGAAATTAAACAAAATGTTTTAAAATTGAACGAAATTGTTTTCAATTTAATCACATTGGTTTGAAATTAAGAGTTCATGTAATGCCCCTAACGGTATGTCGCATTTATGGTATGCAACATAAATGTGAAATGCATACAACATACATCTAGGGGCAGAATTAAGGCATTAAACAAAAACTTTATGTTCGATGTCACCCTGCTCGCCATATAATTCCTACCATTTTTTTGAATGACAACACTTTATATATGAAAAATAATAGTAATGTTGATTTATGATGGCCGTTAGTCCGTAGAAGACGATTGAAATTAAAGCAATAACATAAATTAGAATAAACAAAATAAAAATGATTAAAACAATATAAACATATTATTTAATATCCTTAAAAAAGGACATCAAAATTGTAAAATATGAATTTTAAAATTCTAAAAAAAAATCTAAATTTTCGTTGATTTATTAAAAATGTTAGTGTGAAATTTATAGATGGTATTTGGACTCAATTCTATTTAATTTTTTTTTGTAACATTTTGGATAAATTTGTAACATCAATTTACTTCTGGGGCATTCCATTGTTACATTCGTACGATTAAAAACCTTCTCATTTGATAAATAAAAAAAGATAGATATATTTTTAGGATGCAGAGGATAGATCTTATGATCCTTTACCCTAGTGGAAATTTGCCCGATGCGCCATCGGGAAATAATCGGGGTTTCGTCAGGTAACTCCTATTAGAGCAAATATGCTCATTGCCTTGTCATGCCCTTATCATGCTCACCATAGCAGGGTTTACATTATCTAAACAGCCAATGGTCCCGATCAAAGCTACATTAGTTGTTTCTCATAAAGACATTTTCATGGGGAAATGATCAGTTTTCAATGAGGTATGATATTTTATTTCATCGGGTATTTGTAGTGCTTTCGTATGCTCATGTTTTAACAAGGAAATGGTCAGATAAATAATGATATGGGGAATTACCCGATGAGTACATGATCATTGCCTGAGGTGAGTACATGATCAGGACACTGCGTTACAAGGACATTATGGTCCTCATCATATCCCGATTATCTCAAATAATGACATGATCACTTCATGACCATGGCCCTACCAAAATGTCTACTAGGGTATGCATGCATGAACAAACTTTTGCAATAGGTCCTATATCTTTCTACAAATTTGAAGTTAAATGCTGTGACGGGCGTTACACGTACTTTTTCAATAAACAGAGTTTACTCCACAAATTATTAAATTTTAGCTAAACTAATCGGACTATGGAGATTAAGTATATCTCAAATACTTCATTAATAATGGGAGTTCTCCCCTCTATAATAAAATTCTGAAATGGTTACTTTGATCACTGATTTATAAAGTATCAAAACTTGTGACGGGCGTTACCTAAACGAATGCTATACAAATATACATGAAAATTCAAATAAAATATTTTTAGCATTTCGAAAATAATGTTTTTTTTGGGATTTTTTATGTTTTTTTTTGTAAGGTTTAGAATTTACCTTTTTTTATCTTTGGTTATTGAATATTTTGGAATAATTACTACTTTTTCTATGGTTAAATATCAAAATAACTGATTATTGATGCATATATTGACCAATATATAATTTTCCAGTTTTTTTGATTTGCGAAGATTCTTAATTGTGACGGGCGTTACTATATTTGAATGGATATAGGCAACCATCTGGAATATCTATGAGACCAAAGAGTATAAAAATTGAATAGATACGACAAAAATCTTTACTTTTACAAAGTTTCCCAGTTTTAGGTTTGCACAATAGTTCGCAAAATAACTTTTACCTTTTTTTTTGTGACGGGCGTTACAACTCAAAAAAGTAAAACTGTTTGGTTAATTGTCAGTACTTTGAACCAGTTATCATCAATTTAATATGTGGCATACTTTCGCAAACAAATTACATTTCAAATTGTACTATTCAATTTTCTTTCGGATTTAAAACAACGAAACTACAGTATTTTATATATTGCCTCAATTTTGCACTATAATAAATTAAAAAAAAATATTTGATTTTAATTGAGAAAAAAACACATTTGCCATGAATTTTGGTAAATTCTGATCACAGAATATAAAATTAGAAATATTTCTTCTCCTAAAAATTATTAAACGGAAAATAGGTTAATTTTAATATAAAGGGTTTTTCAATAAGAGCGCTACAAAAGTTTTTTCAACAAGGACGCTACACAAGTAGAGCGACAGGGACAGCAAACGACGCCATATTTCTTGCCGCTCTTTTGACATTTGCCTTCAGTAAGGTTTGCCATTTCATGATGGAAAGATAAAAGAGCCAACAATGTGTCGAAATTATTTAAATTTACTATCTACAATCGAATTCGTATATTGTAGCGTCCCTGTTAATAAACCCTTTATCACACCTTGGAAACGTTTTCTCTGAAATTTCCCTTCTAATTTATTGAGATATAGACAATTTAAAGCTGTCTACATTTTAAAAACTTGAAATAAAACTGATGCCATTTTCTATATCATGCCATTTCTACATGATGCCATTTTCTACATAACGACCCAAAGGGGCGAATGTGTAATTTTTGACATTTGCGCTTTTTTACATTTTTGAATGTATGTAGTTTTTCCTCAAGTATACTGTGCCAAAATCGTGTGTAGTGTGTAGGGCGAATTCGAAAAAATGGAAAATGTCATGCCAAAAGGGCGAATCTTTTCGTTATTTTTCCATAACTTTTGATTAGTATAAGATAAAATAGTGGTGTAACGGCATTAATTGTTTGTTTTTGAAGCACCTATCGATCATTATCATTATTTTAAAATATTTTTTGAATTTTTATCAAAAATGTTTGGCAAATTATTTTTAAATAATGATGCCAATCGATAGGTGCTTTGAAAACAAACAATAAATACTTTTACATCACTGTTTTATCTTGCGCAAATAAATAGTTATAGCATAAAAAAACAAAAATATTCGCGTTTTGGGCAGGATATAGCCTCACAAAATCTATATTTATAATTCAGTAAGTTGTCCAAATCCAAAGATATTTTATACACTTTATAATAATTAATGAATACACCAAAATAATGCCCGATTTACATTGTATCTTCTGTGAGTCTCACTACATTTTTGGTGTGCATTTTTTCAAAAAAAATACTATTTTTGTATGTAAATTTAAAAAAATTCAACGCTATGAGATACAGTGAGACTCACAGAAGATACAATGTAAATCGGGCATTAGAAAATAGAAATTTTTAAAGCACTTCAAACTTTAAAATTTGATTTCCCAACATTTTTAAAAATGTACAATCTTATAAAATATGTTTAATAAGTTTTTATAAATATTGTCAGAAAAAAATATTTTTAGAAAAACAAATAGTAGTGAAATTTTCCTCACAAAACTTTTTGTCAAGTTTTCTGTGAAACAAAGAAACAAAGTTTAAATATAAAAATAAAGTACATTATCTGCTATATTTTAAAATATTATAAAAAATAATCTATAATTAAAATTAGCTGACTTATTGGCATTTCCATATGAAGCTCAACATGCACTTCCGTTTCCTGTCTCGTCCAAATCGACCACTATTTAATTTATATTTTTTGATCTAGCGTACAGAATTTTTAAATTTTGTAAAGATTTTTAGTAAAATTTGAATATTACTTGGAGGAAAAAAATCAAGTAAATTCATCAATTCTTTTTCGAAATATTAAAGTTTTAAATGTTCGAATGTACCGTCCAAAATCACAGGAAATGAGTGGACTTGACCCGTATTTGCACTTAACCCTTAAATTAAAAAAAAAATGTTTTCAGCACTGTTTGGTTGTCGTTTGTGATTAATTTTAACACAATTTCATTTAATTTTAACACATTTTTCTCACAGTGTACAGTAAATTACAGCGCAATCCATTTGCATCATTTCACGAGGCGCTGCTGTTTCCATAGAATTTACAACTTGTTGAATACCACGTTGAATACCATGTAAAATTGCTTGAAGCATTGTTTTCGATACTTTTTGCACAATTGCTGAGTTATATTAAGTTATTAATCGTAGCTATGATGATAATTAGTAGTTTAACGAAATCTTTATTTTTGATATATCTTTTAAAAAATCATTTTTTGTATTATTCTTTAAAACAATGATAATACTGCATATAATTATGTATAGTACATGCAAAATATTTAAATGGAAACACAATTTATTAAAACCAAAGCAAAAAAACAAACACGTCCTTCAGTTGAATTGCGCCAGATCAATCTGAGCATTTGTAAAATGCACGCACCAACATAATAAACTTTTTAACCAAATTAAACAAGCTCCTCAGAGGACATGCCCAAAGAGCTTTTGCCTGCGCCATGCGTTTGCCGCAAAAAATAAATATAAACATGGCGGCTAACCACAACAAAACAGCGCGAAATTCATTAAATTCATTTTTTTTTTTGTTTTTGTTGCTTGTCGCTTAAAATAGCCACAGCGTCGATGTCCAACGAACTTCATAGGCACACGTCAAAAAGCTTTAATTTGCATGCTTACGGCAAAAGCTACAGTCGACCAATCTACTCCACCCCCCACCCCCCACCCCACACGCAACATGTGTTCGTACACTCATGCCGACCAATTTACGATTTAAACGAACGAGCTTTCTGACGCTTTGCTGCGAAACGCAGAAAAAGCTTCTGCCACAACGTTAGTCAATCGGTGTCCGACCGAAACGAAAGATCTCAAGCAACCCAACGAAAGAAAAATAATAAATTTTCGAAGAAGATAATTTTTTCAACCGAATTGAAAAATTTCTTCAGAAAACGTGCTTTATTTGAAAAAATTATAAAAGAAATTTGCTGCAATTATAAATCTGAAAATATATTACTGAATAATATTTGTAACGAATAATTGTTTTAACGAAACATAAATAAGTGTAAAATTTTAAGAATAAGAACAAAAATCATTATAACGAACTGCTTAATAAAAGTTTAGTGAATTGAAAAACAAATAAAAAAAAAAAAAAAAAAATCTTAGAAAATATATATTGCAAAATCATCGAATAATTATTGTTAGAAGAAAATTCAATTTAAATAATTTAATTAAGAAATATGCAACATTTTGTACCACACACTGACATCATTTCCGCTTTTACTACAACACTGCAATAGAATTTAAGCAACTACAAAATAAAATAAAAAATTCAAAATAATTTCAACAAAATCAATAAAATTTGAAAAATTTGTTATACCCTACATAACAATTTTGCGTAGGTGGCTCGTTTATAAATTAAACAATTTTGCATTAACTTTATATTATAAAAAAAAATCGTCGAACACTCCTATAATAAACACAGTGCATAGTGAAAAAGAAAACAACAAAAATTGAAAAACAGGAGCGGACTTTAAGGACCAGTTAGAAAGCAGCTTCGTCTAAGGATTTAAAAAGTTTTGGTGCGTTTTTACAATTATTTTAAAATGGTTTGAATCATCAATTTTTACACAATGATTACAAAAATTTGATCTAGTTTTATATAATTCAGGACCCCTGATCTGAAATGTGGAGCATGTTTTAGTACAGAACGTCTGGATTTAACTTTTAACCTTTTTTTTCATTCTTTAAATAGCTAACTTATTTTTCATTGGTTATTTTCTTACCGAAGAGGTATTTTCTGAAGCGTTTACTATATACGGCATATTAAAAAGATTTAAATTTGTTTAAATAATGGTCTTAGGGAGAACAACAATTTGACTAAAGACATCAAATCTGTATCATTTCTTTTTAAAAACCCCTTATTATCTTAATTTGACTGCATATATACTGCATGTACACTTCAGATTCAAGTTCTGTGACACCGAATTACCCTTAAACCTCTACGAAATCGGAAGATATAGAATAAAATCGAATATTTGTTGCACTGTGTTATGATTATGATCTCATTTAAGCATTCTACAGTTTTTAAAATTTAACTAGTGATGTTGATTCAGTACCCAATAATTATGTAGTCGATAATTATGAATCGATACAATTATATTTAAATGTATAATATCGTCGTTGTAGATCGAATAGTCACAAAATACATTTTTAAAATGCCAAATATTCATTTACAAAAATCTTTATAAATCTGTCAATTTTTAATCGATGATCGAGAAAATGTTAATCTATTAGTTGATTTTTCAACTTAAAATATGCATCAATTACTTTTTATAATATTAATAAATAAACTTGGTGTCTTTTCGTTCTACAGCGACGCTCTATACCCAGAGAACGAATCAGTTGAGGCAACCGTTTTTTTTTCAAGCAATGTTTTTAGTTCTGTCAGCATTCGATTGTTGCAACATCATATATCAGTTCACAAACAAATAATTGACACAACCAAATAATAGACGATTGTTTAGTTGCAGTAGCTTATTTAAGATTCGTCGACAATTTGCGATCTGCACATACTTCATTTCCGACAACTCGTTGTGACCATGACTTCGAAATACAACAGATGGAAACCAAATAGCAACAACTCTGCAGAATATTATGAATCTTGTTGAAGAAAATATTTGTGCGCATGAAAAAAAAAACAAACAGTACACACAGAGTAAAGATTTGTTGCGCCAACCAACTCTTTGGCCCAATCATCATACTCGGTTCTCTCAAACGCTTAGGTCTTTTAATTGTCAAAATTAAAGAGTTGTAGTTTGTACTTCAAACAATTACGAACTGTTTTAGGTCAATTTAGTATCGATTTAGAACCATTTGGAGTGTGTATAGACTAATATTTCAAGTGTATAGGCTAATATGGTACTTTCGCCAACAAACTTGTATACAATTCGATTTAATCGAGTGAAGTTAGTTGGTACAACTAACTTTTTCATTCTTCCAACCTCATGCCAAAAGAGGATTTTTTCTAATGGCCTCCAAAATCCACGTTTTTTCACACATGCCACATGAGTGAAATATCTAAAGCTTGTGAGACTGATGTTGTTCTGCTTTGGCGTCGTTTTTGTAAAAACAGCGGATTTCGATGTTGAATCATATTGGTTGCTACCACCTATTGTTATATTATTTAGTCAATATAACCAACTATCGGTTGAGTCAACTAAATATTGATTAAATTAAGTTGTCGTAGCAATGTAAATTAAAAAGTTCTAAATGGATTAAAAATTGGTTTCCCCAATCAATGTTACAGTTGCTTTAACTAATATTTGGTTATGCTTTGTTTGTCACAAAAGAATTTCCGTTAAGACAAACTACATCTGGTAGATGCAAATTGATATTCATTAAAACAACTGCAACTGTGAGTATACATGGCTATTACAAAAATTACCTAGTGCTGGAAATATTTCGATTATAATTTTATGTCTCGATAGGTTAGTGAGCCGAAATGTCTTTGGTTCGTATCAACGAAATGTGAAGCCCGTTTTGAACTACGATTCAACCACTCGTCTGGGAAACCTCCGAAAGCAAATCTTGCCTTGTAAAGCCCTTCACTTCGACATTCAGATTCTTTTTTAAACTGTATATCAATTCCGGATCGTTTTTTAATCTCGGGATTTCGGGATTACGTCCGGAATTATTAGAAATACTAAATATCCATTAAATATCCTTTTTTGTAGTTTAAATAGTAGTATGCTGGTCCATAAATATATTTATCCCAATTCTAAATAAATACTCCCATAAATATTTGGGTGACATTGTTGGGAGAAAAAGCCTTGTATTGAATTGCTAAGGGCAGAGTTCCAGATTAATTATTTCAGGAGTCTGAGGTGTATATGTAAAGAAGGCTTATTCATTTGCACATATAAAAGGTTTATGTAGAAAAAGGCCAGTTTCAGGCAAACCTAACGATTTAAAGATATCGTTTATAGCACCAAAGTATCGTTTTTGATACTTACAGGGTTTTTCTTTAAAACGAACCTTCTAAAATGTTTGTCGTTTGGAAAGTTTTCGTTTTTGATAAACAAAGTTTATTTGTTTGGAATTTCATTTGTAGTCAAAAATTCAAAATAGCACACGATTCAATTTCAAATTATTTTTAGTCTCTTATCGAAAATTTATCATTATTATATCGAATTTAATAGTTATCGGCAAAAGTTTGGTAAAATATACAATATGTTATCGCAATTTCTATTAGTTTTTTTTTTTATTATTTTAAAATTTCAGGAAAAATGTTCTATAGATTAAGTTCCTTATTTCTTAGAAATATATAAAAAATTTAATAGGTGTATAAATAGTAAAACGTGTTTTAACTGACGATTTGTCAATTGAAACATTTTTGATGAATAATTCCCAAAAAAAACTGCGTATTTCCAAATACTACAAACTACAACTGCTGACACATAGACAGACCATAGACATATTTTCACAGATTTTAAGTTATTTTCGTACATGTTGAAATCATTTATTTTCTACATATATAAAATTGTTCAGTTGATTTATTTTATAAATAAAAATGTGTCTGTGTTTCGTGTGATTCAACAAAACTACCACATTTTGACAGATAATTTATTATTCATTTTTAGTTTATTTCGTTGTAGTTAGTAATATCTAAATTATATATTGAAATATTTCTAAAAATTTCAAAGATTATAGTCACTCAAAATAAATCCAAATATAATTAATTAAATAAATAATTCTTTTTTTGTATTTTCTGTAATATTTTCAAATTATTAAAAATGAAATTCCACATATATCTTTTTTAGTCCACATAATGCTGACTTTTTTTACCACAGATTAGTCAACAAAAACTATCAGCATGAATTTTGAATACTATCTATAATGTCTAAAGAAAAACTACACTCACTTCAATGAGAATTACCGTGCGATGATTTATGAGCTGCTTAATTTTCTGGCCCAAGCTAAATCTCCATAAAGTCCTCCTGTAAATACATTTCCAGTCGGTGGTTGTAGAGCTAATTGAAGAAATAACCAGGCGCACAATTTTCACATACTAAAAATACTTCCGTAGTATTATTTCAACTTCATTCAATAGTGCCGCAGAAGTACCGAACGAATTTATTTTTAGATAAACTTTGTAGAATTTACGTTTGAAGAATGAGTGGGGATATTGGGGTGGTAGTCGTCGGTGGAAGCGGCGCAGGAGGAATGAGTCAACTACTACTAGGCCATCAAAATAAATGCGCTTTGGTTGTTGATGGAGTAAATACTTACTATAGATAGCATAAGTCTGGGGATTTTGTTTGGGTAATGCTATTTTGAATTTAACAGATGTCCCTTTATATATTACATTTTGAACTCGTTTGTATGCGGCAGACAAATTGTCGCTATGAAAATAATGCGTTAGGGAATCGGGCAAGAGTTTGACATGGAGCTAGCAGTGATTTAAATACGGAAATTGGTATTATTTTGTATATAAAAATAAAAATGCATTTATTTTTTGTTCAAATAAAATGATTCATTATACCGATTGTTATCTTTTGATGCAAATAATAATTCTAATAACGCTGTTATAAGTCTGTTGATTGTGATATGGTATTTCTATTAATGGTTATATATATAGACAATGATTTCATTTTTCTACAAAAATAAAAAGTTGAGTATCAAAAAAAAAAATATATATATATTTCATTCAATTATTATATATGGTTCAGCCATACAGATAACATTTTAATATCTCGTTCGCATATCTAAGCGCCTACGTAACATATGAAATGGGTTCAATTAAGTTCAATTTTCGTTATTGCTTTTAATTGAATATTTTTTTATTATCTATGCGTTAATTAAATTATAGATAAAAGTTATACAAACTTGAAAGATATTTATAAAATAAATATAGTTATTTAAATAGTTCTGATTCCTGCAAAACAAATATTATTTTAAATACTTGTTGCATATATTGTCAGATATTAAAGCACTTTTTATAATAACAAAAAAAAATGTCAAAATTTCTATATAGAACTTTTTGGATCGTCCGGAATTTATTATAAAAAAAATACTATAACCTTTAGGAACAAAGTGTAAATATATTAATATAGTACAATATGTCTGCTACTTTTCAAAATAATTCAATAAAATAATGTGTACTTTTTGGAATTACCATTTGAACCTCAACATTCATTTTCAATTTCTGTCCCGTCCGGATCGAGCACTATTTTAATTATATCATTTGATCTATAGTATAGAACTAGCTGGACCCGTGCTCGACTCGTGCAAAGATTTTGTGAATGCAAGGATATGGATCAATTTTTTATTTATATCAGGGTCCCGTGCTTCGCTGTGGACGTTTTTTTATTGAATTTATAAATGTGGTAACCAAAACAAAATTAATTCTCCGCCAAAACAACTTTTCTCAAAGACAATTCATCCTCAGACCCCGTACAATTCTTCCCAATAGAAATCTTCCCCGCAAAATTCTTCCCCATAGTACGCTTTCATGTAGAATTTTACCCAGTATAAATCTTCCCGGTAGGATTCTTTCCCGTAGAATTCTTCCTCGTAGAGTTTTTCCAAGTAGATGTTTTAGTGTAGTGAGTTTTAGTGTGGTGAGTTTTAGTGTGGTGAATTTTACAGTGATGAGTTTTATTGTGGTGAGTTTTAGTGTGGTGAATTTTATTGTGGTGAGTTTAAGCGTGGTGAATTTTAGTGTGGTGAGATTTGGTGTGGTGAGTTTTAGTGTGGTGAATTTTAGTGTGGTGAGTTTTAGTGTGGTGAGTTTTAGTGTGGTGAATTTTAGTGTGGTGAGTTTAAGCGTGGTGAATTTTAGTGTGGTGAGATTTGGTGTGGTGAGTTTTAGTGTGGTGAATTTTAGTGTGGTGAGTTTTAGTGTGGTGAGTTTTAGTGTGGTGAATTTTAGTGTGGTGAGATTTGGTGTGGTGAGTTTTAGTGTGGTGAATTTTAGTGTGGTGAGTTTTAGTGTGGTGAATTTTAGTATGGTGAAATTTTGTAAAATGTTTCTATGAAAAGATGTTGTTAGCCCCAGTCCAGGCTTGAACCGGGGACCTGTCGGCTCGCAGTCCAACGCACTAACCACTGAGCTACCGCGGCTACTGTAGGACTATAGCGCCAAACTATTATATTATTATTATTATTAAATTTTGTATTTGAGTTTTTCAAGCAAATCGGATCAGTCGTTTGACGGAGAAGCGGAACAAACAAACAAACAAATAAAACAAACCAACAAAGAGATTTATTATATTAATAGGATATTCTAATATTTTACAGATGTTTAGTTCAAATTAAATACTACTTGTATAAATTTAGTATATTAATTAATTTTCTTTCGAAATATTAATGATGTCCCGCCCGGAATACAAATTTCTTTAAGTTTTTGTATTTTTTTTTTTTTACTTTTTAATTATTTTTTTCTTTTTTGGTATAACTTTGATTCAAAATTAATTTAAATTCAAATATTAAAATTTATTTTTTTGTAAATAATGCATTTTTATAAAAACTTTGAAATATTTAAATTTTTAACTGAAACAAAATATAAATTTTTTCATATATTAAGCTAGAATCACACTATAAACAATAACCCAGATAATTTTGGAAATTATCAAAAAATGAGGGACATTTATTGTTGATCCAAACTATAAAATATGTTTTCAATTATTTTTAAATAATATCAACTAATTTATATATTATATAAATTGTTTCGAAACAGGACCATTCGACCAGTAATTGGACCAGTATAAAATATTTTGGACCATTTTTGAAACTGTGAAAAATTGTATCTCTAGAAATAGTGGTCGAAAAATATATCAGTTGCGTAAACTACATTGAAATCGAAAATTGAATTTTTCTTTGTAAATTTGGTGTGGAATGGCCCAATAGTTAAACATTCGATTTTATATTCAAAATTAGTTTCAATTAATTTTGTCTAGTTTTGAGTGTTTTCAACTAATTTCAGTAAATTGATTATCTCTTCGAATATATTCAACTATTTTAATTTAATTTGATATAGTTTTTCATACACTATTTTTAAATGCTTTCAGTTTTAATTAATTTACATTTCAATTTTTAACTAATATCAGATACGATCGATTAGTTTAAATAGCATTTAATTGAAACACATTTATTTCACAAAAACTTTTGACTAGTTTCAATTACTTTTAATTAATTTCGTAAACTTTGTATTAGTTTCAAACACGTTTAACTCGTTTTAAACACTTTCAACTAGTATCAAGCACTTTCAACTTGTTTCAAATACTTTCAACTGGTTTCAATCACTTTCAATTAGTTTCAATCACTTTCAACTAGTTTCAATCACTTTTAATTATTTTCAAACACTTTTAATTTATGTTGTGAAACTGTCAAAATCAATTTTGTTTTTTTAATTTCAAATATATTATTAAAAATATTTGTATTTTAACTGCACCTTTCTGTATCTCGAAACGAAAAACTATTAGACGAAAAATACGTAATTTTAAATAAATTTCAAAGTTTTAAAAGACAAGTAACATGAAATCAAATATATGACATCAAATTTTCGTTTCGATATACAGAAAATGGGTATAAGTTTTTAATTTCCTTAGTATTCCCATAATTCAGTAATTTTTTATGTTTACTATATTTCTATTCTCTGAGCACATAAGATTAATTTATTAATTTGTTTGTCCAATGCAAATTTGCATTGTTTTCAATAATTAGCAAAGCAAACAAACTTTTTATCAGCTTCCGTGAATAGCTCAGTTAAACAAATGATGCCGTCGTACAAGAATCTTGTGTAAATAAAAAATATTCCTTTTCAACGCAAACTCCCCAAGTATTTTCTTAAGATTTCCTTTCATTTTGCAATTGTTTTAAGGTAAAACAAAACTTCTATATAAAAGAAAATACTTTGTAGTACTAAATGCTGTTAAGTGGTCATTGGACTTTCAACTTTGAATTACATTGAAATAGAGTTATTTTTGAAATAGTGCCGCCATCATCAGCTTAAATGACAACTACATCTGTTTAACAACTCAACGAGTATTTTTTGATTTTATTTTTGTTTTTTTATTAACGACTTAATATGGTCATAACGAACGGGTACATGGTATTTATTTTTGCATATTCAAAGAGTTTAAAATGACGACATGCGTCACCCACACAAAAACGGCGACCTATTGCATGAATTTGACTTAAGGGGTAATATGATAATAATTTTTTTTTAAACAATATCGCTATATTGGTCTTTATTGAAATCAAATCGATATTTTGCTAAAGTTTTAAATGTATACAAAAAATGGTTATTTGTTCAGACCCAATCGATATTTTTACGATATCGCAACGAGATCGTTTATAGGCTCTATTGGTTTTTTTTAGATATTCTATAATGATACGAAAACGATAGTGATTTCGATAAAAAAGAACGTATCAAGAATAATATTGTTGTTTTTGTCGATAAAGATATCGAGATGATATCGTAAAAGGTTTCATTTTCGATAAACAGATTTTATTTTTTCAGAAATTTTTATTTTTCGACATAAATTCTATTTTAAAATTATATTGAACTTAATACGAAATTCGGTTACGATTTCGGTTTTATGTTAAAAAAATGATACAAAAATGGTAGGGTTTTCGATAAAAAACGAACCTATCTATAACGATAACGTCGTTTTTGTCATTATAGAAATCTAGTTGAAATCAAAAACAGCATTCATATTCGATAAACAACATTTATTTGTTCAGAAATTTTTCATTTTTGACAATAATTTCAAAAAACACACAATTCATTTACTTATTATTTTGAGTTTCACATTGTAAATTAATCATCATTTTATCGAATTCAAAAATTATCGTCAAATGTTATGTAGGGGATTTGTATACTGATTCTGTAGAAAATAAATTTAAGGGGATGGCTATTTACATCTTATTTTTAATGTTTATATGTTTGGCATTTTCGATTTCAGTTTTATTTTACGTTTTGGTATCGGTTACGATTTCGGTTTAAGCCAAAAAAAAATTGTTTTCGGATTACTGATATTGGTTTTCAATTCTATTTTGTTTTAATATTAAAACCTACTATATTTTATACTAAATTCATTTCTCATCGGTACTTATATCGGTATATTCCTGATTTTTTTTGTAACGATTTCGTCTACGTTTTCGGTTTTAAAAATTAAACGGTTTTAAACGGATATCGGTTAGGATTTAAATCCCTGGTTAAAAGTTTAAAGGGTTCTTGTATATTTTCTAAACCGTTTAAATCAATTTATTTTATGATTATTGTATAACATTTTCGGTTACGATTTCAATTTCTCACTTATGTTCAGCCCCCTGTCACACTTTAAGTCTGCTGTTTTAATTTATATGATAAATACATTTTTAAAATAAATATCGTCACAAGATGGCGCTGACTCACTGACTCACGCTAAAGATGAGCAATTGTGGTGGCAAAGTTTTGGGAAATTTTCTGATAACAGTATTAAGAAAATAAATTATTTAATTTTGTTGTTTAAAATATTGATGCTGAGTCAAATTAAATAGTAGAATTTAACTAACATAAACTGCAGAAAATGATTTAAAAACTAAACTATGTCGAAAATTTAAAAAAACATTTTTTTAACATAAATGAATTATTACGTCTCCTAGAAAAAACATGGTAAAATAAAAATATTTCAATAGAAAAAGAATTATTTATACTATTAAGATATTTTAATTTCGTAAAATATACGAATAATTCGTAGAATATACGAAACATTTGTAATTTCTATTCGTAAAATATATAAACAACAACAAAATTACGAATATTTCGTTTAAATTATGAAACTTTCGTTATATTATTTTTTATTACAATTTTTTTACGAAACTATAACATATTTTACGAATGAGCTTTACATTTTACGAAAAAATTGCTAAACTTTCGTAAATTTTGAGTTTATATGTAGAATTTTACGAAACATTCGTGTGAGTTCTATTTGTGCTAAAAGTATCAAATCAGTGCATAATATTTAATATTTTTTATGAATGAAACGTCATTTTCATCGAGAGTTTTTTAAACAAAATATATTATTTAATTGGTACGCGGGTGTAAATAGATAGTTATAAATACAAAAAGTTTTAAAATGTTTGTGTCAAAAGTTCAAAAGTTATGAATAGTAATTTTCATTGTTAGTTTTTTTTAATAAACTATTCGTAATATGTTTAATATGTTTCATAAATATACGAATTCTATCGTCAAAAGTACAAATACTTTCGTAAAATGTACGAATATATTCGTCAAAAGGTACACAAATATACATTAAAATACGAATCTTTCGTATTATGTACGAATGCTTTTTGTAAACAAAATTTACGAATGGTTTCGTAAAATAAACAATTAATATTCGTAATTTTATCACAAATTTACGAAAGTTCTTTCGTGTATTTAATGAAATATTTCGTGGATAAATTTCACAATATTTTTCTTAAAATTAACGAACGATGACGTGTATCTTATGCAGATTTTCTTTTGAGTGTAGTATTTTTGTGTAAAAATTTTCGAAATATCTATTTTCTTGAATTTAGTTTTTATGTACTGCCATTTTATTATGCGAGGAAGTTTATGATTTTTAAATTTTCATAAATTGTCTGTTTATTATAAACACAAACGCACTCGTTTGATATATAAAACTACTACTTGCTGCTGTTTTTTATGTTGCCACCTAAATAACTAACACATTTTCACACTTTTTATTTTATTTTTCGGCGCATGTTGCAACTTTTCAACACAGCATAAAATTTCACAATTAGTTTTGATTTTTTCATTGTTCTTTTCTAGTTAATAAAGTTCTGCTTGTTTATTTTATGTTTTGTAATATTTGTGTAGACTTGCTGTAAATAAAAAAAAGTGATTTGCGTGGGTGAATAAATGGGAAAACTGGCGGCTTCGGCTTTTACATATGACCTTCATGGTAAAAATATAAAAAAAAATAATCAATTATTTCAAAAAAGAGGTTATACAAAATATTGTTAAAATAGTGTAAAAAAAAATGTAAAAAAATTTAAAAATGTGGACTTAATAAAACAAACCTTGTTTTATATAAAATAGAAAATAAATAAATTTATTTTAAAGGGTTTTTCAATAATAGCGCTACAAAAGTTTTTTTCAAGGGTTTTTCAACAGGGCCGCTACAAAAGTAGAGCGACAGGGACAGCAAACGACGCCATATTTCTTACCGCTCTTTTGACATTTCTTTTCAGTAAGGTTTGCCATTTCATGATGGAAAGATATACGAGCCAACAACGAGTCGAAATTATTAAAATTTACTACCGAAATTCGAATTCGTATATCATTCCATCATGAAATGGCAAACCTTACTGAAGAGAAATGTCAAAAGAGCGGCAAGAAATATGGCGTCGTTTGCTGTCCCTGTCGCTCTACTTTTGTAGCGTCCCTGTTGAAAAACCCTTTATAAATAAATTTATTATATAAATAAATTTATTATATAAATAAATTTATTATATAAATAAATATATTATATAAATAGATTAATATTATATAAAAAAAATCTAAAAAATAAACTGAAGATTATATTACTAGCATTAGTTTGAATGTTACAGTTTGAATATCACAGTTTGAATATAAAAGTTTGAATGCTTTTCTCACAGAATCTTACAGTTTGATCTTTATTGTTCACAGAATTATGCAACATTATAAGTGAATTTAAGTTTGAATTTAAGTTGAAGTGAATCAAAAGTTTTAAAAGTTTCTCACAATACGAATTGTACGTAAAATATATATATTAAATGCATTTCTCGCACAAGTAATCTGGGTGTTGCAAATGGTGAATATATGACTTTATTTTTAGCGTACAATATAAGAAATTCAAAAGTTATATTTTCTTATATAATATATATATTTTTTGTTTTTATTTTTTTTTAATTAATTTTACTTAATTATTAAGATTACTATCAGTCGTTTTAAGTGCAAACAATTTTTGCAGTATATTTTGTCGTCTTATCAGGCAGCAACAACATGTCTCGCATAATCGATCTCTTCAGTCATCGTTCAGGTCAACATTTTTTTATTATAAAATATAGTATATATATTTTTATATTTTATAAAAATCCCTGACTATCAGTGATAAGCGCACATCATCGCACCATTTAATGCAATGAACAAAAGCGAGCTTTAAATGCTAAGCTAAAAAGCTCTGCAAAGTTATCAAATGAACGTCAACGTATAATGCTTTCTGTTGACGCAGCATTCAATTGAGATTATTAAAGAAATATTTATGCACACTCACAACGGATGCCTACAACATCCGCCAAAAGATGTCATCACAGCTGCGCATCAAATGCTTGTTGATCGTTGTGATATCGGTCATTGAGACCATTTTAATTGTAACAATGAAACCATATAAGAGCAAAATGGAGGTCAGTGAAGACATTGACAATAATCATAATTACAACAATAACATTTCGAATTGAAATAGCAAATAAAACGTTAAAAACGAACGGCATAATATTTATTATAATTACATACTGAATAAAATTGGTTTGCAGCAAACATATTTCGTTTGCAATTATAAAATTTTTAGAGATATAATTCGATAGGCATAATAATTCTCTAGTTTATCAAATGATTTAGTTAATGTTAACTAAACTATTATACAAACTACACCCAGAAAAAAATACTATATAAATAATAGTATTTTACTATTATAAATTGTCAATAGGATAAATTATTATTTTAATCGGAAAATACCATTAAATACTAGAAAATACCATGACATTGCCATTGAGTTTATATGAAAAGATTTATTTTTTGTATACTATATCAATAATTGTCCTATTGACCAATTTTAATAGGATTTGAGGGAATTTTTTTCTGGGTGTAATATAGAATTTTGTGAAAATTATATAATTATTAGCAAAAAATGCCTTTTACAAGAATTTAATTCATATTCCAAATAATTTTTCAGTTAGTTAAATTCTTCTTAATTCCTCAAATTATTTTCATACTACATTTCATTTAAATTAATTCTTAATTCTAAAGATATATGAAAAATGTTTATAAAACAATTGGTGATTCATATCAAAAGCGTAATTTTCCTGTATTTACAAGCATTACGCAATTGATATGAATTCCCTTAATAATAGAATGGGATTAAAATTTTTAATTAAAGAAACATTTGTAAAAAACAAGCAGATTATATCCATTTCAAATAAAATAGTTTAAACTAATAATTTATTTTCACATCTTCAAATGACTTTAAAGCATATTTGAATAATATAATTTTTTGGTATATTAAAATTAGTCCTCACAATTATAAGAAAAATGGCGTTACAAACACAGAATAGAGATTTGTTGCGCCAACCAACTCTTTGCCTAACCAACTTATTCGGTTCTTTGCACCGATTAGTCGGTTGTTATTGTCAAAACTGAAAGAGTTGTAGTTTGGAATAAACCAATTTCGAACAGTTTTAGAACAATTGGAAATGTGTATAGGCTAATATTTCAAGTGCCAACCGACAGTTCAGTTTAATCAAATAAAGTTGGTTGTTACAACTTTTTCGATCTCCCAACCTCATGCCAAAAAAGGGTTATTCTGTGTGTAGTGATTGTATTAATATCAATAACAACCGACTAAGCGGTTGAGAGAACCGAATAATTTGGTTAGACAAAGAGTTGTTTGGCGCAACTAATCTTTATTCAGTACGTAAAAATTCGATGTTTGTTACGTCATAAAACAAAATAGAGTATGCAGTCAAAATCGTCACTCACCATAAAGATTTGGAAAAAAATGTCTTGTTATGTTGTGTAGTGTTATCAGTAACGAGTCTTATTTATTTTTTTTTATCTCAAAACTAATAGCTTTGGGACTTACCACACTAAAAACTGCAAAGCTAACCAATGCAAAAAATCTCTGTACAGCAAAAAACACAAAAAAAAAATCACAAAAGTCAAATAAATATCATACCAAAACCTATAACTACAAAAACTCATCACACAAAAACAAATCACAATATAACTCATCACTCTAAAACTGAACACCACTCTTTCATATTTTTATGATACTTTTTATGGTATTTTTTCTTAATTACTATATTACGTTATCTGGTGCAAAGGTCAAGGACATTCACACGAGAATGTTTTAAACTGTACGCTGATCTAATACAAACGTACCACATGATGCCATTATTATTTTTTTTTTTTGCGGGAGTGTCGTCTAACATGACAGTTATTAATATCTGAAAATTATTGTAGTTGTTTTGTGTTTTTAATTACTTTAAGCACATAAATTGTAAAGTGGAACACAAGTGTTGAATTAATTAATTAAAAAATAATAATACGCACATGACATGCAATACATAATTGACAGAATATTCAAAAGTCAAATGAAAACGTTTTTAACTAAGTAATTACCCAAGTAACTATTTTGTGGCCAGTTATGTGGTAGGCACTCAATTGCCAATAAAGTGTTTGTTCTTAATCATGCGAAATATACTTATTTGCCACCCAATTACCAGTCAAAAATCCCTGTGGCTAGGCTTAGTTGCCACAAATTTGGATCCATTAAAGTGTCGGTTCATCTATTTGGAACTTGAACTGTAATTTTTAATGTGAAACTTGTGTAGATTAAAAAAGAAAAATCATAAAAGTCCTACGCAGTGCCATTAATGTGTATGTTTGTCGTGAAATAAAACAGCGCATAATGTCAAAAATATGCTATAGCATAATAATATAAGTCCATACGAACAGAGTTTGGAGAAATTACAATTCAGTTTTCGGTTTAAATTTTATATCCTATTTCCTATTATTTTTACGCGTACCTATAAAAAAGAAATTATGTAAATTTGTTAAAATAGTGATATTTGTTATTTCTTAAATTATACTATTCCGACTGTCCATCTTTACAATCAAATGTTCCATGAACATATGTAGTGGATATATTCAACATTTTGTGTATAATAATATCCATTTATATCATTTTATAGTTAAATAGCTTATTATTAATTAACATGTTCCTATTAGGTTTTTCATTATTTACTTGCCACATATATGGAACATAATACATTTCATAAATTGACACTATTTTGTCACGTATAAGCAACAAAGTTAACTCCGCCCATTATTGTAAATAATTTATATGACTTATATATTACAGCAAAGTTAACTCCGCCCATTATTGTATATAATTTATATGACTTATATATATTACAGCATTCTGACATATTATTGCATATGTTGCACACATCTACTTAGCCAACGCTTTGGAACTAAATGTATGTTCCATTATCAGAATGTATGACTTATGTGAGCAAATCCAGAAAACTTTTAACATTCATGAAATTGACATAAAGCAATGAATTAAAATATTTTTTTGTTTTTTATATTTTACATTTTAATTGAATATTGTTATGAATACTTGAATTAATAAATCCCAACCATTTTTGAGTTCATAAGTTGCTCCGTCGATTTGCTACATGTGGCCAAAGTAAAAAAAAACATCAAAAATACCGATGATACGCGCACGTTTTATGTCTTCTAATTATCACTATTGGTACGGCTTCAAGATATCGCTACAATTTTAATACAATCGCTTCCTAATACTCAAATACAAAAAAATATATATGTCGCATAAGTGTGCCATATTCCAAACGAAATTTGGTCAGAGGTAGAGGTATGATACAACTTTTGGAACGAAAACGAAAATTTCGACTTCTTTTCAACGTGTGAGTCGCGGCTTGTATCTAATGTATCTTTTTTGTCTAATTTTTAATAGAGGAGGTAAATATAAAGATTTTATGATATGACTTGTGCATATGCCCCTAACACCAGCAAAAATGGACACGTTGGAACTATCGAAAAAAAAAGTGTTTGGTCCGAAAAAAGCACGCGTGATGCAGGTTTATTTGGGCGAATTTGGTGCTGTTCATGCTTCTATTTTTTACATTTCTTCCTCTAACAGAGTCGCCTCGTCCTCTGTTAGGGTCTGGTTGCTGGCGTCGCCCACGTACAGAAGGGCTATGTTGATATCCGACATTTCCTCCTCCGAGCGTGGTAGGCCGACGTAGCCTCCAGTTTCTTCATCTGCCGCCTCCTCGACATTATGCAGTTGCAGACCTGCTGTCGAGGTTGACGGTACGTCATCCACCTCCATCTGGGACACATGCAGTGTACCTGCTGCCGATGTCGTCGGTGCTCATCGGATCTCATCCATCGATTGAGTATCGACCCCAATCAGGAGTAGTTGACCATTGGCATCTTCGGTGACCCGGTACACCTTCCATATACCGGTATTCAACCCTTCATTCTGCTTGTCCAGAAGGCTTAGCAACTTGCTGGTTTCTTTCCCAACGCTTCTGGGAAAGTAGATTTTGATGGTGTGCATGTGAGGTATGTCATCACTTAAACATGCCATCAAATCCGTCCCCTTCCACGCCGTTAGTTTTCCAGCCGCCTGTTTTAGCCAGTCTGCAGTCTCATTCCACTAGCAGCATTCCTGGCTTGAAGGATATGCCCTCGAATTTCAGTTTGCACGTCCATCCGAGATCCATTTTATCCACGATCGCCTCCTCCAGAGTTGAGAGATCCTCACTTGTGAGTATTTGATCGGGAAAGTCCTTCGCCAATACGGCCGCCCTCACCGACTTCACGGCACTAGCATAGCTTGTGCTCGGTTTGGGTGGTTTCCCGTGTGCTGGCTTTGTGAAATGCCCTCCACCTGCATTGGTGTTTAAGGCCTTCTCCGTTCGCACCTTTTTGGTGTACTTTTCTGGCGGCGTAATCGCATCGCTAGCTCTTTTCTTGCCTACTGTGGCTTCTGCTGTGCCTTGGTTTCCCTGCCGGTGCTCTAGTGCCTTGTTGCGGGCCTCGTCGGGTTTAAACCCCTTTACAAGGTACCGCAGGTACCACTTCCGGCCAGAACCGCTCAGTCCCTCGCGTCGGGGATCGTCTGCCCCACCAGGTTGCCCCAATGGTGGTAATGTTGGCATGTGGCGGGGTTTCCGAATCTTCGCCCCTGCCAAAGCAGCCCCTCTACTTGTTGTAGGTTTCTCTTCAGACACTGTTTCTTCCTTGGGCACTTCACACTTGACAGTTTTGGCCTGTCTCGTGATCTTAGCTACCTTTGGGGTTTCTTCTTTTTGTTTTTTCTTCTGCCCCTGGCGGTCGTCATGGAGATGAGCCTCCATTCTGTCCGCCAGTTCCGAAGCAGTTAAGCCCTGCTTTTTTAAAGTTTTTTCCATATTTCTGTTCATCTGTAAGTAAAATAATAGGGGATTATAGGTCGGTCATGACATAGCCCCTTATACCATGACAAGGCCACACATACTCGCTGAGGCGACCAGGTATCAGCGAGGCTCCGTTCCATCACAATCTTTTGCCCCTGACTGCAACCGTCCAATGACACGGGTCGCATAACATCGTGGACTAGGGGAATATAGGATTTTAATGATTCTGGATTATACATTAAGGCATAATCCTCCACATATCGTCCAGTTTCGCCCAACTATGCTAGCCAGCTCTCAGCTGAGACATGACCGTACTGAGACTGTTTCCAGCAGTCAACACTTGGAGGTCATAGTCGCACTTCCATAGTACCCATACAGTTACGGCACGTACCCAAGGGTTATTCCCCCTGCTTCGAATACTATGGCTGACCGCCTAATATGATATTAAATTGAAATATATTGAAATATTATGTCATAAAAAAAAAATTTTACTGCACTTAATCAATAAATATTTTATAAATAAACAATTCTTTAGAATTTTGAACCAATATAGCGTTAATATATCAAATTAATAAATATGGCACCACTGGTTATTGACAAATACTATTTCTCGATTTGTAATTTCTGATTAATGCTTTAAAAAAAAAAAACAAAAAATTTGAATTAAAGAAATCAGTAGAATAAATAAAATAAAATATAAAATTATTAATTTTATTAACACAGGTATAAAAGCAAAAATTTCGTTTGTTCTTATCGTGTTTAAATGTTCATTGTATCGGGGAATTTTTTTGGTAAAACGGGAAATTTCGGGGAGAAGAAAATTATGACTTGTCTTCACTGCGTCCAGGTGTCTTAATTTGACTTCTTCTGTATTATTACTCTTTGTTCTAAATATATTAATATAAAATTTGTTTATTAATAAATAAACAATGAATTTTGCATTTTTCAGAATTTATTGTTCAGAACCAGAAATTATATTATAAATGTTTAAAACTAGAAATTTGTCTAAATAAACAAAATATTTGTTTAATCAAAAATTTAATTCAAATTTGAGCCACACATTTTACTCTTTATTTACAAAAAAGTAATATTACGATATTCTATTGGGCTTCAAGATTTTAATCGAGACCTATTACTTAGTTTTTGTAATATTTTAAGTAAATGTTTTTAGTAAATCGTTTAATAAATGGTGATCTCTGGTTTTTAGGACTTCGACCTATTACGAATTTGAATTTATTGCCTAAATTTGACTTTATTTTCAGTATTTAAAATGTGCTCTTGATTTTAGAATCTGAAAGTCCAGCCGTCATAGTGCTTTATTTAATCGAAGTAATATAAGAGAAATATTCTCAATATTTTTTCGTTTCATTTTCATTTGTTTTCATCTACTGTGATATTTTCTGTGATATTTCCTTTCTAATCATATTCAGAATATATCTGAACAACCCTACAAACCATTTGACGATAATTTTTAAATTCGATATTATAATGATAAATTTTAGATATAAAACTCAAAATATTTGAAAATTTAATTACGTGTTCTTTAAAATTTGTCAAAAAAATAAAATTTTCTGACCAAATTAAATTTGTTTATCGAAAATAAATCCATATATTATACATCTCGATATCGATAACGACAAAAACAACGATATCGTTTTAGACAAGTACGTTTTTACCGAAAACCCTATCGTTTTCGTGTCATTATAGATTATCGAAAACAACAATTTGAGCCTATAAATGATATCGTTTCGATATCGTAAAATTATCGTTTGGTTTGCTGGGAATTTTCCAAAATTAAAAAAAAAATATATTTTTCACAAGGATTGAAACCTAAACGAATAACGGTTTCGATTTCGGTTTCGGTTTTTTCCGCGTTTCGGTTTCGGTTACGGTTTCGGTTTTAAGTTTTTATAACGAAACGGTTTCGGTATACCGGTTCCATGTTACGGTTTCGGTTTTGATTTCGGTTTTTGTATAAATTTTCTTTATTTCCATTTTTTTCAAATAATTTTACATTTTTTATATGGTCCTAAATTACTGGGGTAAAGTGGGAAACGTAATTTAAACAATGTTTGTTGTTATTTCAGTAAAAATATTGTGTTATATGAATTATTTAATTGATTACGTCAAGAAAAAAATTTAATTTAAAATTTCGTGACCACAAACCAATGAAAAGCAACATATTGACTTCACCTGATATATGATCTGAATTGAAAAGAAGATGAATTTTGTACAATTTTCATCCATAAAAGCCAAAGAAATTAAATTTCAACAATTCTGTGAACTGCGATGATCATATGTGAACTAGCGATGATCATTTGCAAGAGCAAGGCAAGAAATGTTAATCTTAATCTTTTAAATTTTAAATAAAGATCGAAGACAAATATCTTAAACTGCATATTAATTATGAAAACGAATAGAATTTGAACACTAATTGTATTTAAGTTACTTATTTTTCCATATTTTCAATTTCTTCAACATTTTACTAACAAAAAAAAAATCCAATAACATAAAAATTTGAATTATATTTTAACAAGAATTAACAAATAAAAAAATAATTGTATAAAACAAGTGATGTTGACAAGACAATTCAAAATCTCAAGGCCATAATAAAATGAACGAAAAGTCACCAAATACATTTTCAAAATGCTAAATATTTTTTAGAAACATCTTTATGTATCTGTTAATTTTTAATCGATGATCTCCATTTTTTACCACATGATAAGAAAATGTAAATCTATCAATTGATATTTCAACTTTAAAAATGCATTAATTACTTTTTATAATATTAATCAACAAACTCGAAAATTAAGTTTTTCAAAAAAATGTATTTGGTGACTTTTCGTTCTACAACGACGATATACAGTAACGATATACATATACAATAAATATAAGGAATATTTCGTATAAGCATATTTCTGTTTTCGTCACAGATTAAAAAAATCCGTATGCTACACGTACCGTATGTCAGGAGAACTCAAATAATATCTTGCAGAGTAACATTTTTCTTTGCGAACACCATGCGAGCACAAACTCAAACGCTACTAAGCGAATACTAACAGAAAGAAGAGAATATAACAATAACGATTACGATTCGTATACACACACTTTCACAACGACAACCCTCAAACAGACGCATGACAACAGACAGACGCATGACAACGGACAGACGCATGACAACAGACAGTCGCATGACAACGGTATGTACATGTATGTATCTAGTACAGCTCTCTAGTTGGCAACAACAACGAGTTCTCTTTGTGGTACAAAAAATGTCCCTCCAAAATTCTATCAAAAGCTTGGATGCTGCTTTATTCGCATTTTTGTTGTTGTTGCACTTTCAAACGAATCAGCGGATTTGTGAAAAAAGAAAAACACAAAAAGCAATATATCAGCTAAATATATCTCACTGTGAAAATGTTAATATATTATTTTTTATTACTTAATGATTTTACAAGTAACAAAAAAACTATATATAAAAGTAAAACTAAAATAATAATGTGCATAAGCACAGTGCATATGCACAATCGATGTACGAACTTGCGTAGCGAAGAAAAGAGAAAAAAACATTGTTTTGTCTATTTTATCTTTTTGAAGCGACTTTTGAAGCACTTTTAAAGCTATTTATCGCTTCAAAAGTGCTTCACAGGCCTAATTTGTAAGATGCTTATATTCTTTAGAATTCGACAAAAACAAAAAAAATACACATCTTCATTAATGTTCACGTTCATAAATATTTTGCACGCTTTCCATTGTTACTTATTGTTCAATATTTAGTAATATCATGAATTCTTTTGTATATCATTATTATCTTAAAAACATAATAAATACATTAAAATCATAAAAAAACGCAAGAGTCTTCCTTTTCTTGCAGTCTTAGTCTTGCACTTGCTCTTGTTCTTTTTCTTGCAAAATCTCGATTTTGTTCTCGCTTTTGTTCTTGCAAAAAAAAAAATGCAAGAAAAAGAAATTTTTAATCATCACTAATGTAAACAAATATCTGCCTTATACTTGAAATTTTTAAACTTGTCTAAGTTGCACTTTATTTTTCGTATTTCCTTAAATAGGTACTGAGATGTTAATAATTTGAAACTTTTTTTACATTTTTTTTTGCATTACATTGTTTTGTTTATGTCCGAAATTGAGCTGTTTTGAAACATCAGTCAAAAATCTATTAAAAGACTTATAAATGGTATTTTATTGAATAGATCATTTAAAAGAATTTAAAATATATTCAAATGAACTTTTCAAAACTTGTTCCACTTTACCTCAAGCTCCCCTATATATTTTACTAATAAAATAAATAAAAAAACCAATATTATTAAAATTTTAATCATTTTTTAACGTAAAAATTTTGCTTGGAGTTGCTGGTGTTTTGTTGTTAATTCGATTAATGAAACAAAAAACAAATTTTAGACCAAATACCGTTCTTTTGGAAATATCGTTTCTCAAAAAACAACATGTGAATTTTTGTACAACCAAAAATGTTAATTTTGGGAACTCCAAATTTTAATTAATGAAATTTTACTTAAGATCATCTATATAAAATAAAATATGTGTTCGTGGTTTTTTGTATACTTTTTCAAAAACCGTTTAAACCGGTATAAAACCGAAACCGTTTATATCGGTATTGGATATCGGTTTATTTCTGATTTTCGTATAACGGTTTCGGTTACGGTTTCGGTTTTAAAAATGAAACGGTTTTAAACGGATATCGGTTTCGGTTTCGGTTACGGTTTCAATCCTTGATTTTTCAACAGCCAAAGCTTTTGCCACTCATGATAGCTCTCGCTGTTCAGCCGGGTACAATAAAAATACTGAATTATTTTAATAAATTTTCGCAATTATTTGGCTTTTGAATGGCGAGCGGCATGAAATCATTTCAATGGCCTTGGAATGTGTTTTACGATGATCTTGCAGCGCACAAGTAGTGGGCTGTACAGTGGCGCGTTAACGGTAGAGGGGCCTTTAATTAGTGCTAAAACTCAAATGTCGTATCTCCAGGATTTTATATTGTTTTCTCACCTCGAAAGCTTTTTGAAGAATTGTTTTCTTGTAGACATTCTGTTGCTTTTTTAAGTGCGCTTTTTGCGAATGAATTTCTTTCAAAAGTCAACTGCAGTCAATACGTTGAATTCAACGCGTGTGCAAGTTCTCGTTTAAATAACTGAAATATTTTGAATTTATTATTTTACAAATAAATATTTAAAATTCAGAATTTTAAAATTTACAGCAGCCACATTGTTTGTCATTGACCTTCAACTACCTTCAAGTGGTTCGAGTGTTTTTCAACATTCCAAAAATGTATTTAAAAGCTTTTTAAAATTTTGAAAAATTTGTTCAAAACTTTTTTTTTTTTTGGCAAACAAAATTTACATCGATTTAACATGCGTGTCGAGAGTCTATCTTAAATGGAATTAATAAATGAAAAGCGTGTAAACTAAAACTAACAAATTCAACGCTTTTGTGCCATCATTAATTACGCGCATTTACCACCAAGGGAGCAGCTACCATCCTCTGGCAACTCAAGGCTGTTTGGCGTTTCCATATATTCTATTTTTGTTGTTGTTTTGGATGACGTCACTGCGCGCCCGTGCCCACATCTGTGGTGGGAAAGTGCACCAAAATTGGTTGTTAAACTTTTGTTTTTTTTGCTGAAAAACAGCGGCCAATCAATAATTTGTGTTGTTTAAATATAAACAGACGTGAAGTGCGCATTTTGAGGCAGTTTAATTTTTGTACTTATATCATTTATTAATATCGTTGTTTATTTGGTTGTAGTATTTTGTTTTAAATTATATTTTCAAAGACTAATTTCAAGTACAAGGCAATTTATTTATTTGATGTACAAAGTATTTCAAATTTGGATTTTCACAAAAAGCGTGAAAACGTTAAGGAGAATCCATTGATCATTTTATATTTTTATATTTCGGTTCACTAATATTTTGTCCAATATTTTGACTGAATACTCAATATACACACAGGAAAAATCTCCATTATAATAATTTTATTCATCAATATTATGAATTTTTCATCCACCAGCAGATTCGTCATTTTGCAGTTTTCTTTCATTGAATTAAAATTTAATGTTTTTAATTTTTAATATGATGTTCTTAAACATCAAATTTACAAAACATTTACACATTTATGCATATTTATTATTCTTATAAAGTTTATGTTTTAATTGTTAAATACTACTTCTAGCTTGATTTTTAAAATACATATTTTTACATAATATGACTTTCTTTTTGTTTATTTTGTAAAAAAAAAAATAATAATAGTAATAAAAAGTAACCTGTATTGAACAAAAATAATATTTATTTAAAAAAAAATGGAAAAAAATATTTTTATGAAAAAAAAAAATGATAGAGAAAAATTATTTTTTCCATAATAAAAAAATATTTATGAAAAAAAATTGCGAAAAAAAGTTTTTTTTTATATGTATAACTTTTCTTACTAAAAAGTTTTATGTCGACCAAGCCAAAAATAAAAAAAAAATATTTTATTTGCAATTTGGTTGGATAAACAAAGTTCATCAATATGATGTACATATAAGCTGTGTTTTATGTTATTGTTCATTAATATGATTAAACGCAATCTTCATTCATTCTCATCATCAGTAAAATGTATTTATTGTTTCCACTGAATACTTACAATTGTATATCATTTGCCATAAATAATGACTGTGTGCTGCAAACATTTCAAATTATTAGTATTTCTAACATATAGTAAATTATTTGTCGTAAACACTTTAATTGTTCACATTAAACACTTTGTAAGTGTTCAATTAATTAATCCTTCTAAACACATTCATTACTTCTGATAACTACTGCATCTATTTGTCATAAATGGCATATTTTATTTAGTGTTTGGAACAAACACTTGTCAATTGCCTCAAATAATAATTATTTGAAGTGTTTGCTCGAAACGCAAGTTTAAGAGGTTTTGCCCGAGTATTTCCGAAAGCAATCACCTCGTTTTATTGCTGTGCCGAACCTTACGCAACGTGCAACGTTTATCGCCAGAACTCACATTCGACTCAGACAAATTAACAGATTTTGTGTAATACTAATTGGAGATCATAGAGTTTGAAGCAATTAATCAGAATTTTTTAAAATATTTGTATTTAATTTTTTATAAGTTTTTTAATAATAAATTTCACTCCATGGCTAAATGAGTTATAACAAAATATGTTTAATACGTTCGTGTGTGTGGAATGTGGATTCTGTTTGGAAGCGATAGAAGTATTTATGGGAAACACTTTTGTGTAATCAAGAGTGTTTCCAGCAAAAGAGAAGAACATTTATATAGTTTGGTACAAATAATACAGATTTTTGCGATTAATAATTAAAACATGTGCTGCAAATCATTATATTGGTTGTTGCAGAGTATATTTCAAACACTTCAAGTATTTGTGTGCATTATTGTTTGTAACAAACAAGGTATTTTTTGTGTGTATATAACAATCTTTTTTATACATATTTTTATAATTTAAAATAAATACAGAGTGCAGTAAAATAAAATGCATGTTTAATAAATTTTTCTTGAAGTTTAATGCATACATTGCACAGTAATAATAAAAGTATTTGTATATTTTAACATTTTTCTTGAAGTTGAATAAATACAGAATGTATTTAAAACAAATGCAGCAGTAGTAAGTTATCCTCACATTTCCGGAAATATAAATAAATAAAAAATGCAGTTGTCGTACTTTTTTTTATTTAAATGCAGACATTATTGGCTTTTCCCTTGGGATAGTTTTTTTTTGTTGGTGTAAAAAAATGACGTTCGTATTTTTCCGTTAGAAAATATTTTATATGAAAATTCCATACAATATTTTTTTGAACGCAAAAATGCCGATAGAGATTTTGATTATGACATGACTGAATATATCGTCGTTGTAGAACTAAAAGTCAGTGCATTTTCAAAATGCCAATTATTCATTTATAAAAATATTTATATACTGTGGTGAGTTTAAGTGCAGTGAATTTTATTGTTGTGTGTTTTAGTGTGTTCAATTTAAGTGTGGGGAATTTTAGTGTTGTCAGTTTAAGTGGGTGAATTTGAGTATGGTGAATTTAATGTGGTGAGTTTTATTGTAGTGAATTTAAGTGTGGTGAGTTTTAATGTGGTGAATTTTAGTGTAGTAAATTTTAGTGAGGTGAATTTTGATGTGGTATGTTTCAATGTGGTGAGTTTCAATGTGGTGAGTTTTAGTGTGGTGAATTTGAGTGTGGTGAATTTTGGTGTTTTGAATTTGAGTGTGGTGAATTTTAGTATGGTGAGTTTTAGTGTGGTAAATTTTAGTGTGATGAGTTTTAGTGTGGTGAATTTTAGTGTGGTGAATTTTGATGTGTTTGATTTTCTTTTCTATCCTTTTTTTATTTTTCTGTTGTTTTTGAGTTATTGCTTAAGTTTTGTGCTTTTACTTTTGTGTTTGATTTTTGTTTTTGTTTTTGTGTTTGTGTTTTTGCTTTTTTTTTTTTTTTGTATTTGAGTTTTTTGTTTCATCTTCTTAGCTTGTGTATGTGCCGATAAATGTCGTTTTGAAAGTTTAGGTTGTGTGGGAGGTGCCACGCCCAATCTCGCCCATATATAGCCTATGACATCCTCCGGACTCCATAGTATCCTGGTGCAAAATTTGAGTTAAATCGGTTCAGCGGTTTAGACGTGATGCTGGAACAAACAGACAGACGGACCAAGAGTTTTATATATATAGATATGTCAATTTCTGAACGATGAGCTCAATATGTGTACCAAATAATAAGAAAATGTGAATCTATCAATTGGTAGTTCAACATTAAAAATATGTCAATTACTTTTTCAAAATGCATTTGAGATAAATAAGATAAATATCGTCTCATGCCTAAAAGTATACGTCTCGTTTTAATTGATTTGTCATGCACAGTGGTTTGAATATTTTAAATTTTACTGTACGTACATTTGAAAAACATTTTGACACCATTAATAAAAGTTATATATTTTTATGTATTTCCACATTGATATAAAAATGGTGATTTTAATTTTTTTGTATAACCAGAAAAAATGGTAAAATGAAAAATATGGTAAATAAATAGTATTTTAATAGTAAAACTATTAATTTTACGATTTCGATTGGTCAATAGTATGCATACTATTATTACAATAATATTCAAACATTAATAAAATAGTTTGTTTTCACCATTTATTCTTGAGTTTATTGCCACAAGAGAGATTTGATGTTATTCCATTTAATAAATAATAATAATAGTACAGTCCTGCATAGAACTTCGGCCGAGCTCTCTCACCATTTTAAGCTGTGCGTGTTATATTTGTACTCAAAGTGGTGGGACCTACAGTTTATTGCCAAATCCGAAAGGCGGGTGAGAGCTTTTCATAGGCAATGGTTTTACTCTCGTAGGTTTGCCATTTACTGACGAGAGGTAGCGCGGTATAGAAAAATGTTTCTATGAAAAGATGTTGTTAGCCCCAGTCCAGGCTTTAACCAGGGACCTTTCGGCTCGCAGTCCAAATCACTAACCACTGAGCTACCGCGGCTACAATAAGAAAGGTTAAATATATTGATATATGTGACATATTTATTGGAACTCGCAGAATAATGCACAGAACCGAATATGTTTCTATTCAAGTTTAAATTTTTATATGCCACATAGTAAGACGTGTATTATGGGAGAAATAACATTAAAGCAATAGTATTTATACCTTTATATTCAATAATATTGAAATTATTAAATTAATGGTACTGAATTTTATTTCAGATTAAAAATTCTTATATAACAATTATAATAAACGATATAAATGTTGGTATATCATTGTTGTTAGTAGAACAAGTTATTGGTTGGTTCTTCCAAACATTGGACCATGGTTTGCAATAAATTTATAAATAAATAATAAATATTAAATAGTAAAATTTTTACTTAAATTAAAATCAATCTAAAAAAAAAAAATTAAAATGCATAATAAATTCAAACTGAGAAGAATACATTTTTTAATATTTGAAATCATTTTGTGTCTATGTGAAAATATTTCAATAAATATTTATTGCTCTTACTTGTCTCTATTAAATTTATTTAAAAACTTTTAACTAAAGCGAAACATGATACTTCGTACGGAAAAACTTGTTGGGCTTCTGGGACTATTTAACCCTTGTTAAGTCATTGTTTGCAAACCAATGAAAACAAAAAATAAAATAAATATATACACCAAAAACTACATGAGGTAACACATTAAAGGGTTGGCGCAATTATGTCATTCTTTGCGAGTCAATAGTAGCAGTAGCAACAGTCGGTCTATGGCGTTATATGGCAGAATAACAAAAAAGCCACAATTTCATTTATATTATGCGACACATGCACTGCTGATATTTATCGATTTTTTATTTCATATGCAATAATAGACATTTTGTACTCAGCTGAAATGCAGACTTCCTAGGACTGTCGGAATAATGAATACTTTTCAATTATTATTTAATAATGTTTTAATAATTATTTATGTAATTAGCGTCAATAGCTCAGTGGTTAGTCTGAAATTCCCAGGTTCAAGCCCATCGTCAACATGAAAAAGAGATGTGGTTGTACTTTGAGAAAATAAAAATGTATCATAATAAAACTTTTGTTGAAAAAAAATGTGGTTTTTAATATTTATAAACATACATTTTATAAACGTATACAAACAATTAATGGACACACGAAAATATTTTCAAAAGATAGAAAAATTTTACCGAGTATCAAATTTAGAAAAATTTAATTTCCCATTTGTTTTTTTTTTGTCATTGATTTTCTCAAAATTTCGTTACGGATTACTTCATTTTTTCTAATTTATAATGATAGATCACTTCAAATCTAGTACGTTGTTATCAATCATGATTTATTTCAACCACCAAATCACAAGACCCGCCGCTGTTTAATTATTTGTGCAGCATTACTTACCAGGTTAAAATTACTGAAATTGATAATAACGTACTGGGAATTACATTAAAACTTACACGGAAAAAATGTACATCATATTGTTGAATTCCGTTCATCAAACCATAATTCATTGTATTGAAGAACCATTCGTAAAATTATTGACTGACGACTTCAATGTTATGAATGTGATCATAAATATGATGAACGCTTGGTAACTGTCGCAAAAGTTTTCTTAAATATGATGAACTGTATGTTAAGAATACGATTTATCATATTAATGGACAAATGCATAAAATACAACATATACATATGTACATCATATTGATGAATGCGGTTCATCAAACCATATTTCAATCAAAATATTTATTGTCGGTATATTTTTTGAAAAACAATTTTTATCGAAAAACATTTTTTTTTTACAAATTCATTTTTTGGATTTTTTTTTTATTCGAAAAAAAAATATATTTTTAATTTTTTTTTTCGAAAAAAAATATTTTTATATACTTTTTTCTAAATTTTTCTTTATAATTTTTTTAAACAACTTCTATCGAAAACATTTTTTTTTTTTTGAAAAAATTTTTTTTTTTATAAATTTTTGAAATTTTTTTTTTTCGAAAAATAAAATGTTTCATATTTTTTTTGTTAAAAAATTAATGTTTGGAAAAAAAAGAATTTCGCAAAAAAAAAATTTTTATAATTTTTTTTTTTCGAAAAAAAAAAGTTTTGTAATTTTTTTTTAAAAAAAAAATTATCGGATTATATATTTTTTTATAATTTTTTTTAAAGTAATTTTTTTTCGAATTATTTTCTAAAAGAATTCTTTTTTTGAAAAATACATAAAAAAAGTGTCATAAATTTATTTATTTTGCAAAAAAAAACATTAGTTCAACAATATTCATCATATTGAATATTATATTCATATATAATATGAAAAATTTACAAAACAAATTTAAATTGAGGAGCTCATTTCCAAAACATGCTATCCATTTAAATATAATATGCTTTTATTTACAAATATACGGCCCACAAATTATTATTTCAAAAAAGAACTAAAAATGTAAATATTAGGTGTGGAAAACACCCTTGGTTCAATTTAATTCTACCATTAAATAGGAGTAAATCAGGTTTTACTAAATCTGTTTTCGTTTCACATAGCACGTTTTGGAAATGAGCTCCTCAATTGTTCATGGATATTATGAATATATTCATGAAAATGACGATTTAAATTCATTGCGTTGTATATTTTGTTCTTCACTATGATCATCGATAAAAGTCATATAAATAATGAATAATGTATTCATCAATATGTCATTTATTGAACTGTGGTATCAATATGATGTGTCTGTTAGTTGGTAGAAAAATTCATAATATTTACGAATAAATTCATCAAATTGATGAATTTTTTTCTGTGTATCCATCATTATAAATAAGTAAAAAATGGGATGATATGTAACGAAATTTTGAGAAAATCAATGACAAAGTCAAAATTTCTATTTTTCTTTTTGTAAATTTTAACTTTACATAAATAGAAGTATGTCATGTGTTTGAAGATGTGATATACCATTGGAAAGGGAATTATCTAAACGTGAGTATAAAATCCTTATTAATTTATGAGAGTTTTGTAAATACTTATAACCAATTTTCCTGACTAGATTATGTCAGTTATATGAATTTCTTAAACACTCTGTATCTTAAACTGCGTGCAATATATATTTTTTGAGTAGTAGAATGACCCCCGAATTATTGACATGGTTGATACAAACACGCTGTAAATGTGATATATACTAATGACCAAAAATTAATTTACGAAAGCACAAATAATCAATAAAAATAATTTAAACTAAGAAATTAATAAATAAATAAAAAAACTAAATAAAAACTAAGAGCATACTTTTAGGCACAACTTTCAAATAGGTACATCACAGTAAACACAGTGCGTCACAATAATTTTCAACCACTCTAAACTTCTCACCAATAAAAAAAGTACTAATGATATATTCGCTTCTTTACAGATAAACGCCACATAGAAATCCCAAGAAGTGCCATACATTTCCAGAGACGGAACAAGTTAAATACCAAAGGAAAACAAAATACAACGAACAAAAGTTTTCAATAAGAAACATAAAATACTCAACTTGAATTGCTATAATTTCTTTTCTTTACATTAAAGAGGAAATAGCAGACTACAACAAATAAATAAACGAAACAGTTGCTATAATTTATATTTACTATAAAGTAAGTCACGCGAACAGCAACACACTATAATATAAATATTTATACATTGCACTGCACATTGCACTTAGTACAAGGAATACAAAAGCTTGAAAGCTTCAAAAGCAGCAAATATTCAAATAAAAGATACTTTCAAAAAACGGGTCGGATTTACCACAAAAAATACACAAACACACATAGCTTAAAGCTAACAACATAAAACGAAATTCATACGAAAGCTTCGCAGCTCCATGAATTAATTTGACAAAATGGCAGATACAATTACAATAAAAACGACCTCTAGCACATCGTTAGATGAAACCGAAACACAACAGAAACAAAATTCTTCTGCCACCATCGCCGCCTCATTGCCCAGGCAACAGGCAGAAGTACAAATATTGTCAAAGCTCGCAACAAACTTAACTGAAAGCTACCAGTTGGTAAAGCAGCGTCAACAGAAATACAATGAGCTTAATACAAAGCAACACGAAAGCTCTACATTGGCATTGCCAGAAGCACAGACGGCATGGCAAGAAGTCTGTTCAAATAAAAATAAATTGAAACGCAAGAAAAAGCTCTCCTCATCGCTGACCTCCGTTAGCGATTCGGTGAACCAGGAGAAACGCACACGCATCGAGGGTATGCAGCTCAATTGCCGTGGAAGACTGGCAGTTGCGGCGACGAGTTCAGCGCCTGCCACGCCCACAAACGCACATAGCTGTGTGCGAGTATTGCAACGCAACAACACAGACAAACATTTGGCTACAAAACCGCCTTTGCCGCCTGTGCCAAAGAAGGAGGAACGCACAGCAAATGCATCCGCGATTCAAACGCCTCAAATTACAGCAGCAGGACAAGCGGTCAAAGTACCGCCACCACGTTTGAAGCGAAAGCTACAGGAAAACATGCAAACGATACAAAAGCTCAACGCACTCACCGATCAGTTGCGCCTGGAGATCAACGAGTTAAAGTCTAGTCTTACGACTGAACGGGGAGCTGTGCGTGTTTTACGGTGAGCTTTAAGCATTTTTTAAGAGCTTTTTATTAATTACGAATTTTTTAATCCATATATTTAGTGCACAAAATGAGTCCGAAACTCGCAAATGGAAAAACGAAGTAAAAAAATTGCAAAATACCACAGAGCTTTTGAAGAAGACGATGCCAAATGCCGCAAAGAAGCTGCAAGATACCGCTACAAGCTATGCCGATAACTTGCCGGCTGGTTCGGCTGCTGTTGCATCTAACACCAGCAGCACATCGAACCATGAAGTACAAAGACTGACAAATGAGATTATAGCTCTCAAAGAAGCTAATAAAGCTTTAGAAGAAAAGAAAATGGTGAGTTGTATTTTTTTGTTTTTGTTGTTGTTCTTGTTGGTGCATGTTCTGTTGGGATTTTTGCTAATAAATGTGTGAAAAAGCTCTGATGTAAGACAGAGACGACATAATTTATTTAAATATGTGCATGACGCCTAACTGTTCGCAAGCTTTTGATATATGGGCCATTCCACACCAAATCGACCAAAAAAAAGTCAAATTTGAGATTTTTCCTTTTCGATTTTAATGAAATTTTTGCAACTGATAAAAGGTATCGAGAAATGCTCTAACCATTTTTTTTTTATTTTTACCGACCACTACTTCCAGAGATACAGTGGCTCAAAGTTGGATAAAGTGCCAAAAATCACTTTTGTATGATGGTTCATATTTAAATAGCTCTTGAACTAGAAATGCCAGAAACTCCGTTAATTACTCGTTTTAAAGCTAATAGAACAAGCTTTCAAAAAAATTAAGTTCTAACTTTTAAACGTTAACATGTGGCCCGTGGTCATTATCTTTGCATTCAAAATTGTGGTCCTTAAAAAGGACACTTTTTAAAATTCTGAAAACAATCCTAAATATTGGTTAATTTATTGTAAATGTTCATGCAAAATTTCAAGATGGTATTTTAATGGCATCATATTTTAAAAAATAATTTTATAAATTTTTCAATATTTTTTGTATTGAAAAAAAATTTTATTTTTCAAAAGTAAAATTTGCAATAATTTTTCAACGTATTTGCATTTCTAATTTCGAAAATGGCGTCAATTTCATCAAATTGTCTCTAGTTTTTGAGATATATACCATTTTTCAAAAATCGTAAAAACTATATCCCAAAATTAGTATCTCAAAAATTAAATTCAATATGATAAAACTGACACCATTTTAAAAATCAAAGTTACATATATATTCAGGAATTATTACAACTTTTACTGTAGAAAAAAAAAACTTATATACAAAAAATAAATAAAAATTTAGAATTTTTTTTTTTTAAATATCAACCATGAAAATACTATCTTGAATTTTTGCAATAACAATTATAATAAATTGATACATATTAAGCATTTTTTTCAGAATTTTAAAAAGGGTCCTTTTTAAGGACATCAATTTTGAAGTGCAAGGATAATGACCACGGGCCACATGTTCACGTTTAGAAATTACAACTTAATTGTTCTGAAAACTTGTTATATTAGCTTTAAAACGAGCCATCAATGAAAAATCTAGCATTTCTAGTTCAAGAGATATTTAAATATGAGCAACCATACAAAAGTGATTTTTAGCCCTTTTATCCAACTTTGAGCCACTGTATCTCTGGAAGTAGTGGTCGGAAAAAAAAAAAAAATGGTTAGTACATGTCTCAATATCCTTTATCAATTCTCATTGAAATCGAAGAAGGTGAGTTCCAACCGCTGTTCGATTTGGTGTGGAATGGCCCATATATGACTGTAAAGTAGGCACTTTGTTATAAAAAAATATTTTTTTATACAGTTCTTTAATAAAATGTATTTGCAAATCTTAATGTCTAAAGGAATACTTAATCTTTTAATATTAAATTTATATCAAATAGCTTTTTTAAATGTATTAAACTAACATTGTGTCATCACAGTCTGCCAAGTCTTGGACACCTTTAATGCCTGGAAGCTTTTTCGAGTTAAGTTCTATAATCAAAATTCGATCTCGTATATATCTCGAGCTTTTAAATTTTAAAGCAATATAAACTGATAAAAGGTGATCACATCGATATCGCAATATTCATAAACTTTGGGTAATTTTCTGTTCGATATTGATTCGATTACGTCAAATGTCTCGTACTTCGGCAGACCGCATTGCTATCTCCATGCCATTTTTTTCCCTTTAAATCTCGCATTGATCTCGTAACGAAATCGAAACAAAACTGGAATATGACATATTGTTGTTCGGACATATTTGATAAGATATTTGTTCTACATTTTAAAATCTGTTTCCGTAAAATTAAAGTTTAAAGGGTGCCCCAGACTTTGTGGAATAATCTTTTAGACGTATGTTCCCATATAAACGTCACGGTTGCCCACGATAGCCCCAGAGTCCACAGAAAGAAAGCCGCTTGCAAGTGATGCAACTTCAGTACAACCGGATCCTCGGCCTCTTCGCTTCGGCTACGTCTGATTCTTTTACCGGACTTTATTAGTCTTATGGTGGCCATGCGCTCCCAGTAGACGTTTAAACCGTACTCATGCGAGCTGCGAATTAGTGTATTCAGGAATCCAAGATACGGTGAACCATATGGCACGATATAGACCGAGTGGAATGGGACTAGACACGTCTTCATCACGTGATATCTGGGGCGACCTTGACGCGAATGTTGACGTGCGGTCGCCTGAAACAAAGCCAAATGGTACTTCTCGAGGTAGGCGTGCGAAACATTGTTGGACGCAATGAGTCCGAGCAACTCTGCATCTGACACCACACGCAATTTGCGCTTCACCATGAGCTCATACGGCGAGCTGTCGTTCAGAAACATATCCAGATGCTTCGAGTGTCGCGAGTACATTAGCAGATCGTACTGCGAAAGCGCCAGATCCTGAATGGTATTAATATCCGGCAGAAAGGTGCGAAAGAGCAGATTACTCGTGAGGTTGCCACGAAAGGCACCGGTGATCAGCAGTCCGTAAAAGAGCCATACGAAAACAAAGAGACGCAGCGAAAACTGCAGCGGTACGTGTGTCCATGGCATCGTCAGTGCGCTGGCATAGAGTTGTAGGAAAAGCGGCGTCCGATCGGCGCACTTATAGCTTCGAAAGAGCAAAGCACAGAGCGCATAGGCTATCGGAAGAGATAAAGCGATTAAAGCCCAAACGAGTGGCTTGAACGATCGAAAGAGATTAAAAAATGTGGAGGCCGTCTTGGCCTTCGGCACCAGCACGCACAGATCGTCACGACTATGCACGATTGTGCTCTCCACATGATCGTGGAATGTTGGCGGACTGAGAAAGCGCGCATTTAGTGCGACATCATCGAGCTCGCGTCTTATCTCATTGAAGCAGATGTCTGCACTGCGATTGCTGAATGAACTGACGCGTCGTACGATGGGTGTGAAGTTGAGAGTGCTGGCTACGTACTGCGTAAATCGGCCATCGATGCCGCCCACCAAGCGACCATTGTTCGTATCGAAGACGGCGCGCACTTCGTCGGCATACATGCAAATGCTCAGCGGATGGAGATTCATGTTGGGTAGTTGAGTTGGGAAAAGCTCTGAGAGTCGCGCAGGCGCTGAGCTTTTAGTGCTTGACAAACGCATCAGACGCAACTGTGTTGCAAAAGGATCGTATCGATAAATTTGCAGCTCGTCATTGCGCCAGTACACGATGATCACTTTCAAGAGCCAGATTTTCCAGAACTGTTGAAACGTCTGACGCAACCAATTGTCATCGATCGCGCGACCGTCGGCGATCAGCAGCAGTACATGAGAAAGATGCTTGGCGCCCGATTGCTTGCGCACGATTGAGAGAGATATCGGTTGAGTGGCGTCGCGCAGTATCATCACCAAAAACATGAGAACGCCGTCGTCGTTGATGATCTCCAGCGGCGCGACTTTGTACTTATTTCTGAGTGGAAGAGAAAGAAAACTTTTTAATCGATATTTCCGATATCTAAGAATGGTAACAATTAATCGATAGTTAATCGGTATTTGTTTTTAATATACCAAAAAACAATACTCTCTTTCTCTGGTACCTCTTTCGTTTGCGCTTACCTCAGCGATACATATGCCGTATTACATTTGCTCAATATCATCAACAACTGTCCGGGATAGCTGAGCGAAGTCTCGTTCTCAAAGTAAACGTAAATCATTTTTGTTTTGAAACCGCATAGAATTTCACCCACGCGATCGATCATTTCTAAGCGCAGCGTCGGATTTAACGGTATTTCACTTTTAACGAAGCCAAAGCCCATGATAAAAATAACGCTTAACGTCACCTTACCGTAAAGGTTGAACATTTTCTATCCACTGATGGTCTGCCTTTGAGCAACTGAAGTCCTGCATGTCATGCGCACATTTTTATACCCAGCACTAATGACAGAATGGATGGGCACCGACATTAAGATTGACGACAGGTTGGTCATAGAATAATTTCTTTAATTAATTTGCAATGTTTATGATGACACGGATAGAGAGTAGCGCAAATATTATCGTTGTGATGTGACCCGCGATAGTGTGACATGTGAATGAAGCGACGATGACCGTATCTTGGTCAATGGAAGTGAAAATGGAAATTAAGTATTATGGAAAGCAATACAATACTTTTAGTTGATTGGAATGCGCGATGTCGCACCAGGAAAAATTTTAATATTTATATAATTTAATTTTTATGATGCCTACCTACAGATTGAGAAAACATTAAAATCACTGTTATTTTTTATATTTTTAAAAATCAGGGATTAAATTAAAAAATCGCTTTTAGTTTTATACGTTATGATTTTTTGGGTTTCTTTATTTTTTTAATAAAATAGTTATCTAACTCATTTTTTTTTTTTTGTATAAGCGCATGTTCGTTTTTGTTATTTATTGTGATATTTCTTGTTGGTTTTCTTTTGTTAAGTTTTTATAATTTTTAATTTTCCTTTTTAACTTGACACCGTGCATAAAATTTGCAGATCAATTGCGATGCTGATCGACGTAAAACAGCTGATATGCGCGAATTGAGAGATTCATATGAAATCCGATTGACTCAATTAACCAAATCTGCCAAAACTGAAATATCGCGATTGGTAAGTTATGTGGTAGCAGAAAAGCTCTTAATTAAGCAAAGAATTGTGAGCTTTATTATACTTGTTTTGCAGTAATTAGAACAACATTAAAAAGTAAAAAAAATATATCATATTAATTTCAATTAGTAAATAATTTGCATACTCTACACACAGAAAAATCCTCTTTTGGCATGAGAATGAAAAAGTTAGTTGTACAAACTAACTTCATTCGGTTAAATCGAATAGTTTACAAATTTTTTGGCGGAACTGCCATATTAGCCTATACATATGAAATATTAGTCACATATATACACAACCCTAACGATTCTAAATCTGTACTAAATTGTTCTAAAACAGTTCTATATTGGTTGCAGTACAAACTACAACTATTTTTACTTTGACAATAACAGCCGACTACACGGTTAAGAGAACCGAATAACTTGGTTGGGCAAAGAGTTGGTTGGCTCAACAAATCTCTATTCTGTGTGTACTGTTTTTAGGTAAAGTTTTTCTTTTAATCGCTGTATTTTAAGGAACAGTATTAATAAAGATACACATACAGAATAAAGATTTGTTGCGCAAACCAACTCTTTGCCCAATCGGTATAAACTAATATTTCAAGTGTATAGACTAAAATGGCAGTTTTATCAGCTATTTTGTAAACCATTCGATTTAACCGAATGAAGTTAGTTGGTACAACTAACTTTTTCATTCTTCCAACCTCATGCCAAAATAAGATTTTTCTGTGTGTACTCTTGTCCAGTTCTTGTGCTTGCATCTGCAGGTCGTTCTTGTTCTTGCTGAGTTAGTTTTGTTCTTGTCGCAAGAGTCTTCCAAATTTTAGAAGCCAAATTCGATTATACGCAACGAATTTGGTACATAGCTAAATCCTCGTTTAGCATGTGGTGGAAAGAACGAAAAGGTTAGTTGTAACAACCAACTTCATTCGAATTTTCTACAAATTTGTTAACGGAACTGTCATATTCGGTTTGCGCTTAAAATATTAGCCTATACACAATCCAAATTGTTCGAAAACTTTTCGAAATTGCTTGTAGTTTGTATAAGAGGCGATTAAGTAGTTAAGAGAACCGAATATGTTGGATGTACAATTAGTCGTTAGGCAACGAATGATATTATAATCTATTAGATGAAATATTAAAGTCTAACTTTAATTTACACTATAATTGATAAAGACAACACATACATTCTAAAATAGCGATTCCGGTTCTGATTCTGATTTAAAGCAAAAACAAATATATATGTTCCAGTTCCACATATACTTTAATAACGGTTCCGATTGCGGTTCTTTATGGTCTCTAACAGTAACTAAAACGGTTTAAAATATAGTTTCCGGTTCTGTTTTAAGATTTTTAAAATAGCGGTTCCGATTCCAGTTGCAACCAAAAGAATTATATGTGTTCTGATTTCCGGTTTCTTATATATTTAATAACGGTTTCGATTCTGGTGCCGGTTCCAAAAATCTGTTCTGTTCTTTGGTTCAAAATAAAATAATTTATATCAGAGATCAGAAATAACTATTAATCTTTATTTCCATTTGGTTTTTCACTGATAGATCAAATTAATAATAATAGTTTGGCGCTACAGTCCTGTATAGAACTTAGGCCGAGCTCTCTCACCACTTTGAGCTGTGCGTGTTATATTTGTACTCAAAGTGGTGGGTCCTACAGTTTATTGCCGACTCCGAACGGCTTTTCATAGGCAATATTTTACTCACGTAGGTTTGTCATTTACTGCCGTGTGGTAGCGCGGTATAGAAAAATGTTTCCATGAAAAGATGTTGTTAGCCCCAGCCCAGGCTTGAACCGGGGTCACTTCGGCTCGCAGTCCAACGAATTAACCTTGAGCTACCGACGCTACTACTGAGAGATATTCAGCCCAATTTTAAAATAAATACTGCAAAAAAATTAGAAAAAAGCTTTGTATGTAAATTCAATACAAAGCCTTTTTTCTCCCAACAATTTTTTCCAAATATTTGTGGGCGTACTTATTTAGATTTGGGCTGATTATTTTTCAAAAACTTTAAAGGTTTTTGGTTGAGAGATATTTTTTTCTTTTAAAAAAGAAAGGTCTTCGATTGATAGATAATTTTTATTTAAAAAATAAAGATATTTGGTAGAGAGATACTTTTTATTTTAAAAAATAAAGGTCTTTGGGTGAGAGTTACATGAAATCCATTATTTTAAAGGTCTTTGGTTAATGGTTGTTAATATAGAGAATATATGTTCTGGGATTAATAGGGATTTTTTGTTGTTGCTAAAATTGATTGAAGAAACGTAAAAATTTGTTGTTGGAAAATGATGATTTTGAATATTGCGTTGTTATTATCGTTCCAAAAGTTTTTTAAACAAACATTTTTTATTTCGAAAATTTTTGTCTAGTATATATTTTTTTTTTTTGAAAAACTTTCATTTCGAACATCTGGTTGTTATTGTCGTCAAAATTTTTGTTCAACATTTTTTTTTTTGAGTTTTGCGAACATTGTTTTTGTCGAATATTTTTTTTTTGTATATGGTGATTTCGATTGCTTGTTTTCGTCGTCCAACACTTTTTTTAACAATTAATTTTTTCGAAAATTTTCAAAAATTTTTGTTTTTGTCTAATTTTTTTTTTGAGGAGTCATCTGAAAAGAAAATTGTGCATCAATGCTTCTAACTGTCAACCGCAACCGATATTTTTAAAAAAATATAGAATTCTCATAGACCGAAACAAAAATTTTCAAAAATAAAGGTTTCTCTCAGACCAAAATCTTTTATTTTTGATTTTACACTGGTTTATTCACTAAATGTTATTATGTGAGAGTTGTTCAGGAACCTCCGAAAAGTTTAACCATTATCTCGGATCTCTGATTTATACTAAATCACAAATATAACTTAGTTCGATTGAAAGAGCCTTTTTATTTAGATTAACCCACATATTCAATTTAGTTTTATTATAAAATATTTTTAAAATTCGTGCGAGTACTCAGAAAAAATATCATATTATTGATTTAATAGTATACAAAAAAAATATGTTCATACAAATTCAAAAATAATTTTATAGTATTTGGTAGTATTTAATGGGATTTACCGATTTAATGAATAGTTTATTCTTTTGAATAATGTCAATAGTAAAAACTATTAATTTTATGGTTTCTTATTTTTGAGTGAACTTTTGAATTTTTGCATTAAATATGTTCATTTTCAAATTACTTTATAAAAGGTTTTTCAATAAGAGCGCTACAAATGTTCTTTTCGAGGGTTTTTCAACAGGGACGCTACAAAAGTAGAGCGACAGGGACAGCAAACGCCGCCATATTTCTTGCCGCTCTTTTGACATTTCTCTTTAGTAAGGTTTGCCATTTCATGATGGAAAGATATACGAGCCAACAATGAGTCGAAATTGTTAAAATTTACTACCGAAATTTGAATTCGTATATCTTTCCATCATGAAATGGCAAACCCTACTGAAGAGAAATGTCAAAAGAGCGGCAAGAAATATGGCGTCGTTTGCTGTCCCTGTCGCTCTACTTTTGTAGCGTCCCTGTTGAAAAACCCTTTATTAATTTGCTATTTCAATAAAAAAATAAACTTATTATGTGCATTTTTTTGATAGATCAATAATTTTTTTTTCCAACTGGGTTTCAATGCAAAAGCTTTATTTTTATAGAGTTTTAAAATGCATTTATTTTATTACCAAACATTTAATGTAATTACATTAAACGTAATTTTTAACACACGCAACAATTGTATGTTCTATTACAACTATTTGTCATTTCGACGGACATTTTAAGTTAAACGCCCTGAATATAGAAGCTTATCATATATCGGAAAATGTTGGTGCGAGTGAACGGAGTGTATTTTGTTTTCCACACGTCAATAGAACCTTTACATCAAATGCTAAAATAAAAATGCATTAGTTGAAACACGAAGGTTGACACTTTCAATCACCGAGATTTATTTACTTTGCATTTTTAATACTCAGGCTTGTGTGTTGCCTGAGTATTAAAAATGCATTTTAACAAATTACACTGTGTTTTATAATTTATCTGACAATGTGTTTTAATCTGCAAGCGACAAATTGGTTTTATGTTTTCTAAAAATATTCTTTACTTTGTTTTCCCGAAGATCGACTGTTTTTGTTCTTTGTTTTGACAGTTTTAATATGAATGCATCTTTCAAACGTGGAAGTTTGTAGCATTGTAGAACTTGTTTTGCACATATTTACTACCATTTAGAACCGTGCCTTTGAGCCTAATTTTTTGTTCACGTGACTCATCTTCATCATCATCTGATGGGACCAACAATTCTACGCAGCATCAAATGAAAGCATTTTTAAGAATGAAAAACTGCTTCACATAATGTTGCTCTCGTTGTTGCAACATACTTTCCATTAACTTGGCTTAAATCACAAACACTTATTATTTAAACCCTGCAGTCATTTGAGGTCCATAATCATGGGTTTTCGTAGTAGTTGTTTTTTGCGTATTATAATGATTTTTATACCCTACACTAAAAGTGAAAGCGTATATTCACTTTCGTCATCCGTATGTAACAACCAGAAAAAGGCGTGGCCGATGTGGAAATTTATCATTTATTGATTTCACGATGTTAGACTGGCGTTTCAATTGTCTGTATAAATCACGATTACAGGAAAACAAAAAGAGCTAAATCAATGAAAAATATAACTATTGAAAATAGGCTTGATCGATTGAAAATTGGCTATGAGATCTGTGATCCGTCCACTTTTGTACACGTTCCACATCCCTACAGGGAAACGAACTGGTCCTAGACTAGGCACGTGACTGGTTCCTCGGAGATAATTCACCGGTCCTAGTTTTGGCTCTTTTATATGAAACCAACCGGCAACTTTAACATGGCGTTTTCCTAGGGTTGGGGGTCAATTAACATCTCCTGCAGACCTTTAGACCTATCATAGAACTGGTCTTCAAAATCGTATTCTGTGACCGGTACCTTTAGACCTATCACAGAACTAGTCCTCAAAATCCTGTTCTGTGACTGGTATCAATTGTACATTCAGTAAAAAAAAAGTATTTTTTTTTATTAAATATATTTTTATTTCTTTTTTATTCCCAAAATTCAAAATGCTTTCATTGTGCCCGCACTGTGAGCGCACGACTGATAAAAAAAGTCGCATGCGTGCGCGCACAGAGTAGCAATCGAGTGTCCGCAATAGAGACTCAATACGCTCGCACTAGTGCGAGGCATTTGTGAGTCGCATTTGAGCATCAATATAGTAGCACGAGTGCGAACAACATTTTAAAAATCAATAGTATGAGACGCATATGCTCCTCAATATACTCGCACGAGTGCGAGCAAAATGTGTGAGGCGCATATGAGCCTCATATAGCTCGCACGAATGCTAAAGAAAATAGTATGCGCCGCATTTGAGACTCAATATAGAACGCACGAGTGCGAGCAAAATGTGTGAGGCGCATATGAGCCTCATATAGCTCGCACGAATGCTGAAGAAAATAGTAATGCGACATTTGTGACTGAGACTCATCATAGTCGCCTATAGGTCGCACTCGTGAGTGATTTTCGAAGAGTTGTATCATATTCAGATAGCCGCAATTCTCCTCCGGTTTCCAGATGTTGTATGTTGTTCAGATGTTGTTTCCAGATGTCGCCATTTAATGTCAACTTTTTTCTAGTGTGATACGTCCTTAATCTTCGCCACTATGAAACTATAGTTTGTTTTTATAAATTTGTTTGAAATTGTTAGTATTATTGCTTGCAAAAGCAAAGATAATTTGAAAAATTATTTCTCTAGTACTCGCACGAATGCGAGTTTCGTGCGCCTGATTTTATACGAAATTGTTTTATTTTTAAGTAATCGCACTATGATATCACTACACAAACACGTCGTGCGCCCGCATGTGCTCGCATATTGCTCTCATATCGCACTCATGTCGTGAGCCTGCATTAATGAAAGTTTTGTGATATTTGTGTGCTCGCACACAGCTCTTACTACGCACTCATGTCGTGCGACCGCACGTTGTGAGTTTATTTTGTTCGCATATAGCACGCACGATGTGAGCCCGCACGACATGATTTTTTGTGCGTCGCACGTTTGCTATATGGGTTGTTACTTTTTTTTTTATATATTTTAAATTTTAGTTATTTTATTTTACTTTCCATTTTTACATTATATTTTATTTTACCTTCTCCTTCATGACTTAGAAGACATACTATATTCAAATCAATGCAGTATCGAAAAACAGTCTACGAATTATAGACGCATTAGTTGCAGCGTGTAAATAAATCTCGTGACAATGGCGCCACCTAGTGCCATTTCGCTTCATTGGCGAGATGTTTAGCATGGACACGATCCATCTCCTCATGTAGACCTTTAAACCTATCACAGAACTGGTCTTCAAGATCCTGTCTTTAGTCGGTATCAATGGTGCTGGTCACGTGATAGATAGTTTTAGAGCAATTGACACCTTTTACACTGAAATCTACAGGAGACTTTCACTTTAACAGCCAAAATTATATATTTTATTATAAAAATAAAAAATGTGTATGAAAAAACAACGGATTGGTCGAAAACTAATAATTTTTTTTTGAATAAAATTAAATAATGAAAAAAAATTCGTTGAATAAAAACTTAATATAAAATATTATATGATTTTCGTACGAAATAATGTTTGTTGTATTTTTTATAAACAAATAAAAACCGAAATCAATCTTTGCACTCACTGTACTTATAGAATTTTCAGCAACAGTAGTGTCATTTGATTTTGTTTTTCAGAACATTGAATTTCTTGAAATGCCTTGACACTACTTGACTTTTTGAATATTTTTTTATTATTTAAATATTAATGAAAATTTCTTAGAGTAAGAATGATAAAAAATGTAAAATGTAGTACGTAAAACGCAGTATGTAAAATGCAGTACTCAGTGTCATAAGCAGTTCATTACAGACCGACTTGATTGTGTTTTGTTTTGACACTACTTGTGTTTTGTTTTTGTGAGCGTTCATTTGATTTCAAGCATAGAGTAGGCAACAGTTAAAGTCTTGAAATAAGTTGAATGCCTTAAAATGGGTTTCAAATGCATTTGTGCAGATGTCTACAATCTAAGTATTTTGCAAGTAAATTAATGTTTATACTTGTGGTAGACATTTCATTTGCAGTATATTTTTAGTCGGCTTAGACCGACTTTTTTTTTTCTTAAATCCTACTAACTTCAATACACCTTTGCGACTTTACCTAACTTACCTACGTTTGTTCTTCATCACGACATTTCGAATGCTCAGGAAGAGGATCTACCTTTAGGCAGTATTTTAACAAACGTTTAGAGTTCAGGGAACTTTGTTGAAAAAATGAATGAGAGTTTCCCCAGAGCTTCCAGCAATGCCAACAATTAGCACTAAATACTGTAGGTTTTGAGAAGAGCTAATGCTAGTTCGTGCTCGCTGTTAAAATTCTCAATTCTTCTATGTGATATTGGCAACACCATTGTCGGGAAAACTTGATCCATTACACAGTGCTCGTGCATGACTCAACAATTTTTGACAGTCTGTCAGTTAAATTTATTGCTTATCTAACAAATTTTCTGTATTTTTGTTCTGTAACACCTCCGCCTCTTAACTTTAGGCATGCACTGGACATGTCCAGTCCAATTCTTGACACCCTGTTCTAGAGCATGACTGTGACTGCAGCTGCCTCACGCTTTATGGCCAAATCTTCCCACGATTCTGGAATTCACAACCTATTCATTCATGATTTTTTGCGCTCGAAATGAGTGTTTTTTTATTATTTTTTTGTTGTTGTTTTTTTCGTAATTCCTTCATGTCTGAGTTGGCTTAAATTGTTGGTTAACTGAAGCACGGGTTTGTTTTCTTGTGGCTCGTGTTGTTTTTGCGGCTGCGCTCATAATTCATGTTCTTTGACTTTTGTTGGTCCGGATTTTTGTCTACTTGATACGAATTCGATGCAGAGACAGCAAGTTGGGGCCTTAATTGGCTGCTAAGCTATTTTCACACCTTTTGGCGTTGATTATGATCTGTACTATTTGTCGGAAATTATGAAAATATGAGTCCAATAGCTATTTAGAATTATATATATACAAATTAATTGAAACCTTGGAGATATAAATTAATTGGTTTATAATATATTGGAAATTTGTATTTTTGCGGAATTTTTGGCAATTTTAATAAATCGATAGACGAAAAGATAAAATCAGGTTTTATTTCAAACTAGACATAAAATTAATAGTTATGAAAATTTTAAATGAAATTCTTTTTCCACAGCTAGAGGAAATAAAAACCAAAGAACGTAATATCGGGCAATTAAAAAAGGAATTACAACATAATAGCAGCAGAAATGCAACGAACACATTTAATACGACGAATAAAACGACAAATAATAATATTAAAAATAATAAAACACAATTACAAAATAAGAGGCAAGAACCAAAGCAAAACAAGATTGAAAAGGTGAATAAAAATAAAACTACAAACGAAACAACTGAAAATAAACAAAATGCTACAAAGGCTGAAACTAAAATGAACATGGCTCAAAATTCAAATGAGGTAAGTGATTTTTTATACACACAAGGAAAAATTATGTTTTGCAGCAAACATATTATGTTAAACGTTACATACATGGATTTCCAGGATTTTAAAATACATATGTTAATAACATATTATAACCATAAGTCATGAAATATATACCAAAATAATTTTAAAAATTTGGAACTAAAAGTAAAATCCAGTTAAAGACATCAAATTTACGATTGAAAATATATTATGTTTGCTGCAAACAATTTTTTTCTCTGCGTGTACAAGCATTTTTTATTTGGAACGTTTTCAGAAGTACTTATTACATAAAGGGTTTTTCAACAGGGACGCTACCGCTCTTTTCCCTTCCAGTAAGGTTTGCCATTTCATGATGGAAAGATATACGAATTCGAATTTCGGTAGTAAATTTTAATAATTTCGACTCGTTGTTGGCTCGTATATCTTCCCATCATGAAATGGCAAACCTTAATGAAGAGAAATGTCAAAAGAGCGGCAAGAAATATGGCGTCGTTTGCTGTCCCTGTCGCTCTACTTTTGTAGCGGGCCTGTTGAAAAACCCTTGAAAAAAAACTTTTGTAGCGCTCTTATTGAAAAACCCTTTATATAACTCTACTATTATCTATTACACTAATCAAGACATTTTTTCCTATGGACATGCTGCTGATTTTAATGGCATACTCAGTTTTTTCCTTGTACGTAACGTTTTTAAGAAAATTACTATCGAAACTCTAAACACTGTTCACTAACTATTTTGAGTTAAAAAAAAATTGTACTCTTGCAAAATATTTTTTTTAAAAACTTTAAACGCATATTTTGCCTTCATTCTCAAGACTAATTTTAATATATTAACAAATTCTAATATACATTTACAATTTTAAGATATTTGGATCTAAATTTGAAAAGTTTTAATTCTTTAAGTCAATTTTTTTATTATTTCCTTAGCTTGTCAAATCTATTGATAAACAAGAAAATGATTCCAAAACATAGTCCAAATAACTATTAAAATTACAAACATTTATCTGCTAAAAATTGCTATTATTCAGTATAATTTAAGTGCAATATACAAGCATTATATACTTTTATAAATTTTAACTTATGTTGACAGACACTTGTTTTGATAGGGCATATTTTAAAAATTAGAACCGATCGAAAAAAGTTAGTAATGTTCATCGTTAGTTTTGGACTATATTATGCATAATAATAAATCATTTTCTTATTTATCATAAGAAGGGAAATGCTAAAAAATCATATAAGAAAAGTCTAACAAATTTTAAAAATTTCGAGCTTAGATTCAAATAATTTAAAAATTTATCGAAATATTTGCATTTATTGATATATTGTAATTAGTATTGATAAATGCAAGAAAAATCATATTTACAGTTATTCTGAAAATTAGTTGTATAAGGGACTGCATTTGTGTTCCTTAAAATGGCTGGGAAGATTCAAAACGTTACGTTTCAGAAGAAAGTGTGTGCAGTCAAAATCATCACTTACGAACCATATAGAATTGATGTAAACACAGAAAAAAAAATTCATCAATATGATGAATTTATTCATATATATTATGAATTTTTTCATAAATATTATGAATTTTTTCACCAACTACCAGATTCATCATATTGAGAAAAACGTTATGTATACATGAATTCATATTCAATACAATGAATTTGAATCGTCATATTGATGAATTTGTTCATAATATTTAAAAAAAAAAAAATTTTTTTTTGTAAAATAACTAAAAAAGTGTTGTTGCAAAAATTCAAAAAAAAAAATTCTTTTTGTTAAGTATATTTTTTATAAATATAACTTTTTATCAATAATAAATTGTAATTATAAAATAAATGTATTATAAAATATTTTACCAATTTATGCATGATGTGCAAACATTATATAAGAAATAACATACAAAAACTATTTTAGAACTGAGAAGTACGGCAAACAATGAATGAAAATAAAATATTTTGATTGAAATTTGGTTTAATGAACAGTCTTCTTCGATATGAAGTGCATATATGTTGTATTTTATGTTTTTGTTCATTAATATGATTCTTCACATACAGTTCATCATATTGAAGAACACTTTTTCGACAGTTACCAAACGTTCTAATACTTCTGATAGCATTCATAACATTGATGTCGGTAGTCATTAATATTATGAATGGTTCTTCAATACAATGAATCATGGTTTGAAGAACGAAATTCATCAATATGATGTACATTTTTTCTGTGTATGTCAATTTTTTCCGTTTTGTTGTATGTAATATTATCGAAATGTCAGTAATATGTGAACGAGATTAAGATTTGTTGGGTCTTGCAAAAATTTAATTTAAAATAAAATAATACAACTTTTGATTGTCTAGAAACACCTTTTTTTTGCGAATAACAGACAGGAAAATGAAAGCGAACAGACAGACAGAAAGTTTGCCAGTTGAAATTCTCACACAAAATACCTTTACCCTCATGCAATTCTCGCAATATACCACAGAGAAAAAATATCACAAAATCCCATCAATTCTCACCAATTCCCATCGATTCTCACAAATTCCCACCATACCTCTGCATTTTCTTTTTGTGGGAAACTTGAATTAAAATTGCAATTGGAATTTAAAATTTGTTTTTAAATCAGAATCAATAAAATCTAATAAAACATTATGATAAAAATACTTAATATTTACTTAATATTCACATTATTCACTAAAGCTTTTTTAGAAATGATATTGGCAAAAGTCATTTACTGCATTCTTTATAAAAACTGACGCATTACTCAGTATTCAGTTTCACAATAGAGTGCAATTTGATTAACACTGAAAATATATATGTCAATAATTTAGTTTAAAAGCTCACAGCGAACTTGTTATAAAAACCTTTGACTCTGACTTCTCACACGCATTAAGTGATAAAAAAAATAAAATGCCTTAAAAAATAATAATAACGCTAAATGCGGCTTAATGTGCATTTTGCTTTTAAGTCTAGTTTACGATTTTTAATATATATTTTTATTATGATGGAATCTTTAGGTAAATGATGACTAATGTACATTGAAAAATTGACACGAAGCTACATGCAGAGGAAGAAAAATAAGATATTGGCATGATTGTGACAAGTATATTATAACTGTGCACGTCGAAGTTGATTGCTAAAAAATTTGCTACTTTTTAAAATAATTATGTCATAATTACAAAGAATTCTAATAAATTTTCTACATAAATAGAATTGCGAATGATTATTGCACAAACTAATAAATTAAATTATATATGATTGCAACAAGAATAGTATGATTTTTATAGCAAAAGTAATATATGTAACTCAAAGTATGCAATTACCATAGACATAATTGTCAGTTAGGCTTCAGAAATTACAGTAGACGAGATGGAGAGAGAGGTAGCATTGAAATATAATGGAGTCCATCATTTTCTATTCCCAACATAATTGCCTTAAACATTAAAACTATTAACATAAATATGATTGTCGGAAATACATTAAGTAGGAGAGAAATATAATGTAGTCCATTATTTTCTTTTTCCAACATAATTGCTTTAAACATTAAACTATTAACATAAATACAAAACCATGTTGCTATTTTAGCTATTATTAACAATCAGTTTTGTTTTTTTTTTCACCGTGTGTAGAGAGCTTAATTTATTAAGAGAGCAAGAAGACCCACAACGTTGTCACTGTGGTTTTTATTGACACTTCTCCTAATCTCTTTCTACTTATTTCACATATTTTTTTGTATAGTGGCTGCATATTTTAAAGCGGAAATAACTGTGGTTTTAAATGGTGTTATCAGTATAATGTGAGGTATTACTGACCTATCGTGAGTGGGGCACAACAAATTCATATTGTGTTTTTATTTTTGATACGGATAACGTATTGGTTAAAATCAAAATTGAATGTTTAAATGTTGAATATTTAAAACAGGTAAAATACACGATTATAATTTTCTATTTTTTTTACCTACAAATTTCTTTGGACTATTATTAAAATTTAAAATATCTATCGCTAGAACATAATGAGCTGTCGTTTTAGCCACTAAAATGCGGCTCATTAAATTCACTTTTAAACTCAGTCAAGCGAAATTGTGTCGACAGCATGGCAAAAAAACATGTTTTTCTGCAAAGACCCAGACCATAATCTTTGCGTCCAGAACTACGGTATAAAGGCAGCATAATAATGATGATGATGATCAAGTAGATGTTTTTCTAAACGCGTGTTTAGCATAACTTTCACTTCAATATCATAAAAAAATATTGACAAAATCTAGCGTATTCAATTTTTATAAAAATGCTAATATTAACAATAATGTTTTCCATTTTTTAAGTTGCAATTAATTATTTCTCTAAAACTATTTGAGTGGGTGGAGTATTTTAGCGCATATTTTATAAACCTTTACCTGAATCAATAACTTATTTGAAAATAGTTTCAGTTTGTTTAGTATTTTTAACAGGCTTTTAGAATTGATTTAAATATAACTATTAATAATAAATAAAGTAAAACATTTTACTGACAATGAAAAAAAAACATTGCAAGTTTAAACTAAGTTTAAACTAAGTTTAAACGAGCAACATCGATGCGTTAAACTAAGTTTAAACGACGCACAGTGGATCAGTGAGTACCTAAAATTGGTAGAATCCTAAAAATTTAAATTTATCTAAGATACAATTTGAAATCAAGATGAAATTTGGACAAGTGAATAATATCACTGTAAAACGTTATATATTAATAGTTGCACACTATATTTCCAGTAATATTCTCAATATATATCCATTTCCTCATTTTAAAATCAACTTCTAAATGCTAATTAAGAAATTTCAATACAATATTAGTCATTTTTCATAGATATTTTTCTAATATTAACACTATTTGAGGTGTTCGCAACTTTTGTTACTCTGAACAATTCGATTCTGACTTTAAACCAAGTTTATGCCACAAACTGAATTCACTGAGTTTCACTTAAAAACTGGACCTATGTTGATTATATAAAGTTTTTACCTTACGCAGATTTGATAATAGGCATAAGCTGGAGTTGTAGCCGCGGTAACTCAGTGGTTAGTGCGTTGGACTGCGAGCCGAAAGGTCCCCGGTTCAAGCCTAGACTGGGGCTAACAACATCATTTCATAGAAACATTTTTCTACACCGCGCTTCCTCTCGGCAATAAATGGCATACCTACGAGAGTAAAACATTGCCTATGAAAAGCTCTCACACGCCGTCGGATTCGGCAATAAACTGTAGGTCCCAGCACTTTGAGTACAAATATAACACGCACAGCTCAAAATTGTGAGAGAGCTCGGACTAAGTTCTTATAGGACTGTAGTGCCAAACTATTATATTATTATTATAAGCTGGAGTTATAGTAGACGTACGTTCTCTAATGTTACCGAAACATAACGTAACAATCCAAATGCTCGGATCATCATTACGTCCCGGTCACGTACGTTAAGTTCATAATAACTTCCGTATTATCCTAGCCAAGCCTGAAAAGGATTATGTGGAGTGGAATGAGCTGATCAGGTTTGTCTGATCTTTCTCTGATCAGGTTTGCCTGATTTCAAATAAGGTAATCATCTGGTTTCTAAATCCGTGACTGATTCCAACCTGACGCTATTTGAAGTTGCTATCCTGATCAAGTTGCCTGATAAGGTTTCAGGCTTTAGGATTATTTCAGGATTATTTCAGGATTCTTTATAAAGAATGAATCAGATTGTATTAAGTGGATTTGAAATTAGAATTACCCTAGTCAACCCTGATCAGAATCACGTAGGGATGCCTTGTCGTATTCTGATCAGGGACGGGACCTTAACCAATTTCCACTCGGCTAATGCAACAACTAACCAATCACCTGCACCACCCTAAAAAAAATAAGAACAATGCGCTGCGAACTTGTCCATCACGAACATGTTGCAAGCACACCTGCGAGAGACAAGAGAGAAATAGAAAATATAACGAATGAGAGAGCGAGCGAATACATTAAAAAGCCGGTTTCTCTATTGCTGGCAAAGAGCGACTCTTGTTGTGTGCGATGCGTTCTTTCATTCATGTTTCGTTGGCCATGATTTCAGTTGTATTTCAACTACGTTCAGGTGCGCATGCGTGTCGCGGTAAAAAAAATAATACTAAACTATTTTAATTAATTAACTAATGAAAAATTATAATTACATATTTATAAACTAATATTTGCAATGCTATAAAAATTATGAATGTGAAAAAATAATAATTAAAAATACTAGTGATATTTAAAAATTCAGTGAGTTTGACAAATATGCATACAAAATTTGTATAACATAGTGAAACTTGACACCTTTAAGCACAACATACAAATTGAAATTTAAAACCAAAAATGCATTAAATAATTGAAGAATCAAAAAAAAAATTGAGAAACAAAAAAAAAATAACCTAAAAATAAAGAAATTAAGTGAAGTGTGCAGCACAACAATTAATGCAACGAAGAACCCCTGCAAATATTTGTCAACCTTTTACAACGTCCACAACAAGTGCTGTTACCCTCCAGTTCACAATACACGCTACACTTGACACCAAACCGTACGTTACCCCCGGTATTGTTTACGTTGACAAAATAATTTAAACACCAGCACCAAAAACAAATTCAAACAATTAAAGGTTTTTGAAATGATCGTAAAATTCTTCAACAAATAAATTTTGTGTTTACATTTCAAAAATATTTTGTTGTAACTCAATTTCCGTGCATTTTATTCCCACGCGTATCCTGCGTACTTTGCGGTTTTTGGGTATTGTGTCTCTTCAACGCAGCTTTCGCATGACAAACACAAATAAAAATTGAAAAAGTGATATGCATAAAAACCTGCTTTTGTTTATATTACCTGGTGCCAAGGATTTATTTCTTCCTGCCGTTGCCTGCCGTTGCACCTTGCACTAAACACCCTGCCCCCGTTGTTGTCGGCCAATCGATCAGCATTCAACGGGCATCGCATTGAATTCTGTGGGATTTCTATCGATCGATGATGCCACCGTGTTGAGAGACATATAATAACACACCAGACATTTAAACAATTTAAATATTCAATAAGGTACTATATGCATTTTTATTATGTGTCTTTAATTTTATTTTGTTTAATTTTATGATGATGCGTTGTCTTTGGAATTTTTGATGAGTTACATTAATTGATTAATTCAGTTTAGGCAATATTGTGACATTAAGGAATGACAAAAAATGTCAATAATCTTTTAATAAAGCACAGCAAAATATAAAAAAATGTTTACAGAAAAAATATAATTATCACATTGATGAATTTCTTTCTTCAAACCATGATTCATTGTATTGAAGAACGAGTAATAAATAATATTGATAACTACCGAATATCAATGTTATGAATTCATTGTCAATTTGATGAATGATCGATAAGTGTTCTTCAATATGATCAACTGTGTGTGAAGAATACGTTTCATCATCTTTATCAAGAAATACATAAAATACAACATATATGTACTTACATCATGTTAGAAGAATGCTGTACATCAAACCAAATTTCAATCAAAATATTTATTATTCGTTCATACTTCTCAGTTCTCAAGTAGTTCTTGCATGTTATTTCTTATACAATGCTTGCTCGACAAACATAAATTAGTAAAATTTTTTGTAATATATGTATTTATTTATGAATCCAACTTTTTATTAATAAAAAAGTTATATTTACAAAAAATATATAATTATACCCTACACTAAGAGTGAAAGGGTATATTCAGTTTGGTACGCCGCTTGTAACACCCAGAAGGAAGCATCTCCGGTATGGAAAAGTATATATATTCTTGATCAGCATGACCTCCTGAGTCGATTTAGCGATGTCCGTCTGTCCGTCTGTCTGTCCGTCTGTCTGTCTGTCTGTTGAAATCCCTACTACTTTTAAAATTGAAGAGCTAGATAAATGAAACTTATAACTTAGATTACTAATATACCTACGCTGTATGTGCGAAAAAATGGGCGAGATCGGTCCATTGTGACCTATGATCCGACCACTTATGTTCAAATACCTCATATAAATTGTACATATAAAGATCAATTTTTATGTATACGTGCTTAGGTAAACTTTTTTGGTCAAATATATATTAACATCATGCTCAAATACATGATAATAAAGTTTTCCGGCGAAAAGACTTGTGGTTCACAAAAAAAAAATCGAAATTCGGTACACCTACCCATTTGTAAATATGGGTATCAAATGAATGGAAATTCTTCAGCGATTGAATGTTTGTAGTTATTTTCAGGATTCGTATACCCTGGTGACCTATATATCACTTTGAATGGTAACCACACATATGTGTAGGGTATTTATAGTCGGCTTAGACCGACTATAATTTTGATAATCCTAACTATCATAATTACACCTACTTTAAAATTTCCCATGTGATCTAACCTTCCCAACTGGTTTTTTTTTTTAATTTGTTTGACATTTTTTTTTTGGAAAGCAAACTTTTTTCGGGTAACATTTTTTTACGGACAATTTTTTTTACAATTTTTTATACAATTTTTTTTTTTTATCTTTTTTTTTTTGAATTTTTTTTTCTACAACTAAATATTTTGTTTGTAATTTTTATACTCTACACTAAGAGTGAAAGGGTATATTCAGTACGCCATTTGTAACACCCAGAAGGAAGCATCTCCGGTATGGAAAAATGTGTTTATACTTGATCAGCATGACCTCCTGAGTTGATTAAGCGATGTCCGTCTGTTTGTTGAAATCAGAATTACAGAAAAACTAGAAGAGCTAAATCAATGAAACTCATAATTTAGGTTACAACATCAGTTCCTGATTCAAAACGTAACCCTATGTTGCAATCCTGATCAGATGTCTATGTTGCTATCCTGTTGCTATCCTGATCAGTCCTGATGTTGCTATCCTGATCAGGTTTTCTAATTACGCTTTCTGATCGAATCCTTATCCTAACCTTATATCATCGTAGCATATTTAAATTCTTCTGAAACTGCATTTACCAAATGTGAGCCCTTTTAAATCAAAAATAAAGTTGTGAACATACAAAGTTTTCTAAACAAGTTTTACAATGCTAAAAAGTCAACATTTTTAGTGTCAGATCAGATCAGGTTCCATTAAGTAGGAATTAGATCAGGATTCTTTGTAAAGAATGTATCAGGTTGGCTTACGTGTATTTGAAATTAGTATTACCTTAGCCAACTCTGATCAGTATAATTTTTAGGGATAGTGTCCCTGATCATGTGCTGAACAGAGACGGATGCGAAATAACAATTTTCACGCGGGCATTTCCTTTTTTTTTTGTAAATTATTCTAAACTATTGATTTTATTTTTATAAGTTAGATATATATATTATTAAATTCCGTAAACAAATTCGAAAGACAGATTCGATAGAATAATAATTTTTGTAATCTAATATGTATCTAATATTTAAAATATAATATAAAATATATTTTAGTGCAACTTACCTTATATTCGACGCTATATTACACAATACTTATTTATAATGAATATATAATTATATTATTAACATAATAACTATTAAAATTTACACATTTGTGTAATTAGAACGATTCATTTCACACCAATCTCAATATTTCTCACCTAATTCGATTTTAGTATTTTTTATTTGAAGAATTTCACATAACCATCCTTCGATATTTTTGGTATTTTCACACAAAAATTTCACAAATGATTTATAAAAATGTTTAAAAACACTGCTATTATTCGTCATTTGAAATTCAGAGAAAATTAGTAATTCTTTGTTGAAAAATTTAATTAATTCTTCTACATCTACTATACAAATGAATTACGCACGTGCTTGACTCATGCCAATTGAGAGAGAGAGACAGCTTGCTTTGTAGTAGTTTAACGAACATTTTAAAAAGCTGTTTATTTAAAAATTAATATACAGCTAATTATAAGTCATAAATATACAATATGTTAACCAAAACAAAATGAGCAAAAATAACACAACAATTTCTAAATAAAACAAAATTTATTGTTGAGTTTAAAAAATTCAACTAAATGCTAAATTTTTCTAAAAGTTTATGTACAATATTAATCTTGGTCTTAGTTTATTTTTGTTGAAGACCACTTAATTGTTTAGTTTTAAAATAGGAATATAAACAAGTAGAAAACCTATCAATTATGTTTGTGCTTCTGTCATTTTTGCATGCTGTCACACTATGCTGTGCTTTGTTTACAAACAATTGCCGCCATTTAATAAATTTAAATATACTGTCATTTAATCAAAACTGCAAAAAAACGCGCCTTGAAAAGCGGCAACGTTGCATGAAAAACGGCAACGTTGCATGAAGATGACTGACTGAGAGAGACGCATATGCTGACATGACATGACGTTATTCTCCCAACGAGAATAACGTGTCAATTTCTCTAAAGTCTGTTATGCATTAAAGAATTTGAACTCAAAAAATAGTATTTCAATAAAAAGTAATAATATTTCTAGGATTGTATATTAAAATAAAGATCCGAAAAGGAACTACATATCGTCGTTGTAGAACTAAAGTTCACCAACTACATTTTCAAAATGCCGATTGTTCATTTACAAAAATCTTTATATATCTTTCAATTTTTGATCGATGAGCTCAATATTTGTACCAAATGACCAGAAAATGTAAATCTATCAATTGGTATTTAAACATTAAAAATGTATTAATTACTTTTTGTAATAATTTTCAACAAAGTAATAAGTTAAGATTTCCATAAAAATGTATTTGGTGACTTTTAGTTGTACAACGACGATATATTCAAATAATGTTCGAATACAGCAATTTGATTTTATTTATCCATTCTGAATCATTTCCATAATGCCCTGGAGAAATCCACCCTATTACGTCTATGACTAACTCAATGATCAGTTCCTATAATTAATTCAATATATTTAGTCCTCTATTATGGCCCTAAAATAACTTATTGTAGGGAGTCAGCCGGGATTTATTTCTGTGATTGGCTACTTTTACTGAACCATTACTGAATAGGAAATAATAATAATATAATAGTTTGGCACTACAGTCCTTTAAGAACTTAGGCCGAGCTCTCTAACCAATTTGATCTGTGCGTGTTATATTTGTACTCAAAGTGGTGGGATCTACAGTTTATTGCCTAATCCGAACGGCGGGTGCGAGCTTTTCATAGGCAATGGTTTTACTCTCGTAAGTTTGCCATTTACTGGCGAGAGGTAGCGCGGTATAGAAAAATGTTTCTATGAAAAGATGTTGTTAGCCCCAGCCCAGGCTTGAACCGGGGACCTTTCGGTTCGCATTCCAACGCACTAACCACTGAGCTACCGCGGCTACTGAATAGGTTCTCTACAAAAAAAATTCAGTGATGACATATCCACTTTTTAGTTTATTGCGTTTGGGAGACGACAATTCAATTCAATTTTGAAATTGTCGATTTGGTTACCAAAACGCGTTCTTTAAGGTCCCGCTCCCGGGTTCATTTTCCATATTCGGACTTTGCTGGTAAATTCTCCACAACGTTTTTCTCATCCAATAGACCATTTTTAGGGGTTGAACTTTTCAATCAAATTCTATACAAAAAATTTCATACAAAGCCATTGTCATAGTGCTCAGTCTTCCTTAGTTCATTTTCCCGTAGGGTTGTTGCGTTTATATTAGACTCTGGCAATGCCACGCAATGGTTGCCTGACTTTCGCGCTGTTTATCTTTTCGCATTTTTATTTATCGATCATTTCTTTGGGTTGGCTTAAAGGCGTGCGAAGCTTTTCTTTTTAGAAGGCAATAAAGTTTAGCAACCTGCAACTGAAATAAGACGACTGCAACTTACAGGGAAATTCAATGCAAATAAAAAATAGTAAAAGAAAAACGTTTTACATTTAAAATGAAAAATGTTAAAATAATAAATGGCAAAGCATAAAAAATAATCACCAGCAACACGTAAAACAACAACTACAACTTAAACACCACAATAAATGAGGTCAGTGAAAAGTCCTCATTGGCTTCTTGTCTCTGTTTTGTTTTTATCGCGAAAATTTATTTTTCCTACCAAAAGTTTTTTTTTATCTAATTTTTGCACGCATTTCTTAGCGCGCTTTAAACTCTGGTAGCAGCAACAACATAAAGTGTTGGCAACATTTTTTAAAAGTTGTATTTTTTATTATATATTGTAATAAAATTTATAAAATATGCAAAGTGCTTGCAACAATAATAATCATCATCAGCGCAATACCAGCAACATAATCATTGCAACAACAATTTCGATGTAAAATGTAAATTTAGTTGGTGAAAATTGTTGATCTGTTGTAAACTAAAGGTGAAAATCTGTAAAAGAAATTAAATATTTATAGAGTGACAGTAATTATAATTGTTGGTGATGTTTATCACAGTATATTTAAGTTTATCGCAGTATATTTAAGTTTATCACAGTTTCTATATCTTTACGAGATCAACATGATATCGGTTCTGTTTTCGACATGATAACGAGCGTCAAATTGGACCTACATGGTAGGTCCATACCGTTGAGTTCTGTCGGAGTTTTTTTTTTTACAAAATCGGAATGATATAACGTAGAAAAATATAATCAAAGTTCGAGATTTCTTTGAAAAATATGGTGATATCGATGTGATAAACGTTTTAATACGTATCTTGCACTTAAATTTGAATGTACGAGAAATTTTGAATATTAGAAGCGTTAATGATACGAGATCGAAGTTTTTTTTATCGAACTTTATTCGAGAATGTTTCGATTCATCGAAGGTCTGCGAGACATGGAAGAGGTAGACTGGGATGACTTTATATATATTTTCGGTTGATTTTCAATATGATAAACTAAAAAAATATGATGCTCTAATGTATAAAACGCATGAAAAATATACGCATATTTTGTTTATAATATAGATTAAGTTATATAATTCAGTGGACAATGAATATTTTAATTTTTATAATAAAGAAATTACATTTTTTCCAAGATAACAAATCAAATCAAAGTTTTTTTTCGAAAAATATCAGAATTGGACCCGTCTAACTTTCACAAATGAAAATAACAAATTTAATTAACTTTCTTATTAATTTTCAATAACAAAAATGATTTACTATATTCGAAATATTCGAGTTCTAAATGTAGTAAACAAATCAAATTTTCCCGCAAATCAAATTTTCCCAAACACAATTCATCCAATTAAAATGTTCAGCCTATTATTCCTCTGAAATTTATTTTTCCGAGAATTTTTTCCAATGTTAATTCTTTGTCAGATAATTATTTTCCAAAATTTTACCCACACACAGAAAAATCCTCTTTTGGCATTAGGCAGAACGAAAGAGTCAGTTGTAACAACCAACTTCATTCGGTTAAAACGAATTTTCTACAGATTTGTTGACGGAACTGCCATATTCGGTTATCGTTTCAAATATTAGTCTATACACAATCCAAATTGTTATAAAACTGTTCTAAATTGTTCTAAAGTGGATTGAAATTGGTTGTAGTCCAAAATAGCTGGACCTGTGCACGACTCGTGCAAAGATTTTGTGAATGCAAGGATATGGAGTGATTTTATTAATATAAGGAACATTTTTATTATTTATATTTTTTTGTCACGCTTTTTTGTAACTAAATGAAAAACATTTTAAGCTGTCCCTTTTATAATAGAATTACTTGAATATATGCATCATGAAAAACATTTTAAGCTGCCCCTTTTATAATAGAATTTCTTGAATATATTCATCAACCTCTTTGTCAACTACTTTTTACGCTTGAACATATCGAACAACATAATAATACGAATCTTTAATAGAAGCCTCAAAGCATAAGACAGAATTTAACGGTCCAATTTCTAGCACATAATAAATAAAATGTAAAATTACTAAAGAATTGAGTACAAAATAAAATGAACCAAAAAAAAAAAAAAAACTATAAACCATAAGTAGCAATATATAATACAACAAAAATAACCACTGGCAACAAACGGTTCTCCAAACAATATGAATTTGATTTATGGGTCAATCCACATTTATGCCAATTTCGTTGTAACTAACGAGAAACGGTTCAAAAATCAGACATCTATTTTGATTAAATAGAGAAGACTTGAAAATGAAGTGGCATAGTTAACGCAGGGCTAATAAATAGAACATTTTAATTATATTTAAAGTTAAATGCTTAAAACGGCTTCTAATATCTGTTTTAATTTGATTACTATTTTATCAACCGTTACTTTAAGTTTATGCTTTTGTGCTTATTCTAAACTTGTTGCTAAATTTTTAATTAACTTAAAGCGTACATTTTGGATGATCAGCTGAGGTATAGTGAAAATAAAAGTTGAATATTGAATATGGATGCCCAGCCTGCCATGTCTCGGAGAATAACTTTGATAAAAAAAGTTCGAACTCGTTGCATTCTCGATTCTAATTTTTAAAAATATTCGTACATTCAAATTCTTTGACAAGATACGATATTTAAACATAAATCTAAACGTTATCGTAATATTTTTTGCAGCAATCTCGAACTTTGATAATTTTTTCTTCGAAATTGTTCTGATTTCGAAAAATATCTCGTATCGAGAAAACTCCAACAGAACGTTTCACTATCTTCCTACCATCTAGGTCCAATTTGACGCTCGATATCGTTATGAGAACGTGTTCGATATCGTGTAATTTCTCAATCTACTCGCATTGATCTCGTAACGATATCGATACGAATGGCATACTGGGTGAATATGGATTTTTTGTAAAATTATTTTTAAATTTGTGTTGTTTGGTTTTCGTGTTTTTTGTTTTATTATATATATTATTAACAATTTTTTGTGGCCGAACATTGAAATCTGTTTAAGTAATGTGCAAAAAAAAAAATTTTAAAGGGGACATTCCACGTCAAAAATATCAATCTTGGCACGATGTCTTCCGATCTTGATGAAATTTTGTGGATTGATAGTGACCGAAAAGTAAATAATAACTGTGTACTTAGTTTTTTTTTGATTTATTAACTACCCCAGTAAACCATGACTCGGAGCCTCCAGTTTATCGAACAATTCTCGAAGTGGCTTCCAGAAAAAAAATCGATCTCGCTATTATATCGAAACTAATTTTTAATGATTTTTGTATTTAAATGTTGAGAAGTTTTCTGAAATGTCTACGAGAAATAAACATTGATCTCGTTGTTATATCGAAACTAATTTTTAAAGATTTTTGCATTCAGTTGTACGAATTCGAATTTCGGTAGTAAATTTTAATAATTTCGACTCGTTATTGGCTCGTATATCTTTCCATCATGAAATGGCAAACCTTACTAAAGAAAAATGTTAAAATAGCGGCAAGAAATATGGCGTCGTTTGCTGTCCCTGTCGCTCTACTTTTGTAGCGTCCCTGTTGAAAAACACTTGAAAAAAACTTTTGTATCGCTCTTATTGAAAAACCCTTTAATTCTCGTAACCAGAAACCTTCATTATTTCGGTTCGATATCGGCCGACCGTTTTGGTAGGAATTTTCCTATATTATCATTTCGGGAAATGGCATCGATATCGGAAAAATTCTTCAACATTTCGCAACATTTTCGTTGCGATATCGAAACAGTTTGGTATACTGGGTATACTGGGCCAACAAAGTTATGCGAATCGAAACATCAAAGTACTATATTAGTTAATTATTTATATTTTAATGAAACTAATTGTTTATATAAGCTTTATAATCACGCATTTCAATAAAAATAACAATTTAATAAAATAAAATACATTTAACTTAGAAAAAGTTAAAAATATTTTTCAAATCACTGCTACGTATACGCCCCACTATTTTAGAATCAAAAACAATTTTGTTTTGAAACCCTGGAGTTTTCTCCGTCGATTCAAAAAATAATTTTGTTGAAGTCTCCCATAGTTTCTGAACTATCAAGTTTTAAAGTTTAATTGCCCATTTATCACCATACAAAATTGCTTTTGCCTCATTTTTTTAATTTCATATTATTGCTTGTTATAATTTCCTACCTCTATTTCTTTGGTTCTTTCTTCAATGCACATAATTCTTATTGTGTTCATTGGAAAAGAAAACTATAGCGACTTGAAATGTAGAATCTGAAAGGAAAGATCGCTGATGAAGGGGCTTGGCTGCCTCTGAAACAGCTGTACGATGTGCCACTCAATGCATTTTGCCAATTGTTTGTTGTTTCATTTGTTGGAACAAAAGACCCAAATTGTACCGACTGGACCTTAAGCACGTTAAGACAATATCTTAAAATTATCAAGAGGTCGTAAAACAAAAACAAGAACTACTTGAGAACTAAGTATGGCAAAACATGAACGAAAAAAAAAATATTTTTATTAAAATTAGGTTTGATGAACAACATTCTTCAATATGATGTATATATATGTTGTATTTTATGTATTTGTTTATTAATATGATGAAATACATTCTTCTTCACATACAATTTATCATAAAGAAGAACACTTTATCGTTCGTTCATCATATTGACAATGAATTCATAATATTGATGTTTTGTGGTTATCAATATTACGATTCGTTCTTCAAAACAATGAATCGTAGTTTGAACAAGGAAATTCATAAATATGATGATGTTTTTTTTCTGTGTGCAGTTTAGTTTTTAGTTTGTTTTATATATACGTTTTTTATAAACTTAAAATTTAATATTTCCATTAACTTTACATAATTCTTTAACTAAACAAAAATCATCTATAATTATTTTCAATTATTTTCACAATAATGTATAATAATTTGTGCTAAATTTTTTCCTAGCCTGTAGCTTTTATATTTTTCTTTTTGACTTTCCATTTCTTTAACCCACTATCTGAGCGGTATTGCCATGCGTTAATTTTTTTTTTTACATTTTTTTAATTTTATTTTTATTGAAATTTTAAAGCCATGTAAATGCTGCGAAACTGAATTCAATGCAACTGCAGTTTTCTTCTTTTACGTCGCTGAAAATCATCACTTTCATTTTTTCGCATTGAGCGCCACACAAATTCACACGATTTTGTAGAAAAATGTGTGTAAAACGCAAAAATGTTTATCGCAAATTTGAGATTTTTTCAAACGTTAAAAACATAATCCAACATAATACAACACAAAACGTGCGAAAGTTTAATTGCTCGCGCATCTAAAAAATAAAAAAAAATTAAAAAAAATTTCAAGTACACCCGCAAGAAATTGAAAACATTTTTTTTTTTTACTTTTTATTTTATTTTTACTTTTTTGTGTATGTGTTTTATTTTATTTTTTGTTTCAATTTTTATCGGTCATGGTTTTTATGGAATGCTACAACAAAAATTGCAAAAAATTAAACAAAATAGATTATTTTTTATTATTTGAACTATTAGAGCCACGTAATACGATAAACGAGTCGAAATCATTTGCTGGAATTTTTTGCCATTGCGTTTTAAATAATTTCTGAGGCACGACTTTTGATACATTTTATGTATTTTTTTTTGAAATTTTTATTTATAAAATTATTGTTTATTTATTTTTTATATGCATTTTTTGTTTTTTTTTTTTCAAAATGTCATGTTTCAACGTTTTGTTTTTTTTTTGAAATTAGATTATTTTAATTTTTCAAAATAATTGTTTTATATAAATTTTTCAAATTCTATATAAAATATTTAGTATTCTTGAAAGCATCGCAAACTTTTCTTTGAACTCAAAAATCAAAGTGAAAAATTTTACTATTGTTATATTCAGATTTTCAATAATTAAATAATCCGTAATATATATATATAATCCTGAACTGGAAACAACTTGACATCATGCTGAACAAAAATCACTCGGTCAAATATAATTAAAATGATGTCCTGTAAAAATAAAAATATAATACAAATTTGTAATATCCCACCAAACCATTGTTATATCGAAATTATTTCGTTTAATGGCCCAAACTATCGTTTTCGGTAATCTGTAATGATTCGAAAACGATAGAGATTTCAAAGAAAGCGTATCTATTACCTGTTTTGATATTCTTGTCGTTATACACAGAAAAGAATAATCGACGTAAATATAGCAACCGTTATTAATTTAATTCATTAATCAATCCAGCAATGAAATTCACTAATTTAATTAAAAAATTATTTATTCTTCGTTATATAAGTACTTGCGTTCGCTAATATGAATATTTGTATGTCAATGCAGCAAATAATTTAGTCGGCGCAGTTTTAGCAAATATAATATTTATATTAGCAAACGGAATTGCTGAATTAACAAAGAATAGCAAATGTTTTCATTAAATTAATGAATTTCATTGGTGAATTGATAAATGAATGCAATTAATATCGGTTGCTATATTTACGTCGATTATTTTTTTCTGTGTAGATATCGAATTGATATATAAAAAGTTTTAATTTTCAATAAACAAATTTTATTTGTTCCGGAACTTTTTTTTTATATCTAAAAAATACATTACAAGAGGTTGTGGTGTTTCAATCAGAAATATATTATTATACCAAATTTTAAATTATCATCAGGAATATAACTTTTTTTTTGTATAATATACTTTTTTTCAAAATAAGACAAACGATCAAGTCCTTTAAAGATATAGAAATTGCGCGTTAAGTGTTGATGTTTGTGAAAACTTCTAGAATACCGCTATGCGCTGCTCATGAGTTTAAAAAAGACTGAGATAACATACAAGTGTAGAAGTTTCTAGAAAGTTCTTGTGAACGTCTCGGCTGTATATTAGTGTGCCGTAGTGTTGTTGAATCTTAGTTTGAACAAATTGATGTTTAGCATCATAAATTAAATCTTAAACCGTTATTTCTACAAATATTTACTGCGTATTTAATAGTTTAAAGGCAATTTATATGAATTTCATAATATATACTATTAAATTTGGTAATAATTAAATAACGCGATAATTCAAAAAATAAAAACAATGATTACTAAAATACGTAAACTCTGAGTTGATTGTGACAATCAATTGAAACCATTTTAAATGAATACAATGTATGATTTTCTGCATTATATATTTGTTGCAAACAAGTACTTCAATTACAACGTTGAATTAAAGATGGGAAATAAACAAATTAAATCTATGGATTTTTTAAAGTTTTGCTTAAGGTCTAGTCAACTTTTTTGATTGAATATTATTATGATTCATAGACTCTCCTGGTTTGTGTGCCCCAAAAATGGCACGAAATAAGGCGTCTGCCTTGTTTCTGCCTAACTTAGGACGCACATTTTTTAAGCATGCAAAGCACACTGGGCAGCAAATAAATTTTGCAAATTCCGTCTACCATTTATGGTTACAAAACCCAAAAACGTTGGTTTTTTTGCAATGACATCAAATTAAAAACAACGTACATTAAACTCGAATTTAGCATAAATGATTTTTACAGAAAATATTATTGACAACAATATTTATAAGTTTAATAAGATTGACTGATAAATTTGTTTTTTGTTTTTTTTCGGTTATTTTTTTTGTAACTAGTTCCTAATTTATTAAATATTTTTAGATAGTGCACGCACGTGCGCTGAGTTAATTATTACTTTTATAAAATCTTATTAAACACGGTGCTGTGTGTTGACTATTAAATTAAAATTGTTTTACTTTCATTTAATGACGTCTCTAACGCATTTCTAAGCAGCTTAAAAGCAGTAAAAAAACGTTTTATTGACATTACTGCGGAAAGTGAATGTGTTTTCTGCAGCATCTTCTTCTGCTACTCTTCTTTTCTTCCCAACAACATAATTTTAGGCTTGAGGTAGGCTTGATCTGACAAAAATCACGCACCGTTGCATTTAATTTAATTTGATGCGGCATGCGGCAATTACATCAAATTGCAGCTGTTGTTGTCGGTATCATAGTTGTCAGTACCATAATTACTGCTGTCATACATTTGTCATTGTTAAAATTATTTAAAAGTGCGTCATCATTATCTGTTGTCAAAGGTATTTAAAAATGCTTTCAATTTGCTGCAGATGCAACATTTAAACATGCGGTTTAAAAAAATGCAGACAATATAAATGAAAGTCATTTATATTCTAAAATAAATTAAATAAAAAAAATGTATTAATTTGAATTTTATTAAATTCTCTGGACAAAATGTTCGGTAAACACATGAAAGGCTTTTTCGATAGATTATTAATGCAGTAAAACCCGGTGTTTGTAACAAATACTCCCAATTTTATAATAAGCCTCTTAAATTCTACAATATCTGAAATACTGCCTATTTTCCCCGAAATTTTCCTTTAAAATGCATGGGTTAAAATTCTAGAAACAATTTTTGGCAGTTTTGAACATTTTGTTGGAATATTTAAAGCAGACAAAGGCGCAGTTTGTGTAAAAAGCTGCCTGTATTCTGGCCGTACCTAATATATGCCAGATTCGGCCATTAAAATTCTACAAGATTTGACAACATGCCCAGATTTCTGACCGAGTAAAATTTAGTGTAGACATTTTTTTCGACAGATCTTAAACAGACAAAGGCGTAGTTTGTATCAAAAGCTGTTTTTTATCCGCCCGTTCCTAAAATATGCCAAATATCTTCCTTTAAAATTCCATAGGCAAACTTCAAATTATCTGTGTGTTTGTCGGAAATATTCCTGAAAATTGGCAATAATTTTCTATAAGGATTCGATAAAACTTTATCGTAAGATTTCAAACAGAAAAAGCCGGAAACCTGCCTGTTTTCTTCCCATATCGAAAATATGCTGGGTATCTGCCTTTAACATTGCACAAAATTTGTTAACCTGCCATAGGCTTCCCAAAATATTCCAATTACCTGTGTGTTTGCCTAAAATATGCCCTATTTGCCTAAAATATGACCTGCCATAGGTTTCCCAAAATATTCCAATTACCTGTGTGTTTACCTAAAAGATGTCCTATAAATTTCAGAGTATGTGTGAAAGCAGTTTTGAATAATTTTTTCGAAATATTTCAAGTAGATATCTACACGGCGTTTGTAGCAAAGGCGGTCGGTTTTCTGCTCGTTTCCTAATTATGGCAGATAAATTCGATAAGAATTAATTATTTGCCACATGATTTCTATAAACTTCTATTTATGTGTGTGTGTTTGTCGAAAATATTTCGGAAATATTCCTGAAAACTGCCAGAAAATTTGTCTCGGTACCTAGACACAATTTTTGACATGGAATATTTCAAGCAGACAAAGACGGATTTTGTATTGACAGCCGGCGGACCCAAAATATGCGATATACGACATCGGCTTTTAGAATTTCACAAAGTTTGACAACTTTGTCGATAATATGCCCGAAATATTCTTGTAAAATGCTTGTAAAATAATATATATCTTGTAAAATATATATATATTTTTTAAACTTTAAAATTTTTAAAGCCATTTTTTGTTGTTTGATTATTCTAGACTGCCTATTATTCTTGATTTTGTAGCTGCACATGCAAATCACGTTCGTCACGTCACGTCGCTCACCTTTCGTGGAAATGCTATGGTCGTCGGACTGTGCGATGTCGCTCACCGTTGTTGGCTGGCATTTGTCGGTGCGTCGTTTCGCAATGCGTTGTCTGCCTTTTTTCTTCCTTTTCTACTTGGTTTTCGTATTCCAGAATGACGCGCGCGCGGTATGCGCCTCATAAAGCATAATTGCAACATGCAGCTGCAATAAAAACGTTATAAATATATAAAAAAAATTAAAAAAAAAAATAAAGAAAAATACCGCATTTTATTCTGTTCATTTAAACGTATGCAGTGCATAGGCATACATTTTGCAGAATACGTCAAACGCGAAGTCAATTCATACTATTTACAATCCATAGTAGCTTTCAAGTTTAATGAACTTTTGTCCTTGTCCCTAGTAAAAGTTATAGTAGAATCATGATCGGGAACTTGTAATTGCATTAATACCTTGTCTGAACCCGAGCAGTTACAAGACAAACATGATCTGGTATCATATTACATTTGAAAATATTATTTCTTTTTATAAGTTTTTAAAAATATATCTGACATTATCTGTTAATTTTTAATTATGCAAATAACTAATTTAAATATTTCTCTTTTTGCAGGTAAGTTTACCAAAGCTAAAATGTTATTCTTAAAAGCGGCTACGTAAGTATTACTTAATTGTTCTGCTATCTACCAGAAGAACATAACATCACTCAACCCACAGACCTCTCTACACTTGACTCTATTTACAGTCATCCAACTGTATGAGACAATAATTGACCTACAAAATAGGGAACCCTTTAAAAGTGCTATATTTTATTTTTCTTTCAACTTACAAAATATTTTCTAAAGTTCACGAAGATTATGATGATGTTAAGTGTGCGAACTAAACCCACCAATGACAGTTATTTCTGTATATGTTAAATTATTACAGCAATAATAACACTTAACACCTCTATATCTAAAAGGTATCAAAGGTATGATAGAGTAGTCGAAGTAGTAGAGAAAGTTGTTGTAAAACAGTGTAGAAGAATAGCAGAAAACAACAGAGATGTCAATGAATGGATGCTGACGAAATAAATAAATTAAATACAGTCAAATCTTGAAAGGTTTTCGAGAAAACAAATCTATTGAATATGTTATAAATGTAGGTACAAATATGAAAGACTGAATTCTTTAAAACGACTGTTTCAAAGTTAAAGTAGTCATAAATATGAAAGTGATATAGGGTCTTTTAAACCGTTAAAATATGTGAAGACTTTTACTATCTTAGTTTAATAGTTAAATACTTTTATAATTAGTGAAATATAGGTTCTTAAAACTGATACTTTCAACTTAATTCGGAAAATATGCAGATTATACATATTTTTTTTTGAGTAGTATAAGTTTTTAAGTCGAAAATTATAGAAATTGTCGGTAATTCAAAAAAATAATAATATTTGTTAAGTATGTTCTGCACTTTAGCTTGGCTCGAAATTTTAATATTTGAAAATTTTAATATTTGACACAAATATCGAATGAACCGTTTGAGTTCGTGAAACGAATATTTTGTATTACAAAATAGAATTCTGGATGTTGCAATAGATTTTATATCTATTTCTTTGACAATTTGTATTGCATATGGCTTATTTTGAAAATGTATCAATTTTATTATTACCTTTTTGAAATATTTTTTGTTGCCAAGTATGTAAACCGATATTTTGAACTTATTTTTAGATTTAACAATGAAATTTCTAAACTTTGTCAGTATATTTGATCGGAAAATGATTTAGAATTCAACAGATATTTTTTATGAATATTATTAATATTACCCTAGAAAAAATATTTATCAGCCCCGGACAAAATTTCTGACAGGGACGAGGCAGTTTAGAAACATTATTTCGACATATTACAAACAGACAAATGTGTAGTCTGATCACAAGCTGTCTCTTTTCTGTCCATTCCCAAAATATGCCGTGAAACTGCCAATAAAATTTCACAAAATTTGCCAACCTGCTATACTCTTCCAAAAATATTCAATTTATCTGTGTGTTTGCCGGAAATATGCCCGAAATATTCGTGAAAAATGACAGAAATTATGTTTCGAGTGAAACACTTTTTCGAAAGTTTCGTGAACCCAAAATATGTCAGGAATCTGCCTAAAAAATTCTATAATATTTGATTCTATAATATTTGATAATCTGCCGTACGCTTTTTACAAATTTCTCTTTATCTACGTGTTTACACGGATTATTACTCAAATATTCCTGAAAAATGTCAAGAAATATATTTTACAATAAAATGTATTAGAATTCAATAAAAATAATATACAACAAATTTACAATTAAAAAACTAAAATCAAACTAAATCAAAACTAAAATCAAAAATTCGTTTAAAAAAAAACTTTATTTAAACTTCCCACTGCGTCTTTAAAAATGTATCTTGATCTAAGCGCTTCACCCAAGTGATCCCCGCTTGAAACCCACATCATTCGACAACTGTACGATCATTAGATGGAACCGACCCCGAAAAAGGCAGTTTTGTGAAATTTCGTACTTTCGAAAAATTATTTTTGTATACAACTATTTAAAGTAGGAGCTAGAAGAATATGTCCATGGCCATTTTACTGCCTATAGACTATTAATTTAATTTTTTTGTTTTTTTCAATTTTGAAACCAGTGTCCCAAGCTGTACGATCAGTAGAGGGAACCAACTCGAAAAAAGTATATTTTCTGAAATTTTGTACTTTCGAAAAATTCTTTTTCTGGTAAATTATTAAAAATAGGAAAAGAAAGAATATGCCCATGACCGTTGTACTATCTATAACCTTTTTTAATTTTTTTTTTTTTTTTCAATTTTTAAAAACCAGGGTCTCAAGCTATATAATCAGTAGAGGGAACCAACCTCGATAAAAGTCAATTTTGTCAAATTTCTTACTTTCGAAAAATTATGTTTGTGGTAAATTATTTAAAATAGGAGCAGAAAGAATATGTTCATGGACATTGTACTGTCTGTAGCCTTTTTTAATTTTGCGTTTTTTGTATTTTAATTTTGAAACGAGGGTCCTAAGCGGTTCCACCAGGAATTTTCGCATTTTTATCACAATTTTCATAGTCCCGAGTTTTATAAATATATATTTTTTTCAGCTTAATACAAAAAATTGGGCATTTAATGGTTAAGATATATCTATTTCAGCATTTCGTTGACATTTTTATATCAATTTTGTTACTAAATTTTGCAATTTGAAAATAAAATTTATTGGAACCTCTTTAAGAAGAAAACGTGTTGGTAATTATAACAATTAAAAATGTGATCTCTGTAAATAAAATTTATCATAATGTCATTCAAACTGCGATGCAGATGACATTTACTAGATTTTTACTTGATTTTCTAATGAAATAGATAATTTCTAGAAATATCTTAAATTGGTATTGGTTTTAAAATTACAATTGAGATTTTAATGTGCTAAATTTGCAGCAAATATTACCATATATAATTTGTAGATTTCAAATATATAATTTCAAGAAATATCTTAAATTGGAAATAGTTTTAAAATTACAATTGAGAATTTTGTGCTAAATTAGCAGCAAATTTCATAATGTCAAAATAGTCTCATTAAAAATTTACACTATTATGAAAGACATAACTGCACCCAGAAAAAAGTCCCTTAAATCCCATTAAAGTTGGTCAATAGGACAATTATTGATTTAATAGTATACAAAAAAATAAAGCTTTTCATATAAACTCAATGGCAATGTCATGGTATTTCATAGTATTTGATGGTATTTTCCGATTAAAATAATAATTTATTAACTATTATTTATATAGTATTTTTTCTGGGTGTGGTAGGGTTGGGGCAAGGTAAAATAAATTAAATACTTAATTTTTGATCCTGATCCCAGTATAATTTCTGCTTGAGATATGAATATTTTTGGTCAGTTTTGAGGCTTGCTTTTTTGCAATAAAATTTGTGATGTCTGAATTAACGAAAAATATTTCAAAAATTCTTTGATGGTTTTTATTCTTAATTTTCATACTTTCCTTTTCAATGAAATTTGTATTCTCTGGAAATGAGCTTTACCTCAAAGTGTTTTAGAATTCAATGAATAATTTTTTACTAGTATCGGAATGAGAAATGATCTTTCTAGAAATATTTTTTTTTTAGAAATTGTGTTAAGAAATTAAATAAAGATTTATAATACATAAAATAATGATTATAATTAAACAACTAAATATTTTTCAAATAATAAAGTCTTTCAATTAATTTAATATTTTAAATTTCAAATTGATTTCCTCAGAAATCAAAATCAATTTTAAAAAAGTGTTTATTTAAATTAGCTCACATCGATTATAATTAAAATGCTTTTAATAATGAATTGGAAAAAGTCAAAATGAGTGATATAAACAAAATATCGAATATAAAACCCATGAATATAATAATAAATCATGCATTAATAAGATGCATATCTATCAACAGAAGGTGTATATTATAATCAAGGTTATTCTTTTTTTCGAAAAATGTTAAAAAAAGATTTTCTTTTAATGAGACCGCTGTAAGCATTATGACGCAATATTACAGCCACTTCCTCAATCATTTAATTGTCAGTCGATGTGGTGGTTTTCTACGTCTTTTGCTATGGACTGAAGAAATTTGAATTTTATTTGTGATTTTTGTACAAACTGAATGAAAATATGTCCGTCCTCTTACCGCGCCCATTTCTGGTGCGATCATGCGTCCCGAATTGAGTCGCGTTTTATGGCCGGCGATACAGTTTGTTCGATATGCGACCGAATGAAATCGAAAGAAAAGTAAAATCTACTTTGAAAGGCACATTAATAACCAAAAAAGAAGACAAAGTAGAGATAACTAAAGACTAAAAGATTTGGATAAAAAATACGTTGAAGCTTTCTTTGGTGTTTGTGTGGGGTCTGTGTGGCTTAATTTAATTTGCGTTGAAATGGCGCACAAACTAAGGCAAAAGACTTGTGACGCACCTTATTTAAACCATTTAGTAATTGATGTTTTAAAAGATGTTTTTTTTTCTTATTTATTGTAATTAAGATACACTTTTTTTTTTTAAATGCGAAACATTTGAAAGCATTTATTAAATGTTTGTAATTTATTAAATAATATATACAAATTGTTTATTTTTTTCTAATGCTTACCTTTTTAGGACAATTTAGTTATTGATATTTTAAAGACAGTGTTCTTATTTATTATAATTAATCAAAAAATGGTTTAGAAAAGATTCGTAATTATTCAATGCTTAAATATACTTATTCAATTTATTTTTATTCTTAAAATATTCCTAATTTAAAATATCGACGTTGTAAGACTAAGACTAGTGCAAGAACAAGTACAAGTAGTGTCGTTCTTGTTCTTGCAGCTTCTGTCTTATTCTTGCTGCAAGGGCCTAACATTCCTTGCAACACGTAGAAGCCAAATTCTGTTATACGAAACGAATTTAGACAATTATGCAAATTGTTCTCGTATCGCAAGGTCGATCTTGTTCTTGCAGTTTGTGCAAGAACAAGAACGCAAATCTTGCATTTCTTGGTCATCACTAAATAAATCTTAACAACTACTTTATATTCAAAAAGTTATTTTAAATGTTTATTGAATCTAGAATTGAAATGGGAATCGAATAATCAACGTTTTCTCATCAATTGATACTATTGACTTTATTGATTAGAAATTTTCAGAAATAATAAAATTTTTGTAAACCTACCCAATAAACAGATCAAATAAACAAGCTCAAGAAATTAGCTAGAAAATTATTATTTTTATATTTTAATTCTCAATTTTTGTCTTCAGATAGATAACTAAAATATCAAAGTAAAATTAACAAAAATTGCCCACATTTGCATAAATGCAACGTTTTTCATAAATAATGAAAAATAAAACTAAAAAAAAATTTAAACGCAAATGAAGCAATTATAAAATACATAAATAAAAATACCGCCTATTTGAAAAAAAAAAACGCAAATTTGTGACAAGCTGTGGTTGCGCATGCGTTATTAAAAATTGCACATGTTTTTTTTTTTGAAAATAATTTTTTTTTTATAACTTTAACCCAAAAAAATGTAGATTTTCATATGCCAAAATTTGCATAGCTAAATGTTTTATTTTGTCGTCATTTTTTTTGCGAAACACATGTGACTTTACGTGACTTGACAGTGGTTTCTCAATTTCATTTAAATTGTTGACAAAATATAGTAAAAATAAAGTCAACTCTTATAACTCGCCAAAAAACTCCCACACTATGAGACGACAATAAAATGACTAAACATGGAATAAATGTGACCGAGTTTAAAAGACAAAAATTAGTAAAAAGTGCTTTGCTTTATGATAAAATATTTAAAAATATTGGTTTTTCACGCGATTTGAAACGAAATTCAGTACACCGAACGTTACGAAGGTACGATTTGGGTACTAAAATGAAAGGACATTGTTTAGCGACTACAATTTTGCAGTTGTTTTTACGATTCATAAACCCTAGTTACCTCCGTACCACCTTAAACGATAAACACGTATTTTATCATTTATTTGATTAAATACGACTACAACTCTTATAATACTTACTAACTTCAATACATCAACTATCAAAATTCTTATTTTATAATAATTTAAAGGTCTCATGTGACAGCTGTCAAGTTAACTTTTGTTTTTGTCGTTGCATATTACGAAATGTCAAATGTTGTAAAGCCAGATGACAGACCGACAGACAGTGTGGCTTGTGCGTGTAGCTTTTGTGCGTTTGCCCTGGATTTTTTAAAACCGTTATTGAAATAAAATTCACACGGTTTATACGACAACCACCGCGTGGTCGCTTTTTCCCCACAAAATCTCCAATATGCTTTGCAGCATTTGTGCAGCTGGTCAACGAAAAACCAGCAGATCAGTCACATAAATTTGCATTGACAAATGCATTTTGATTGGTGGGAAACACTGGAAGAAATTGAATATAATACAAAAAGAAATACAAAAAAAAGGTTTTGTAAAATGGGACTTTTAGAAATGGGGATATTTCATAGTATTTCCCAGCGGAAAATCGCATCATTGACGACACGAGCATCAAATTGAAGAATAAGAATAAGCATTATAGTTGTCATACACAATATGTCATCATACGGACAAAAAAAAATATCACCAACTACCTGGATTCATCATATTGATGAATTCATTCATTGAATTAAAATCATACTTTTGGAATGTTTTTAATTTTCAATATTTTTTTTACCATCAAATTTCAAACACAAATTTGTCTCCATTTACACATTTATGTATTTATAATTCTTATATGAGTTATAATATTTAATTGCTAACTATGCGAAGACTTCATTTCCTCATATTAATGAATAAATGTACATCATATTGATGAATTTTGTGCATCAAACTATATTAATTTAAATATCATAAATCTTATAAGAATTATAAATACATAAATGTGTAAATGGTGACAAATTTTTGTTTGAAATTTGAATGGTTAAAAAATATTGAAAGTGAAAACATTGAAAAAATTCGATTTTAGTTCAATGAATGAAATCATCAATATGATGAACACTGGTTGTTGGTGAAATTTTTTGTAGTGTGTGATATATATATATGACATTATGTACATCTTGTCTATTTTGAAAATACTATCGGTCATCGATGGTCCAGACTAGAGATGGGCACGTGAGTGAGTTTTGACGCACAATCATTCACGCTCACGAAAGAATTTTTCTAATCACGCACACTCACTCACGGTCTTTTTTGCTCTACTCACACTCACTCACAATTACGTGAGTAAAATTAAGATTCAATCACAATCACGCGTGATCACGCGTGATTCACGTGAATCACGCTAAATCACGTGTTTTTTTCAGAATGCATAAAAATACATATTTCATTTGTATATGTTGGTGAGATTGGTCAACCGAGCGTGGCACCGTGGCAATACAACCCACATCTTAAAAAAGCAATAATGATGTTAGGGAGTTTGATAAAATATATCTCAATTTTTAACGGAGATGGAAATGTGAAAGTCTTTCGATGTTCTGTTTATATAAAAACCAAAAAATGTCCTCGATAAAAAATTCTCCGGTAAATTCAACTTTTTACAAAAATGGATAGGTATATCGAAAAAAACGTATGAGCGATCGTATGAAACCAAGCAAAAACTATTGACATAACACCACAAAAATTGAAGAGCCCATACTAAGTACGGCCGTTTTGCAGGGGTTAGATCACTTGTTGACTGAAATCTTGAAACTTATTCTGAATTGAAGAGGGAGTGGGTATATGACGGTCGGTTTAATTTATTATAGTTCTGAATAGTGGGGCAGCCACCTTTCCAAAGCCATCTGAGTTCAAGGGGTGGCCCTACTTGTTCTGTAGTTCAGCAAAAATATAGAAAAATCGAAAAAATTAAAGTGAGATTTTTTATTTTATGAAATATTCGACTCACTCACGAAAAAATTGTACTCACGCACACTCACTCACGGTCTTTTTTGGTCTTAATTTAATTCTTTGGTCTTATTTAATTGTATATATTAAATCCTTTTTGGGTTGGTGTATATGCTAAAATATATAGTATATATACCAACCGACAGTTTAAGAGGCAGTACACATTTTACATTTTTACAGCCACACTCAGTTCACTATCCAGATTAATAGGTTCATCGCAACGCGTTCTTGAATATTCGGTTCGTCGGGTCGTTTTTCCGTACATCGTGCGTATATAATAATGACTTTGATATTGGTGTCTTTTATTTGCGTTTAACATTTTGCATTTATTATATAAATTCAAAAAAAAAAAACGAGTTGGGAAAGTTAGGTCACATGGGTAAGTTCGGTCACATGGGGCGGATTTTTATAGTCGGTCGAGCCCGACTATGGAATACCCTACACCTTTGGTGGAGATATTAATGTGGGATATTTAATTGCATACCTTAATTTTGAAGTTTTTAATTATGCTGAACCTCCCCACCCTCAGAATATTATTCATATATCAGAAATTTACGTCTTCTATCCCCATAAATTAAAAAATGTATATAAAGTATAAAAAACTAAAAAAAAATTTGAAAAATATAATTGGGCGGACCACGCCTATATTTAAAATTTTGAAAGGCTGATATTTCATAGATTTGATTTTAATAATTTACTGATCAAATTTCCACTATGAAAACCCGGCATATAATGAAAAATAAAAGTGGGCGGATCACGCCCATTTTTGGACCACATATTTTTAGATGAGTTATAACAATACTTTTTAAATTTTATAACTATACCTTGAATACTTTTCGAGTTATTAGTTTCGAAAGAGTTATATAAAAGTGACTTGTATGGGAGGTGGGCGTGTCCGTTGACCGATTTGGCTCATTTTCAAACTCAGTTCCTACTTTTGGCTATAATATATTAAGACGAAATTTCATCGCATTCTGATCAGTATTTCTCAAGTTATTCTGTATTCGGACAGCAAGACAGCAAGACAGCAAGACAGCAAGACGGACAGACAGACAGACGGACATGGCTAAACGGACTCGGGTAGTGATGCTGATCAAGAATATATATACTTTTCCATACCGGACACGCCTCCTAAGGGGCGTTACAATATATGCACAATGTTAATATACCCTGTACCTCATAGGTGTAGGGTATAAAAAATAGTAAAATAAAAAAATAAATAAATGTATAAAAAAATTAATTATATAAAAATAAAAAGATTTTTTTTTCATCGGTTGTGTTAATTTTCTTTAAGTTCGGTTCGGTTCAGTTAATTTATTAATTTATTAAATTAAATATTTAATCAATACAATTAAATGTCGTATCGTCAATGTAAAAATGAAAAAATAATTAATTGTATTGATAATTTTTTTGCTATATTTACAAATGCATATATATTTTTCTGTGTACCTGTGTAATTATTACACATTCTCATTTCTAAATGCTTTTCTCTCAAAATGGCACTTGCCATATTAATTATTTTCAACATTTTATTTACAAACTTTTATACCTTTCCCATACAACTACTTCAATTTATTCATTACACAGAAAAAATAAATCTTCATATTGGTGAATTTTTCGAAAAAAAATATTTCGGACAATTTTTTTTCTGATTTTTTTTTATATGAAAAAAAAAATATTTTGGATTTTTTTTTTGTGATTCTTAAAAATTCTTTTTTTTTAATTTTTTTTTCAATTCCTTTTTCTTTTGAATAATTCGAAAAAAATGTATCCATTAATCAATCTATTTTGAAATTTTTATGAAAAAAATATTTCAGATTATAAAAAAATATATATATTTTATAAATCAAGCGTATACAATTTAGTAGAATATTTTTCGAATATGTTCTATCGTCAAATAATATTATTGACCATACACGACTTTGATTCGTTTAAATCGTTTAAATAATGCTTCGTTTGCATATATTTTTTTACATTTTTAACAAAATTTGTAAATCATTCTCATGATGCTGTGCAACAAGTTAATTATGTGTTGATCGTAGTCGAGCAAACGTCTTCAGCAAACTTTGACAAATTGCGCAACCTTGAGAAGTGCATAATTTGGCTGCCCAATTTGTTTAAATTAACATAATTAATTTTAAAACAAAAAAAAAAATCATGCTTCGCACAGCTTCTCATTATCAATTTGATAATATCAACAGCCTCCTCACATGGCTAACTTCATTACGTGATTAATAATCACGTGTGACATGTTGAATGTGAGGCGAGGTGAGGCGACACAACGTTGACGTGACACGATGACATAATTGTTACATTTATGCCAACAACAAAAATAGCCTAAAACAAATTTTTAAATACAAAGTTAAATAAAATTAATTCGGTTTTAATTTCAATTTCAATGCAATTTAAATTTGCATTTGAAATGTTGATTGAAACTGGTTGAAAACAAGTTTAACGCTTGATCGCCCGCGTTACGGCTGCAGTTGTCAAAATTTTAATTGCATGCAGTGGTCATGTGAGTCGCTGCAATTTTTATTTTTTTTTTTATAGTTTTGGTAGAAGTTGCAATACGAAACATGTTGCTGGCTATTTTTAAAATAGCCTTTAATAATATTGCACAAAATTTGAGTTCAACAAATTCACTTTCAGCTGTCATTGAGTGGCTGATAAAAAGCTGATGATGTTGCCGCGCAGTTTTTGCAGCAATTGTTGTTGCACTGATTTTGCTCATGTGGTTTCAGCATCACCAAGATTTGCATCACATCGCATCGCATCGCAATGAATTTTCAATTTCTTTCATTTGATTTCATATCATGGTGCATTTTTTTTTCACAAATTCACTGCCATCATTGGCCACATGAAAATTCAGCGCCTGCTGTTCACAAACAGCTGAAAAGTAAAAGTTGTTGCTTGTTGTGCCGGCTTGAAGCATGGTTAATCGGTTTAATTTTCGTTGAACATCGTCATCATTATCATCATCTTTTCGTCGTTGTTTTTTTTTTACTGTACGTTTGTGTTGGATCAAAGTGTCATTAATAAATAATAATTGATAGCGTTGATCTTAATTGACATGACATGACATTCGAACGTGCTTGTAACGCAACGTCATCTGACATATGCTGTGCTTGAAATCACCAACCACACCACTGCAGTGCACTGTGGTGAAAACTTTGGCGACTGATAACAAAAGTAGCGCAACAATGAAAGCGATGTTTTTTTTTAGTACAAACTAGAGATGGGCGCGTGCCGTGCTTTTTTCGTGTCACGCCCGATAATCTGAGTTCGTGCGTGCAAATCTCCGTGCGTTCTAGTTGCTGTAGTGCCCGTGCGTGTCCGTGCCTCCAAAATCAGGCACGCACCCATTAAAGATTTTTTTTTATAGTTTCAACCCCAATATAAAAAACACTTACTTCCAGCATTAGAAAATAAAAATTTCGTGGTAATTTAACCTTTTCTTAAAAATCTATTGTTTTAGTTTTACTTATGAATTTAAGAGAATAAAACAGTATCAAACTTTATTTTTGAATTAATTATTACAGAGACTAAAACCTATTGGAATATCGGTTCCGGTTCGGGTTCCAAGATTTTTAAAATTGTAGTTCCGATTCCGGTTTCAACCAACAAATTAAATGGGTTTCGATTTCGGTTCCATACATTTTTTAATAACGATTCCGATTCCGTTTCTTTGCGTTCCCTGACAGGGACTATAATATCTGTTCCGGCTCTGGTTCCGATATTTTTAAAATAGCGGTACCGATTCCAAACAGAAAAAAATATAAATGTTTCGATTCCAATTCCGATTCAACACATTTTTAATAACGATTCTGGTTTCTAAACGTTTTCGGTATTATTTTTCACGTTTCTCTTGCTTTTCATGTTTTTCGTGTTTTGTCGTGTTTTTCCGTGTTTCTTCGTGTCTTTTAAAATCCCGTGTTTCTTGTGCGTGCCTGTAAATTTACTCGTTGGGCTCGCTTTCGTGCGTGTCACCTATCGGCGTGCCCGTGCGTGTCCGTGCCATCAAAAACAGGCACGCGCTCATGAAAATCTACAAATCCATAAAAATCTATAATAAATCTAAAATCTACATAATATTGATAAATTTTATCGAAAATTGTTTTTATCGAAATTTTTTTTTTCAAACATTTTTTTTTTCGGAACAATTTTCTTTTTCGAATTTTATTTTTTCGGAACAATTTTTTTTTTGAATTTATGAACAATTTTTTTTGTCCGAAATTTTTTTTTTAATTTTATTTTTTAAACTAAATTTTTACAAAAACTTTTTTTCGAATTATTTTATAAAAAAATGTTTTTTTTTTGAAAAAATATTATGAACAAATTCTTCAATATGACAATTCAAATTCATTGTATTGAATATTTTTTCATATATATAATGAATACATTCATTAATACGTCATTTAATGAACGGTGGTATCAATATGATGAATCTGGTAGTTGGTGGAAAAATTCATAATATTATTGAATAAATTCATATTGAAGATTTTTTTTTCTGTGCATGAAGTTCATGTAACAGGGTATTTCGACCAGAAAAACTTTGCGGTACCTGATCTGTTCTTGTAATTGATCGGGTTGTCAAGGACAAAAAAAACCAGTTGGGAAGGTTAGATCACATGGGACATTTTAAAGTAGGTGTTATTATGATAGTTAGGATTTTCAAAATTATAGTCGGTCTAAGCCGACTATAAATACCCTACACATATGTGTGGTAACCATTCAAAGTGGTATATAGGTCACCAGGGTATACGAATCCTGAAAATAACTACAAACTTTCCATCCCTGAAGAATTTTTTTTCATTTGATATCCATATTTACAAATGGGTAGGTGTACCGAATTTCGATTTTTTTTTTGGGAACCATGTATTTGACCATAATGTCAATATATATTTGACCAAAATGGTTTACCTAAGCACGTATACAGTAAAATTGATTTGCAGATGTAAATTTTATATGAGGTATTTTGAACATAAGTGGTCAGTTCTCAGGTCACAATAGACCGATCATGATAATTTTCTTGTTCAGACAGCTTATATATATAAGTAATCTAAATCTAAAGTTTCATTGCTCTAGCTCTTTTTCTGAAATCGTGATTTCAACAGACAGACAGAAGGACAGACGGACAGGCAGACGGACAGACGGGCAGACGGACATCGCTAAATCGACTCAGGAGGTCATGCTGATCAAGAATATATATACTTTTCCGGAGATACTTCCTTCTGTGTGTTACAAACGGCGTACCAAACTGAATATACCCTTTCACTCTTAGTGTAGGGTATAAAAATCTATGATCATGATTCCAGAATATCTTCTAATACTTAGAAGAAATTTACCCTATTAGAAAAGATCATGGCCAGAATATGTTTGCCAGATAACAGCATCAGTTTTGTCAAATTGGCTCCAGTTTTTGAGATTTATCCGATTTTTCAAATTTCACATTATTTTGGTAATTTTTTATTTTGAAAATTTCAACAAAAGAAAATAATGAAGTTAGCTTTTCTTTATTAGATACAGAAAACATCGATCTACAATACAAAAATTCACAATATGTGGGAATGAAATAATCTTTTCTATATAAGATACAGAAAATATTGAGGTACATACAAACATTTGCTTTTATGCCTAAAAAAAACTTGTTTGTGAGATATAAGCAGAAGAAATTTAGACTTTTTTTTAGAATAAAAAATGTTATCAATTGATAACACTGCCCTACCCAATTTTTTGTTCAGTTAAGGTGCATTTGTGGCGCTGATTCCGAAAATTCCAACAGTTTAGTCAAATTGACTCTAGTTTTTGAGATATAGTCTTCTTTAATTTTTAAAATTTCAACAAAAAAAAAAGAATGAAATTATATTTTCTATAATAGATGTACTACAATACAAAATTTTGATTTTATGCATATAATCGAGAGTTTACGAGATATAAGCAAAGGAATTTAAAATTTTTCAAAAAAATTAAAAATTTTATGAAGCAAATCTATTATTATTTCGTGGAAAAAATGATAAAAATGATTTTTATGCATTTTATGTGGCGCTATATATCCTCTTTAAGATCATATTTAAGAACATAAAATACGACTCTTTGTTAAAAAGTTATAATTATTTGATTAAATCGAGCCAACATGTTTTTTCGGGATCCGTACGAAATATCGAAACCTTAAAATGTCGAAATTATAAAAGCCTTAGAACGCCGAAACAATATTTGGCCGAATCACAAAATGTCGAAAAATATTTTAAAGCTAGAAAATGTCGACAAATTTTTTAAACTACAAAAACCAAAACATTTTTTTTATAGGATCAAAAAATGTCGAAAATTAAAATGCCGAAATATCAAAATGTATTTAAAAAAAATCGAAATTTTTGTTGATTTTTTATAAGTGTTGAAGCTAAATTCCAAGACGATATTTTGAAAATCTCCGCATGAATCCTAGAGTAGCTAAAAATCAGAATTCGTTCTTTTTTAATATCTTTATCTTCGAGTTTTTTCGACACTTTCCATCATTTTTTCGGCAAAAAATTATTTCGTCATATTAAATTTCGACATTTTTAGTTTTCGACATTTTGTTTTTCAACATTTTAGTTTTCAACATTTTTTTCCACATTTTGGTTTTCGACATTTTTGTTTTCGACATTTTCAGGTTTCGGCATTTTTATTTTCTACATTTTTGTCTTCGGTATTTTTAGTTTCGATATTTTAAATTTCGACTTATCGTACCAGACCCGTTTTTTAATAGTTAAATACTTTTTAACAAAGAGTCGTATATTTTCTATTCTTGAGTGGGCTCTAACGAATTAATAATTAACGAATTTGATATTCCAAGAATTTGTAACTCTACGAGTTTGTAATTCTACGAATTTATAATACTACGAACTTGTACTACGGACAAATTTTGTATTTTTGCGATAATATCATTCTATAAATTCAGAATTATTATTATTCTTGTCAATTAAAAAGTAGGTAGTTTATGATTTATTTAATTCAACCATTTGAGTTTTATTTAAACAATTGTATTTGTTCTTAATTTATCTATATTTAAGTACTAAGATTTTAACATTTTTTTTAAACATCAGAAATATTACACCATGAATTTTTAATTTTAAATACTATGAATAATTTCTTAAATCAACAAAATCTTTTTTACGTATACTAATTTTTAAGAATTATTTAAAAATATTAAGAATATATTAAGAATTTCTTATTCCACAGGATCGTAAATATATAAATTCGTAATTCTACAACTTTGTAATTCTACGATTTCGTAATACTACAAAAATTCCTCAAAAAAAAAAAAAATTCCCTCAAATCCCATTAAAATAGGACAATTAATAGTATACAACAAAATAAATCTTTTCATATAAACACAATGTCAATGTGAAGGCATTGTCTAGTATTTAATGGTATTTTCCGCTTAAAATAATAATTTTTACTATTGACTATTTTTAATAGTAAAAAACTATTATATATATATATATATATATATATATATATATATATATATATATATATATATATATATATATATATATTTCTTGGTGTACGAAACTGTGGACATTTGTAGTAAAACAACACATGTTAATTACTTATAATTTTAATTATTATAATATTTAAAATAATTTCAATAATTTGTATTTATTTATACAAACTCGCAGAGAAATAATATGTTCTTTAAAATCATAGATGGTTGTCACAATCATATTATAGTATTTTCAATTTTATTTCAACAATAATAAGGGCGCTATAATCATATAATAGTACATAATTTATTATAAAACGGTTTTGTCTTGGTGTAGGAATAACTAGAATCTCAATTATTTTTTTTATAATTTTTATAAAATTCATATATTTCTAGTTTTAATAATGTCTTTTAAACATAAAACATAATTGTTAAATTTCCATTTTAATGTTATTGGACTTTTTTTTTAATATTGTTGGCAACACTACAAACACGTCGAACTCATTCCTCAACTGATTCTAGTGCTATAAAGCATTCAGCCCTCGTTACAGGTTACCGGTTTATTTTCCCAGAATCAAAAAGAGGGAACTGCTGCTTATGCAAGTTGGTACCGACATGAAACAGCCAAAGAGACAGACATGAGACAAATATGCCTGACAATTTGTGGTATGAAGTAAGGTGCGGTTTCACAATTATTACGCAATTTAAGCCACGGTATAAACAGCAATTAATCGCTTTAAGGCATTTACTTAAATAGGCAAGAAAAAAAAAATATTAAAATTACTTTCTTTTCACTCAATTACAATGAAGTTGTTTGTGTTGAGTATGACTGCAGGCATTTTATGAAATTTGAATTAAAAAAAAATCAAAAACTTAAAATAAAAATCCTCAAGTTCATGTTTTATAAATTGTAGCAAAAATTTTGGCTTTTATGCGTTTTTTTCAAATAACACAAAATAATTTATGGTTTTACTAAGGCTATTTATGAACATACTGCATACCACTATCGCTATCAAATAAAACGGCAACTGTGGGTTAATTTGACAGCACTGCTGGCTGCTGTTCAATACAGACAAATTGGAATCCAATCAAGTGGCAGCTCTGGGCTATTTTGCATTTATTTAAAATTTTTATTTAAACATCTTAAAGAAATTTGAAACATTTATTGGTTTTTAATAGTGATTTTCAAGTGAAGGGGTTAAAGAGCTTTTTAACATTAAATATGAATGATTTTTAAACAGTTTAACCCATTAAAGACTGAAATGTTTTTCTTTTTTTAATATTATTTTAATTATATTTTAATAAATTATATAAATATAGATAAATATATGTATATGAAAATGGTTTGACTAAAGTTAAATCTTTTCGGTTTATTATTCATAGTTTTTAAATTGTTTTTTTTTTTTTTTTTTTTTTTTTTGATTTTGTATAACGATTTCTTTTTTAAAAACAAAATCATTTTAAAAGCATATTGGCAAAATAGAAATGACAATGAGCATAAACGAATGAAATGAAATTTTTTATGATAAATATAGTACCTATCATGTTTTCCCCATGGACATCCCATACATCAATTCTACATAATTTGCGATTGCTAATTTTGACTGCATACTCTGCTTTTTTCTATTTCGTAAAGTTTTTAAGAAAATTATTATCGATATTTTATGCCCTTTTCAACCACTTTTTAGTATAATTAAATTACAGTTCCTAACACAACTAGTTTACCAAACTACTGTCAATGCAATTTATCTTTTAATTGCTTAAAGTAATTACAATATATCAAAAATTACTAATATTCCGATATGCTTTAAAGATATTTAAATCTAAACTCGAAAAATGTTTAGTCTTTTAGAATATTTTTTTAGATTTTTTTAGTATTTCAGATCTAATGAAAAGTACGAAAATGATTTATAGTAATGCAGAGCATATTTCAAACTAACGATCAAAATTACTAACATTTTTTTATCGGTTCTCATTTTTCAAATATGTCCTATCAATCAACACAGTTTCCGTCAAAAACTGTTAAAATTTCCAGAACTTTATTTAACCTATAAATTACTGAAAAATAATAGTTTTCCCGAATTTTTCTTAAAAAGGTTATGTAATAGGAACAAACTTAGTATGCAATTAAAATAAGCATACGAAGTAATGATATTTTCAGATTACAGTCAAAAAAAATTTTTTTTGATGAAAAGTAAATAATACCAAAATTCACAGGGAATATTCAAAAAAGTAGATGCAATTAAAATAAGCATATATACCAAGTAATAATATTTTCAGATTACAGTCATAAGTATTTTTATTTTTTTGATGAATATTAAATAGTACCAACATTATGTTCACAGGGAATATTTTCAAAAAGCAGATCATTTAGAAAAAAGTTAGTAATTTTGACTCTTAGTGCGGTCTATGCTCTGCATAACCAAACAGTTTTTCTTTATTAGAAGATCCTCAATAAAATATATAAAAAATGGTCTAAAAATAAATAAAAAATTTCGAGATTAGATACAATTATCTTCAAAACATATTGGAATATTGAAAGTTCATAGTATATTAAAATTAGTCTTGACTTTTAGTATAAAAATTGCGTTATGGTGTTTTTTTAAAACTATTTTTCAATGGTACTAAATTTTTTATATTCTAAATAGCTTAAAATTATGGTTGCAAATTTCTCACGAAACCTAAACTATTAAGAAAAAAAACTGAGTATGCGTCAAAATCATCATCAGCGATTTACATAGATTTGATGTATGGGATATTCATGGGAATATCGTGTTGCTTACTGATAATAATTGAATTATATGAGTTAAATGCAAAATGCATTTAACTAATTAAAAATGAAAAAAAAAAGGGAGATTAATTTTTTATTAGCTAAAATATGATTATAATTACTTTTTTTATCATAAAAAACAATTTTAATTTTTAAAGAAAATTAATAACATTAACATAGACATAATATTAAATTTATAAAATATATTAAAACTACCTCAGCTTATAATGAATTACATAAAACGTATAAATAACAATCAACATAATCGGTTAAATTACATTTTTTAACTTTTATACAACAGCAGCTGGAAAAACCTGCGACTTTCACTAAAAATGCCACCATTTCTGAAACGCATCCTACAAAAAAATTGTTGAAAACAAAAAATTTATAATTGAACCTTATCAAAAACACCGCCAAAAACAACAGCTACGATGCGTCTGCTGCACGCAAGCGCACCCTACAACAATCACAACAACATGCGCTTAAGTGTTGCCACATTCTGTGGGCACGCAGGGTTGCCACCGCTAGCATTGTTATGCATGCAGCTAATAAAACAAAATTAAAAAAAAAAAAACAAAAAACTAAAGCAGCCACGCAATTTATGACTTTTTCCTGTGACAGCTGCGCGCCATTCATGCGTTTCAAAATTAAAAAAAAAAGTTTTAAATTCAAGTAATAAATCAATCGAAAGACTGTCATAATTACGCAAGACAAGTCAGCCTAATTGCAGGCAAAAACAACAAGAAAAGTGAAATTTGCATGATTTCATTATAGCTCAAAATGCGCGAATATTTAATGCATAACATAAATGAAATGAATTAAAATAACAATAACAAATAAAGCAGAAGCCGCGCAAATTGATCGCATGTCGTTGCAATTTTATGTTGAGCTTCAATAATTTTTACCTCTTTGAATTCTTCTTCACGTTTAAATAACTACGCCCACTGGACACGCCTATTATTGTGTATAAATGCGCTAAACACTTTCCATATCGATAAATGTTTTAATTTGATGCACTGAGCAGCAAGTAGTCATAATAAGCAGTAACGTAGTAAATTTTAATAGAAACGTTTGTTTTGTATAAAAGTAGTTTGCCTTTTTTTAATTGTGGTAATTGACAGTATTTATTTTTACAATTTGTTCAAAGTTTTGTCAATTTTATAAAATATTATATATGATATAATAATAATAGTTTGGCGCTACAGTCCTATATTATATATGATATATGGTTTAAACCAGGATTTGAAATCGTAACCGAAACTGCTTTAATTTTTAAAACCGAAACCAAAACCAATACCATTTTGTAAATATCCGAAATAAAACACTATTTAAAACCTATATTTTATTATAATTAAATAAATTAATAAATTTAATAACACCCCTACAAACCAACCATTTGATTCGAGTTACTTCAAGATTTTAAGAGCGACCTCACGACTCAGTTTTTACATATTGCCTAAAGTTTTTGAGTTATTACGTAAAAAAAATATATGACAATTCTTGTGATTTTCTGCATATTTTAGACTTCATCTTTTTGCAGATTAGACATTTCGATATTTTTTGTATTCCATTAAGAATACTTAAAGTAAAAATTTGAAATAAACACCATGAAATTCGGTTAGGTCTTTAGTGCAATTTGCAATGACAGTCTGCAGTATTATAGTGAAAAAAAGTAGTGTCAAGACATTTTATTTTTGTTCAAGAAATTCAGTGCCTTGAAAAACAAAACCAAATGACACTACTGTCGCTGAAAATGCAACATGTACAGTGAGAACAACAGCAAATCTGCCGCTCGGCGTTCAATACCTTGAAAAACAAAACCAAATGACACTACTGTCGCTGAAAATGCAACATATGCAGTGAGAACAAGAACTAATCAGCCGCTCGGCGTATTTATGTCGGTATTTGTGTGTTTATAAAAATTACGACAAACATTACTTTAAAAATAAAAAATGACAGTCTGCATTATTATAGTGAAAAAAAAGTAATGTCAATAATTTTTTTTTTTGTTCAAGAATTTCAATGCCTTGAAAAACAAAACCAAATGACACTACTTTCGCTGAAAATGCAACATGTACATTGAGAACAACAGCAAATCTGCCGCTCGGCTTTCAATACCTTGAAAAACAAAACCAAATGACACTACTGTCGCTGAAAATGCAACATATACAGTGAGAACAAGAACAAATCTGCCGCTCGGCGTATTTATGTCGGTATTTATGTGTTTATAAAAATTACAACAAACATTACTTTAAAAATAAAATGGTTAAAAAAATGTTATACGACGTAAAAAAAACATATAATGAAAAAAATTTGGTTCTATAAATAAAAAACTTAATATAAAATATGATATGATTTTGTTATATGTACCTCTGGAATTTTTTCTATATTTTTAATAATAATGAAAATTCCTTAGAGTAAAAATGATAAAATAATGCAAAATGCACTTAGTACTCAGTGTCATAAACAGTTCATTTCAGTGTTTCAATTTTTATTGCACACCATTATAGACTCTCTTCACTATAACTACGTCTTGTTTGTGTTTTGCTTTGACACTACTTCTGCTTTGTTGTTGTGGCCAACACATTCATTTGATTTTCAAGTATAGAGTCGGCGACAGTACATGTCTGGAAACAAAATGAATGTCTTGAAGTGGACATTCATTTGTGCAGATATTTATTGCATAACATACATGGTTTTCATAATTCAATTATCATATATATTATATGTTAAACTATATCTATAATTCTATGATTTCTCTTAATTTGTTTTTGCAAATCACTCTTTAAGTCCTGACATTAAAGTAAAATTTACAACTTCTATTGAGAAATTTATTTATTTTTTTGTTCCATATGAATATTAGTAGTAAATTGCACTTGAAATAATGTATAAATGGCAAAAATTAGTTTTGTAGAGTAAATTAATTTATACATGATTAATTTAAAACAAAATTTGTTCTGAAAAAATTTTAAATTTGTGCATTTACATTTTTGCATCAAATCTGCTACTTTTTTTTCTCAGTGTTGCATTTCATAATTTTATGATTTAGTTATAGCGTTTATGGAAATATTTTTAAACAATAATGGTAAAACTCAATTAAGTCAATTCACCTAAATAACAGTGCATTGATTGCAGTTTATTGTTTGTCTACCTTTTTAAAGTTGTTTAAATATTAACCTCTTTGTGACCGCGATCATTTAAATGTTTAACCTCAAAATTTGATATAAGTTCAAGCATATTGTTGTTGGTGCTATTAAAAAAATTGTATTTAATTAAGAAAACAATTTGCGCAAAACAAAATGCAACAACAATATTAACATAGGCAACAAAAACAAGCAGCAATATCAGCAACAAAAAGACATAGAAATACTTTCTCTATAATTTGCAACAATATTGCGAAAAATGTTTGTAACGTTACGTTGCTGTTGTGTGAACGAATGATTGATGAGTGAACCCAAGTGAAACATCAAATTGAGGAGGTTATGTTGGCGTTGTCATGCTGCTGGTTAGCTGGTGGGAACCATTTTTTTTTTTCAAAATATATTTTTTGTCCGATTGCAAATGCAAAAACTAATGAAGATCAGCTGGCAGTTCAAGCGAAGATCAAAGGAAGATAAATTGAGCAGCGCTAAATGACTTAATTATCATAGGATATTATTATGTGGAGTTTAATAATTAAGTTTTTAATGCGAATCAATGCATAAAATGTGCAACTTTAATAAAGAAGTAGGAAAATATTGATAGTTGCTGTAATGAATTAGTAAAAATTATGAAAGTTAATAATACCCTATATATACCCTATTCATATGTTATAATATGTGCGATTACCATTCAAAGTGGTCCTGCGGTCTTGCTGATCAAGAATATATATTTCCAAACCGGATATGCTTCCCTCTGGCTGTTACAAACAGCATACCAAACCGAATATACCCTTTCATACTGTTGGTCTCATCCATCTTGTAAACCTGCATTAGTTCAATAATGTTAAAACAATTAAATAGTAGCAGAATAGATACTTTAAAGTAAACAATAAAAACTATTAATTATAATGAACATGTTAAATATAGCAGACGTTCGGAAAACCTTGAAATTGTTCGCTAATCAAAAAAATAAAAACACTAATACAGTTCACTGGTGCAGTGTGTCAAAAATGCCTACATTCAAAAATTACTCATTTAAAGCAAAATATTACAAGAAATACAAAAACCACTATGCAACTCGAAAATAAACCTGTAATTGTAACACGTAACCCTAACAACCTAAATTGCAGCAACAGGATAATAAAAGAACCTGAAAAACAGCTAACGATTGACAAATCCATCAAAAAATATTTGAAAAATTGCATAAACGCAAACGCATTTTACGACCACAACCACAGGTGTCACAAAAAATAAAAATAAAAAAAATAAATGGCAGACATTTTAAAGTAGCTGCCATTTAAAGTGGGTACAACGACGCATGTTGCGTGACAACTCCATTTTAAACGACTGCATAATCAGGCTTTTTTAAATAAAAAAAAATATATATAAAAATAATAAAAAATACACAAAAACTTTCAACAATTTTGAAAAACTCACAAAGTGCTAAACATTGTGGCAACGCTTTAAACGCAGTCAGCTGTTTTACGTTGTCAGCTGTGGTTGCTACCGCTAACGTTACGTGCAACGTTGCCACGTTCTTCCTGCATCTCCGTATGTTGCTTTTTGGTTGTCACAGCTACAACATGTTTATGCTGTTGTTGGCAACAATTATAATGATTAAATAGCTGTTGCTGTAATGACATTTTTAGTCTCTGTTGCGTCCAGTCGATATTGCTCTATATTCGTACTTTGCACCAGCAACGTTTTATTTTTTGCAAATTAATGCGGTTTTTGTTGTCTGAAAAACTAGCTGCAATTATTTTCAAATGCAATAGGTTTTCCATTATCAGCTGCAAATTAAAAAAAAATAATGATTTTAAAAGTCGACGTTTTAATTATCAGTTGTTGGCAAGAGTGGTGGCAACTATCAGGTGTCGTGTTCTTTTCAAAATTCACTTTCTTGAGCTGTTGGCTTCTGAGGCAAACTATTAATTAAAACACAGACTTTGAAATATTATAAATATTTATTACCATTTTACTAGGAGGTGAAAATTTTTGCTATTCTGAAAAAAGTATTTGTTTGTTGCCTTAATAAATAATCCTAAGGGTTCAGATATTAGAGTTAAATAAAATCTTATATATTTCGTCAATACACGTAGTGAAAAAAACTTCTAAAATCCAAAAGGAATCTAGAAGTATACGGGGTGATATACAGCTAAACTGAAACTTTCTGAATTTTAAGAAACAGAACCACTTAGTAGCAAAAAAAAAGTAACTTAGGGAAATTATTCTTGCTAAGTAGAGGTTAATATCTTAGGTATCTGGAATGTTGTTGCTAAATATTTACTTCGTAAACTTTAAAGAACACGTATTCGTTTTTTTTATCTTGCTTTGTCTGTAATGTTCGTTATTGTGCATTGTTTTGCGTTGTTCATCTATTATAAATATAATTATAATCTTTTGTATATCAAGAATAATTGCTCTTGGTTTTTTTTTTTATAACCAAGAAAATAATATCTGCATTTCTAGAATAATTGCTATTAGTTTCTTTCAACATATCGACACACAGGTATACAAACAAACAAATGGCGATGACAGGCTGATATCGCAAAACAAAACATACGAGTAAATATTACAGAGAAAGCTAAAAAAATGAAAACAACACACACAAGAACATGTGTCCATTTGGGAAGAATACATCTACGTTTTTGCGTCCTCTTTTTTGGTTTTTAATAATCAATAAATGAAATTCTCAAAATCAAGAAGAATAAATTGTATATACTTTTTTGATAACTAAGTAATTTGCATTCTTTTCAGAATATTTTACAAAATGAAGATTAAAAAAAATCGAACTCAAAAAATTGGACGTATAGGTCCTCTTCATATAATAAATTCCAGATAATAAATTCCCAAATTTTAGTAGCAATTTATTGATATTAGTGAAATTCTGCTGTTTTTCAATCGAGCCGAATTCTTCTGCAGTTTTAGATTATATTTCCCTCCATGTATATGTTACAAAATGGAGGTTAAATAAATCGAACCATCGAGAAGTATCACAATATAGATCCTTTGTAGAGTTTTAAATGAAATCCACTCATTTTACAAGTTCTTAATACTCAGATAATAAATTCAAGAATTTCTGTAGCATTTTTTTGATGTTAGTGAAATTCAGCTTTTTCCAATATATCTGAATACATCTTTTAGAAGTTTATTTCCCTTTGTGTATGTTTTACAAAATAACGTTTAAAAAAAATCGTACTAAAAAAAATTGGACGTATCACAATATAGGACCTCTTACTTTAGAATTTTAAATGATATCCACTTAGTTCACAAGTGGTAAAAGTTTCAAAAAACTCTGCCCCGAAAATTCTGCTCGAGGTCTTCTTTGAAAATTCTTCACAGAAACAATTGTTGCCAATACAATTGTTCTAAAAAAATATATTGAAGAATAGCAGACAAATACTGAATAAAATACTTTACAAATTGGTATTTCCTGCCATATCTGTTCTGGCACATTATAGTACTAATCATATTCTTTACGTAGTTTAAGTCGTTCTTAGTTTTTCTTTTTTTTACAGAGTATATCTTCTCGTATTTTCCCGGAAGTACAATACTAATGACAAATTAAAACAATTACAAGATCATCTTTAAATCATGTTCTCTATAGTTTTTTTATATTTTAATTGCATGCTCAAGAAGTACACCATCTAATTTTCTTGCGACTTTAAGGTTCCACGTTTGTCTGCTCATACACAGAAAAAAAAAATTTACGTAAATATAGCAACTGCGATTAATTAATACAAAATATGAATTCTAGTAATATAATTAATTGGATATATGAATTATTGAATAGTATAAATAAAATCCTTTTTGGTTTTATATATATGCTAAATATACGCATATATAGCATATACATCAAACGACAGTTTTAGAGCCACACACAGTTTTAAATTCACTACACAGTATTACAGGTACTGTTGTATCTATCTTATTTTACATTGGTTTTTATTATACATTGTCTATTCGGTTAGTCGGGTCGTTTTTCCGTACATAGAGCTTATACCATGACTTTGATATTACTGTCACTTTTTTGTATTTAAAATTTGCTTTCATTACCTTTACTCTGTGACGTGAACAATATAAAAATAAATGAATAAATAAAAATGACAAATAATTTTCTTTTTAACGGGTGTGTAATTTTCTTTAATTTTTGTCCAATTAATTTATTAATTATTATAATTAAATATTTAATCAATACAATTAAATGTCGTATCAGGTATTTTTTGATATATTTAAACACATATTTTTTTCTGTATACAAAACACCTATTGTTCAATGCATTGTTACGCCTAAAGATCAGCACGAGATCATTTCCTAACTGCCCGTTCGACTAATGCGAAAATCAACTGCATTGCTGGACCAACTCTGATACACGATCGTGCATTAATCTATGTTGATTATTATTATATTGCAGTAGCCCACCGCAACGATATCATTTCCACAAAACAGCAACAAATTAAAACAGAAAAAAAGAAGAATAAAAATCTTGTTTCGTCCAGATTAAATTACAAAAAATAACTATTATAGCACAAGGCTTTTACGTTTTCTAAACCCTTTGAAGATATTAAAGTTACCTTCGTTGCAAAGCTTCCTTATATTTTTATGATCTAGGTACGCATAACGATCAGCAGCACATCCCAGCGCAGTAACACTTGCTGGCCGCGACAAGTTAATGAGATATCGGCCAAACAAGTGCGCGCCACAAACAATGGCTCTGGTTACCATTGTTGCTGTTGTTGTTATTGGTTTCTGCTGCTGCTGCTGGCTACTACCGATCGTGGCCGTAACATGATCGCAATAATTTTTGCACATGTTTGGTTCAAATTTTTTGTTGTTGTGTGGCTGCTGCGACCGCAGGGCTTTTCAATTGAATTTCAACTGGTTACTGCATCGTCGTTTCATGTCCGTCTGTTGAGCTGCAAGACTTCAAGCTCAACGTGCGATCATAAACGCGATCGTAGCCGTGTTAAGTAGACGCATTGGTTGCTTAATCAAGTTTCCAGGTTTTTTTTTCGCACGATTGTTGTTTATATCAGTGTTGCCAACATCAAAACTACTTAGAGCCAACAGCGCTTTATGTGCAGTGCGATCGTTGCGATCGGCACAATCGATGGGTGGCTCTGGAAGAGGTAGCGAGGCAGTACTTTCAAACATGGCTATCAGCAAATGATCGCGTTGATAAAGCAGTTAAGTGTGCAGCGATTTATTTGAGGCTCAGATGAGCGATCGCGATATTAGCGATCGTATGTTTAATAAGCACTGGTTGCGCAGAGATTGCTAGAAAATGTACTAAAGGAACTAAAGGAAATTATAAATGTAGTTATGGAGCAGCTGTTGCAGTTGATGAAGCAGCACTCAAAATATATGATGTAGAAAATATAGAAGATCTAGAAACAGCCGTGAAGGTAACAGCCTAGATAAGGTAGATTAAATTAAAAAAGTTGAATATTAAAAATGGTAAATTTTTAAGTACGTAAAAAGTTAGTGAGAATTATATAAGTCACAAATAAAGATTTGTTGGGTCAACCAAATCTTTGCCCAACCATCGGTTTTCTCAATCGTTTGTTATTGTCAATACTTAAAGAGTTGTAGTTTGACTACAACCAATTTCGATCAGATTTAGAACAATTTAGTATAATTAGGAGTGTGTATAGACTAATATTTCAAGCACCAACCGAATATGTCAGTCCGCCAACACAATGTACAGACAATTTGTTTTAACCGAAGAAAGTTGGTATTTACAACTAACTTTTTCGTTCTTCCAACCTCATGCCAGACTTGACAAGTCATTTTGCAAAAAATGTTTGTATTTTTTCAGTAAAAGCCATTTAAATAAATGTTCAATTCTGCTGTTAAAGTAAAAGTCTTTCATAGATTTGTGAGATATATGAGTCAAACATAGAAAAGTGATCGAATCACAAATTTCTCTTGTTATATTTTTAATACAGCGTAAGTTGAACAACTAAACAAAGTTTGCAGCTTCATTGATCTAGCAAAAATAATAAAATAAATAGGAGAACTCAAAATAACTGCACACAGGATAGAGATTTGTTGCGTCAAACCAACTCTTTATGCAAATTCGGTTCTCTCAACCGCTTAGACAAAACTAAATGAGGTATAGTTTGGTTAACCACCAATTTCTAACAGCTTAGTACAGTTTTAGAACAATTGGGAGTGTGTATGGGCTAATATTTCAAGTGCCAAACGAATATGGCAGTTTCTCGAACAAATTTGTAGATATTTCGAATTTTCTGTTCGATGTTAGTTGGTACAACTAACTTTTTCTTTCTTCCAACCTCATGCCAAAATAGTGGTTTATATAAAAAGAATTTAAGATTACTAGATTCTAATAAGATGGATGGGTGAGAAGTTGGTTGTCCCAAGATATATATTTTATATGTGTATATTGTAACAGAATTTCTACGAATTTAAGCTAGTTTCCACATCAAAGAATATCACAGACACACACCATAATTTTTAAGACTATATGAAACCTACTTTGAGTTGTGAAAATCGAATATATTTGTTGAGTTAATTTTTTATTTCTAGGTAGGAATTCACTAAAAATTTTGTAGTCGGTTCTCCACTGCTATTGTGTCAAAATTTTTAATGTCGTCATGAAAGTACCAAAAGCATTAGACATAGAAATAAAAGTTATACTACTGGAATTCTCTGATATTATGGAACATACCAGAAACCTGTTCAAAACATTGTCTTTCACTTTTGGTAAGGGAAAAAAAAGAAACGAAAATGCATTTATCTCCAATGCATTTTATTTCATTTCGTTTCAAGCTTGAATGATTTAACTAAAATCTCCAATTGATTTTTTACGCTTCATTATGTTGAAAGAGGTCAAAAACCTTTTTGGCAACAGTCTCGAAACAAGTGTAAAATGAGTATGAAAAAGCAAAAGAAAAAGTACAAACAAAAATAAATGGCATCGCCTTCGACTTTCTTGAAGGCGCACAAATGTTTTACTTGTTTTTTTTTTTTTGTTCGGACCGTTTTTAGGCCGTCAACTTCGGTTTCTTTTAGTATTTTGTTTTATCCGGTTATTAAGTAGGACATATTCTTGTTGCTACTTTCTTGAGTAATGTTGCCAATTGGCGGCGGGCAACACAAGTGCGCAAAAATTGCGTGCAACATACAGAAACAGGTGATATTTGGTTAGAAATTATTATTAATTGTAATTGAAAGTGGGAAAGGTATGGAAAATAAAGCAGAATTAAATAAATATGTTTTACTTCAGTATTACTTCTAATAAATTTCAAACAAACAAAAAAATAAACGATACAATCAAGAAATAATTTGATAAAAATTCAGAATTCATCATAAGCTTATGGTGAATTCTAAAATGTATAAATATTAAATTCATATATTTCAGAATTTAACATAATCAAACTTTACTATGTTAGTAATAAAAATTATTTTTCATTTATAAAAAAAATACAATTATTGAAATAAGATTTTTGATCACTTGCATATTAGTTTGCTCCATACACCATTTTGGGTTAAATGGTGTTTTAAATTGGATTTATATGATTGATATGTCATCACAAATCTAATATATTCACTATTTCAACCAAGAAGCTAGTTTATATTAGAGAAATTGGTTTGACGCATGTGATTACCTCAAAATGTAAGAGAGTGCCAGAAACGCCCATTAATGGGATATTAAGGTAACATTTCTAAATATATATTCGTCTACATTGAAATCCTTGCACAAATAATACACGCAGAAAAATCCTTTTTTTGGCATGAGATTAGAAGAATGAAAAAGTTAGTTGTACCAACTAACTTCATTCGGTTGACTTGAATGGTTAAAAATTTGATGGCGAAACTGCCATATTAACCTATACACATGAAATATTAGTCTATACACACTCCTAATGGTTCTAAATCTGTACTAAATTGTTCTAAAACAGTTCGAAATTAGTTGCAGTACAAACTACAACTATTTTTATTTTGACAATAACAACGGAAAAGCGGTTGAGAGAACCAAACAAATTGTTTAGGCAAAGAGTTGGTTGGCGCAACAAATCTCTATTCTGTGTGTAGAGATTTGATGTGCCAATCAACTCTTTGCCTAACCAACTTATTCCGTTCTCTCAACCGCTAAATGGGCTGTTATTGTCAATAATAAAATAGTAGTTGTTTAGACTACAACCAATTTCGAACAGTTTTAGAACAATTTAATACAGTATTAGAACAATAGAGAATGTGTATAGATAATTAGTATTAACCGAATGAAGTTGGGTGTTGCAACTAACTTTTTCGTTTTTTCAACCTCACGCCAAAATAAGATTTTTCTGTAATTCACATATTTGTACAGCTAATGAAGGTATCATTCCAATGAACTATGTTTGGTGCTTGCACCCTCAGAATCATGGTCACAGTCGTCACTTAAAAAACCAAACTTTTGTGGTACCTTATTGTACAAACTTTACTGTCAAAAATTCATATAAAATGAAATTCCTGGGAAATTAATGATTGACATCGTTGGATAAACACAGAGTAGAGATTTGTTGCGCCAACTAACTCTTTACCCAACTAATTTATTCGGTTGTCTCAACCGCTAAGTCGGTTGTTATTGTCAAAACTAAAAGAGTTGTACTTTTTACTGCAAGGAATTTGGAATTGTTTTAGAATAATTTAGTACCATTGGGAGTGTGTATTGACTAATATTTCAAGTGCATAGGCTAATATGGCAGTGCCGCTTACAAATTTGTAGACAATTTGATTTAACCGATTGAAGTTAGTTGGTACAACTAACTTGATCGTTCTTCTAACCTCTTTCCAACTGGTTTGTGCAACCCCCCTCTCCCGTATCTTGGTCAAACGGGGTAGCAAAAAAAACACTAATTATCTCTGCTCAAATGCATAGGGTTTATGTTTTTGCTAAGCACGTCGCTCATTTAACTTCACATCCTTTAAAACCACACAGAGAAACCAACTTTTTGCTCAACCAACTTATTCGGTTCTCTCAAACGCTTAGTCGGTTTTATTGCCAAAACTAAAAGAATTGTAGTTTGGACTACAACCAATTTCGAACTGTTTTCGAACAATTTTATTACATATTTAGATGCTGTCTGTCGCCCTACAGTTGTAGCGTCCCTGTTGAAAAACCCTTGAAAAAACTTTTGTAGCGCTCTTATTGAAAAACCCTTTATTTCAACCTCCTACGGAATTGGCAGTTCCGTCAACAAAATTGTAGACAATTAGAATTAATCGATTGAAATTAGTTGATACAACTAACTTATTTATTCTTCCAACTTAAATGCAAAAGAGGATTTTTCTGTGTGCAGTGACCATTTTTATACTCTACACTAAGAGTGAAAGGGTATATTCAGTTTGGTACGCCGTTTGTAACACCCAGAAGGAAGCATCTCCGGTATGGAAAAGTATATATATTCTTGATCAGCATGACCTCCTGAGTCGATTTAGCGATGTCCGTCTGTCCGTCTGTCTGTCCGTCTGTCTGTCTGTCTGTCTGTCTGTCTGTCTGTCTGTCCGTCTGTCTGTTGAAATCCCTACTACTTTTAAAATTGAAGAGCTAGATAAATGAAACTTATAACTTAGATTACTAATATACCTACGCTGTATGTGCGAAAATCGGGACGAGATCGGTCCATTGTGACCTATGATCCGACCACTTATGTTCAAATACCTCATATAAAATGTACATATAAAGATCAATTTTTATGTATACGTGCTTAGGTAAACTTTTTTGGTCAAATATATATTGACATCATGCTCAAATACATGATAATAATGTTTTCCGGCGAAAAGACTTGTGGTTCACAAAAAAAAAAATCGAAATTCGGTACACCTACCCATTTGTAAATATGGGTATCAAATGAATGGAAATTCTTCAGCGATTGAATGTTTGTAGTTATTTTCAGGATTCGTATACCCTGGTGACCTATATACCACTTTTAATAGTAACCACACATATGTGTAGGGTATTTATAGTCGGCTTAGACCGACTATAATTTTGATAATCCTAACTATCATAATTACACCTACTTTAAAATTTCCCATGTGATCTAACCTTCCCAACTGGTTTTTATTACTTAATATTCTACCTTTCCATTAAAATCTTCTTTTAGTTATTTTTCGGCACTGTTTCAGTGTCAAAATTAGATGTGCTTGGATCGTATCATCTGTCTGCAAATCTTTTAAAATAGAAACTACGTTGTAAATTGAATTCTAGCAACTAAAAATTTCGCTATCCCAATTTTCACTTTTGTAATTAAAGGAAAATTACGCTTCTTGCCTAACTGTCTGTCTGCCTGACTGACGTGTCACTACTTTTACCTAAATTGGCAGCGCATACGCATGATCAAAAGTTGATCATTGATTTCGCAGACAGCTAACAAGGCGTTGTCGTTATTTATACATATATTTTTTCATACAAGATTCTAGTTGAGAAATAAAATTTATGAAAAAAAAAAAAACTATGTGGCACAAATTTTAACAGTCTTCCACCAAACCGCACCTCGCTGAACGAACGAACGAACGAACGACGACTTATTTGGACAACATCGTTGGAGGTTTGTTCTACGCATGATCGATTCAATGAGTTTTCACTGAGCTTCCCAGCCGAACAGTCCGCTGGGAACTGCTGTCAGCTGACCACACATCAGCAGCAAATATAGGCTGCTGAATTTCCTAAAGATTTTCCTTTTTGTGCTCTCTTCTAATGGCTTTTCTACTTCTACTACTTCTAAAAACTGCCAAAGCAGGTCGACGTAAAATTTTTATCAATGAGCATCATCAACTACTGTCACCATATTTGGTCAAAACGTTTGGAATTTTCTTTAGTGCAGTTTAACAAAAAGTAATAAGAACGATTTTTACTTTTTCCAGCCAGTTCCAGTTTTTATCATTTTCTTTTCATGTTGTTCTAAATTTCGCGCTTCGTTGATCAATGAAAATGGAAATGAAAATGATGCTATGGACGTTTAAGGCTTGGCAAAAAGGAAATTACGGCACATGTGGAGCAGACGACTTAAGACTGCGTCAAAGTGGAAGAGATCCGGTCGTTGATTGAAGATCCGCTCAATTGTCAATGTCTGCTTTGTGAAGACTCTTACAGATTCATGGTTTGACCATTGAATTAGGTCACCACTGAAAGTGGAAGTTTGTGGCATTCCCTAACGGAAAAACTGAACTAGTTCTGAAACTAATTGGTTACTTTAACTCGGTATTGTCATTAAACGGGTCTACGGTATTAATATACCCTTTCTATGACAACTCCAGGTTAAAATATGCTGCTTTCTTTCATATGAAATTGGTAGAACTAGAACAGTTGACATATTTTTTCGTAGGGTCATGGCTAAACTTCTTCTTACATTCTTACGGAGAATTTATATTAATCGGTCTTTTTTATATGAAACCAACCGGCGACTTTTATCCGTCGTTATGCTAGGAAGGGCAGAATTAACAACTCATACAGATCTATAGACCTACTACAAAACTGGTCTTCAATTGAAGAATCGAATTACATTGAAAATTGGTAGAACTAAAGATTGGTACGATGAGTTAATTCATCTCTTTCTAGGACAGCGCCTTGTCAAAGTTGTCGCTTTATTTCATATAAAAGAACAGAACTAGGACCGATTAATAAAATGTTCCTATAAATAGCTGATACACAAACCGACATTGCATAAAGTAGTGCATGTCTCAACCTTATTTTCTAACCATCTTATTTATTACAATATGAATTATTACTATATAGTTTTATATTATAAAAAAATCCATTAAACAATGCTAAAAAAGACAATAAAAGTAATAAATAAAAAAATATGTGCAACAAAGCGTGAAAATATGCAGCCCCTGATAGTAGTTTTGACGTCATAATTGAATAGGAAATGAAACTGAAATGAATTAAAAATTTAATTGAATGGCATAGCATGGAATATCAATATCAAAACAAATAATGAAAAAAAAAATGCCATACATTTAGCAAACAAACTTTTTTTGACATTATGCTGTCCATTATTGTGCCTCTTGATCTGTCTGTCTTCTGCTTTAAACAGCTTTTATATTGCCTGTATTTATAGTATGTCTGTCCTACATTTTGATGTTATTTTTGGCTACTGTTTGCATGCAATACAAACCAAAAAAAGATATATAAAAAAATATTTCGAGACCTTCCTGTAGCCACATTAAAAAAAAAAATAGTAAAACAAATTTTAAATATTCTAAAATGTTAATACACATATGTTAATACAATAATATATATAGTATCAGTTTATTTGGTAATCATAATAATAAAAAAAGAACATGGTTATAAAATGTTTATTAAAATAAATTGACAAATTATTGTGACAACATTATATTATATCTTATAGTTCTGATAATGAATTGAAGCTTTAACCAAAACCAAATCCCGTAACAGTTTTATATCTTTTTATTTTAAAAAAACTGTAACGATTATGAAAAAATCAAAAATAAACCGATATCTAAAACCGATGTAAACAATTTCGGTTCAAAATGGGTTTAATAGGTATAGAAAAAAAATCATTAAAATGGAATATTAGTCCTTTTTTACGTTTTTTGTTCCAAAATAAAGCTAACCGAAAGACAACATTTTTGGCAGGCTTAGGACATTTTATCGAAAGATATATGTGCCATTCCACACCAAATCTACCAAAAAAAGTCAAATTTGAGATTTTACCTTTTCGATCTCAATGAACTTTTGGCAACTGATAAAGGGTATCGAGACATGCACTAAACAATTTTTCAGAAATTTATTTTTTAAGATATGATGCAATCAAAATACCATCTTGAAATTTTGCATGAACATTAACAATAAATTGACGAAAATTTAGGATTTTTTTCAGAATTTTAAAAAGGGTCCTTTTTAAGGACCACAATTTTGAAGTGCAAGGATAATGACCACAATTTTTCTAAAAGCTTGTTCTATTAGCTTTAAAACGAGCTATTAGCGGAGTTTCTAGCATTTATAGTTCAAGAGATATTTAAATATGAACAACAAAAGTGATTTTTGGCACTTTTTTTCCAACTTTGAGCCACTGTATCTCTGGAAGTAGTGGTCGGAAAAAATAAAAAAAAATTGTTTAGTGCATGTCTCGATACCCTTTATCAGTTGCCATTTCATTGAATTCGAAGAAGGTGAGTTCCAACCGCTGGTCGATTTGGTGTGGAATGGCCCATATACCTTATAGTTCTGATAATGAATTGAAACTTTAACCAAAACCAAACCCGTTACAGTTTTATATCTTTTTATTTTAAAAAACTGTAATGATTATGAAAAAATCAAAAATAAACCGATGTCTAAAACCGATGTAAACGATTTCGGTTCAAAACCGGTTTAATAGGTATAGAAAAAAATCATTAAAATGGAATATTAGTAATTTTTTACGTTTTTTGTTCCAAAATAAAGCTAACCGAAAGACAACGTTTTTGGCAGGCTCAGGGCATTTTATCGAAAGATATTCAGACAAAGGCGGAGATTTATCAACTACTGCCTTATTTCTTCCAATACCCAGTAATGCAGTTTAATTAATTTACTACATAAATGTATATGTTTGAAAATGTTAGTTCTAAGCAATTTTTCCTTTTAAATAGGTGAATTTGTATGTATTAGTATTGATTTTACTACACAATGTTTTCCACATATTGCAGTATTGTAGTAAGTAAGTGTTTTCCACATTTTCAGATATATTGCTTTTTTACCAGTATTTATAACAATCTTTTTGGAGAGAATGCAAAATTTGTTATTTATAATATATATGTATTAAAATTTTGTATAGAAATGTAGTAATAATATGAAATTAGGACAAAATTGACTTTTTCTCCGTATAACAAACGTTATTCAATACGAATTCCATTCTAATTTAGCTATTACAAAGAAATTAAATTGTATTGATCCCCAAGGCCTCAATTTGAATTGAATTAGTACAATTTATCCAACAACTAATTATAAATGTGGAAATAGATAGTATTAAAGTTGAGCTGATTATGAAATGGGTCCAATCAATTTTTTAAATTTTGACAAATACCATATGCCACACTTTTCCCTAAAATCTTTTGACTAATATTTTGCGATGAGTTTGCGCATTTGCACAAAATGCAGCACAACAACAATCCACATGTGGCCTGACCGGAAGTTGTGCCAAATATGCCGGTGGCAACGCTTTGTTGACTTTGGCCCTCATGATGTTGTTGTGTTGTTGCTGTTGGTGTCAATGTTTGTTGCTGCTGCTATGATTATTATTGTTGCTGTTGCTGTCACTATTACTGTAGTTAGTATTCTTTTTATTGTTGGCTCTTTGGCTGTTGCTATTGATGCCGATGTTGCTGTCGCTGTCACTGCTGACTGCTGCCTCAACACTTTCATGTGTTGCCATTTTACATTTATGTATGGAATTTAATAAAGCTGTTGCTCATAATTTAAAGTTTGTTTTTATGTTGCTGTTGCCGTTGCGGCTCTTTTTGGTGTCTGAAGCAACAGCAACAGCAGCAGCAGGTGAAAGTGTTTCTGGTGTCCAACGCAACGTTTGAGGTGCGGTTGATTTCATTAATCAGACGTGCTTAAATTTATGTCTGCATATTTCATTATGTTGTTGTAAATTTTATTGTTGTTGTTATAATTTTTGTTGCTGCTCAATTTGTGTTGCTGCTGATTGATATGTGCAATCATTTTGGACAAGGCAACAACAATAAAAAAAAAATAAATAAATAAAAAATTAAGAAAAAAAAAATACAAATTTTAATTAAACATCTTAATTTGTTTAGCTCATAAAAAAGCCAAAAAACTAATAAATATTATGAAAATCAACTTAAAGCATTAACGTTATTGACAAACCCGATTGTGGCGAATGATCACGTATTTAATGGCTTCAGTTTTATATAAAATGGAAAAAATTTTAAATAATTTAGCAAAAAAAAAATATTTCCCAAAATAAAAATAAATCAATTAAATTTGAGATGCCTTTAAGTATTTAATTGATATTAAAAATTTATAGCTGGAAAATGTAAATTTTATATTACTTTTACTTTTTAAAATGTTTTGGTATTTCAAATGAAATATCATAATCATTTTCCATGCAGCTGTATTTCTAATGAAAACTCTAGCATTAGGGTGCCACTTATTTGACACTTATTTGACACTTTTTTTTTGATTTTTACCTTGCTTTGGAATAGCCAAAAGTTCAACTCCTTGTATAATACTAAATTTTCAAGGTCTCGGCGGCAAGGTACGTGTTTCCGTTTTTCAAATTCTAAAAAAATTGGATACCTTATTTTTTTGGTTTTGATAAACATTTAGAGAATGAAAAAAAAAACAAACTTGCGTTTTATATTTCTACTCAAATGACGGGACCTACAATTTAAAGCCCAATCCGAAAGGCGTGGTGAGAGTTTTTTCATGATGTTTTTTACTCTCGGAGGTTTGCCATTGTCTGTCGAGAAGATGAGTTGGATAGAAAAACCATTTCTACTTTTAGAAATTGCAGTCGCAGTGATTCGAACCAGCGACCCGGCTTGTAATTCAACACACTAACCATTTGTGCCATCGACGCTGATTTTCCGATTGACTTCAAGATTCTCACCAAGAGGTCATACTCAGTTTTTTGTTATTGCGTAGCCGCGGTAGCTCAGTGGTTAGTGCGTTGGACTTTGAGCCGAAAGGTCCCCGGTTCAAGCCTGGACTGGGGCTAACAACATCTTTTCATAGAAACATTTTTCTATACCGCGCTACCTCTCGGCAGTAAATGGCAAACCTACGAGAGTAAAACCATTGCCTATGAAAAAGCTCTCACCCGCCGTTCGGATTCGGCAATAAACCGTAGGTCCCACCGTCTTTGAGTACAAATATAACACGCACAGCTCAAAATGGTGAGAGAGCTCGGCCGAAGTTCCATACAGGACTGTAGCGCCAAACTATTATTATTATTAAAGTTTTTGAGTTATTACGTAAAACAAATATATGTCAGATCTCGTGTTTTTGTCTATATTTTGCATTTTAACTTTTTATATAATTCAGTTTTCTCACTGATTTCTTTTCTATTCGATTGAGAATACTTTTTACAACATTTTTAAATAAATCCAATTAATTTCGTGTGGATGTGACCAATGTTATTACCAGTCAAACACAAAAATTATAATTTCTAAGGTGTATCTATTTTTCATTTCATAACGCATATGGTTTTCATAAGAAATTAAAAATACTTATATTATTTCAAACATGATTTATAATTTTCTGATTTCTCTTGCTTTGTTTTTCAAATCAATCTATTGGTCTTCAGATTAAAGACTCTTATGACACGGTACGATAAAATTCAATTTTTCATTGCTTACTTGAGAATATCCTATATATCTTTAAAGCCCACTGAAAAATAAAATGTAAGAGATCCAGGGGTAGAATGGGACACATTTTGATTTTCCTCAAAAAGTAAATGAAGTTAAATTCTTTTGAAAGGTCTATTCCAGAGACTCATTTATGATCTAACTTCTTGCATTAACAAAATACCATTTATATTCCTTTTAATTGATTATTGAGCGACTTTAATATAATAAACAGCTCAATTTCGGACAGGTTGAAAAATTTTTGGGTAAAGTGGGAAATTTCAAAATGTTTAGCAAAATGCTATTTTAGTGTTTCATTTTCATGTTTTGTCTTTTTCATAACAAAGTCAAATATATTATGGACAAAAAAATATAATAAAAAATGATTGTTAATGTAAGAAAAAATAAGAAGAAAAAAATTGAAAATTATATGTAAATATCTTTGTAGTTAGTTAAGAAATACGGAAAAATTGTGCAGAGATTTAGTTGCTGGTCGTCAAGTCGTCGCACATTTCAAGTACACAGTCCGTTAGCAGATATCACTGTATTGTTGAAATTTAATTTTATCGGCATTTTATTCATACAAAATTCTTCTTCTGATGAAATTGAACCAATGTATTCTTTTTGCACCAGAAAAAGGTGATGTCAAAATTTGAATTTTGGAATCTTGGCTAAACCAATTAAATAATCCACATAACACGACATTTTCATTAAAATTCTAAAAAAATTTACTTAAATTACGTTTCTCACTTTACCCCAGAAAATTTTTCCCACTTTACCCCAGTATCGCAATTTGAACATAACCATTTAAGCAATGTTAAATTATTTGCAAAACCCTTGTTCACACTTTTCGCCATGAAGTGGATTAGAAAAATTAGTGGAGAAGAAATGAGTAAAAAGGAATAGAATTGAAAATATTGCAAAATGAAGTAGATTTGAAGTAAAAGGAGTAGAAAATTAAAAATAGGAGTAAATTTAATGAAAAGTATGATATGTCATTTTTTAACTTTTTTAATTTATTTCTGATTTCATGGATTTTCTATAATTATGATGTATACAGACCGGGTGGTCTGTTATAGAGTTGGGGTATATTTGAAACACCCAATAAAATTCATAGTGTTTTCTAAATTTACGTATATTTAATTATAACTTCTGAAATTTAAAGACCAGGGCTCTTTATTTTACAGATAATCGATCATAGTTATTAGACAAATTATAATATTGAAATTTTTTTTGGTTCTAAAAAATTTTTCTCATCAAACTAAAAAAAATGTAAGCATTTTTGCTAGGGGAGTAAAAGGAAGTAGAAAATAATGAGAAATGAGTAGAGAATGATATTACCGGAGTAGATTTTAAAAATACAAATGGAGTAGATCTCTCCGATCGGAGTAGAATGAGGACACAGCACTTTAAAAAAATTTCAAAAACTTTTCTTTTTCCACTTGTTCTCGAAATGCACTACAAAGATATTAAGAAGCACTTGACAATGGTTTTTTATTTTGTAAGTGCATAAACTTGTTTAAAAATTGCAATTTCCCACATTACCCTATGTTCCACTTTACCCCAGGTTCCCATATTTTTTTTTTCTTAAGAAATTTTATAATTTTCTATTTTTAAATGAACATTTCTTTGCACATTTTTATAAAAATCTTTTTCAAATAAATATATTTTATATTAAAATTTTATGATACTTCATTTGTGACATTCATACTTTATTTCATTATGCGTAATATTCCAATTCAATATTAATATTAATGAAGCAATTGTTTGGAATTAAGTGCCACTCAATACAGCACATGAGATACTTAATACAAAATAGCAGTTTTTAGGGTGGCCGGCCCAAATAAGAGGTTCATTCACCGCGGAACCACAACACGCACCACAACGCAATATGTTAAACACTTCAGAAATAATGTAAAAGTCATAACGAACCTCTTATAAAGAATTCAAACTAATTTAATAAAATACAAAATGTAAAAAAAAGAATAAATAAAAAATAGAACAAATATAAAAACAAGAAAAACTCATAAAAAGAATTCACACAAATGACAAAAACAAAAAAAAAAACAAAAAATAAATTGTTATTAACAACATGCATGTGAATTAAAGTTGCGTAACCCATGCTGACCATAACCGTTAACAAGAATGCTCCTATATGAACTAGTTATAAATCATAGTTGGGAAAAAACGAGGCACAATAACGATGCGAATTGTTATAAAGAACAATAATAAAAAATAAGCATGAAAAGTATCAGAATAAAAAAATAAATAAATAAAATTTTAAAAATAAATAAAACAATAAAATCAAAAACAACAAATACGTATTGTATAACATTTTTTATATAAATAAATAAAAACTAAACACGTAACTGGGGGATTGGAGTGAGTTTTACATTCATTTGTATGCCGCCCATTGTTGGTCAAGATGGTCAAATGATAATGACCAAGTATGAAATAACAAAATTGAGCAAAAAAAAATTATATCGTGTTAAGAATTTTTGATAAATGTTACGTGATTCTGAGGAACATTTTGCAACATTTTTTTTAAACAAATTGAAAAGAATGTATAAAAGTTATCTTCGAAAATTTGTTTAAAGTTCAATGTACTCTAAAAAAATGGGTGTGTAAACTGGGATATATATTTAGTTAAAAAAACAAAATAAATCACTTGAAACTCATTAAGCACTCAAATATAATGAAACGATATTAAATTAAATGAACTAAGTCGAAACGGAGAAAAGGTGAATGATGTAAAGAGTATTTTCTGTAAATTTGGGGGCAATGTAGCAAAAAGAGGGAGCAACTACTGGAAAATGGATGCGGCTCAAAGATCAATGCCAAAAAAAAAGAAAATAAAATGTATTAATAGAGATTATGTAGAAAACTTAATTAACGACAGTACTTCGCACAAATGAAAAAATCAACATGTACGTGAAACTAGGGATAATTCTAACTACAGCCACAAAAGGGAAAACTAAAAGGGCGAATTCAAAAAATTAAAATTCTTATCTTGCCAATAGGTCTTATATTTTGGCTTTTTTGCAATAACTTTTTATTGGTACAAGATACAATAGTAGTGTGGAGCAATTAATTGTTTGTTTCTAAAGCACCTATTGATTGGCATCATTATTTAAAAACAAATTGCCAAACATTTTTCTTGAAAATAACAAAAATTCGAAAAAATATTTTTAAATAATGATGCCAATCAATAGTTGCTTTAAAACAAACAATTCATGCCTTTGCAGCACTATTTCATCTTGTACCAGTAAAAAGTTATGGCAATTAAACGAAAAGATTCACCCTTTTGCCAATGACAAGATTTTCAATTTTTTCAAATTACCCCTTTTGGTTTTGTCTTTTGTGGCTAGAAATATCCAAAAAAACAACACACGATTTTATACATTATAATTAAGGAAAAACTATATTAAAAATATGTAAAATATCAAAAATTACACATTCGCCTCTTTGGCATATAATATTTTTATAATATCAAAAAACAAATAATATTTTGTGTTACATTTGAATACAATTTTATATATTTTGTAGCTAAGAGCATGAATATCAAAAAAGATTTTCCAATATCAGATAAATGGCAGATTTTGGGAAGTGTGGCAAGTTTATATATTATTTGAATGGCAGATTTCCCATATATTTGGGGTATGCACAGAAAATAAGTGTTTTTTATGCAATCTCTACCTTTGTCTATTAAAAACATAGGAAAAACTATTTCTAAACATCCTCACGATTGCCAAAAATTGTGTCTAGGATTGCAATAAGCAAATTCTCACAAACATTAATTTATCTTTGTATTTTCCGGAAATATGAAAAATGCCAGAAATTTTCTCTGGCAATATTATAGAAATTTATAGAATGTTATAGGTAACTTAAGTAGAAATTGGGGACTGATTATTACATTTTTTGTAACTGTTCTCAACCATAATATTATCATGTTTGTAATGTAATTGGAAATTACAAACATAAAAATCTATGGGTCTGATAAGTATAAATTAAAAATATCTAAACTAAATATACCGAAGACAAAAATGTAGATAATAAAAATGCGTAAACCTAAAAAATGTCGAAATTTATTATGGCGAAATCATAATATAAAACGTCGAAAAAACTGAAAAGTAACAAACATATATATATTTTTTAATATTTAAAATTATTACACTTACATATAAATTTATAAATAAATATATTTTATTTTATAAAGATATAAGATATTAAAAAAATAACATATTTGTAACATTGATACTCCAATTCTAAGTCCTATCGTAATTAAAATAAGGGGTTTTTTAACAGGGACGTTACAAAAAGAGAGCGACAGCAACCGACGCCATATTTCTTGCCGCTCTTTTGATATTTCTCTTCAGTAAGGTTTGCCATTTCATGATGGAAATATATACGAATTTGAATTTCGGTAGTAAATTTTAATAATTTCGACTCGATGTTGGCTCGTATAACTTTTCATCATGAAATGGCAAACCTTACTGAAGAGAAATGTCAAAAGAGCGGCAAGAAATATGGCGTCCTTTGCTGTCCCTGTCGCTCTACTTTTGTAGCGTCCCTGTTAAACAATCCTTTATTTTTCCTATATTTCTTTTGTAGCGCTCTCATTGAAAAACACTTTACTAATCTTCGCTACGAATTCGAATTTTTAGCTACTCAAGTATCCGTGCAAAAATTTTTGAATATGATGCTACAAAATACCATATTGCAATTTGGCTGGAACATTTATAATAAATCAAGAATTTTTTTGATTTTTAGAATTTTATTTGAGAATTTAGTTTTTTTTTTTTTTAAGATATACAATTAGATGTTCAAGGATAAAGACCATTAGGCACATGTTCATGTTAAGAATATTTAAAATTTCCAAAAAACTGTTTTATTTTACTGTTTATGAAATATTTTCATATGAACCACCATACAATAGTCTATGACCCATTTTTTAAACTTTGAATGTATCTCAGGAAACAGTGGTATCTCTGGAAATAGTGATCGGAAAAATATAAACAAATGATCATACATCTGAATTCCCTCTATTAGTTGCCAGTATTGCATTAAAATCGAAGAGGCTGAGTACCAACCGCTGCACAGTGTGCCCAAATCGGGTGAAATTCAGTATTTTCGGAACCACTCAACCGATAAAATAATTAAAAAAAAATGCTATACAGGGAAAACTTAAGAGAACTTAAGTTTTGAAATTAGAGTTTGTATATTTAATGGTTATGGATATAAAAATCAGTAAAGTTGAAATTTTGTTCATGAAAAATCTTGATTAGTTTTAAAGATATAGACTGGAAAATGATTTTTTTCTTTTTAATTTTTGAAGACTTTACTTTATATACATAGATTGTATATTTTATCATGAAATTAAAATATTTTTGTGGGATTTATATAAAATACTGAATTTCACCCGATTTAAGAGTTTTTGGGCACACTGTGCGCTGGTTGAACTAATGTGGAATGACACAAATACGATTTGAAATTTGCATTTCATCATTTTGATATTTCGGCATTTTAATTTTCGACATTTTTTGAACCTATTAAAAAAAATTTAGTGTATTTATAGTTTCTATGTTCTTTCGACATTTTCTAGCTTTAAAATATTTTTCGAAATTGAATTTCGAAATTTTGTTTTGGCCAAATATTGTTTCGGCGTTCTAAAGCTTTTAAAATAACGACATTTTTTTCACCATTTCGAACGAATCCCTAAAGTCTTCCCTAATTAGGTAAATTTGTACCAGAGACCTCCATGCAAAATTTCGGTCATTTTCCGGCAAACATACTGATAAAAGGATGTTAACCCGTGATGTATTTAATTAATATTAATGGATTTAATTAATGATTATTTTGTGTCTTGCAAAATATAATTCCAAGAAGAATTGTACGCCTGTTATCACCGCGAAGAATTATTCGACTCAAACAAAATTTGTTAGTTTATACATTTTTTTAAAATAGATTTTTTTTTATTTTCAAAAGAGTAAATTTCCTACTGTTCGTTCACTCAATTGATGATCATCGTTTATCATTTTCTAAATTTTGCTAGCACAAAGTTTTTTTTCTAAAATACGCTATGCTGCTTTCTTCCTCATTACTTGATACTCTATATCTCTCTCTCTCTCCCTCTCAAGTACAGACACTCATTAACGTTTTGTTCACCTGATCATCGTTTGAGTGATCATCACACGATTGTTGTGCACAACATATTTTCGTGATGTGTTGTCAGTGTGATGTTTATTTTTTCTGAAGTTGTTAATGTTCGTTGTGGTTTGACATGTAATTTTCCATTGATTCGTTTGTCAATTATGAATTTGTTTTAGCTGTCACTTTGACATATGCGCCAGCAATTTGTTATTGTTGATGTTTATTGTGTTGTTGTCGGCGTGCTTCCTGCTGCTGCTCATATAGTTGTTAATATTTATTGTATTTTCAAATTTTGGTTTATTGTTATTTTTGATTTCTGTGATGTTTGGAGTTTTGGTGAAATGTGTGAGAAAAACTACTTATGTGCAATTTAATTTTTCTTTTCGTATAGGAAATGAAAGTAAACCAAACATGCACATATCCGATTTTTCTGTATTTCGAGTTTTTTTTTTGTTTTAAGAGGTAATATATTTATTTCTTCTTGTGTAATTTAAATTGGTTTTCATATTATACGGTTTTTGTGCATATTTTGTAATGGTAATTATTGAAAAAACCTTTAATTTTTCAATATTGTGCATGTTCATTTGAGAGGTGAGAGATACCGCACGTTTTCAGCACTTTCCAAAGTTGGTAAGACTAATATTTTTTGTAAAATTCGATATATTATAGATTTAACATATATTGTTCCACGAATAGTACCAAGTATAGTAATATCAAAGTAAAGATTATACAATAAATTCATAAACTTTTCATATATGTTATTATTCATGGATTTTTGAGAATATTTTGGGGAATGTATAACCTCAAAGTGGGGTTTTTATTTAGTTTGTGATGTGATTTTTAAACTCTTATTTAAAAAATAAAAAAAACTAACGATTCGGCTTTGCCTGCTTAAAATCTTTCGAATATCGGTTTCAAAAATGCCTAAAATTCAAGCTGGATTACATTTTATGTGTTTTTGTAAATCACACTGATTTTATATTATTTCGAAAATATTTTCGGAAAACACACATTTAATTGTATGTTTTGTTAGGAAGAGTATTGGAGCTTATCTAATTTTTAGAAATTTTAAATTTAAGTTTACATATTATAAAATTTCCGCTATACCTGCCTAAAATCTTACCAAAAATGTGTATTTCTAAGCAACCTTCACATACAGCTAAGCTACCCCCTTCACATACAGAAACTAAAAATAAAACTTCAAAAACAAAAGTGGTAATATTAATATTATTAATGATAAATTTAGATATATACAGTATTTTTGTGACTGAACTGTAATTTGTTTATGGTTCTGCGTTTCCCGTTCTTTGCACTTCACATACCTTATCTTACTTTTCCCCCAATTTGTATGGCACGACTGCAACACTTAATTAAGAGTGCAGCAATCGGTTGTCTGAGGGAATTTTGTCAAGAGGACATGGCGAAAATTTGAGGTAGTTTCTGCTTTACACAGCAAAACAAATCTTCATCATATTGAAGAATTTCGTTCATAAAACCATGCTTCATTGTATTAAAGAACAATTCTTAATATTGATCACTACAAAACATCAATATTATGAATTCATCATTAAATTGATTGTTTGGTTAACAAGTGGTTAAAAAGTGTTCTTCAATTTGATGAAGTATATGTGAAGACTACGTTTCATCACATCAATGAACAAATACATAAGACACAAAATATATATACAATGTACGACATCATATTGAAGAATTTTGTTCGTCAAACCAAATTTTTATCAAACAATGTATTTTTTCGACTGCCTAACTCATTGATCAACGCCTAGCCCAAACTCTTAGATCTCGGAACATGAAATTTTGGACACGGTGTTTATCTCCGGATGTAAACATAAAAAAATACATCAATATGATGAATTTATTCATAAATATTATGAATTTTTCTACCAACTACCAGATTTATCATATTAATACCACCATTGGAACTACATTGGAACTGTATTGGAACTACTATTACACTGTGCTATATTTTCGAACTTTTAAACTAGTTATAAAAATGTTTACCAAAATCTCAATAATGGAAAACTTTATACAGAGAGACAGATTGAAATCTTTTTCATTCATACGCACGAGAATCTCGATCGATACTTGAAATTCGAGACGAGATTCAAAAATGACATATTGATGACATATTGATGAATGACATATTGATGAATGCATTCATTATATAAATAAACTTATTCATACTATCGAACATCATAGTGAAGAACGAAATATTCAATACAATGAATTTGAAAAGTCATATTGAAGAATATAATCATAATATTTATGAATAATTTAAATTTTTATTTATTTACGAATTTTAAAAAAATATATATATTTTTTAAATAATTGGAAAAAAATTCTTTAAAAAAATTTCTTCGAAAAAAAATTGTTTTTGTCCGTATATTTTCATTTGGATTCGGATTTATCTATCATAGGATCCGAATCGAATTCGAAGTTCGGAAATATTGCATCATAGGTTCCGTCTGAACGGATTTTTTGACAGATTTTTGACACTTTTTCTACGAATGCATTGTTGTGTCGGAATCTAATTCATTGTGTGAAAAATCTTTTGATTTGCATTAATTAATGAATTTTTGCTGTAATTCGTGCTAAAGCCATCCATATCGAGCGAGAATTGCAAGTGGGAGCTGGCCAAAGATCCGATGCTCTTCCATAGGTCCATCAATTCAATTAAATCAATCTTCTACATCAATATTTGTAGACAAATAAAACAATTTTTTTTAAAATATTACATTTTTAAGAATTTGTTGCAAATTTAACACAAATGATTTTAATTTTTTGTTTTTGGTAAATTTTCACTGATTTGACATAAACAGCTGTTTTCGAATTTTCGAAGTTACATTTTTGTATTGGCAACGCGGAATTCCATTCCGCACGGAACTCATGATAGTTAAAAATTCATATTCGTAGCGGAGATTCGGATTTTTGCTACGACAGGCCTCATGATTGCCCTGTTTACTAATTTATCAATGTTGAGCAAGCAATATACAAGAAATAACATACAAGAACTACTTGAGAACTGAGAAGTATGGCAAAAATTGAACGAAAAATAAATATTTTGATTAAAATTTGGTTTGATGACAAAATGAAATACATATATGTTATATTTTATGTTTTTGTGCATTAATATGATGAAACGTATTCTTTACATACAATTTGAAGAACACTTTTTCGAAAGTTACCAAGCATTCATCATATTTATGATCGCATTCATAACATTGATGTCGTTGGTCATTAATAATGTGAATAGTTCTTCAATACAATGAATAATGCTTTGATGAACGGAATTCATCAATATGATGTACATTTTTTCTGTGTAGGCGCCCACTAAAATGATATTTTTAAAAACTCGCTCTCTAAAGTACAAAAATGTGCGTGGCAAAACTGTACTTTTAATTCATAATATCTATGTACTTAAGATTGTCACAGTCATGTTTTTTGGCCCAGTGATGTGTTTTGTGGTTGTTTAAATTTTTACCAAATACGGACGGAATTTAAAAAGATGCCACATCTCCCATATATATTTTATATAATAAAAATAAAAAAATATGAAATAAAAAATATTTTTTAATATAAAACGTTTCTATTGTGAACTTTAATTTATCTACCGCCCACGTTCAATTTTAAATCATACTAAAAATTCTTAAAATTCGTAGCCGCGGTAGCTCAGTGGTTAGTGCGTTGGACTGCGAGCCGAAAGGTCCCCGGTTCAAGCCTGGACTGGGACTAACAACATCTTTTCATAGAAACATTTTTCTATACCACGCTACCTCTCGCCAGTAAATGGCAAACCTACGAGAGTAAAACATGCCTATGAAAAGCTCTCACCCGCCGTTCGGATTCGGCAATAAACTGTGTAGGTCCCACCACTTTGAGTACAAATATAACACGCACAACTCAAATGGTGAGAGAGCTCGGCCGAAGTTCTATACAGGACTGTAGCTGTAGCGTCAAACTATTATATTATTTAAAAATGCTACTTAAAAATGTTGTATATTATAAAAATATTTTTTATTTTTCTTATTTTTTTGTGTCAGATTTTGGTCTGACACAATTTGAAAGGACTAATATTATTAATTTTAAAAAATATTGGTTTCGTTTTTTTTTGAAAATAAAATTTTTTATGTAAATTGTTATTCTAAATTTTTATTCGAAATATTAAATTCGATCTAATAATTTTGCATTTTTTTACTTCTTTAAAAAAAAAATATATATATTTTTTTTTTAAATAAACGACGCAAAATTTCAGAATTTAAAAAAGAATTAAGCAATCAGTTTGTAATTTTGAAGAACATGAAAAATATCAAAAATTTACGAGTAAAATCTTCCAAAAGATGAATATGGAATTTGATGAAAAAGAATTTTATTTTTCTTAAGAATTTTATTTCTCTGTGTATCAGCTTTAGTATTAAAATGTAGCTGCATCAATAATTAAAATATCACATTAAAAAAAAAACACTAAAAGAAGAGTAACCAAAATAAGCACGTGCCTTGGCACAACACATGTCTCTATTTTTTGTATAAAATATAAAAATAAAAATAAAATTTAAATTAAAAAATATACAAAAACTTCCCCTTTCTTTTGATGCAAAATTTTGACACGCGTTGCCCGCATTTAAATACCCTACATACGGTATGTCATTACCAAACGGATGTTGAGGCGGCACAACATTGAAAGATAAAAATCATTAAAAGTGAACGAAAAGCAGCAATAAGTAGTAATAATAAAAATTAATACATTTTTTTTAAATTGCCCGTTTTTCTTTGCTTCTTCTGTACCAGTTATTATATATATATTTTTTTTTTATAAATAAAACTAACAACGATCAGCGCTGATCATTGATTGCAGGTTTTAGCGCCGGATGTCATTTTCATTAAATGCGCTTGGTGCGGCAACAATGGCAAATAGTATTATTTAACTAAAACGCATTTCCTACTTTTTATGTATATCCGACTTTTCCGTATTTTCTTGGTTTTTTATATTTTTTGTTTGTTTTATATTTTATATTATTTAATTTTTAATTTTGGTTTAACATTTGTTTTTTTTTTTTGCAATAGGTAAATTTTATATTTTACATAATTTGTATTTTTTTTATATATTAATTTATTTGTCTGTATTGTTTTTGATGATTGCTCATAATTGTGCTGTGCTCAATGCCGCGGCTTGATCGGTTTGAAATCAATACAAACTAAGATTCAATTTTCTATTTATAACTTTTCTTCCGTCAATTTTGTTAATGATTAAATTTCAGAAGAGCTTGAGTGGAGAATGATAAAAAAAATAATACGGAAAGCGAAAGTTGTCTGGGTGTATAGCGTGTAATAAAGCTCAACGCGCGCTCGCGCGATCAACGATAACAGTTTGGACTGCCGCAAAAAGCTCAAATTACCAAACATAAAAAAACACACACAATTTTAATCAATATTTACAAATCTGTGGTGTGGGGCAGTAAATAAATTCAAATAAAGTTTCTATGAATTACTAAGAAAAAAAGGTTTATCTTCGAGGTGCTCAATTACTGCAACAGTTGTTTTTTCTAAATATTATTTTCTCATTGCAATACTGGGAAAAAGCTTGCTCAAAGTTGCATGAGTTGGCACAAAAAAAAAGATCTGTTTATGTAGTGATTGCAAGTGCAGCAAGATCGTTATTTAGCATCTTGATGGCATGATTAAGCAAAGAAATAAATATAAAAAAAATAACAAATTTTAAAAATAACAATAGAAATTGTAAACAAAAATGACTAGGGTAAAGTGGGACATGTTTTAAATTTTTTCCAAAAGAAGTAAATTTAAATTTTTTTAAAAATTTGCAACAACAGAATACTATTTATGTGCCCTTTTAATTGATTTTTGAGCAATTTTTTAAAACAGCTCCATTTTGGACCCCTTGAGAAGTCCAGGGGAAAAGTGAGAAACTTCACAAGTTTTACTAAAATGCTATTTAAAACTTTCTTTTTCGTGAATCAATTTATTCATAACAAAGTAAAATATATATAAAAAAAAGCATAAAAAATATAGTACTGTGAAATAACACTTTTATAAAAAAACCTTAAACAGACTTTTTCTTCTAATTGTCAAAAATAATTTTAGTATATTAATGAAAGCTAATATCGTCACTGTCATGCCAAAGGGGCGAATGTGTATTTTTAAAAATGTTGGGAAATGGTTTCTCTCATTAATCACGATCATTGCCTGATACTAATTTCGTTATGAGGAACAAATAATGTAGCTATGATCGGGAACATTGACTGTTTAGATAATGTAATCCCTGCTATGGTAAGCATTAGGGATGTCAATCCCGGACTATTTTTCAATCCCGAAATTTCGGGACTAAAAAATTTGAATCCCGGGATCCCGGGATTAGTCCCGGGATTTAAAAAAATAATAGCAAAGACATAAAATAACCATATCTGTGTTTAAATAATAATCAATTATAATGCTTAAATCAAACAAAAGTCATATATTCAAATGCATCTGTTTTCAGGTTGGGTATTCAAATATGGTATACTAAATCCGCGATATATAAACCCCAGTTGATCATCAAAAATTTTTTTAATACTTTTTATTTAAAATTTATTTTTTAGTACAAATATAAGAAAATTAAAATTTTGAATGAACAACAAAATTTGTTATTGGGATATTGGTTTTTTGTGGAAAACAATATTTAAAAAAAAAAAAAATATAATTTTAAAAAAATAAATAGTTTTACAAATTTTGAAATATTTAAACTTTTAATTTCAAAATTATTTAAGTTGTATGTGATTTAACCGGTTATTGCAACCAAATCTCAAACGACGAAGTTGACTTGTTCATGGGCAATAACTATTTTAATTTTTATTCAATGGCTGTTTAGTCTTTTTATAAAAAAAAGTTTGTTTTTAAATGCAGTGAAAAATGCAAAAATAATAAATTGCATTTTTCTCCAAAACATTACGTATACGGAAAAAACCAAAAACGCAGTTCGAATCAGTACATTAAAATTATATAGGCATGATATGAGAAAATGATTGCCGAACAGTGTTATTAGTCGAAAGTGACGTAATTTTTAAAAATGTGTGAATTTGTTCAAAGTCAAAAAGCATGTAATTCATTATTATTTACGTCAGTGTTTTAAGATTTTAGTCCATTAAATCCAAGGATTGAAACCGTAGCCGAAACCGAAACCGATATCCGTTTAAAACCGATATCCATTTAAAACCGAAACCGTAATCGAAACCGTTATACGAAAATCAGAAATAAACCGTTTCGGTTTTATACCAGTTTAAAACGGTTTTTAAAAAAGCATAAAAAGAAACAGGAAAACATATTTTATTTTATATAGAAGATCTTAAGTACAAGGCATGTTTAATGTCATTTAATAAAATTATGAATTCCCAAAATAAATTTTTTTTCTTGTACAATTTTCGGCGAGCTAGACTAAGCTTATGTCCCATAGTGCAATGTTAAGTTATTTGAAAAATATGAAATTAAAAGAAATTTGATACAAAAACCGAAATCAAAACCGAAACCGTAACTTGGAATCGGTATACTGAAACCGTTTCGTAATAAAAACCTAAAACCGAAACCAAAACGCGGAAAAAACCGAAATCGAAACCGTTATTCGTTTAGGTTTCAAACCTTGATTAAATGTTAGATTTACTTTTTCACAAAATGTGTACACAAACATTGAAAGACTTTTGAATAAACTATTAAAAATTGATCTACTAGCGTTTTTTGTAATCCCGAAAATCCCGGGATTTAACGATGATCCCGGGATGAGTTTTTCGGGACTGATTGGACTCAAATCCCGGGATCCCGGGATCCCGGGATTGACATCCCTAGTAAGCATGATAAGGGCATGCAAAGGCAAAGATCATATTTTCTCTAATAGGGCTTACCCAACGAAAACCCGATCATTTCCCGATGGTGCATCGGCCAAATTTCTACTAGGGAAAAGGGCGAATCTTTTCATTTTTTTGCTATAACTCTTTTATGGTACAAGATAAAATAGTGATGTAAAGGCATTTATTGATATTTATATTTAAAGCACCTATCGATCTGCATCATTAATTAAAAATATGTTGTCAAACATTTATTTGCCATTTGTTATTTGCAGGAAAAAATGTTTGGCAAAATAAATAATGATGCAGATCAATAGGTGCTTTGAAAACAAATAATAAATGCCTTTACACCACTATTTTATCTTATACTAATAAAAAGTTATGGCGAAAAAACGAAAAGATTCGCCCTTTTGGCATGACAAGATTTTCAATTTTTCAAAGTATTTAAACTTGGACATTTTGGTTTTTTTTAGACAATTCTTTATAGGATGTTTATCATTTAGTATCTTGTGATCATCAAGAAAAATATTTATGATTATCCAGAGCATTGATCACACTAACTATCATAATTTATTTTCAATAAAAAAAATCTGAAAAAATCTATGCTTATTGCATACTCATATTACTTAGCATTTTTGAGAAAAAATCTGTAAAAAATTCTATTTTTCAGTAATATAAACAGTTTTTGACCGAACTGTGTTGAAGGGGCATATTTTAAAAATTAGAATCGATGGAAAAAAGTTATTAGTTTTCATCGTTAGTTTGAACTTTACACTGCATCACCATAAATCATTTTCTTATTTATCATTTGATCCGAAATGTTAAAAAAATTATCGAAAAATAGTCTAAAAAATCAAAAATCTTCGAGTTTAAATTCAAGTATTTTTTAAAGCATATCGGAGTATTAGCATTTCTTGATATATTATAATTCATTTTGACAATTAAAAGAAAAATTAGGTTACCATTTTTTTGGAAAAATAATTTTTTAATGATCTGTATTTTATTTTATTTTATTTTATTGATGTATGAAATGTCCATAGGACATTTTTTCACGTTTTGTTGAGTACACTAATTTTCGACTAAAATGCTAAAAGGCCTAAAAGTTAAAAAATATTCCATTAATGTATTTTGTAGTAATATTAAAAATAACAAAAGCGCAGTTTTATAATATGCGAAGAATGGGTTATATCCACAAACTTAAGCTAATTCTTATAACAATTTCGAAATCATTTCCAGAATAGTTTAAAATTTCACTGTAACATGTTGAGTGTACACACAGAAAAAAATAAAGTATAAATGATTTTTTTTTACTATTAAAAATAATCAATAGGATAAGCTATTATTTTAATCGGAAAATACCATTAAATACTATAAAATACCATGACATTGCCATTGAGTTTATATGAAAAGATTTATTTTTTGTATACTATTAATTCAATAAATGTCCTATTGACCAATTTAAATGGGATTTGAGGTTATTATTTTCTGCGTGTGGAACAATGTAATCTAAAATGATATTAAAATTATTGGGTTTTCGATAAAAACGAACCTATCTTGAAAGATATCAATGCATTTGTCTTTATAAATATAGAATTGATACCGTAACTGTGCATTTTTGAAAAACTAATTTATTTATATAAAAATGTTCTTTTTTTGACAAAAATTTCATTAAATTAAAAAAAAAATGTCGTTGAATTTCAAAATATTTAAATCTAAATAATGATATATTTTAGATTTAAATATTGAAATATTAATCGATTTCAAAATTTCTCATCAGATATATTAAAAAATATGCAAAATCAGCGAAAAACAACAAAAAAAATCAAGTTAAACTAATGTTTAAGAGCTTCAAATAAGAAAACCTTAATAAAACAGCTTTAAGCTCTGGTGCAGAGTCTTCGCTCGTGTCCGTAAATCATATCGTTACTGTTGCTCTGTCTGGTATTCATGTCAAACAGTTGTAATAATTAATTATGTTGGTTTTTTGTTGTTGTTTGGCTTTGTTAGTGCTTTGGTAATTAGCCGTCCAGCCTGCTTAATAAGAAATTAATTGATTTTCAGTCACTGAATTCAACATCGCTGCTGTTGTTCACTAAACGCCGTCATTGCCGGCGATCAAACAACAGCAACGTCATATTATTGTTCTTTTTCATTCATCATACACGACATCAGTTCAGTCAACGGTTGAATGAAATATAAGCTGAAGAGAAAGTTCTTCCTTTAAGCATCATAAAGTCTTCTTTTTTCTACTGCCTCTTCTTCTTATAAATAATCTTGCCAACTTTCGCTTTTAAAGACAAAAAAAAACATAATCAGTGATTATTATTGCTGCTACTGTTGATGCTGTCGCAATTAAAAGCGCATTGTAACATCCAAAGTTTAAACAAACATTGCAAATAATTCAAACAAAAAGTATCTGCATGCGTTTCAAAGTTGCCGCTTAATATGGTCAACAACAGTTGCTGCTTGCTGCCGCATTTGCAGCACTTTTTGCCACCAGCTGTGTTAAACAGACGTAATCCATTCAATCGCGATCAGCCGAGTGGCGACTATCACTCACGTCCTTTGTTGATGGATGTGTTTCTTTTTTATAAATATCTTTTTTTTTTTTTTAAACTTTTTAATCGAGTGCTTTGTTCAAAAAAATATCAACCATATATGTATTTATAATTTCAGTTATAGCAACATTTTTGTATTTTTATTTTATAATTTGTAAGATTTCAAAAAGCTTTCTTAGCTTTAGGAAAAGCTCTTAGAAAAACTTTATATATTATATTTAAAAAAGCTTTCTAAGTTTTAGAAAATATTTTTAAGATTTAGAAAAAGCTTTTAAAACTTTAGAAATTATTTTTTTTAAGATTGAGAGAAAGCTTTATAAGCACAAAAAAAAGATTTTAAGATTAAAAAAAAAAGCTTTATAAAAAGCTCATGAAAAAGATTTGCAAGATTTCAAAAAGCATTCTTAGCTTTAAGAACAGCTTTTAGAAAAGCTTTATATATTATATTTAAAAAAGCTTTCTAAGTTTTAGAACATTTTTTTAAGATTTCGAAAAAGCTTTTTAATCTTTAGAAAATATTTTTTTTTAAGATTGAGAGAAAGCTTTATAAGCACAAAAAAAGATTTTAAGATTAAAAAAAAAGCTTTATAAAAATCTCAGTGAGCTTTAGAAAAAGCTTTGTAAGATTTTGGAAATGCATTGTAAGCTCTAGATATGCTTTATAAGATTTTATAAATGCTTTGTAAGCGTTAGGAAAAACTGTATTAGCCTATAATAAGCTTTCGTTATAAAAAGCTTTGTGAGCTTTATAAAAAAAAAGTAACATTTTTATAAAAAATGTGTATGCCTTTGAAAAATTCTTTCGTAAGCTTTAATAAAAGTGTTTCAAACTTTTTTAAGGTCTTATATATATACGTAAATTTTGTAAACTTTTTAAACGATATTGTAAGCTTTATACAAAGCATTTTAATATCAATACAATTTTTGGAAAGCTTTGTAGTCTCTATTAAAAATGCTTTGTTAGATTTTTAAAAAGAGCTTTGTAAGCTTTATCAAAAAAAGTTCAATGCAAATGATTAGTCAATTTTATAAACATTTTATATAAAGAAAGATTTAGTTAGTTAAATAAAAAACTTTTTAATTGTATGTGGTATAAAGCATTATAAGATTTAACAATTCTTAAAATCTGTGTCAACTTCTTATAAAAAAAAAATGTATCATACTTTGTATAAATTTACGAAATCATTGACAGATCAAGCAAGCTTTAAGGGGGAAAAGTTGTATAAGTTTTATAAAATTGATTGGAAGCTTTATAAATAGCTGTGCAATTTTTATAAAAGCTTTTTACAGTTTTATTAATGCTACATATGTAAAATTAAATAAAACTTTAAAAAATGTGCCACATTTCGGTTTTTTAATGAATTTCGATCGAATTTGTTGACACACTTTTTTAAATTTGATGTCACAATACTAAAAATTGTTTTCCAAACAAATTCAAATCGTTGACATCAAAGCAAAGGGATTGAATTCATTTGAAAAATCAAAAGCCCGAACATTAAACAATGTGTCGGTCTTTTCCTAAAAATTGTCTCATGATTTGTATACTTTTAGAAAATTAACAAACCTTGCATGCTTTAAGAGGGAAAGCATGCAACATTTATTATAGGCATTTTAAGTTATAAAACATAAAAACTATAAATTCTAAAGTATTTCATTACAAATATATAAATTTAAAAAATACATTATATTAATTTTTGTTTTCTTTTCTTTTACAGGTTAGTGTCGTTCAATAAATATTTCAATTTATTACGTATATTTTGAAAACTGTAAGTAAAAAAGACATATTTATTTATATGTTATAATTATTACACAATTCTGTCATTATTAGCAACACGTTCGAGGTGTGCTCAAATTATAAAACGTTGCTTGTTACTCAGGAATAGAAACCGTAACCGCACCCGATACCCGTTGAAACCCCTATCATTTTTAAAACCGAAATTTGTATGCAGATATTCAAAATTATCCGATATTTAAAATCGATTTAAACAGTTAAACTTTTTTTAGCCCGAAGTAAACAATTTTTGTAAAAGTATGAAAAACACACAGTAAAAAATTACTTTTTCAATATATTAGTAAGAATTATAATTTTAATTGTTAGTTAATTGATTTTTAGTTCTTGTGATTTAGTTCTTATGATTCACATAACACGGAGGGAAAAAAGTTCTAAAATTCAGAAGGAATTAAGAAGTATACGTAGTGATATACAGCTAAACTGAAAAATCCTTAATTTCAAGAAATGGATTTTCTTAGTTGTCAAAAAAATAACTAAGTTGAATTATTCTTGAGTTCAATTATTAATTTCTTAGGTATCAAAAAAGTAACTGAGTAGAATAAGTCTTGAATTCAGTTATTTATTTCTTAGGTATCAAAAAAGTAACTAAGTAGAATAAGTCTTGAATTCAGTTATTAATTTCTTAGGATCAAACAAGTAACTAAGTAAAATAAGTCTTGAATTCAGTTATTAATTTCTTAGGTATCAAAAAAGTAACTAAGTAGAATAAGTCTTGAATTCAGTTATTAATTTCTTAGGTATCAAAAAAGTAACTAAGTAGAATTATTCTTGAATTCAGTTTTTAATTTCTTAGATATCAAAAATGTTAATGATGTTATCGTCCCAAAATTTAATGAACACGTGTTCGTATAGTTGTTGTTTTTTCGATCTTGTTTTGTCGCTATTATGTTTTGTTTTGCTTTGTCCGTCTGTCAGCTCCATCTGTTGGTTCGTGTGTCTGTCGATATGTTGAAAGTAACTAAAAGCAATTATGTCGAAGATAACATAAAAAAATATATTTTAGTTAATTTATTGTTTATTTAGAATTTTATTACCATATGTATATTTTTGTGTATTAACTTCTTTGAATACTTAATGTAATTGAATTGTTTATTTTCTTTTATTTCATTTTATTTGTATTTGTATTATTATTATTTAATTTAATCTATGTATATTATTTTGAGACAGTTTACTTACCTTATACACTTTCTCCTCTTCTGCTGCCTCTACTCTACCATAAGCGTTGTATAGTGTATTTAGATAACAATGGAATGAAATCAACTTGGTATTTATGTGAAATTGAATCTCAATTTATGTTTACGAACTGAAACCATACCAACCTTCGTAGGAAAATTCGTTTTTTCTATTTTTATATCTTTAACATTCATACATACGCAGGCATGCTTGTCTGGCTGTGCTTTGTTGTTCTATTCGTGAAAACACACATGCAAACATTGTACATCATGTCGTTTTTTGATACCAAAGAAGATAAAAATTTGCAATCCAGACAAATTGTACTTAGTTACTTTTTTGATACCTAAGAACTAATGTCTGAATATCTAGAAAAATTTCGCTTAGTTACTTTCAACAGACAGACAGACAGGCTAACAAACAGATGGCGACCTTGCAAAACAAAGCATACGAGCGAATATTACAGACAGAGCAATATCGATGAAAACAACATGAACACGTGTTCTTTTTGCGATGAATACAGCAACAATTTTGCGTGTTTTTTTGGTTTTTAATAATCAATAAATTAACTTCTGAAAATCCAGTTGAATAAAGTTTGTTTACTTTTTTGACAACTAAGTAATTTGCTTTCTTGATATCCAGATGACAACTTCTTGAATTTTAGTAGTATTTTATTGATATTAGTCAAATTTTATTTCTTTCCAAACGAATTCTTCTCGAGTTTTAGAAGTTTATTTCCCCCCGTTAAGTTTACCCTATTACGGAAGACATGATCGTGTCCAGAACACTTTTGTTATGTAAACGGTCGGTTTATGACAGTGACAAAATACAATCAGATCTCGATTATGTGCCGAGTACAAGATCTACATGGAATTTGTCTTAAAATGTACGGAGCAACTATAAATTAGAGCTGTTCAGCATCTAGCTATCATCAAACAATATTTTAAGTTTTATGGAAATTATTTGTACAACTAAATTAAACTTTTTTGGAATAGTATTAATCGGGATATAAAGTTAGCTAAATTTTGGTGTGTTTGTCTGTCTGCCAGCATGTCTATCTATCTATACATGTCACTTTGAAATTGAATACGTCTAGCATTATGTCTACTACAGCCATACCAACCAAAAAAGATGAGAATTATAGCGCCATGCAAGAGATCGCGATCGAGCAACATAAGGTAAGGCGCCATCATGTTGCTGGCGTGGGTGTCCCTGACTTTTACATAATACTTTATAATTGCTATTGTTATGATGACGACAATCATGATGATGTTGTTGATTACTGGAGCTATTGTAATTGCTGTGATTTGTGTTGTTGCTCTTACTGTTGTTGATATGCAAAATAAAAACAGCATTTTTAATTGCAGTCAACAACGACAACAACAAAAAATCACAGTTTATTGGCATCGATTGCAGCGGTACACTTAGGACGTGCAATTGCATAATAATGAAAAATACTACAACATAATTGTGTAGCGCCTACGTGTAGCGTGATTTGCTGTTGGCATTTGGTACTGTTTTAAATTCTTTTTCTTCGCCGTCCTCGTCTTGAAGTGAAGCGTATAGAGTGCAGTTATTTGACTTGACAGCGTTTAAATGGCTTTGACATTTAAGTCAAATAGAAATAAATACAAATTATTTAACTATTCACATGCTCAAAATAATTTGTATATTTTGCGATGGCATTTTGCATCAGGTGGCATTTTTTTTGATTTAGTTTTTAATAAAGCTTTAGTTACGTGGTACAGGTTTTTCAAGATTCACTGAAAATATTTATCAAATTGTAGGGGCATCAAGTAAACGTTTTACTTTATTTTAGAAATCAAAAAAAAAATTCTTAATTGGGTACAATTTTATTTATATTTTTGTCAAATGAAAAGGAATAATTCTTCAATTACACAGCAGAGCAAACAACAAAACAAACATATCCGCAATCTTAGTATGATTTTCCGATGGACTTCAAAATTCTAATAAAGACCTCATACTCAGTTTTTTCAGATTGCCTCAAGTTTTTGAGTTATTACGTAATATAAATATATGGCAGGCAGTTCTTGTGTTTTTCTACATATTTTCTATTTTAACTTTTTACAGAATTGAGTTTTTAATCTGATTTCTTTTGTATTCCATTAGGAAAACTTCAACTAATATTCTAAAATAAACCCAATTAAATTGGAATAGATTTGACCAAAGTTATGACCAGACAAATGCAAAAAATATATATTTTAAGGTGTACCTATTATATATTGCATAATATCTATAATTTTCAGTATCAAATAAAAGTATATATTGTATATCATACTTGATCTATAAGGCTATGCTTTCTCTTACTTTGTTTTTGCAAATCACTCTTTAAGTCCTGAGATTAAAGGAAAACATTTAATTTAATTTTAAAAGTATGAACATTTAGTAGTTGATCTTTATTTAGCTCTATTGTAGGATACTAAGGCAACCTCATTAAGAATTTTGTTTTTATGAAAAGCTGAATTTTACAAGTTTAAGATTTTGTTAAAATTTCTATGAATAATTGAAGGACAAAAAAATTATATTGATTAAAAGGAGCATCATAAAATAAAATTTATGTTAAAAATCGTATACAAGAATTCGTATTTAATCTATAGATTTAAAGAATGATTTGTAAAAACAAAGTAAAAGGAATCATACAATTATGAACCAGTTTCCCACAATATTTATACATTTATTGAGTTATGAAAACCATACATGTTATGCAATAAATAATAGGTACACCATAAAATTAATATTGTTTGCGTTTGGCTGGTCATAACTTTGGTCAGCTCAATCCGAATTTTATGTCGTTTATTTCCAAATGTTCGCTGAAGTATTCTCAATTGAATACAGAAAAAATCAGATCGAAAACTCAAATCTGTAAAAAGTTAAAGACTTAAATATGTAGAAAATCACAAGAAGTGCTATATTTTTGTATTACGTTATAACTCAAAAACTTGAGGCAATCTAAAAAGATCTGGGTATGAGGTTGTGATTAGAATCTTAACATCCATCGGAAAATCATACTTTAATCCAGAATAATTTTTTGTTGTTGTGCTGTGTTATTTATTAAAATTTAATAATATCTGTCACAAATGGTCCGAATTATTAATTGGCATAAATTAAATAATAAAGAACTTTATTGTAAATCAACAGTCATATAAAAAACAAAAAATTAAAAAATAAAATGACGATATTAGAGTCATATGATGGAGCTGGTTATGCCTCAAACGGTAGCCAGTATCTTTCTAAACATTTAAGAGCTACCATTATTCGCCGCTCACCAATCATTTGTTTGAAACTCGGTTCTTTTGCAAAATACTACTTGTTTTAGCCATTTTTAGCTGGCACAAAGACCAGATTCGGACAACAGTAACGTGAGGCTACATAAAAGCTAAGCTGTCAAGCGTAAGCTTAACGGTTCACACTTGATATATGAGCCAAGTTAGCAGCAACAAAAAACGACTAAGACTGCGTTGACGACGACTGCGCGGCAGCTGGGTTCAAACAACTTTTCGATTGTTGCAGTTGAACTGAAATTGAACGAGTTGCCGCATGTAACATGTGCTTGAAACCAAGCACCTTATGTTGTCTATCTATCTGTCTGTCTGTCTATCTGCTGGATGAATAGATGAATGAATGAATGTTATGAATGACTGAAAATGTGGTAGCGGTCTTCTGTCGGTCGCTTAGTCTAGAATAACTGAATGGCCTATCGCCGCGCGTCTACAATTACTTTAATTTATAAAATTACCACAAATTGTGTGCATTACAATTTATGCCATAATTCATTCACAGTTATTCATTCATTCACTCATTCATTCATTCATTCATTCACAATCGTTCGTTCATTTATGTGCAATAATTGCTCGCCAGGAGTCATTGACTTTGCGTCGCGTCGCGATATTGTGATTCATGCATCATTTATCCATCTACAAAATGATGTTGTCTGGCGTTTAACTTCAAGTCGTGTCATAAATCAGGTGTTTATCGCTGCTACGACGGCGACATCACTATCACCAATTGACAGCAGCGGCACGATGTGGCATCGCTTTGGTGCAGCATGTTGCCAGCTACATCATCAGCAGCAAATGGCAGCTTTTCTTTGCTAAGTCAAATGCTGAAAGTTGAAGAAAATCCAGATAAAAAAAAAATACAAAATGTTTTTTATGGGTATCCAAAAAAAATTTTGTAAAAGAGCTTAAAAAAAATATTTTTAAAGCTCATTAAAAGCTCAAAAGTTTTTTCTCATTTTTTTTTTTTTTAAATTTAAATAGCAGATTTTTTGATAAAAAATAAAGAAAGCTTTTATAAATTTATATATTTTTTTTGAAAGCTTATTCAGAAAGATTTTTTTTTATATTAATAATTTTTTTTTTTTTGGATACATAAATCAAAATATATCGATTTCAAAATGTTCTCTTATTATTGTATTTTGTTAATTATATATTTTTTTTAATGTTTTTCAAAATATTATTAAGTTTAATATGAAAATAATTGCAACATTTTTTAAATTATAACTAAATGTTTAAAGTTTAACAAATTAATTGATATTAAAAAATACATTGAATCAAACTTAAAGCTTAAATAATTGAATTTTTTTTAATAATTGTTTTCAAATTCCATTGAATAACTTTTCGAAATATTAAATAAAGTTTTATATAATTTTTTTACATGGTAAAAAATATATAAAAAAAATTTTAAAAACGTTTTTTCAAAAAATTGACATTTTAAAACAACATACGTAATTTTATGGTAAACTGATTTTAATAAAAGCTCGTTCAAAAGCTTTAAGAAGTATGTTAAAAAGCTTTAAATAACTTGTTAAAAGCTTAATAAAAGCACGTTAAAAGTTTCTAGAACAAAAAAAACAATTAAAAAGCTTCTTATATGCATGTTAAAGGTTTTAAAAAGCTTCTTATATGCATGTTAAAGGTTTTAAAACGCTCGTTAAGAAGTTTGAAAGAGCTCATTGCTACAGGGCATTACTTTGATAAACCTTTCAATATTTGAAATGATTGCCAAACCATTATGAAACTTCGTTAAAAGTTTCAAAAAAATATTTTAAAAATTTAACTTAAATGCGTTCAAAAGCTTTAAGAAGTATGTTACAAAGCTTTAAATAGCTTGTTAAAAGCTTAGTAAAAGCTTAGTAAAAGCACGTTAAAAGTTTCTAGAACAAAAAAAAACAATTAAAAAGCTTGTTATATGCATGTTAAAGGTTTTAAAAAGCTCGTTAAGAAGTTTGAAAGAGCTCATTGCTACAGGGCATTATTTTGGTAAACCCTTCAATATTTGAAATGATTGCCAAACCATTATGAAACTTCGTTAAAAGTTTCAAAAAAATATTTTAAAAATCTAACTTAAATGCTCGTTAAAGTTTTTTAAAAACCTCGTTAAAAATTTTGAAAAATCTCATAATAAAGATTATTTTTTTTTTTTGGTAAACCTATGATATGATTGCAAAAGCTTTATTAAGTCTCATTCAAATTTCTAAAAAAGCTTCTAAAAGCTCTCTTAAAGTTAATTAAAACTCGCTGATTTTTTTGTTTGTTTGGTAAGCCTTTACAAACATTTGATATAATTGCAAATGCTTTAATAAAGCTCGTTAAAAGTTTCTAAAAGGCTTCTAAAAATCTCACTAAAATTTTATTAAATACACGTTCAAGTCTTTTTAAAAAGTTCCTTAAAATTTAATAAACCTCATTGCAAAAGTTTTTTTTTAATAATTTAAACACATTTGATATGCTTTACAGCAAACATTTAGAAATCGAATAATATTCGAATTACCGAATAAATTAATAACTAAAAATTAAAATCTTTTTATGATATACCGAATTACTATTGAGATGCGTTTATGAAATTAGTTGTCTCCTTCAATGGAAACATTTTCGAATTGACAACAAAAAATATATTTTACACAAAATGTATGATAGTCATTGCCACACAGCGAGTCACCGCATTGAAAATACATCAAGCCGATTGACTGTAAAATAGACATGCAGACATCCAACTGAGACAGACAACAGACAGACTGGCAGCTTAGCACACTGATTGTCTATCTTCAAGCAGAGACCCGTTTATGTATTCGCACATGACTTGGCACTCTGCCAAACTCAATGTGAACTCCTCCATTTTTTTTTTTACATTAAGCCCTAGTAGAAATTTCAATAGGGCCTTGCTCAAGAACTGATCATGTCATTATAACAGTTAATATGTCTTTGACGAAGTCAAAACGAAGTTACAAATCGTGTAAACGAGAACCTCGAAATGCAGTTACCTTGATTAAGTCCCGTTCGAACAGTTTATATCGTCTTGTTTACCCCACCATTTTCTTGTTAGAACCGGTATACAACAAACCAAATAAAGTTTTAAACGGTCACTTTTTCAGTGCAAGTTTAAACTTAGTTAAAACATTTCCAAAATTTTAAAACGTCTATAATTCCTAATCAAAACGGCTGAACGTTTTGAAATTTTACAGATAGATAGTCAATTACTAATTAGTTAATACCAAGTTTTAAAGAATTGTGAATTATTGACAACAAATTAAATTACATCTAGTTTAAATCACGTTTAATTTGAATATTTTACTGAAAAACTGAACATAAGATTCTTAAAAATAAACATTATTTGAGGTAATATAAAATATTTTTAATAAAATACTGTAGAATTTCATTTTCTATTCTGTAATCACATTTTATTAAAATATGTTCATACATTATAATAATACCGAAATTATTCCGATAAATAAATAAAAAAACATTTAGAGTTTATTTGATTAGATTACTATCATTCGCCGTTTGTAAATTCCTTATGAGGATCAAGTAAACTAACTTTGATCGGGACCATTTAACAGTTTAGAAAATGTAATTTCTACATATTTATTTTAATAAGTTCTACCTCAAGAAACCCCGATAATTTCCCGCTAATAGATCGGACAATTTGCTACTAGGGCGGTACCTATTTCTGTAGACATTTTTGATTGCTACTTCACAGCAGCAGCAGCACCTATAAGTCACCTGCTGTCTGTTCATCATCATCTTGGTTGCCCTCCAACTTTTGACAGCACGGATTCATCTTCATTTGTTTCGATATTTATGGGATTTTTTTTTTATTTTTTTGTATCCATTAAACAAAACTCTAACTGATGATTGGCAAATAACCCAAATCAATGGCATTGATTTCATGTTTATTTTCACACTTTAATTTTATTATTTACAATTTGCAAACACAAATATATTTCAAAGATTTACAAGTTCCTCCAATATAATATATGGAGTTTTTAATTACATTTGCAAGTCGATTGAGTAATCTCAGCAAACATTAAATCTCTAATATAAGCATTGTTAAAACATATTACAAAACGTTAGCATTTCAGTTATATTTTAAAAAAAATATAACACAAAAACCATTTCATGTTCAGTTCTCCTATTTTTAGTTTCGAATAGCGTTTCAGTAATTTAATTAATAAATTCCCTGTGCAAATATCAAGAACACGGCGTAAAATAATTAAACCATATCATTTTTTTTTGTCGGACAAAAATAAAATTTGTCTGTCATAATCATTACTATGAGACATTTCAAGTAGAGACGCGGTATATATAAAACTCTTGGTCCGTTTGTATGTCTGTCAGTCTATCGGTTTGTTCCAGCATCACGTCTGAACCGCTGAACCGATTTGACTGCAATTGAACGAGGATACTATGGAGTCCGGGGGCTGAAATAGGTTATATATGGGTGGGATTAGACCGATACAACCATATCTTGGGACTTACACCAGCAAAAAAATTACAAACGCCATAACACAAAAGCAAAAATACAAACACAAAATAAAAATCACTAAATAAAGGCAAAACCATTAATAACAAAAACTACAACAAATCAAAAAAAAAAACCAACGCAAAAACGAAAACAAAACAAAAAACACAAGAACAAATGCAAAAACAAAATCAAAAACATAAACACGGGAACAAAACCAAAAAAAAAAAACACAAACACACAAAAGCAAAAACACAAGAACAAAAGCAAAAACAAAACAAGAACAATAGAAAAACACTAAACAATTGCAAAAACCTAAAAGAAAAAGTAAAAATAATAAATAAAAATAATAATAAAAAGAATAAACAACAAAAGCAAAAAAAAGAAAAAAAACCAAAAGCAAAAACAAAAGTTAAAACACAATAACAAAATAAAAAAAAAAAGCAAAAACATAAAATCATAAACCCAACAATGAAATAAAAAGCAAAAAAAAGAATATAAACAAAAAAAAAGAATAAAAACAAAAAAAAAGAATAAAAAGAAAAGCATCCAAATGCAAAAACAACAGTTAAAGCACAATAACAAAATAAATATAAAAAAAAAACATAAAATCATAAACCCAACAAAGAAATCACTCAATAAAAAACAAAAGTGAAAAACTGCAAAAAAAGGAAAAAACGTAAAAACAAAAGAAACACAAAGTCAATATCAAAAACAAACAGTGAATAAAACAAAAAAAAAGAATAAAAAGAAAAACATCCAAATGCAAAAACAAAACTTAAAGCACAATAACAAAATATATATATAAAAAAAAAAAACATAAAATCATAAACCCAACAAAGAAATCACTCAATAAAAAACAAGAGTGAAAAATTGCAAAAAAAAAAGGAAAAAAAAGTAAAAACAAAAGATATCACAAAAACACAAAGTCAATATCAAAAACAAACAGTGAATAAAACAAAAAAAAAAAGAATAAAAAGAAAAAAAAACAAAAAAAAAGAATAAAAAGAAAAACATCCAAATGCAAAAACAAAAGTTAAAGCATAACAAAATAAATATAACTAAATAAATTTAAAAAAAAACAAAAACATAAAATCATAAACCCAACAAAGAAATCACTCAATAAAAAACAAAAGTGAAAAATTGCAAAAAAAAACACAAAGTCAATATCAAAAACAAACAGTGAATAAAACAAAAAAAAAGAATAAAAAGAAAAAAAAACAAAAAAAAGAATAAAAAGAAAAACATCCAAATGCAAAAACAAAAGTTAAAGCATAACAAAATAAATATAACAAAATAAATATAAAAAAAAAAACATAAAATCATAAACCCAACAAAGAAATCACTCAATAAAAAACAAAAGTGAAAAATTGCAAAAAAAGTAAAAACAAAAGATATCACAAAACACAAAGTCAATAAAAAAAACATACAGTGAATAAAACAAAAAAAAAAAAAAAAAAGCAAAACAAAAACGGAAAAAGCTAAAACATAAATAAAATTAAAAGAAAAACCAAAACAATACAAACAAAAACAAAAGTTAAACCCAAAAGTAAAACCAAAATGAGCAAAAAAAAAACACTAACAAAAAAAAATATGAAACAAAAGTTAATAAAAACAAATGACTATAAACACTGAAAATAAAATTTAAGAAAATTTAACATAAAACCAAACCTCATTTTCATTAAGAACAGCATACATTGTAATTTTGTTTTATAATTCACAAAATATTTTTTTTACAAATATTTATTTTCTTCAGTATATTACAGAAAAAATGCTTAAAATTGGTTTATAAAACAAAAAATACTAGTAATAATTAAAATAATTATTATTCTTTGACTCAAATAAATTGACTTTTTCAAAATCACTTTTAAAAAATCGCGCAATTTACTGAAATCTGTTTGCCCGAGTTCTGGTATTTTAGAAAATTTTGATTTCCTTTATTTATTCGGACTGTGTTATTATAATTTCTGTAATTGGTTAGTATTGTTTTTGTTCTGACTTATTAATTTTATTTTTTTATCCACAATCTTTATTCGATATAACAACAGGGACGCTACAGAAGTAGAGCGACAGGGACAGCAAACGACGCCATATTTCTTGCCGCTCTTTTGACATTTCTCTTCAGTAAGGTTTGCCATTTCATGATGGAAAGATATACGTATTCGAATTTCGGTAGTAAATTTTAATAATTTCGACTCGTTGTTGGCTCGTATATCTTTCCATCATGAAATGGCAAACCTTACTGAAAAGAAATATCAAAAGAGCGGCAAGAAATATGGCGTCGTTTGCTGTCCCTGTCGCTTTACTTGAAAAAAACTTTTGTAGCGCTCTTATTGAAAAACCCTTTATGAACGCATTCCTATAAAAAAATCCCAATCGCGTACCGTCCAAGTTATATTTGATATCATGCAATAAAATTAACTAAAATAGTATCATATTAAATTTCTCGCCTACAGCGGTACTGAGAATAATACTGTTATACTTTACACTTGAAAACAATAAAATTCAACACCTAAAAATATGAGCAACAAAAATAAAAAATGCAAAAAAAAAACCTATCAAATATAAAACACGTATTTCCATGAAAAAATTACAAATAAAAAACAATAATCATAAAAAAAGAAAACTACAACATGGCCCTTGGCAAAAGCACCACAATTTTATGGTTTTCTTCCTGGAGCGCATTCGCGGAGCCACCAGCAACAGTGCAACAAAAGAAGCCGCAATAGCAACAAGAGTCAAATAAACCAGGAAAAATAATGGAAAATAAAGCGAAACCGATGCGAGGGTTTTTGTAGTTGTTGTTTCAAGTTGCTGTTACAACAAACGTGATCTCCCCGACAGTTGCTCGTTATGTGGCCAACATCGAAAATTGTAACAACGACCAAAATATAGTTATTACCAACCAACGTGACCCCAGTCGTAGTTATGAGAAAAGCGCACCAACAAATCATTTATGGTGCTACAACAAAAAACATACAACAACAATAATAATGCACTAAAATGAGAGCGCGCGCACTTGGCTCGAGGTCAAGAACGAGATCAAGTGCAGTTGGTCGAGACGACGACGACGACGACGCACGGTGTGCTCAAACGCTCTAAAAAGTGACGAAATGCATTATTTTCGAAACTACAGAACCGATATTAAAATTTTAAAAAGTATTGTATAGAAAATTTTTTAGACAACTTACTTTTTAAAATTGGAGATTGCATCTTTAAAGGTTATGGAGATAAAAATCAGTAAAGTTGATTTTTTTTTCAAGAACACTATTTCTAAAATCCAAAAGTTATCAGATTTTAAAAATTCTTTTGTTTATGAAAAGCTTACATTAAGATCTAAAAAAAATGTGCGTACTTGAGACAAATATCCTGTTTAGTTTTAAAGATATAGATTTAAACATGATTTTTTTTTTTCATTTTTGTAGAATTTACTTTACATATTTATAAATAGATTGAACATTTTATCATGAAACCAAATATTTGTATAGAATTTTTATATACAACCCAGCAAACCAAACGATAATTTTACGATATTGAATCGATATGATTAATAGGCTCAAATTCTCGTTTTCGATAATCTATAATGATACGAAAACGATAGGGTTTTCGATAAAAACGAACCTGTCTAAAACGATATCATTGTTTTGTCGTTATAGATATCGAGATGATGTCATAAATGGACTTATTTTCGATAAACAAATTTTAATTGTTCAGAAAATTTTATTTTTTGACAAAAAATATAAAGAAAACGTAATTAAATTTTCAAATACTTTGTGTTTTATATCTAAAATTTATCATTATTATATCGAATTTAAAAATTATCGTCAAATGGTTTGCAGGGAATTAACACGTAAATCTCAAACTGAAACCTATTTTTCAATACGTCTAATGGTTTAGTATATGAAAAATTATAATTATGAAAAATTTATCTGTTAACCAATTTTTTTTTTTTATTTTTTTGGAAAATTTGACTTATATGCAAAACTCCGTAATATTATTTCATCTTCAGTAACACAGACTTTTGTTATATTTTTTTTTATAGACATCATTACTGAAAATCTTTAACCTTAATGAAAGCTTTTCATAAAGAAAATAATTTTAAAAATCGATAACTTTTGCATTTTTTAACAATTGTTGAATGATTTTTCATGAAAAAATTTCAACTTTGATGGTTTTTATCTTCATAACCCCTGAAGATATAAACAACAAATTTGAAATTTGAATTCTCTTAAAAATTATCTTTAAAATACTTTTAAAATTTTTAAAATCGGTTGTGTGCTACCGAAAATAATGAATTTCATCGCTTTTTAGAGCTTTTCGGCACACTGTGCAACGATGTTGTCTCTGTGGTGGATGTTACTGTCGTTGAAAACAAAACAGTTTTAGCCAAAAATAGCTTCAGCTTGATTTAGGCTCAAAATAAAGCAAGTAATTTTATGTTGTTGTTGTAACTTATTTATGTTATTTAGTGGTTACAATTCCCAAGTTTGAGACAATTTTATTTTCGACAGAGCTATTCAGAGACATTTTTTTAAAATAGTTCATTTCATTTATACTAAAAGTACGTTTGTATAACAAATGTATAAAATTTTAAATCTATCCTTTGTATTTGACGTATTGGGTCAATTAAAAATAATTGATTAGGTCACTTTTCTGAATAAAATATAAAAAAAAATGTAAATACCATTCTAAAAGTTGATAAATAGAGACGAGAATTTCAATCGATCGAAACTCGAAATTTGAAACGAGATTTAATATTGAGCTCGAAACTACTTTATAAAAAATCGATGGGATAGATTTGAGATTTCGATCATTTTTAAGATTGAGACTCCAATCCGTTTGATTTACTAGTATAATAAAATATTTTTTATGAAATTAGTTTGCATTGGATTGTTTTGGGAAGAATTGACTCTGGAAAAGAAATAATAGTCTCAATGTAAAATGGATCTCTGGTCGAATTGTCTCCGGTACCAGTGAAAAATTGTATCGGAAATGGCATAAATTACATCTGGAGAGAATTGTCTCGGTACGAATTGTAACGAACCTGCATTTTCTTGGCGTTGAATTGGCTCGGAGAAGAATATTTCGGTGTAGAATTGTCCGGGTATAAATGGTAAATTGTAATTGGGCATAATTTTGTCAAGGATAAAGAAAGAACAGTCATAGTTAAAATTGAATTATTTTTAACAGAATTTTTTTCAATTGTTGTAATTAAAATTGTGTCGGGAAAGAATTCAAACGCGAAGAAAATTTTCGCATAAGAATTGATGATTTGTATCGAAGAATTTTTGTGCGATTAAGAAAATTAAAATTGAATTTTTTTTTAACAGAATTTTTTCAATTGTTGTTATTAAAATTGTTGCACTTGATCAATGCAAGTCGTTGCAGTTGTGTTTGTTGTAATCTGTTAACCTGGCCTCAAGCTACAATTAATTTTTCGGCTTTAATACTACTGCTGGTTTTTTGGGTGAAAATATGCGGCAAGTGCAAAAACAAGTGTGGTTTCTATTTCGATTTGTTGTAGTTGCTGCTCTGATTTTGACTGATTTTCTGTGCAATTTGCAAAAAAAGAGGTCAACATGTTGGTTGCTGTGGCACATAATTGCTGGATAGTTTTGCAGCAATAATTTCAATGTCAGTGCCAGCAGTCAGCAGCAACATCAGGCGACAGACATCTAATTAGAATTTTCAGTTTGTTGGGATTGACGGATATGCGTCATTGTTGATTGATTTCATTTTGCATTTTAATGCAAATGACCTCGTTTGTGGCAGGAAATCAGTAATGTACAAAGATTTTAAATTTTATATATAATTTTTATTAATTAAAAATAAAATTAATTTCAATGTGATAAATGCTAATTTTTATATTTGATAATAAAATTAAAACGAAAATGAAATGAAATTCATAAAAATATTAGGTACACACAGAATAGAGAATTGTTGCGTCAACCAACTTATTCGGTTTTCTCAACCGCTTAGTCGGTTGTTGTTGTTCAAATGATAAGAGTTGTAGTTTGTACTGCAACCAATTTCGAACTGTCTTAGAACAATTTAATAGGTACAGATTAGGAGTGTGTATAGACTAATATTTTAAGTGTGTGTACACAAAAAAATCCTCTTTTGGCATGAGGTTGGAAGAATGAATAAATTAGTTGTACCAACTAAGTTCATTCGGTTAAATCGATCTGTCTACAAATTTGTTGACGGAATTGCCATATTAGCCTATATACTTGAAAAATTAGTCTATACACACACCCAATGGTTCTAATCCGTACTAAATTGTTCTAAAACAGTTCGAAATTGGTTGTAGTCCAAACTACTCCTCTTTTAGTTTGGATAATAACAACCGACTAAGCGGTTGAGAGAACCGTTGGTCAAAAAGTTGGTTGACGCATCAAATCTCTATTCTGTGTTTTTAATTGAATTAAAATTCAAATCTTCTAATTAAAATATAAACTTAAAATACAAATAATGAATTAATTGTACGCTACTCTTTTGCAACGATCTTCTACACTGGCGGCAGTTCAATCACTTGGCCATAAATCATGGCAACAATCAACCGTCATAGACAGACACCAGCGAACGTAGACCACAGAGCAGGTCCAGCACCAGCAACAACCGATTGCATATCGATGTATTACAAAACTAGCGCTGGACGGTGGATGCAGTCGGATATTCACGCGAGATTTTCGCGTAATCGCAGAAAGAAAGGAGCAGCACTTTTACTTTTGTTCGCACAACAACAACAACATTTCAATTTTGAACAATTTTTTTTGTAGTAACAAAAAATTTTCGTTTTTTACAATTTTAATTTTTGTTTTTGTTGAGACAAATGTCCGGCAGCCTGCCTGCCTACCTTTTCTATGTTTACTACACAAAAAATCTGCACAATTTTAATTTTTTGTGCGAGTTTTTTTTTACCATCCGCAAGTGGAAGCCAAGTCGTTTGGCTGCTTTGTTAGCCATGGCTTAAACAACTCTGGCAGCACTGCCGGAAAATGCGAGCGTGCCGTGATCGAGCTTGAAATCGAAGTCGGCTTAGAGCGTGTCGTGTTTTGCTGTGTGTGCCAAGGAAAAAAGTGATCATGTGGTCATGACAACGAAATAGTTTCGTGGTCTAGGCGTTGCCAGACGTTGCTGCGGGGAGCACATAAATGGCACTGCCGCGACACTGTCAGGAAAAGTGTTCAGGTTGAGGGATGTAAATGATGGATCAAATTATTAAAATTAAAATGTGATTTTCATTGAGTGTTACGAATGCGGTAAAGTTGTAGAAATGAAGTAATATCTAGAAATGGTTAGAATAGGCTGTTAAAAGTAATTAAAAGGAACACATGGTCATATTCTATTACTCAGCAAAAAATTCTCATACTACAAAAAATATATTTCATATTTGCAAAAAAAATTTAACAGTATTTTGTAGTTTTTGAATGTATCAACCAATTAAAATAATATTCGCTAATGCAGTTAAAATCAGCATTATCGAATTATATAGAATTAATTTATGAGATGTCCATGAGAAAATCGTGTTGGGTACACAGAAAAAAATATTGAACCTGTATATAGCAATTGAGATAAATTGATACAAAATAATTAATTCTATTAATAGAATTAATTGAATATACGAATTATTTAATAGTATATTATAAATATTTGTGCTGGGTCGATGTATGTATATGTTAAAATATATGCATACATAGCTAATACACCAACCGACACTTTTAAAGTCACTACACATTTTTACAGCTACACACAGTTTAAAATTTCACTACACAGTTTAACAGGTACTGTTGTACAGACCTTTGTTACATTAGTTTATCGCAAGGCGTGCTTGTCTATTCCGTTCGTTTTTCCGTACATCGTACACAAATCAAGGCTTCGATATTCTTTTCTCTTATTTCATTATATGTAGCTCTTCTTGTGAAGTGAACATGGTTCAAACTTTGAACAAAAAATTAGTAAAATAAAAAAAAAACGATTTAAAAAATATAAATAAACAATATCAATATCAATAAAAATAAATAAAGTAAAATAAAATAAATAAATAAAAATGACAAATAAAAAAAATGGTTTACACACAATTTCCTTTAATTTGTGTTCAATGAATTTATTAATTGATATAATTAATTATTTAATCAATACAATTAAATGTCATATCGGCGATGAAACAATTAAAAATTAATTATATTGATCAATTTTGTTGCTATATTTACACATATATTTTTTGTGTTGATTTGAAAATATGCATAAATTATTTAAAATATATTGTGAGGCTAATTGCAATATAACTGAAAAATAAAATACATTTTTTATAATTCCATAGGAAGTAGGTACTTAAATAAAAAAAAGTAAAATTATCGGTACTGGTATTGAAATTTAAACATTTTTCACATTTCGTCTCTTCAAAAATATATCACAAATAATGCCTCATTAATGCCATCAAACGGTGGCTTTTTGGTCTTTAAGTCAATTAAATTTGTGGTAACAACGATTTTGCGGATTTCAGTTGCAGACTTTTAAAAACAAATAAAATCGCAAAATTCATGCGCGATCAGCGTTGACAAGATACATAAATCAAATTCAGTACTTAGTTTTTTAACTCTTTTTTTTTTGTTTTCGTCGATTTTTAGCTTTCTTCAGCTGGCCAAACTTCTCTGCAGTTGTGTTGCCAATGTTGAGCTCCTTGCAGTTTGTGTCTACTGCTGCTGCTGTTGTTGCCAAAAATCGAATTAGTTTCGATTTCAAGTCGCCAACCATTTGAATGCTTTCAGTGCTTTTTTTGTAAATTTTTTTTGTACCTGGCTAAGACAATATTTACTTTCACTTGCTGTTGGCTTAAAGTTTTTTTTTGTGTATATTTAAAGATAGCTATTTTATATTTTCTTTCAATTACTTATATTTTTGGTGATTTTTCGAGTTTTTCTCTCAATTTTGCATGCATAACATATATCTTTGGAGCCGAATACAAACAAAATTATTATTTCATTGCAAAACATTATTATAATAACAGTGAACCATATATTTTGTTTTCGTTCAAACATATTTATGTTTATAATGAATAATTTTAGATGTTCTTTGTAGCTTTATGCAAACAAAATTATTATTTAATTGCAAAACATTTTTATAATAACAGTCAACACTATGTTTTGTTTTCGTTTAAACATCTTTGTGTTTAGAATGAATATTATTAGATGTTCTTGCTAACATATATATGTTTGGATATAAAACAATATTGTATTGACATGTAAACATATGTTTTGTTTTCGTTCAAACATATTTAAGTTTAGAATGAATAATTTTAGATGTTCTTTGTAGCTTTATGCAAACAAAATTATTATTTCATTGCAAAACATTTTTATAATAACAGTCGACACTATGTTTTGTTTTCGTTCAAACATCTTTGTGTTTAGAATGAATATTTTTATATGTTCTTGCTAACATATATATGTTTGGATATAAAACAATATTGTATTGACATGTAAACATATGTTTTGTTTTCGTTCAAACATCTTTGTGTTTAGAATGAATATTTGTTAGATGTTCTTGCTAACATATATATGTTTGGATATAAAACAATATTGTATTGACATGTAAACATATTGTTGTTTACGTGTGTCCGCTGAAATTAAACGGAAAACTTGTAGAGCTAGTTCAATGAAACTCCAAAGTTAGATTACTTATATCACTAACACAAGAATTATTAGTCAACTCAAAAATTAATTATAAATTTGAAAATTGCAAAAATAAAAATAAACTGAATATTTCTAATTTTATTTTTTTTTTTATTTTTTCAAATAAATTATAACCTCTTGTAGGCAAAACTCAAAGCTAAAAAGTTAATCATTCAAATTGCACGGCAAACACTTTGTTTTTAGCATAGCAATTATTCTTGTTCCACAATAATATGACAACAACTACAACAATAAACATACAACCAACAACAATAATTTATTTTATAATTAACATAGAAAATAAAAAGCATTCTCATGAAATTCAATAGTTTTTCTTAGCTTTCCTCATTTGGTAAAATTGCTGCAGTTGCAGCTGTTGCTGATGTCTTGCTGTTGGCAGCTTTAAATGAAGAAGCAACAGTAACAGAAAAAACATGTAGTAATTCTGAGGTGATGAAAATTGCAAAAAAAAGGCCGTGAGAAAAGTCATGGTTCGATCGTACGTCCAGTTGCTGTTCAAACGAAGTAAAACGATTTTAATTGTTGAAATAACACGAAAGTAAAAAATTAAATAGGTACCTATATATATTCTACAACAACATCATACCTATGAATGTCAATTAATATTTTGTTAAAACAATAAATTTTTTTGTTAAAATTACAATTGTAATCATTCATCAAGGGGCTACCATATTTAAATATTTGATAAAACCGTGTAAAACCACAATTTATATTTTTTCATAAATTTCTAAAATACTGCTGTATAAAAACCACCCCGAAAACTCCTATTATGTTTTGGTATTATATCCACCACCTAGAAAATTCATTTTTCAACATAGAATAGAGATTTGTTGTGCCAACCAACTTATTCGGTTATCTCAACCGCTTAGCCGGTTGTTATTCTCAAAATGAAAAGAGTTGTTGTTTGTAGTGCAACGAATTTCGAACTATTTTAGAAAAGTTTAGTACAGCTTAGAACCATTACGAGTGTATATAGACTAATATTTTAAGTGTAAAGGCTAAAATGGCAGTTCCGAAATTTGTAAATTAATCGATTTAACCGAATGAAGTTAGATGGTACAACAAACTTTTTCATTCTTCAAACCTCATGCCAAAAAAGGATTTTTAAAATACAAAAAATAAATTTTTAGAAAATTACATGTACATCATACTTTCATTTAAACTTGCAAACCACATTCGTAATAACAAAATAATATTAAGCAAATAGATGAAATCTTCAAAACTTTCCCAATCGTTGAACTCACGGAATATATAAAAAAAAGGTGTCGCTACCATCAGCCTCATCAATCAGCGACCGTCGCAAAAAAGTCTCTAAACGATGATGGCGCTTTTCGTTGAACGCTGACCTTTCCCACTGACACAGAGACCAAAGAGACAAAGAGACAGAGCGACAAATAGATGACGCGATAGGCGCTGTAGACTTATGATAGTCACTCAGACAGACAGACAGACAGACCGACGCAGCTGTTGCAAGTGTGCCAGGCAGCAACATCTTCAGTAGTGTTGAAAAATAGCAAAAACTCTAAAAGAAATTTATAGAAAAAATTAAAAACAAAAAATAAAATTAACAAAAATCATGACAGCAAATGCCATGCGGTCAACGAGCTAAAAACAACAACTAAAAATATTTGTAGTCACTTCATTGCAATGACTATAACAACAACAGACATTTTAGCCAATAACTACAACAACATACAGTATTTTAATAGTTAAAGCTACACGGCTAGAAAAATTACTTTGAATATGCTTGAATCTAATTATAACGTTGTTCACAATTACAATTTAAATTTTATATAAGGATTAATAGCTAATTACATTATAATTGAAATTCTATAATATTTATATTTAAAACACAAATTGCTATAATCGTGGTTTTACATGAATTTACTATATTCATGTTCCTGTATAAATCGATATTTTTTATTAGATATTATTTGACTATATGTATATTTTTAATAACAATATCTATTTAATATAAAGTCTATTTAACACATCCCATTTCAAAAAAATGTCTATGAATTATATGTATTTTGTTGAACTTGACTGTTACTGGGTGACAGCGAAAGCACAAAAACATGTTTTTAATTGACACTAAATCAAAACGCTGCCTACTTTTAGCGGCACAAAATAACACTCACATTATTGCTTCTATTTATAATTCATAACCTCTTTTTTGTTGATGGATGTACCGCCAGTCAGTGTTAATACAAGATCGTGGCTGTTTGAAAATATCCAATTAATCCGCAATTCACTGAAATTTCATATTATTTTTTCTAGTAGAGCATGTACATAAAAGTAGGACAATAAATTAAATTATTATGTATAAATAATGTTCCATGTACCTATACATAAATATAATAAAAAAATTAAATTTAAAAAAAGTAAAAATGAATATTGTGTAAAATTATTATAAGTACAAAAGTTTTGCATTTCAATAAATAGTAAAAAACATAATCTTTACATGTAAGTAAAATGTTTTTCACATCCGAAGATGTTGGCAGGAAAATCTAAAAATATTGATTATAAACATAATTTTGTTAGTACGAAAACAAATATATGTTTGACTGCAATGTAATGTTTTGTAATGTAATAGCAACTTTGTTTGCATAAAGCAACAAAGATATATGTTATGCCTGCAAAATTATGTTTGTAGGAGGCCTTTTTCCAGCGTGTAGTTACTTGAATCTCGCCTCGAGTTATTGCAAATATTGGCAAAGATGAAGACAAATAAAAAGAAAACGAAAATTAAGAGAAAAGACCAAGATGTTATCGTCGCCCCGCCATCTGGCGGTAGTTGTTTAATTAAAGAATTTCACTATGAGGCGTGACGCTTTGACCACTAAATGGACATGGAACAAAGCTGATTAAAATCTAAATAAAATTGTTTACTTAGGCAAATCGAGTAGAAATTTGTGCATGACAATTTTATTTTGCATCATTTTAGAATCCGAGGCAAGTCAGGGAATTAGGTTTTGATTAATAAGGTAAAAGAAGAGTATAGCGAAAAGCAATTTTGAAGTGGCCATTTACCACTTAAATGGTAAATATTATAAAATATAACTAAAAATTAAATATTTTCTATTTTTACATAAATTTGTCAAATTCCATTGAAAACCCAGAAGTAGTTTGCGAATTTTTCATTTCCGATCCCACAGAAACGGTCAGAGGCATAAATCCACAATGTGTTTTACGTATTAATTTTGTTCAAGTATTTGAAAAAGTTTAAAACATTCGGAAAACTAAAATTAAACGTTTTACCACAGTTATTCATCAATACTCATTCTGTGTCTGGAAACAACATTGGTCATACTATTAGCTATGTTGGCCAATTCTTATTTGTCACTGTCCTCTATTTCTATGTCGCATTTTCAATCATGTACTAATCGAAATTCCGCAGCGGTCTTACCTCACCCATTACAAAAAAAAAAACAGTCGAGGGCCTCATTGTTTTTAGCCTCTGGAACTCAATTTTTAAACTATCAACATCTTAGTTGACTGATTAATGCCATCAGCGCCATAAGGAAAACATTTTAATTGCTAAATAAAGCTAATTAAGTTTTTTTGATGGAGAGTTGGCTTTAAGTAACTTGAGTAGAGGGCGACACAATTTCAGATAACGCTATGGTTGTAATAGAAATTAAGTTCACATTGAAATTGGGATGGGGTGTATTTGAAATTGAAAATGTTTTAATCCTTATCTGACCTAAGAAATTATATTTTTATAAAAATATAAAAGTACAAAAATATAAAAATATAAAAATATAGAAATATAAAAAAATAAAAATATAAAAATATAAAAATATAAAAATATAAAAATATAAAAATATAAAAATATAAAAATATAAAAATATAAAAATATAAAAATATAAAAATATAAAAATATAAAAATATAAAAATATAAAAATATAAAAATATAAAAATATAAAAATATAAAAATATAAAAATATAAAAATATAAAAATATAAAAATATAAAAATATAAAAATATAAAAATATAAAAATATAAAAATATAAAAATATAAAAATATAAAAATATAAAAATATAAAAATATAAAAATATAAAAATATAAAAATATAAAAATATAAAAATATAAAAATATAAAAATATAAAAATATAAAAATATAAAAATATAAAAATATAAAAATATAAAAATATAAAAATATAAAAATATAAAAATATAAAAATATAAAAATATAAAAATATAAAAATATATAAAAAAAACCAATTAGAAATAGAAAAATTTAAAAATAAAAATTAAAAAAAACAAAACAGCACAAAAATTTATTAATTTCAAATTTTTCAAAAACAAGAATTGCATAATGGCACAAAAACAATAAATTACAAAACCAATAGATAATACATCACCACAAACCAGTCACAAACCAACAAATGCAAATAATCATAAAATAGTGACCATAATTGCTGCTGAGTTGAGTGCGCGAAATATTACGAAACGTCTGTAAAATATAAAAATGTGTAAAATAATAATAAAAAAAATACACAAGCAAACAACATGTGTGTCAAATGCAAAGGACGTTGCAGAAGACGCAACCACGTGCCGTAACTGCAACAAAATGAACGGCAACTTGTTGCAGTTGCTGTTTTATGGCAACTTGACTGCTGTTAATTGTCAGCTGCTCAAATATGGTTAAAAGCCATCTTATGTGTGGCAGTTTATTTTCCTGCAACTCCTTAGATTATGTTGTTGTTGCTGTTGCTCATATAGATATTTGTTGCAGCTGCTGCTGATGATTATTGGCAGTACTGTCATCAAGTGTTGTTGCTGCTGTTGCCACAGAAACTATTGAATAATTTACATTGATTTGTTTGTCATTTCGATTAGTCAATGTTGCGATTTTACTTGACAATTCATTTTGCGATAATTATAATAATGCTGCAGCAATACAGAAAATTTAAAACGATTTAATTAATGAACAACCGATACAACAGTTCTGGTGCAGATTTTTACTGCATACACAGTTTTTTTTAATATAAAAGTAATTTTTACCATTTTATGAACTATTTAGAATAAAAAAAAAAACTATATGCGAAATGTTTTATCTCAAAAATTTTAACACAATTATTCTTTTAATTGTCAAGACTAATTTTAATATACTAATGAATGCTAATTTAATAAGACGTTTTTAAGATATTTGGATCTAAACTCGAAAATTTTTAAATTTGTTGACAATTTTTTTTTTTATATTTTTTAGCATTTATCATCTAATGTTTAACAGTTAACTGTTTTATAGTTATACAGATCATTGTCCAAACTAACTTTAAAAATTACTAACTTTTTTATATATTTGCTCTAATTTTTATAATATGCCCTTTTAACATAATTTTGGTACTTTTATCTATGATCAATTTACATTAAAATTTCATTGAAAATTAGAACGTATGAAAAAATTTTAGTAATTCTCATCGTTAGTTTGGACTATGTTCTGTAGAACCATAAATATTTTTTTTTTATTCAGCTTTTGCTTTAAAATGCTAAAAAAATTATCCAAAATAGTTTCGAAAAATTAATTTTTGTTTGTGTTTAAATTCAAATATCTTAAAAATAAATCGAAATGTAGGCATTTTATTATAAACTAGAATTAGTCCTGACAATTTGAAGAAAAATTGCGTTTACAGTTTTTTGGCAAACTAGTTGTGTAAGCGAGTATATTTTTTTTTACATCACGCACTTTCACTTTGAAGATGCAACATGTTGCTGACAAGTTGTACTGTGTTGCAGGTTAGTTTGATATTTTTATGGGTTTTCAATATTGACTCGTTTGCTTGCCACACACTTGAAGCACCTCTCAATCAATACATCAAACGTTGAAAGCCTTTAAACAAAATGTTACAAAATTTGATAAAATCCAAAAAAACAAAAAAAAATCTTTTGCAACGCAATGCTTGCATAATCATGTTGCTGCAATAATAGTGTTTTTTTTTTTTGTTGTTGCTGTTGAAATTTCTGTTGCTGTCTGAAAATTGATCGACTTCTAAATGAGTTGTTGTCTGTGTTGCTATAATGTTGCTGTTGCCCGCCTAAACATCTGCAACACTGTTGACTTTTGCTGTTGTTGCCGTCGCCCACGCATCACATGCTGTGGTGATTGCTGCGCAGATCTTAAAAATGCAATTCAATCCAAATATTGTTGTTGCTGCTGTTATTGTTGTTGTTTATTTACATTGCCAGTATACTGTATTTGATGTTGGTGTTGCTTTTGCTGCAACATTTTGACAGATATGCAAAATACTAATTGAAGCTATAAATTGTATGGCGAATATACAAAAATTTGGTTGGTTTATAGCGTTTGTTTTATTTTTTTGTAATATTGCTGTTGGCAACAATGTCTGCAAAAACACGCTCTTTGTTAAGCTTAGCTGCACCGTTGATTGATTGGTCCAGATGAAAATTCATCGCTGTTGAATGCAGATAATACCTAAAATAGATTAAATAAATACTCACAAATATTTAGCATAAATTCTTCGAAGAAAAAAAAGCATTCTATGTAAATTCAATACAAAGTTTTTTGTTCTAAAAATGTCTCCAAAATATTTATTTAAAATTGGGCTGACTATAAAGAAAAATAAACTTCGCATTTCACACGAAAAAGCTAATCGAAAATTCTTCGCTTAAGTTACGCACAATTCTTACCCAAACAATTTTCTACGATAAAACTATTTCTCAAGTATACAAAAAAAAAACCAAAAACAGTTTTTTTATTTAATTTTCTTTTTTTATACATTTGAAATTTTCTTTAATAAAAAAAATGATAACCATTTTTTTGCAATTAAAATTATAGCAATTTTCGCAATTATTAGCAATAACAAATAAAATATACAACAATTATAAAAAAATCATCTGTGAAACCTACAGATTGAACTTTTTAAAAAGTCAATCAAAATTTAACAAAAAAAAAATATAAAAAACAATACATATTAAAAAGTCAAATTGCTGTGGCAGTAAAAGTGCCGGAAAACGGCGGCAGTCAAAATGGCAACAGTTTTCCCACAATAATTTCACGCCATGCTAGACGATAAAATGGAAATAAAATTAAAGCAAAAAAAAAGTGTTTAAATAAAATAAATAAAGTAGATACTGGTTGGTAAATAAAATAACAAACAACATGTAATGCGTGCGCATGACGTGATGCCGTGACACGCATGCGCAGCCACACAGACACAAATGAAGTCATTTCCTGCGCCGCAGCAATGTTTTACGATTTGTTTATTATTTGTTTATTATTTCTGTAAAAACTATAAAGAAATACAAATAAATGCAGGAAGAATTATGCAAAATTAATAAAACTATACACAGCAAACATATTAACGCATAAAACGGACGCTCGCAATATCTATTAACGTGGCTAACGAGCCGGCTAATAGCAGTAGGATTTCTTAAAAATGTGATTATTTTTATTTATATTTTTATTACCCACATTATAATATAAAATTATATATAATTAAAAAAAAAACATTTTTTTTTAATTATATTATAAAATTTATATTTTAAATATTTTTTAAAAACCCCAGACAAAATATATGGCAGGTAACACACGGACAACACTGCAGCTTTCAAGCTGAAAATCAGCAGATTTTCTGCAGGTTTCCGGCAGACATTGTCAGTTTTGCATCAAAATCTGCTTGTTGTCTGCCCTAGAATAAGACGGCAGCCTCACGATAGCCCCCAGACATTTTTGGCAAGATCGAGGCAGTATAGAAACATTTTCTCGACATATTTCAAACAAACAAAAGGTGTCTGTTTTCTGCCCATTCCCAAAATATTTCGTGAATCTGCCATTAAAATGCTACACACTTCCCAAGATATTCATTCCATTTAGCTATGCGTTTGCCGGAAATATGCCGAAATATTCCTGATATATGCCAAAATATTCCTGAAATATGCCAGAAACTTTGTCTCGGGAGGTTATGCGAAGGTGAATGAATGTAGACAGGCAGATATATGAAATGTAAAGGCAGATTACAGCAGTTCAATATTCGTAGTTTAGCTTGCTATTCTCAAAATCTACCGTGTGGCAGCTATTATGAAAATTTTAAAAAATGAATTAAAAACCAGTTGGGAAGGTTAGATCACATGGGAAATTTTAAAGTAGGTGTAATTATGATAGTTAGGATTATCAAAATTATAGTCGGTCTAAGCCGACTATAAATACCCTACACATATGTGTGGTTACCATTCAAAGTGATATAAAGGTCACCAGGGTATACGAATCCTGAAAATAACTACAAACATTTAATCGCTGAAGAATTTCCATTCATTTGATACCCATATTTACAAATGGGTAGGTGTACCGAATTTCGATTTTTTTTTTTGTGAACCACAAGTCTTTTCGCCGGAAAACATTATTATGATGTATTTGAGCATGATGTCAATATATATTTGACCAAAAAAGTTTACCTAAGCACGTATACATAAAAATTGATCTTTATATGTACATTTTATATGAGAGATAGGTCCATTGTGACCTATGATCCGACCACTTATGTTCAAATACCTCATATAAAATGTACATATAAAGATCAATTTTTATGTATACGTGCTTAGGTAAACTTTTTTGGTCAAATATATATTGATATCATGCTCAAATACATTATAATAATGTTTTCCGGCAAAAAGACTTGTGGTACACAAAAAAAAAATCGAAATTCGGTACACCTACCCATTTGAAAATATGGGTATCAAATGAATGGAAATTCTTCAGCGATTGAATGTTTGTAGTTATTTTCAGGATTCGTACACCCTGGTGACCTATATATCACTTTGAATGGTAACCACACATATGTGTAGGGTATTTATAGTCGGCTTAGACCGACTATAATTTTGATAATCCTAACTATCATAATTACACCTACTTTAAAATTTCCCATGTGATCTAACCTTCCCAACTGGTTTTTGTTTTAAAAAGGATTCCGTAAACATTCCATAAATCTGTCGTGGCATACAGAATTTTGAAACATGCTGATTTCCTGCTTTAAATCTGCTATAGGAAGGCTGCTGTTTTTGTTGAAAAAAACTACATGTTGTGTACTTCGTAAAATCTGCCAGAAAATTGCGCTTTTACCAGAAATATGTCAATAATCTGCCAGAAAACCTACCGTATATTTTGTCTCGGGAAGTTGAAATACAGTTACCTCTTTGATACTTTTTCCGTATGACATCGTTATTGAAAATTTAAATTTTGGACCATTTCTGCGTCACAATAACAACATAAAGAAATCAATTATGACACAAAATTGCATAGTGAAAACCAAGCATAACTTTTTATACCCTACACCTATGAGGTACAGGCTATATTAACTTTGTGCAAATATTGTAACGCCCCTTAGGAGGCGTGTGCGGTATGGAAAAGTATATATATTCTTGATCAGCATCACTACCCGAGTCCGTTTAGTCATGTCCGTCTGTCTGTCTGTCTGTCTGTCTGTCTGTCTGTCTGTCTGTCTGTCTGTCTGTCTGTCTGTCTGTCTGTCTGTCTGTCTGTCTGTCCGTCCGTCTTGCTGTCTTGCTGTCCGAATACAGAATAACTTGAGAAATACTGATCAGAATGCGATAAAATTTCGTAATGTTATATTTTAGCCAAAAGTAGGAACTGAGTTTGAAAATGAGCCAAATCGGTCAACGGACACGCCCACCTCCCATACAAGTCACTTTTATATAACTCTTTAGGAACTAATAACTCGAAAAGTATTCAAGATATAGGTATAAAATTTAAAATGTATTGTTATAATTCACCTAAAAATATGTGGTCCAAAAATGGGCGTGATCCGCCCACTTTTTTTTTTCATTATTTCCCGGGTTTTCAGTGAAAATTTAATCCGTAATTTATTAAAATCAAATCTATAGCCTTTCAAATTTTTAAATATAGACGTTGTCCGCCCAATTATATGTTTCTATTTTTTTTTTATTAGTTTTTTATACTTTTATATACATTTTTTAATTTATGGGGATATAAGACGTAAATTTCTGACATGTGAATAATATTCTGAGGGTGGGGAGGTTCAGCATAATTAAAATCTTTAAAATTAAGGTATGCAATTAAATATCCCACATTAATATCCCCACCAAAGGTGTAGGGTATTCCATAGTCGGGCCCGACCGACTATAAAAATCCGACCCATGTGACCTAACTTTCCCAACTCGTTTTATTAAATACTATTCGAAATTTTGGAAGGTCTACGACAATTTTTTTATAGTTCCTTACAATTTCAAAAAGAAAAAAAACTTACCTTTTTTATCGAATAAAAAAAAATTTCAAATAATTTACAGATTCCAAAAAAAAAAAATTCATAAATATATTTTTTTCGTATACATTTTTTTTTTTCAAAAAATTAAAAAAAACAAAAAATTGTATGCTGTATGAAATGAAATTTCAAAATTTGTTATAATTTTGTTTTTTTTTTAATTATTTTGTTAATGATTTTTCTTCTTTTTCTATTTTTGTGGGGTCATGAGAGCTCAGACAGTCATATTATTGGCATAGTTACCTCCGTCGATTTATGAAGAAAGGTGTTGCAAGTTCCTTTTTCATGTATAAATTGTTGTAGTTAATAAACTGTTTAAATGAAAAATATTTGCTTTCGAAATAATGATCTCAAAGAACACAAATCTACCGCACACGTTCAATTCCAATACCTTACAGCAGAGGTATACAAAAAATCTAAGTTCTAAAATTCTTTGATCTGACTTTTCTTGTTTTCCTACGATGCAATCGTGATTTTACGAAACAGACTGACTTACATACAAAAGTACTCAGGACGGAATATACAATTTTAAGTGGTAGAGCCTCAAACTGGATGTTGCAATCGAATGATAAAAAAAAAAAAAAGTGAATATGGCTTTCACTTGTAGTGTATTAGCTGGACCCGTGCACGACTCGTGCCAAGATTTTGTGAATGCAAGGATATGGAGAGATTTTATTAACATAAAGAACATTTTTATTATTTATATCTTCCCCGTAAAATTATTCCCCGTAGAACGCTTTCCTGTAAAATTCTTCACGGTGGAATTTTTCCCGTAAAATTCTTCCCCGTAGAGTTTTTCCCAGTAGAAGTTTTAGTGTGTTGAGTTTTAGTGTGGAGAATTTTATTGTGGTGAGTTTTAGTGTGGTGAGTTTTAGTGCGATGAGTTTTAGTGTGATGAGTTTTAGTGTGGTAAATTTTAGTGTGGTGAATTTTGGAGTGGTGAGTTTTAGTTAGGTGAGTTTTAGTGTGGTGAGTTTTAGTGTGGTGAGTTTCGGTGTAATGAGTTTAGGTGTGGTGAGTTTTGGTGTGGTGTGTTTAAAGAATTTGGTGTGAAATATCTTGATGCCACTATAATAATTCTTGACATACACCATCTGGAAAATGTACATTTTATGGGGGTGACACGACCGATTGTCCTATCCCGCAAACATTCGGCGAGACTATTTAGAATGCATAAGTTGTACGCTGACCAATATTTCATTAAATTTGCTATTCCAATTGCTGTTATAACGTGTTTTTAATTTTTGTGTATTCCTTATGGAGAATAGAAATGTTTTCGAAATTACAAACATTCCAACGATTTATTTTATAGCAACTACGCAAAATTTGATTTAAGTAAAATATTAATGATAAATCTTGACTAACTAAGGCTTTATTCAAAAATATTACTAAAATTCTGTAGCCGCTTTTAGTATGCTACAAATATTGCTTAACATGGTCCGCCAACAGTTCACTGCAGTTCGTAGACCCACATTACGGACACTGTCAACATAAGCCCTCTATGTGTTATTAGCCAAAAAGCTGTCATTATAAAATTTAAAATAAAATGTAGCATTAAATAAGCCGCTTGTCGCGTGTACTTAAAAATAGCACATTTTATTTTTTTTTTTATATGTTATGCGGCTCTTTTACTTGAAGGCACTTTTGCCTTTAGGCACTTTACTTTATGTCACTTTTATCTGAATTTACTTTATGTCACTTTGCCTTACCTCACTTCACTTAATACCCACGTATATTTTTCCCAATGGTGCCCATAAGTAACGCATAGAATGTGCGACCAAATGAAACGATAACCTTTTTATATTTTTTTTAAATCCCTAACATATTCATTAACTGACCTACTTGCTATTGTAAAAAATTGCACAGTAGTATTATTTAATACTGCAGTTTGAAATTAAATAAAATTTAATTAATTGTTTTTTTTTTCATCGATAACTCTTTAATTGTCTGTCATGGTTTATGACACTTTTCAATGGAAATTCATGCGCATCATAAGCATCTGCAAACTTTGTTGCATTGACAACTCATTGCTGCTGCTGCTGCCAGTAATCCATCATTTTCAAGTACTAAATAATCAGCCAATGGCAATCTTAAAAAATACATTTGCATTTTTTATATTTTCGCAAAATCCTCCAAAAGCACTGTTCAAGTGTCTCGCATGTATGTTGTGCAACACATTGCTAACAACTTTGGCCACAAATGTCGGAGGTCTTTGCGCATCATGCAACAAACGCATTCATCATTCGTACCACTGATTGCTGTCAATTTGAGGTTTTTTCTATAGCTTTTTTGTATTTGCAAACAGTGACTTTTGCTGAACAATATAAACGTTTCAATGACTTTGCGATTAGAATAAAATCTTAGAATATATATTAAATGAATCTTAAAAGAAAATAAATGTTCGATTTTCTACGGGCAATTTTTTGTTAAATTTTGATGATTTATGAATAAAACATTTATAAAACACAGTTTTTTCGAATTATTTAATTTATGTATTATATTCATGAATTATGAATAATACTAAAAAATGGCGAAATTCATGGACAAAAAACTATAAATCACTATGTGTTTATAATGATGCAGTTCGATAGATGCTTTAAAAACAAACAATTAATACCTTTACACCACTATTTTATCTTGCACCAATAAAAAATTAAAGCAAACAAACTAAGAAATTGGAAAAATTGAAAATCTTGTCATGCCAAAAGGGCGAATCTTTTCGTTTTTTCGCCATAACTCTTTAATGGTGCAAGAGAGTGCTGTAAAGGTATTAATTGTTAGTTTTGAAAGTATCTATCGAACTGCATCATTATTTAAAAATATTTTGCCAAACATTTTTTCAAATGGCAAATTAATGTTTGGCAAAATATTTTTAATTAATGATGCATATCGATAGGTGCTTTAAAAACAAACAATAAATACCTTAACACCACTATTTTATCTTGCACTATTAAAGAGGCGAAAAGATTCGCCCTTTTGGCATGACAAAATTTTCAATTTTTCCAAATTTTTTGCTTTTCAAATTCGCCCTTTTGATTTTGTCTTTTGTGGCTAGAAATATCCAACAAAATGACACGCGATTTTGGCACAGCATACTTGAGGACAAACTACATTCAAAAATGTTAAAAAAACGCAAATGTCAAAAATTGCACATTCGCCCCTTTGGCATGATAGTGACGATATCATATTTTCATTTTATAAAAATATTTAAATTTTTGGTCGAACATGTGAACAAATTTAGATGTATTTCATAGCTGACACATCTCTGAACATGAATATGAAAACTGTTTTCCGATTCGAATTCGTTTACGGGTTTTATTTGCATTTTAAATGCATAAGTATCATCAACTATTAATTTAATAAATTTTAATTGAATTTTAAAGTCTCTCAAGTAGCATTTCTAATGAGAATAAAACCTGTAAATAAATTGATATTGAAAACCTGCTTTTGAGATTCATAATTATAAAAAACCTTAGCCAGAAAATGCATCAACTTTGTTGTTCAAATGTGCCACGAAAAATAATATATATATTTTTTATTATTCTCTTTATTCTGCATAATTTGGATTTGTTTTTCCATCTGGAGGTTACGGATATTTGACACAATGTATGAAGTTTTAATCATGAATTATGAATAATAAATCATAAAATGTATTCCTGAATCTATTCTAATCACCAACAAAATCGAAATGTTTCTACTTTAAAATTTTGAATGTGCTCTAAATTTCATAATAGTTTTTACAATTTTTTTATAAATAAATCTTTTATAAAAAGAAGTTGACTAAAAATTTATTAAAAATTATTTTCAACATTTCTTTATAAAATTTATAACTTTGCAAGTAAATTTATATTTTCTTTAAATTAAAGTTAATTTTTTTTGTTAAGTATAAAAATGATTTTCATGTGATAACGTAATTGTGTTATTGTAATGCGTTGAACTACTTGCAGACATTTTATTGTGCGCACTTTATTGTGATTACTTTATTGTACACATTTTATTGTAATGACTTTATTGTCACTTTATTGTAAACATTTATTTTTTGTTATAATAGTTGTTAACATCGCACATTAGATTGTTTTGTGTAAAGGCACAAATTAAGGCCAACTAACATTATTGATGCGGTAGCATAAAAATGGCACCCGAAAGACATAAAGAAGAAAGCCACCAATTGGAAACGCAATTGCGAAAGACAAATATGTTGCAAAAAGACAGACAGACAGAAAAAATCGCATTATGTGACAACCGCTAAATTAAGTGTTGACAATTTTCAGCGTTATTTTTCTTGCGTGGCAAAATGTTATTAAAATAAATTAACTGCTAATTTAGGCAAATAAATGGTAAAACTCTTTAAGACGCACTCAACGAGTTGCAACGTCGACAGACAGGCAAAAGGCAAGGAGTAGGTGTCACACGATGTTTGCTTCAGCGAGTGCCATAGTTGAGCTCTACTCGTTTTTAAGTGATGTTGTTATTTGTGTTAAATAAAACTGAATAAACTAATTAATTTGCTGAGTTGACGTACAAATATTCATATTAGCAAACGGAATTGCTGATTTAACGAAGAATAGCAAATGTTTTCATTAAATTAGTGAATTTCATTGCTGGATTGATTAAAGAATGCAATTAATATCGGTTGCTATATTTACGTCGATTATTTTTTATTGGTACAAGTTAAAATAGTAGTGTAAAGCCATAATTGCTTGTTTTTAAAGCACCTATCGGTTGGCATCATTATTAAAATTTTCTTTTTGAATTTTTGAAATTTATGAATAATTAATGATGTCGATAGGTGCTTTAAAAATAAACAATTCTTGCTTTTAAATCATTATTTTATCTTATACCAATAAAGAGTTAAAAAACGAAAATATTCGATTTTTGACATGACAAGATTTTCAATTTTTCAAATTCGCAAATGTCAATACAAAACTTCTTAACAAAGCCAAGACGCGTTTGCAAATAAGTCGATCACGAACCAATCGATTTAAAAAATTTAAATATTTTCTAAAAGTCTAAATATATTTGTTGAAAGACTTTTTCGGTTTTGCAATAAAATGTCTTTCATAAAATTAAGCAGCAATTAAAAATCAAGTATTCAATAAAATATCCTAAAATGAGGATTCAAATATGTCGGTAATGGATCGGTGAATTTTATAAATTCAAGGGCTTCTTTAAGCAGCAAAACACACATTTTTGAATACTTTTTTTTTAATTTTTGAAAAGCATGTCCTTGAAAAATTTTGGAGGAAATTCAAAATAACGTATTCGACGAAATTTTCAAAACGCGGAATCAAATAAGTCGGCAATGCATTTCAAAAGTTCGTGGGCTTTTCTTGGATGCGAAACCAACCTCATTGATGACTTTTTAATTTTGAAATAACGCAGTAAATGAAATTTCCTAAAACTCAAATTCAAATAAGTCGGTAATGAATCGGTAGATTTCAAAAATTCCAGAATCTTTTAAAAGACTAAATCAATCTACTTGATAATTTTTTGTTGGATTTTTTTTTTGAAAAACATGTTCTTGATAAATCGTTATTGATTTATCAAGTTATTGATTTAATAGTATACAAATAATAAATATTTTGATACAAACTCAAATAAATTTTATTGTATTTTGTAGTATTTAATAGGATTCACCGATTGAGTGAATAGTTTAACGTACAAATATCTTATTGACTAATTTTAACAGTAAAAACTATTAATTTTATGGTATGTTTTTTTCTGAGTGCGGCAATGAATCGGTGTATTTCAAAAATTTCAGGTTCTTTTAATAGATTAAACCTTTGTGACTTGTTGGATTTTTGAAAAACATGTCTTTGAAAAATGTTGTAGGAAATTAAAAAAAGGTATTCGATAAAATTTTCTAAAACGCTGATACAAATAAATCGGTAATGGACCGGTAGATTTTCAAAATTTACGGCTTCTCTAAGAAGCCAAATAAAATCTCTTAGATGACTTTTTTTGGTTGGTTGAAAAAAATGCACTTGACCAAATTAGGAGAAAATTCAAAATAACCTCTTTCATGAAATTTCTTAAATCGCAGATTCAAATAATTCGGCAATGAACCGGTGGATATTATAATTTATATATTATAATTAGTCTTGTTAATTAATAAAAATGGTGTTTTTTTTTTAGAAAACTAATTTTGTAAGGGACTGGCTGAGCCGGACCAAAAAGTTTGATATAAATTCCTAAACACGTTACGTTATAGAAAACTACTGAGTACGAATTCTAAAGGGTTTTTCAATAAGAGCGCTACAAAAGTTTTTTCAAGGGTTTTTCAACAGGGACGCTACAAAAGTAGAGCGACAGGGACAGCAAACGACGCCATATTTCTTGCCGCTCTTTTGACATTTCTCTTCAGTAAGGTTTGCCATTTCATGATGGAAAGATATACGAGCCAACAACGAGTCGAAATTATTAAAATTTACTACCGAAATTCGAATTCGTATATCTTTCCACCCTTTAAATCAAATTATATAGAATTGATGTATGGGTTGTCCATAGGAATTCTTTTTCTCGTTTTTAAATAATATTGAAAAAAAAAAAGAAAATGTTCACTAATTCTTATAATGTTATGTAGGTTATATATAACACAACTTTACAACAATTTTATTAGATAAAAACTTTTTTTTTTGGCAAATTTTATAAAAATCACTCCAACCGTTTTTTTTCCCGAAAATTAAAAAAAAGTATTCTATTCGTATTTATTTGCTATTTTATATTAAAAATTATTATTAGTTGAAAATCATTCGTTATTTTTCTACTCGTTTCTTTTTTTTCTACTCGTTCAGACATATAAACAACTCGTTGTTTATGGTTGTTGCGTTCGTTGCTGCAGTCTTTCGTTTTACACTTAAGAAGCAGGCGGCGGCGGCGACGTCATAGAGTTTCAATTAATAGAAATCATGTCAAATAAATATTTGATTTGTGTGCTTCTGCAAATTATACAACTTTTACATGTTAAAGTGCTGCAAAATTCAATGCATTTCATTAACATTGCGTCTTTGCACGCAATTTATGCCATGATTCAGCGCTCTACATTTTTGTTTTAGATTTTTTTTTTCCTTTCTAGACGTTCGACACATTTATGGCGTTGCACTAAATTAATAAATAAACTAAAAACTTATTACACACACGTTATACATTTCCAACGCGTATAGAGTAAAATGAGAAATAAAAAAAATAAATTCACACATAAAATTGCTCCAAATAAAGTTGTTAAACTGAAAGTCAAACACTGTGCAACATGCAACGCGACATGAGGCTGTTGTAGACTCTATGTTGTAGGTACAACTGAAAGTTGTATGTGGCGGCGCGCGCTAGACAGTGCGACAGTCAGACAGACAGACAAACAGTCGACGGCTGCACTTGTAAAGTTGCAGGCGTCTACCGCCGCCGCCATCAACATCACCATCGCCACACAACTTAATTTGCTTATTTATTAATCATAAATTCAGTCGACTGTAATTAAAACCACCGTCATCTTTGTGTGGCTCTGTCGTAGTTAGAACAGCGAAAAAAATAAAATATTAAAAAATACCCAACAATGCAACCAGTTCAATAGACGCTCGCAGCGCATAAAGTTGTTTGTTTTTTTATTTATTTATTTTTTATTTTCAAGTTCGTCCGCCGACCGGTTGCGCCGTTGCAACAGCTAATAAACACCTTGACATTTTTTTAATTTGCAATTTTTTTTTACTTACCTTACTTTATTTTTATTGGTTTTGTTTTTAAATATAAATAATTTTTTATTTTTTTTTATTTTAATTTTTTTTTTTTTTTAGTTTTTTAAATAAACGTTTATCATAAAACTTTATTAGCGCTTTGTTCACTAATGACTCTTTTTTACTAGCCTTAGCACCTTGAGTCTAAGGGACCACGAATACTTCTGAGGGTTTGTGCAGCTGCGATCAAGTGTGGGCTCATAAATTGAGGACTTAGTGCCAAAAAAAGGCCAAATTAACAAGAAATTTATTAAAACGAAGGAGCGGCATTGCAAAAAAACAACAAACAAAAAAAAATAACAAACGAAAACATAAATAAATAATAAATATTAATAAATTCTTGTATTAAAGGTATTAAAGAAATCATTTAGTTAGTATTAAAACTTTTATACCCCAAATAAAACAATATTTAAAGGGTTTTTCAATAAGAGCCGCTACAATGAAATTTGGATATCAATGAAATTCTTTATTCCTGTAAAAGTACGTTCGATGCCATTATGTATGGAACTCGATTTCTTTTGCATGGCCACCACGGGCAAGCTTGCATAAGTCCAGACGCTTAACCCAATTTTCGACGGTTTTCAAGCACAAATCGGCCGATACTGCTGCAATTTCACGTTCGATATTCGTACGAAGTTCATCACACAGAAAAAAAAATTCGTAAATATAGCCAAAAAGGTACATCTGCACAATCAAATTATTGCTAAAACTGCGCCGACTAAATTATTAATTGTATTAGCGTACAGATTCATCATATTAGCAATCGCATTTGCTGGCAACAGCTGTGTGTATTCGCATGCCGCGTTGATGTTATAACAGTGCGTGGTCGTTATAGCAGTGAGTGGTAGCTGTAGCAGTGCGTGGTCGCTATAACAGTGCTGGTGAATTTAGTGGAATTCGTGAAATTGGTGGAATTCGCTTGGAATTATAATTTTTAGTTGGCCGTTGGCGCGAATATCAGTTCACATTTGGTTCATGTCAAAAGAAACGCTTATATAGTTTGATCAGACTCTATTGGTGTCGTTGAAAATGATGATGATGGCAATAGTTGCATATTTAATTATGCTTCATCATCAGAAAAGTATATTTGTTATATACTTTCACAAGAATTTATATTGTTCTTTTTTAATAAACTAAAAAATAATTATAAGAATACTGTGAAAATACAAAATTGCTTTAAAAACGTCGACCATATCAATTAAATAATTTGCTACTTGAGCAAAATCATTTATTGGTATATTTTTGGACGCAGATAACAATTTTAGCGAATGTGTTTGCTCAATACGTGAAAATGGCAAAAATGTCATTGCTAGATCAATGAATGGTGTAGAATTAATTTTTATTGCTGTATTTACGTCGATTATTTGTTTCTGTACAATCGTCGCTGGCTTCTTCGCATAGACCATAGACTTGACGTAGCCCCACAGGAAATAGTCTAACGGTGTCAAATCGCACGACCGAGGCAGCCAATCGACTGGACCATTTCGTGAGATAACACGTTCTCCAAACTTGGTTTCCAATAAATTGATTGTGGCATTCGCTGTGTGGCTTGTGGCGCCGTTCTGTTGGAATATTCGGTTATCATTCTCCAAACTTGGTTTCCAATAAATTGATTGTGGCATTCGCTGTGTGGCTTGTGGCGCCGTCCTGTTGGAATATTCCGTTATCATTGAACGATTTGAACGATTTGAGCGATTTGCGCGATTCCCATTCACAGTAACGTGTCGGCCTTGATCATCACGGAAGAAGTACGGCCCGTAATTTTTTTCGGGATGCAATGATGACTCATGGAATACGTGTGGATTGCTGTCTGACCAATAACGCATATTTTGTTTATTGACGAAGCCATTCAGCCAGAAATGAACCTCATCGCTGAAGATGATTTTTCTAATTTTTACTACCGAATTTCGGTAGTAAATTTTAATAATTTCAACTCGTTGTTGGCTCGTATATCTTTCCATCATGAAAAGGCAAACCTTAATGAAGAGAAATGTCAAAAGAGCGGCAAGAAATATGGCGTCGTTTGCTGTCCCTGTTGCTCTACTTTTGTAGCGTCCCTGTTGAAAAACGCTCCTTGTATTTTTGTAATTTAATAAAAGTGTTCAATCTCAGAACGAATTCTTAATATTGCTAACTAATAAATCTCGAGAATTTGTGTATACTAGTTACACTATTAAAAACGCTTTTTTCTCATGGACATCCCATACAACAATTCTATATAATTCAATGTTCCAAATTCTGAATGCATACTCAAAAATATGCAATCGTAATTTTAAACTCACCTACTATTTAGAATAAAAAAAAATATAGTACTATTGCAAAATAGTTTTAATTAAAACCTTAACGAAATTTTTCTTACAATTGTCATGACTAATCAGACTAATATACCAACGAATGCTTATACTCTAATTCGCTTTTAAGATAATTGGCTCTGAACTGAAAACATTTAGATTTTTATAGACAACTAGCTGGACCCGTTCACAGCTTCGCCCGTACTAAGTTTTTGTAATTGTAAAACTATATCGTTTATAAATACATTTACGCCCCTTTTTCCCTATTTAGTGCATGCCTACTTCGCTTTGTTTCCGCCCACTTTGATCATAGTGCCATGCCCATTTTCCAATCTCGATCACATTCCAGGTGGCTATTAAAATTTTTAAAATTGATCCTTTGTTTCGATTTGTACAACACTGCTCTTACTAAGTCAGGAGTTTTAGCATTTTTAAAATTTTTGTTATATGGGAGTTGTCACGCCCCATTGTCCAATTCCGTCCATATACTACGCAGGGTTCTCCACTCCCAAAAAATCCATGCATTTTTTTTTTGATTTTTGTTTTGTTTTTTTTTTTTTATTTTATTTATTTTTGAAAATTTTTCAAATTATAACATGGGAAATATATTTGTGGTTTTTAGGGTACAATTTATGTTCTATGTTTGGTTTTTTTTTTATTTTTTTTATTTTTGAACATTTTTCAAATTATAACTTGGGAAATATATTGGTGGTTTTTAGGGTAGAATTTATGTTCTGAAAATTTAAGAATTTTTTATAAACCACCAAATTGAAAATAATTATTTGAACCTGGCTAAAATCTCTGGTGAAGATTCAACCATCTTCACCAGATTCATATATTATTAGTCAACGTACATATTACCCATATTAGTCAACGTACATATTACCCAACTTAGGCCTTTATGTAGATCAAAATAATTTAATGATGTAGTCGCCGAAACCATGGATTTCATTCAAGTCAATTCTATGCCAATTCAAATTCAAAATAGATTTGATCAGGCACTTAGGCCGTTTCATTTTCTCGTCCATATGAGTAATTCAGTATATAGAAGAAAACAGCTTCCAGATCCAAGACGGTGAATTTTTTCACAAAGTATCAGGATTTCTTTTCCAGCCCTGATACTACGTGTCCATTACAATGTTTAATATAGTCTTTTGTTTCGATTTTTTTTTTAACGCTGCTCTTAGTAGGTAAAAAGAAATTGCAATTTTAAGGTTTTTTTGTATGGGAGATGCCACGCCCCATTGTCCAATCTCATCCATATTCTACGTGATGATCGGAGTTTTAAATATGAACATTTGATTTGATTTTTATAACTCTGTCAGGAGTTATATAATTTTTAATGTTTTTGTTATATGAAAGGTTCAAGTTCCTAGGATCAAATTTATTTTTTTTCGATTTTCCAGTTTTTCCATTGGGTTTTTACCCCTTTATACAATCCCACCCATATTATACGTGACGATTCTGTTTTTTAATATGAGCCTTTGTTTCAATTTTCATAGCTCTGGTCAGGAGTTATAGCATTTTTAAAGTTATGGTTATATGGAAAGTGACACGACCCTTTATCAAATTCCGCCCACATTTAGCAAAAATATAAACAACAACAAAATACATTACTGAGTCCAATTTCATGACTATGGCTATCTTATACAGATATTTTGAATTAGAAGTTTAGTTTTGCCACGCCCATTTTTGTACCTTAGGAGGCAAATTTCAAAAAATCCCTTCGTAGTGCGCTCTCATTCGGGAAATCAACGGCCTGTCCAAATTTCAAGTTCCTAGGATCAAATTTAGATTTTTTCGATTTTCCGGTTTTTCCATTGGGTTTTTACGACTTTTCTTTTTTCCTAACCACTCTTGCATTGACATGAACAAAATACAAAAATAATCGGGAAAATCCGTCGGTTCATTCTCCCGTGATGCTCTGGCACACACAGGACATTTCATTTTTATATATATATAGATTTTTAATATATTCTTTTAGCATTTAGGATCTTATGATAAACCAAAAAAATATATATGGTTATCCAGAGTATAGATCACACTAACTATCCAAATTACTAATTGATTCACTTTTTGAAATATATATGTCCTGTGTATATAATTTTGGTACTCTTTTACATTATCAATTTTCAATGAAAAATACTAATGCCTTTAATGTGAAAATATCATTACTTTATATTTTTATTACTCTCAAAATATATAGATTTCAAAAATTAATTGCTGAATTTTAGCAGAATTTTACTAGTAACTACAGCATTCCTCTATTTCAAAAAGCAAACAATTGGCTAGAAAATTAGTGTGAACGTTTGTTTGCCATAAAACGGTTCGTGTCCCTGCTGAACATATTGCAATTGTAGCGAAATTGCACTAGATGGCGTCATAGTCTCGAGTAATGTTTGCACGCTGCAGTTTATAATTCGTAGTCATTTTTTTTTGAAAAACAATTGAATTTAAAACCAATATTTCTTTCACATAATAATACAGACATGCAATAGTATAATTGTTTGTGAAATGTAAATGCACTAAAAGGTGAAGGTCAAATAAAAAAGAATGTGTAATTAAAAAGTGAAATAAAGAAAATTTAAAATATAAAAAATATATATAATAGAAATAAAAATATTTAAATACAAAAACAAGTTTTGTTTTTCTTTATAAATTAGATTTAACAGCAATAAATTAGTTAAAACAGTTAAAATGGTTTGGTTTGCAGTTTCAGTAAAACTCGGTGCTTTCATACATCGACAATTCATACAATTAATTCAAACTATGTAAACCAAAAAAAAAAAAAAAAATTGAAATTTCAAATCAAATCTGCAAACAATAAAAAGAAACGTAACGCTGTGTGTACCAAATAAATTTAAAAAAACATATACAAAATAAAAATATCAGCCAATCGAATATCTGCTAATTTACAACGTGCTACAGTTGTTGGCAATATTGTTGTCATTGTTGTGGCAACCGGAAGTAGAGCACTATAAAAAAATTTTATATTGATTGCACTGCACGCAAATTGCAATGAATAGTGTTGTTTTTCTTTTTTTTTCTATGTTCAAATTCATATTAAAATTATTGTTATTACTATTTTGCAATTAAAATTGTCTGCATGGCACTAAATGGTGGCATTATGAATAGAAAGTTTCTTCTATTTTTAAACATTTATTATATAAGCAGCTTTCCAAAGCAATTTAGATTTACTACCAATGGCTATAAAAGGCATTTCTTATTGGTGGATTTGAATTATTCTTTTATTTGACCTTGAGCTAATTTGAAATATTTGTTTATTGTGCTATAATATATAATGGCAAATTAAAGTTAATTTTTCTTAATAATCAGTGTTGAGCTTAAGTGTTTCACCTACGCCTATTGCATGCTTTGCAAAACTAGTTTCCTTAAAAAAACATTTTGCTTAAAGGTAGCTTTTTACTACTTTTTTGCAATATTGATTTTTGTTATTTATGAAAATGCGATGAGCTCAGCATTTAGTAATAATGTAATAAATTTATTATATGATTTTAAAACATATACTTTTATTTTTGATTTATAAGATTTATATTAACGACTTATATATGCACTGAGGAAAAAATGTGTTAAAATTTAATGCAATTGACAAACGACTGTAAAAAAATAACTTTAATCAATTTTATTTAAATTTTAAAAATTTTTATTTACACAAAATTAACCATTTAAAATAAAAAAATAATTGTTTTAAAACAAAAAACTTTTTTTTGATATGTTAGTAAATAAATAATTATTTAAAAAATTATCTTTTATATATTATTTATTTTTATGTAATTTTAAATCATTTATTTTATTTAAGTTATTTCAATTTATAACTATCTCTTCTGTTCTTATTTGAAATGGGGATATGTACTTACTTAAGCCTCATCAACTGTCGTATTAAATGTATTTTATAAAATGTTTTCTTCCAAAAAGGGTTTAAGAATTATATGACAAGGTGACATCGAACACAAAGTTTCAGTTCAGTGTGTTAATACTGCCCCTAGATGTATGTATCTATTTCTCATATATAGATATGTCTTATGTATATATGGTCCATATCATAAATTGCTGCATACATTTAGGAGCATTTCCCGATTTTCAAACCATTGTTATTAAATTGAAAACAATTTTGATTAAATTGTGAACAATTTCGTTTAAATTGAAAAGAATTTGGTTAAATTTTAAAACATTGCGTCTAATTTCATTTTGTTCTATATTTCAACATGAATTTTTTGCTCAGTGTACCACTAAAATAACTTCATATAAAAACTGTGACGCATCACAAAAACTGCAATGTTTCTCAAAAATAAAAATTAAATAATAATACCCAAAAAGGCGTCCAGATATAGCACACCATAAAATAATCCCCAAATGAAATTATGCCCTAATGAAATAACACCCTAATAAACGCCAAATAAAATAATGCACATCCCTTCAATTTTTTAAGAATATTTTAGAATATTACCAACAATAGTTCAATATTTTTAAAGTAAAAAAAATATACATTTCTGATTTTAAAATTAAATTATAAAATTAAATATTTTGAAACATTTTTTTATTAAAGAAAAAAAATATATATTTCGTAAATTTTAGTAAATTTTATAAATCTTTTAAAAAACTTAAAATATATTTAAAAATTTTCATTTTAAACAAAAAATATTTTTATTTGCTTTCAGATGAAACAACTCAAGGATCTTGAGCTTATCAACAACAACCGAAACCTGCAACAGGAACAAGAAAACAATTGCAACAACATAAATAATATAAACAAAAATAACAACAACAATAACAACTCATTACACCGTACAACAAAAATCTTCAACACTACACACAACAGCAAATTGAAAATCGAAATTGAAGAGGCGCCAAAGGCGTCCGATCTACTGTTGCAATGCACCACGAACAACAGCAGCAGCAACAATAACAACAACAACAAAAACATAATGCTAACTGAAACAGCAACAAATTTGGAATGTTTGCTTAACAACAATAACAACAATGTACAGATAACAACAACAACTAAAATGATAACGACCGAGAAGGAACATCACTCGTTGCCGCACGATTTGCTAACCGAACGTTTTATCGGGCAACACAATGAGGCGCACGAATACAGGGTGAAGGTGAGTTAAACACTTTTTAAATTATTTTAATTACTTTTTTTGTTCTTTTTTATTATTTTTTTTTTTATTAGTTTCTATTTTTTTTAAATTTTTTTATTATTTTGTTTTTTTGTTTTTAAATTTTTTTTTTATTAATATAAACTAAATTTATTTATATTATACATTATTTCATTAAATTTTTCATAAAACAATATTTTATACTTATTTGTTTGTTTTAATTTATTTTGAATTTTTTTTTTTTTTGAATATATTTCATTTAATTTTCAGGATCACAATTCTGACTCTGATTCAGCGCTGTCCTCGGCTCCGCCCTCCATCAGCCCACAGCCGCCACCAAGTGGCATGGAGTCTGCAGATATCTGGCAAACGGTGAGTACTCGTTGATCGTTATTGTATTTTCTGCAGCAATTCCTGCAATTTTGTCGCCGAATGCAAAATAATTGCATTTTAAATGAAGACTTCGGTAAAAAAACAAAAGACTGCAGCAACGAACTTGAAAGTGCGGTCAAAAGTTTTTTAATTTTTTTTTAAAAGATGTTGTTGGATTTGTTGCAGTTTTCTTATTGTGCAATTCTTTGTGTGGCTGTCTGTCCGCAGAAGCATTTGGCTGAATGACACACTAAAAGTAGCCACTTTGCGTCTTATCGAACACACAGAGGACAAAGTTTGCTTTTTTTGCGCCTAGTTATTGTTGCAGCAATTGTTGCTTTGTCACAACCCCTTCGACTAGCGGCTGCAACTGAAAAATGCGCATTTTAATGTTTTACCTTGAACATAGACGATGCTGGAAATTTCAACTTGAACTGACTTAGGCTGCATTTGCATTGCCAAGAAACCGACAAAGCAGTGTCTGTATTTTTATGGCATTTTTATGGCGCTTTTATGGCATTTTATTGGCAGCCACTGCTTTGCCCATTGGCAGTTTTTATGTTAAACTTCTCAGGATTTTATTTTAATGTTTTCTTTTTTGTTTGCAAGCATCAAATTGTAGAAAATAATACTATTTATGCCTTGTTCTTTTATTGGACAGCTGCGCAATTATGCACAAGACATTGAAAAACTGCAAAAGGACCTCGAACTGATGCAGACCGAAAACGTTGATTTACGCCAGGAGCTGCATGCGGCGAAACAGCAAATCATGGACACCGAGAAGTCTGCGTTGACCGTGAGTAACGTTGTTAAAAAGTGTTTTTTTTTTGTAATTTTTACTAATTATTTTAATTTTCTTTCGTAGCAGTCGGACAGCAACAGCAATCTGCAGGACCTCGTACTGCGCATCCGGTATCTGGAGGAGCAAGAGCATCAGCTGCAGTCGGAGTCGGACGAGTTGCGTGAGCAAAATGAGCTGCTCGAGTTTAGGATATTGGAGCTGGAGGACAGCAGTGATAAGGTATGTAAATAAAATTTGGAATTTACCCAAAAAAATAATTATCCAAAATATAAAAATATAATTATCATTAAATCATTAAATCATTAAATCATTAAATCATTAAATCATTAAATCATTAAATCATTAAATCATTAAATCATTAAATCATTAAATCATTAAATCATTAAATCATTAAATCATTAAATCATTAAATCATTAAATCATTAAATCATTAAATCATTAAATCATTAAATCATTAAATCATTAAATCATTAAATCATTAAATCATTAAATCATTAAATCATTAAATAATTAAATCATTAAATCATTAAATCATTAAATCATTAAATCATTAAATCATTAAATCATTAAATCATTAAATCATTAAATCATTAAATCATTAAATCATTAAATCATTAAATCATTAAATCATTAAATCATTAAATCATTAAATCATTAAATCATTAAATCATTAAATCATTAAATCATTAAATCATTAAATCATTAAATCATTAAATCATTAAATCATTAAATCATTAAATCATTAAATCATTAAATCATTAAATCATTAAATCATTAAATCATTAAATCATTAAATCATTAAATCATTAAATCATTAAATCATTAAATCATTAAATCATTAAATCATTAAATCATTAAATCATTAAATCATTAAATCATTAAATCATTAAATCATTAAATCATTAAATCATTAAATCATTAAATCATTAAATCATTAAATCATTAAATCATTAAATCATTAAATCATTAAATCATTAAATCATTAAATCATTAAATCATTAAATCATTAAATAATTAAATCATTAAATCATTAAATCATTAAATCATTAAATCATTAATTCAGTATATATCTATATATCTAAAAATCATTAAATCAATAATTTAAAATTTCAGTAAATAAATAAATTAATTAACTGGTGTTGTAACATTTTTGGTATAAATGTGTTTTACGTAAATCCTAAAACTATGCATTACTTTTTATAAAAACAATCAATTCAATAACATGACATACAAAAGTATGCAATGGTTTTATTTAACATTTATCTGCTGTTAAGTTAACTGTTAAAGCACTGTTAATGGCAGAATTGTGATTTTTCTTATTTAATAATAGTTTTCTTTTTATTTGATTAGTCTCTGTTTTAGTTTTATGACTGAGTTTAACATCAGCTGTTGGGTTCTAAAACCTACGCAACATTTAAGTTTTTTGTTAGCAGTTACCTTTAAAGGTAGCACCATTTGTTGTATAGCAAAGAGCTCTTATTGATGATTCTATGAAGTAACTATTTGTTTAAACAATTTCAGTTCTCAAGTAGACTCTAAAGCGCCCTCGCTCAATAACACAAGTTTGTTTTTCAGATTGAAAAAAAAAAATGTGTGCTTCCTATTTGTTCTTTTTTTTGTATTCTTCGGCTTTATTGTTTTTGCTCATCTTTATTTAAATTTATTGTATAATTGAGCACACCTGCTTAATTTAAGTCACTCGAAAATGTATGTGTGGGATGTGCTAAATATATTTATAAAATTTGTTCGAAAACATTAAATATTTTATTATAAAAAATGTATTTATTAATAATTTTAATATTTATTTTAAATATTGTTTAATTCTGCTTTTTCTGTACTACAAAAGCATTTAATTTCTCGGTAAAAGCATCGAGTTTGTTGCTTCAGTCTTTTGTTTAGTCAACCGTTTTGTTTGGGTGCAATGCTTTGCCGGTGCTGCTGACATTTGTTTTATGTTTGCGTCTATTTTTGTTGCTATTGCTACTGACATTTCAGCCATATGAGTCAGCAACAATATTGTCTAAATTTTGGCGCTGCTGTCAATGTTTGGCGGTTTCTTGCATGTTCAATTTCACAATAACAAAAATAGCATAGACTGCAAAAAAAAGCATACAAAAATAAGGAACAAAACAAAGAACTTTTATTTAAAATAAACGCAATTTTGTTGTCTCTTTTTTATGTTATCTTTTCTTACATTTATCTCTGTCGCATGTAACGTTTTGCATTGCGTTGCAACCATAAAAGCAACATGCGCAGTAACAACAACAGCAACAATGTACAAACAAATAAAATAAAATAAAAAAACCGCCATCAAATAATGTAAAGTTTATGCCAAAGTTAAGGCTAACTCGAGTGAGTCAATGCGCAGGCAACAAGTTTGGCAACGTCTCTGCTGTTCTGGCAACAATGTTGCAGAGGTAACAACAATATGACCAGCTACAATGACTACATAAAAATAAGAAACAAAAACTATTACAACAAATAGAAAAAATTAAATAAATACATAAACATTGCAATCATTAAAGTACACCCTTAAAAAAACTCTGGTTAATTAATGGTATTTTAATAGTAAAACAATTATTTTAACTTTTTAATTAAAATTGTGTAATAGTATGTTTAGTAGTATGCAAAATTGTTTAATAGTATGCATACCATTAGTACAATAATATTCAAACCATTAATAAAATAGTTTGTTTGTACCATTCATTTTATAATGTGCCCTGTTAAATGTTATAGTAAGACTATAAATATTTATTGATACATATTTCTATTTTTTTTAGGATATTAATGAAATTAAATTTTATTTTTGTAGATTTTTCCTGATCACAATTTAAAACGAAAAGCATATTAGTAACTTTTATTTTTATAATATAGATATTTTATTAAATTATCAAAACACATTTTGCACACCTATTTGAAATGCCACATTCCATGTTTGCTTCCGTTTCCAATAATTTAGCATATCTGTATTTATGCTTGACTTCATTGCCACATGAGGTAATCCATATACAATTTATTTTCTTTTATAAATAAGAAATATGGATTTTTTAAATTAATAATACATTTGTACATTAAACAAATTAAGTCATGTTTATATTCTTGTTTAGTTTTTATGTGCCACATAGTTAGAGGTTTATTTTTATAGGAGAAAAAATATTAAAACAATAGTATTTATACCATTATAATTAATAGTATAGAAATTATTATTTGGACTACTAGCGAAAAGTCCCCGGTTCAATCCCCAGCGACTGTCAAACATCTTTTTTATAGAAAACATTTTTCCATGCGACGCTACCTCGCGGCAGTCAATGGAAACCCTTTGAGAGTAAATATTGCCTATGAAAAGCTCTCACTCGCCGTTCGGATTCGGCATTAAACTGGAGGTCCCACCACTTTGAGTACAAATATAACACGCACAGCTCAAATGTTGAGAGAGCTCTGCCTATGTTTTATACAGGACTATAGCGCCTAACTATTATTTTGAAAATTCTATCAAATTCATTCGAAAACTTTTGAATTAATATTAAAAAATAAACATTAAATAGGTACATCAATCATCAAATCAATGCACGTAAGTAAAACTGCGCCTCCACTAGCCATAACTTATGGAAATGTTTATGTTGTACCATCAAAATGTATTGTGGAGATACTACATGTCTTGCCATAAATTTAAAAATTTAATGGCATGACTGAAATGTTTCCATAAAGGGTGCCATCACTTTGAAGTTTCGAAATAAATTCAAATCAAAACAATTACTTACAAATTTTCATTTTATCAATTTTTAATTTCGAATAGCGTTGAACTAATTTGTTTAATAAATTCGCAGTCTAAATATTGATGATACAATGTGGCGCGAGTGCAAAACATAAGTTTTTCAATTAAATGTTGTGACATAATTGGTGTAGCTAAAAACAAAAATGTAGAAAAATAATTATCAATATAATGAATTTATTCATAATTATTGATATCGTCGTACATTACATGTCATGCTGATGACATGAAATATATATGGGCAATTCCACACCAAATCGACCAGCGGTTGGAACTCACCTTCTTCGATAAAATTATTTTTTAAAATATGATGCAATCAAAATACCATCTTGAAATTTTGCATGAACATTAACAATAAATTGGCGAAAATTTAGGATTTTTTTTAGAATTTTAAAAAGGGTCCTTTTTAAGGACCACAATTTTGAAGTGCAAGGATAATGACCACGGGCCACATGTTACCGTTTGGAAATTACAACTTAATTTTTCTAAAAGCTTGTTCTATTAGCTTTAAAACGAGCAATTAACGGAGTTTCTAGCATTTCTAGTTCAAGAGATATTTAAATATGAACAACAGTACAAAAGTGATTTTTGGCACTTTTTTTCCAACTTTGAGCCACTGTATCTCTGGAAGTAGTGGTCGGAAAAAATAAAAAAAAATTGTTTAGTGCATATATATACAAACTTATTCATTATAGATATTATGATTATATTCATCAATATTACGATTAAAATTCATTGTATTGAATATTTCGTTCTTCAACATTCATGTTCAATCGCTCATCAATGTTGAAGAACGAAATATTCAATACAATGAATTTTATCATAACATCTATGTATTTTTTCATAATATTTATGAACATAATATTCAATATGATGAATACTGTTGAACTAAATATTTTTGATCAAAATTAATTTATGAATGGACATTTTTTTTTACAATTTTGAAAATAATTCGAATAAAATTAAAAAAATTAAAAAAAAAAAATACTATTCGAAACAAAAATTAAAAAAAAAAATTTGTTCGCAAAAAATTTATTTAAAAAAAAAAATATACTATTCGAGAAAACAATGTAAAAAAAAAATTATACGTTATATTTTATATATCGTCGTTGTAGAACTAAAAGTCACCAAATACAATTTTATGAAAATCTTAAATTTCAACTTTGTTGGTAATTATTGCAAAAAGTAATTGATAAATTTTTAAATAACAATTGATAGATTCACATTTTCGTATCAATAACATAAAAGAGTTATTTGAGAAATTAAATTAAAATTTGGTTTGATGAACAGCATTCTTCAATATGAAGTACATATATGTTGTATTTTATGTTTTTGTTCATTAATATGATGAAACGTATTCTTTACATAGAATTCATCATATTGAAGAACAAGCGTTCATCATATTTATGATCACATTCATAACAGTCACATTCGTTAGTCATTAATATTATGAATGGCTCTTCAATACAATGAATCATGGTTTGAAGAAAGGAATTCATCAATATGATGTACATTTATTTTTTCTATGCAATGATCGAACGTTTTACGGGACAAATTTGTTGTAATTTAAATTTACACCGAGAAAAAACACTGAACACTTATATCATCGCTGGTGCAAAACACTTCAGAATTAAAAGTATACCTATTTAAAAACATTAACATTAAAAGTTTTGCTCGGCCTAAGTTCTTCAGGATCAGACTAATATTTTATTAAATGCAATTTGCATTGGACTTGTTGCACTTAATTGATATAATGGTTGCATTGTCCATTTACTTTTCACGCAATTAATACTAATTTTATTAATCTGCCAAATTATTGATTTTGAAATCGTACTAAACTTCCGAGTTTTACCTCTGTCCATAATTAGTCTAATTCTAATAAAATATCTAATAGAATATAACTAGTTTTTAATGTAATTTTACATAGCCTGTTGCATACTGCAAAATAAGTTTTTATATTTAATTTTTTTGTGGTTGCAAATTATTGCTCTGCTTGAGCACTCAAATTTAACGGTAGCAATGTTTGTGGTCTGGTGTTTTTTTTTTGTAGTTATAATTTTTTTTTTGTGAATGGTAACTGTTACCTAAACCATGCCAATCTATGATTTAGTTAAATTCAAAATTATTTTCCCATTGATTAACACTCTCTACAGCACTTGGCAATGTGGCTTAAAAGCTCTAAAAAAAGTTTTTATTTTGTTTATTTCGTTCGCTTTCAAAGGTCTCAAAAACATTGGGACGGAAATGTCACGCAATGTGTCAAATGCTTTGACGCACAACCAAGGGTTGGGTGCTGTGCGAAGGTATTCAGCACGTTTCAGTGGCTACAGTTTCCGTTAGTATAGAAATCAGTATAGAAAAAACTTTAAAATAAAAATATATAACAAATAAAATAAAAATGAAATCAATATGTCAAACGTTAGCTGACGGACAATGGACATAATTTATCATTGGCTCTAAATGCAAAACATGAATGAATTTTGGCAAGACAGTGAATGAACCGCATGTGAGAGACAGCTGTTAATTTATAAGCTAAAATTGCTTGTGACTCAATTTAATTCAGAAAAAAAAGTAATTTATATTTTGTTTCTCTATATTTTGCTATTGTACAAACTCGCCACAGTTGCCAGTCAGTCACACGATTGCCACAATGTGCGATCAATGAAATCGCTTAGAAGCTTGAGCAGCTGGCGGCAGCTTTTGTTTTTACGAAATTCAATTTCATCGAATTCTTTGTGACTGAGTCAATATAAATTGTTGTATAAAGCTTTAAAGTGCTTTTAGCAAATAGTGAAATATTGAAATAGTATTAATTGTTAATAAAAACATTTTTTGTCTTTAAACTTTTATTTAAATAAATTAAATTTTATATTTAAAATTTACTACACTCACAAAAAAAATCCTAATCAAATAAGAGGATTTTAAGAGAAAAAAAAAATTGTTTTCAATTTTCGAATAATTCTAATGTACAAAAAAAATCAACTTGAAAAAAAAATGTTTCATTCTTTTTATAAATTTTAATAAGAACTTTTAAATTTTTTTTTTCCAATTTTTTTTTTTTATATTTTTTTTTATATTGCAAAATTTTTTTTTCAAGTTGATTTTTTTTTGTACAGTAGAATTATAAAAATATTTCTCAAAAATATCAAAAAAAAAAAGTTCGAACATAGTTATTTTGGTATTTCAGTCAAATTAGTCACATAAAACTGATTCCTTGATCATCGTTATATCATCGTTATTTCATTATTTATATATTCAAAAATATTTCAATATACACATTTTGTCAAAAAGTACAGTTAACATTCCATAGCAAGCTAAGTCTAAAAAGTGAGTTTTACCCCAGACAAAATTTTTGGCAGGGTCGAGGTAGTTCAGAAACATTTTCTCGATATATTTCAAACTGTCAAAGGCGTAGTTTGTATCAAAAGATGTCTGTTTTCTGCCCATTCCCAAAATATGGCGTGTATCTGCCATTAAAATGCTATCAAATTTTACAGCCTGCTATAAACATCCCAAGATATTCCATTTAGCAGTTCGTTTGTCGGAAATATGCCCGAAATATACCTGAAAAATGCCAGAAATTTTGTCTCGGTTACTGAAGTACCCCAGACATAAATTTTGGCAGGGTCGAGGTAGTTTTGGAACATTTTTTTCGACATATTTCAAACCAACAAAGGGGAAGTTTGTATCAAAAGCTGTCTCTTTTCTACCCGTTCCCCAAATATGTCATGAATCTGACATAAACATTTCACAAAATTTTACAACCTGCTATACACTTCCCAAAATATTCTATTTATGTGTGCGTTTGCCGGAAATATGCCCAAAATATTAAAGAAAAATGACAAAAACTTTGTCTCGGGAACCCTAATAAGTTTTCCGTAACTATCTTGGATTTTTAAGCCGGATAGAAAGGGCTTTTATGTCACCGTTTACACCAATATATCAATAGCATTAAAAAAAAAAAAAATGTTAAGTCCTCTTAGAATATTACAAAAATTAAACACTTCCGAGTAAAAATTTCTAAGTATATGATTTCTTAAAAGTATATCCAATATGGATTAATAGTTCTTAAATTAGTTTGATTATACTATGTACATTTTTTGTTATAATTTTGAATAGGATCGACCGATTTGCACCAATATTTTACACACTCAGACAAAATTACCACAAAATAGCATTTAAAATTTTTAAAATTTAATTTAATTGTATAAATTTGAATTGATTTATAAAATATCTCATAGTAGCATTTCAAATGGGAATAAAACCATTAAATTAATTGTTATTGGAGAACCGGTTTCATATCCATACTCAGTGAGATTTCAGCTACATAATATGCGCCGCATAAAATTATATATTTTTTTCTTAAGAAAATATGATATGCGCTTGCATTTCAAATGCAAATAAAAACCGTAAACGAATTGATCAAAAGAAATTCTTAGAATGATCCCTAGTTTCACGTACACATACAGGGAAAATGGTTATAAAATCCAGAAGGAATCAAGAATTATATGGATTGATATACAGTTAAATGGAAAAATCTAAATTTTAAAAAACAGAACTACTACTAAAAAAAACTATGTATAATTGTTCTTAATATGCAGAAATAAATTTCTTTGGTATTCTTAAAAGTAACTAAGTGGAATTTTCTTATTATGCAGAAATAAATTTCTTAGGTATCAAAAATGTTGTTGCTTCACGTTACACATAAGCATTGTATTGTGTATTATAGATAACAATGGAATGAAATCATTGTGTTTTACAAACATGTGGTTTACGAACTGAAACCATACCAATTTTCGAAGGAAAGTCGTTTTTTTTCTATATGTAGAGCGTGTGCGAGTTCGACTAAATTGCTGACTAAACTAAATATTGTCGGTAATGCAGCGTTTACTTTGCAATTTAGCAAATTTTCGAGAAAACTAAATTGAACTAAATTGGAAGACAGCAAACGGACATATGATAATCCATTTATTGGGGACTTTAATAATTACCGTTTACCGAATGGTGATCGAATAAAAATCCATACAATTAAGTTTAGTCAGCAATTTAGTCGAACTCGGACACACCCTTATTACTTGAATATTCAAACATATACGAACGCCGTCTTGTCTGGCTGTGCTTTGTTGTTCTATTCGTGAAAACACACACACATGCATACAATTTATATCATTCCATTCATTGATACCAAAAGACAAAAACTTCTGAAAATCAAGAAAAATTGTACTTAGTTACATTTTTGATATCTAGAACAAATTATCTTAGTTACATTCAACAGCCGGACAGGCACACTAAAAAACAGATGGTGAAAACAAAGCATACAAGCGAATATTACAGACAAAGAAAGAACGATGAAACCAACAACAGATACATTTTCTTTTTGCAAAAAACACAACAACGATTTTTTGTATTCTTTTTGGTTTTTATACCCTACACATATGAGGTACAGGTATATTAACTTTGTGCATATATTGTAACGCCCCTTAGGAGGCGTGTCCGGTATGGAAAAGTATATATATTCTTGATCAGCATCACTACCCGAGTCCGTTTAGCCATCTGTCTGTATGTCTGGCTGTCCGTCTTGCAATCTTGCTGTCCGAATACAGAATAACTTGAGAAATACTGATCAGAATGCGATCGTCTCAATATATTTTAGCCAAAAGTAGGAACTGAGTTTGAAAATGAGCCAAATCGGTCAACGGACATGCCCACCTCCCATACAAGTCACTTTTATGTAACTCTTTCGGAACTAATAACTCGAAAAGTATTCAAGGTATAGTTATAAAATTTAAAACGTATTATTAGAATTCACCTAAAAATATGTGGTCCAAAAATGGGCGTGATCCGCCCACTTTTTTTTTCATTATTTCCCGGGTTTTCATAGTGGAAATTTGATCCTTAAATTATTAAAATCAAATCTATGAAATATTAGCCTTTCAAAATTTTAAATATAGACGTGGTCCGCCCAATTATATTTTTCATTTTTTTTTTTATAGTTGTTTATACTTTTATATATATTTTTTAATTTATGGGGATATAAGACGTAAATTTCTGATATATGAATAATATTCTGAGGGTGGGGAGGTTCAGCATAATTAAAAACTTTAAAATTAAGGTATAGAATTAAATATCCCTCATTAATATCCCCACCAAAGGTGTAGGGTATTCCATAGTCGGGTCCGACCGACTATAAAAATCCGCCCCATATGACCGAACTTACCCATGTGACCTAACTTTCCCAACTCGTTAATAATCAACTTCTCAAAATCCTGTAGAACTCAGCTTATTAACTTTTTTGATAAGTATGTAATTTCCTTTCTTAATATTCAGATAATAAATTCTAGAATATTAGTACACCCAGAAAAAAATACTATATAAATAATAGTTTTTTTTACTATTAAAAATAGTCAATAGGATAAATTATTAATTTAATCGGAAAATACCATTAAATACTAGAAAATACCATGACATTGCCATTGAGTTTTTATGAAAAGATTAATTTTTTTATACTGTTAAATCAATAATTGTCCTATTGACCAATTTTAATGGGATTTGAGGGAATTTTTTTCTGGGTGTAGTATTTTATTGATAATAGTCAAACTTTACTATTTTTCATTTTCTAGTTTTAGAATTTATTTCCCCCCTCATATGTGCAAAATACTGTCGGATGGAGTTATAATAATGTTTCATATCGAGATTTTTAGAAAAACCGAAAAATGTTTGAACGGGCTTTAAGAGACGTAACTGATTTAAAGAAAATGTTTGTCATATAAATTTTAAAATATATAAATAATTTGATTTCTAATAATTGCACGATCTCATGTCATGCATTCGATTTGCAAAAAAGTTAGAATTTTATTTAAAATGTTATAATTCTATATAATGATTTAATGCGCATCAATAAAAACAAAAAAAAAATGTGATTGTATAATAAACGTTATTAGCTCAAACAATTGTGTCATCATTGCAGACAAATGCTACTAACAAAAAAATATATAATATTTTTAGTTTAGAACTGCTAAAAATTAATATTAATAATGTGGGTTGTGCCCAAGTTTTATACTATAAAATTTGCATTGAATATTGATATAAAAACGCCTGCGCAATATTTGAAATTATAAAATTTGCTTAAGACACAGCCTAATTCAAGTGTCTAAAATAAGATTATTTTTCGATAAAAACCCAAATATTTTGTTACTTGAAATTTTAAAGCATTTGAGACAAAAATGTAGCTTTCACTTAGAACAACTAACTGCAATTTGTAATGCTTGAACTTGGAGAAAACAAAAAAAAAATACAAATACACGTAAAACTTGTTGGTTTGTCGCTAATTAAATAGAGATGCTACTTGTTGGCACAGATTCGCCCAGTCTCAAAATACGATTTTCCAACAGTTAGCTGCAGCAAACGGCAAAAATCTGCGCAGACCTCAAACTAAAAATAACACCGAGCAGTGCAAATTTATGACCACCGGTAACTGAGACAGGCTATAACCCCAACGAGTGGTCGGTCCTCCGCTTGCCGCACTTGCAAATTGGAAATGCGAATCATAAAATGTGTTGCATGTGACTGTTGTACAAGACAAACAAAAAGGCAGTTAAAGTTTTAGAAATTTTAGTAAAAAAAAAAAAAAAAATACAAACAAAAAATCAAAAAAACTGCAGACAATACAATGAGTTGCATTATGACTCAATGGTTGTTGTAGTTATAATTTATATTGTTGTTGTTGTTGTTAACATTTGCATATCAAGCCATCTATTACAGCAACACAAGAAATAAATACAACCGACAGCAATACATGCAAAATCGTCGCCAAAACTAGTTGAGCCTGTCGCACTCAATACCTTGCGCGTTTTCACTCAAAACAAACTCTACGCATTGCACTCAAAAATTGAGTTATGTTTGAATGAATGAACAAACGAGCGACTGTTGGCCAAGCAAGGCGCTTTGAAATTGTTACAAACGTCGTTTAGTGCGCCAAGCAACGTGTTCGGCTAGAGAAGCTGTTTGTGCTTGCTACAGTAGACTTGAATTTTAAGTTTTAGAATAAATAAAAATTGTAAAAAAAAAATTGTGCTCAAAATGACGCAGATAACTTTAAGATTCTATTGGCGCGCAAAGATGTACCATACAAAATGTGCGGGAGTGCTAAAATCAAAAGATGAAGCACAACTCAAAATAAGTGATTTTTGCACGTTCAATAATTAAAAAAAAAACAAAAAACGAAAAACGCAATCTTGATGAGCAACATTTTTTTTAAAGACAAGTATACAAAATATTTAAATTTAAACAGTGCTGCAGAAAAAAAAAATGAAAAGAGCAATTTTAAATTCAAAAAGGCTTACGGCGCAAAATTCATAAAAATCTAAAAAAACCTAATGTGTATAAAATCTACGATAATAAAAAGAGCTCAACACTTAACCAAATCTTTATATTTGATAACAAATTAAATCTTTTAGAGCTTTAAAGCTTTTTAGAGCTTTTAGAACTTTTTTGAGCTTTTAGAGCTTTTTAGAGCTTTTAAAGCTTTTTAGAGCTTTTAAAGCTTTTTAGAGCTTTTAGAACTTTTTTGAGCTTTTAGAGCTTTTTAGAGCTTTTAAAGCTTTTTAGAGCTTTTAAAGCTTTTTAGAGCTTTAAAGCTTTTTAGAGCTTTTAATGCTTTTTAGACCTTTTTATACTTTTTTTAGAGCTTTGAAAGCTTTTAAAGAAGTTTTTAAATTTTTAGAGCTGCTAAAAGATGTTGGTGCTTTTAGTTTCAAGAGATTTGAAACTCCATGAGTTTTTAAAACCTTACAGCTAAAAATAATTGGAGCACCAAGTGTTTTTTAAGCTTTAAGAGCTTTAAAGTTCAAAGTTTTTCACATGTTTTAAGGTTTAAAGCTCCGAGAGTTTTCTTAAGTATTAAAATCTTTAAACCCGAAAAAAATTTAAGAAATTTGATTTTTAAGAAAATTTATTGTTTTAAGAACTTTTTATGCTTTAAGAACCCTAAAAGTGCCAAAAGCTTTCACATATTTTAAAGCCTTAAAAGCCACAAGAGCTTTTATTGAAGCTTTTAGTTTTTGAAGCATTTAGAAATTTTGAAACTTAAAAAGTATCGAAAGTTTTTTCAAAAAATGTTCACGTTTTAATTAAGTTATATTTAAACCTAAAATGTGAAAATGTTGTATTAAAAAATAACAACTAAAAATAAACAAAAGCTTTTTAAGAAAAAGTTGAAACAACTGTTTAATGATAAAGTTTATTTAAAAATAAAAAAAAATACAAGTGATTCGCAGTTGATTCGTGAAAGCGTAAAATTCAGTGAAAATTTTAAACAATTTAATAAAAAAAAATTAAATTGTGAAATTACGCCTTCGTTCATTTATTTTTCCACGTGGAAAATTTGCAACGCTAAGGTTTTCATCAACAAACTATAAAAAGAAAATCAACGACGTGTAATCAATGAACACGAAATTTGTCAATTTTTAATTGTTTTAAATTGTTGTAATTTCGTTGTGTCACGGTTGTTTAAATACAAAAAGTCGTCTTCAGTAAATACTACATGTTAAAGTTTTCCACATAAACCGAGTTTATTTTAGTGAGAAAACAACATAGGTATTTTAAGCAAAATGCTGTGCGATGATGATTTCATTTGTTTAGTAAGTATTTTGTACACCTAATATAAATATATTTCAGCTTATTACCATAAATAAATTTTGATTAATGATATACATTATTTGTTGATTTTTAATACAGTCATCCTTTTCTTAAAACAGTATCAGCTTTTATTATTTACATTTTAAATAACAAAGTTCGATATATTTTGTGTAAAATTTTGCATTTAAAATACATTTTTATAAAAAAATATATAAATAAATACTAGCATATTTTAATATATACATTTTATATAAAAAAATATATAAATAAATACTAGCATATTTTAATATAAAACTGGTATCATAAGTTCAGACAATTGACCTCTTTGCTACAGAGTCTGTAGTCAGAAATAACTATGATATTGAGTGATGAAAACGAAGCTTGAACGCCATTAAATGACATTTTGTTGTTGCACGTTTTACACATTAATTTTTTTTTTTGTTCTTTCCATTTTTCGGTTTGCTAACAATTTAATACGTAACATTATAGAGAACTCTATCTGCCAGTGTTTGATGTGTTTGCAATTTTTACCGGACGCGAAAAATACCTTACCTTTTCAAAGTAGGTCTTCTTACAGTTAAACAGTTAATTTATTCTTATTCTGCTTTGTTATTTTCCAATGCTAATTGCAAACACTTGTTTGTTTAATACTTGGCACAAAATATTAAAAGAAGAAACAGCAAAATATCAATAATGTATTTTTTTTCGTTTACCTAAAAGTTGTATGTCCAAAGGGGTACAGATAAAAATTGAAAGTTTAAAATTACACTACTCTACAAAGATTAAAATACAAATTGTTCTATCAGCATTCAGTGGACTGACTAATGGAATTTCATAATTTCAAATTGAGAAAAGTTGAACCACTAAAAATGCTCTATGGGGCTAGAAAATCGTTGTGGAGTATTTTCAGCAAAATCCGAGTTTAGCACAACATTTTAGTAATTAAATAATTTTTAATTACAGTGCATTATATATCATTCAGTATGTAAATTTATTTGTTGTCATTTTTAAAGAAATATTTTATTTATTAATAAAGTATAAATCTTAATTAATGCTTTTAAATAATTTAGTATTTTATTAGCCGTTCATCATTATTTCAGCACCATATCGTGACTAACTAAATTCTACAATTTACAGATAAACAAACGCTTTGTTTTAGGATTGCATATGTTAAAGAGCTTAATTCAAATTCGATTTTTCAACTAAGATACATAATTAGACCTAACGAATGCATTTCCCTTTAACATTTTATCTTATCTTGAAAATTCTCTTATTTTAATTTAATTTTATTTTATTTAAATTCAAGTATTACTCATTATAAAGAACTGTTTTAAAGTGTGGAATGTATAAATTGAAAGTAATTTATTATACGTTTTTAATTACTACTTTAATTGTCTATATAATTTGAAACTTTCCAATCGTTATTTCAGTTTTACTTTAAAACTGCATACATTTACTGAATTTCTATGAAAAATAACTTTATTTTTTATTAATATTTGTATAATTTTACTACATTCTGTATTTATTTAACTTCATGTAAAAAATTTAACAAATGCATTTATTTTAATTGTGTTTATTTAACATTCATAAATAAATTGAAATAAATATTACAACTGTATTTATATTTACTGCATTCTGTATTAATTTTAAAAAAAATAATTAAAAACGATTGAATAAATAGTATATTATACTATATATGCATACATATAGCAAATATTAGTCATGATATCCAGCCAAGAATAACTAATCATAATGATGTGCTTTTTATTCATAATAGCATTATAGTAAAAATCAATTATTATGATTAAATGAATAAAAGCATGAGTATGTTTACTTATGTTTTATGTCTTTCCAACATGAAATGGCAAACCTTACTGAAAAGAAATTTCAAAATAGCGGCAAGAAATATGGAGTCGTTGAGAAACCCTTGAAAAAAACTTTTGTAGCGCTCTTATTGAAAACCCCTTTATGTACATATTTGTTTTTATTCATATATCACAACTTTATTATGTTTTTTTAAGTCAAAAATTTACAAATTTGCAAGTATAATACAAGCATTATACCCCTTTAAAGATTTCGAATGTATAGCTTACTACAAAAGATTTTATTCGGTATTATTATCACTCTGCATAGATTTTTTTGTATAAAACATATCCATAAATGGTGTCTTTACAAAATTTTTACAAAACAACCTACATGTTTTTAAGCCGTAATTGATTTCTCAGCATATAATTGTATATTAATCACCATAATTAATGTTTCTTTGCTCTACTATTGACCTAATTTCGAGCATTAACCCCCACATATATTTTGCTGCAAATGATAATTGCAAAAATCGAGTTTTTTTTTACATTAGATTTACCAGTGCATCTAGTTTGAGCAAAAGTCACAATATGGCAGTGATTAGCTTAGCAATGACTTTGAATGGAAATCGAACATTGCGTTGACGCCTACACTGCGACTAAAATTCACGTATATCTCAGTTTAGCACAATTTTTGCCATGGTATTATTTATAAAGTTAGAATTATTACAAACATTTTACATTTGACCAACGCCAGCTACAACCTGCGGCGACTGAGACTCAGTATTAGCCAACATTAGCTCAGGTTACTGTGTCTGTCTATTTTTCTTTGTCTGGCTGTATGTTAATTACGTAAGGGTGCTGCTGCCTGAAATTGAAAAAGCGCACATTCAAATTGCAATAAATCATAAAATAATTTATAAATCATTTGATTAAATGTTAATTTTGTTATGATTTGATTTGCTGTCCATAACAATTCAAGGTTTGCTGTTAATAATGTAAATTTGAATTTTTACAAAATCCAATTCTTGTACACGTTCCTGATTTATTTATAAAGAATTATGATATAATTCGTGGCAATATTGAATTATGTGCACATAAAAATTTATTGTACCAAAAATAGTTCAGATTGTAAGTGATAGATATTAAAATGTTATAGTACTATTCTATTTTTTTTTTTATGAAGTACAATTTAAATGATTGATTATTTTGGGTTTTAGTAATTGATGCGTTTGCCAAATAAAATAATTGTTTTCACATAATTTGCAGACAGAAAACATTAAATATAAGTGGTACGCGGTATTAAAAGTACCTTAGGGGTACTTTTACTATATGCCTTTTGAGAGGTCAACGTACACAACAAATGATTAAGTTTCTTATTGTTATATGTTAAGAATTAATGAATGGAATTATTAATATTTGAAGATTACAACAAAGAGGTGATTTTGAAACTAAAAATTATTACAATATTTAAATCCTCATATTATAAAATATCATTTATTATAATTCACATTTTTGTTTTTATTAGATTTGAAATAAAGGGTTTTTTAACAGGAACGCTACAAAAGTAGAGCGACAGGGGCAGCAAACGATGCCATATTTCTTGCCGCACTTTTGACATTTCTCTTCAGTAAGGTTTGCCATTTCTACTTTTGTAGCGTCCCTGTTGAAAAACCCTTAAAAAAAACTTTTGTAGCGCTCCTATTGAAAAACCTTTTATTTCCCTTTTTTAAAATTTATTTTTATTCCGACTAATTCTAAATAAATATTACCACTAATTATTTTTAGAGTAAAAATAACTTTGTATTGAAATTCTATAAAGTCAAAAAATCTTGGTCTGTAGTCTTTTCTTTGTATTTAGATATGTTATTTATAAATGTAACTTTTTCTGAACATAATACATATGTGTCCCATTTTATTTTTTGAAAATTAAAATATGCTGAAAACTAAATAAAATTCTAAATTTGAAATTACACTGAACTATTTCAAATTCAATTTGATCTATTCTAAGATCAAAGTAACTATTCTACATTGATACTATTTGAATTACAATGCCCGACAAAATTAAAATTTTGATATGGTACAGTAAAAGTTATAACAAATTTTGGATACATTTTAAGCGCTGATTACGAAAAGGACAAACAATTTTTTTTATAGTTTTTGACAGATAGCCAAATTTTTCATTTTTATGCTCTTTTTTTATTTTAAAATTCAAACAAAAGAAAAGAATGAAATTATATTTTCGATATTAGATGCCGAAAACCTTGCACTATGAAAAGATTCTAAAATTTTCAAATTATAAAAAAATGTATAAACAAAAAAACTTTATTACTTAATGAAAAAAAATTTAAAAATGATTTTTATGTATTTTTATATTAAATTTGAAATCCTCCCAGTATGTCATTCGTTTCGATATCATTACGAGATCAATGCGAGAACTCACACGATATCGGACACTTTCTCATGGCGATATCGAGCTTCAAATTGGACCTACATGGTAGATAGATATCGATGTGTTCTGTCGGAATTATTTCGGTACGAGAATTTTTTTTAAATCGGAAACATATCAAAGAAAAAAATAATGCAAGTTAAAGATTGCCCCGAAAAATATTGCGATTTCGATGCGACAAATATTTGTTAAAGAAATTTAATGTACGAGAAATTTTAAAAATTCGAATTGATAAAGCACCGAGATCGAACTTTTTTATCGAAGTTATTCGAGAAAGCTTCGACGCATTGGAGGTTTCCGAGACATGGCAGACTGCGTTTTGATTTTAAAATTTTTTAAAAAATTTAAATTTAACAAGTAAAAAAATGATGGGATTTTTTATTCTAGTATTTATAACTTTTTAACCATACGTCGTAAATGGTATTTTAAAGAGTATATATGACAATACATAATAATCATTGGTAACATATTTTTGCACTAAATTTTAATGTATTTTGTTCATAATTCTTTTAATTTTTTGAAAAATTTAGAATTTCTTTTGATTATATCTCGCAAACATTTTTTTTTTTTTCATTCATAAAAGCAAATTTTTGTATTGTTGCGTCATGTTTTCTGCGTTTAATATAGCAAAGATAATTTTAATATTTTCTTTTTTGCAATTTTAAAAATAAAAAAAGACTAAAATAAGTGTGCTTTATCTTAAAAAACTAGAGCCAAATTGATGAACATGATGCCAAAAAATTGTTTTTCTTTAAAGTTTTTTTTTTTTGTTTTGAAAGTTGAATTTTTCATAGGGTGACTTTTACGGAATCATTTTGTTTTATTCAATTTCAATTAAAGTATGTTCTTCCTTTTAATATGTCGACTAGACCAACATACTTTAATATTAAAAACAAATGCTTAAAACTGAACTCAACATAATTGCGCATAACCATAGACAATGTAAAGTCTAAAAAATAAAAATTTTCATATAAACTCAATGGAAATGTCATGGTATTTTCTAGTATTTAATGGTATTTTCCGATTAAAATAATAATTTATCCTATTGAATATTTTTAATAGTAAAAAACTATTATTTATATAGTATTTTTTTCTGGGTGTGCGCCAATGTTTTCATATTAAACGAAATTATTTTCAATTTAATAACATTGGTTTTAAAATGAATTTTTCGTGACATGTTCCTAAAGGTATGCAACATTTACAGTGTGAAATGTAATGTGAAATGCGTACAACATACATCTAGGGGCAGCATCTACGCGTTCAACTAAAGTTTTGCGTTCGATGTCGCACTGCCATATTATTCGTAGGCACTTTTTCAAAGATCATATTTTATAAAACAGGCATAATAAATAGCATTAATCATTAACAAAGAAAAACTAAATAAAATCTACTATATATTTGTGAATGTTTGTATGTGTGTCTGTATTAGGTATGTCGATCCCGGGATTGAGCCTAAAATCAGTCCCGAAATAATCCCGGGATTCAAAACTGAAATCCCGGGATTTTCGGAAGTGGAAAAATGTTATAAATAGTATTAAAATTGCTGCTATTTATTTTTTCATAAATTTGCAAATATAATTTTTAAAATATTTTTAAAAATAATGTTCGGAATTTGTTGTAAAGCTTAAAAATGCTTTCCTGAAAAGTTCAAAAAATAGACTTATGCTTTTATTTCATATTGGCACAGATATTTATCTTGGGTCCGGGCAGAGTATAGGCTATATCTCGGTGATATTGGTGGACTGGGCGTGGCACCCCCCATATAACCCACAAATTAAAAACACATTATATCAGCAATTCGGATAGCAAATTTAATGAAATTTTGGTCAGCGTTATATTTATCCATTCTAAACAATCTTGCCGAATGTGGGCTTTATTGGATAAGTTGGGTGAATTTTCAAGATGGTGTATTCGATAGTTATTACAGTGATATCAAAATTTATCTCAACCCAAATTCTTTAAACTCACCACACCGAAATTCACCACAACGAAACTTACCACACCGAAAATCACCACACCGAAACTCACCATACTAAAACTTACAATACTAAAACTCATCATACTAAAACTCACCACACTAAAACTCACCACACTAAAACTCACCACACTAAAATTCACCACACTAAAATTCTCCGCACAAAAACTCACACACAAACTCACCACACTAAAACTTCAGCTGGGAAAAACTGCATGGGGAAGAATTCTACCGGTAAGAATTCTACGGGAAATAATTTTGGGGACGACTTTCACGGGGTAGAATTTTATGGCGAAGAACAGTCTGAGGAAAAATTGTTTTTGCAGAGAATTATTTTTGCTTTGGTTACTACATTTGCAATACCAATAAAAAAAAACGTTCACAGCGGGTCCCTGCTAGTAATAAAATAAACATAAAAAATATAAACTAAAAAATAAATAATATTATAAAATATATATTTTTTTTAATAAAAAAAAAAAAAAAAATTCCAAAAAAAAAATATTTTTTTTTTACAAAAAATAATTTTTTTTTTTTTACAAAAAATAAATATTTTTTTTTTACAAAAAAAAATAAATATTTTTTTTTTACAAAAAAAAAAAAAAAAAATTTTTTTTTACTTCAATAAAAAGAAAACATAACATTTTTTACTAAAATAAAAAAAATATATTTTTATACTTAAATATAAACAAAAAAAAAATTAATTGTTTTAAATTTTGTGTTATAAACAATTGTTTTAAAGTTAAATGAAATTGTTTTAAGATGTTTTTCATTGTCGGCTCCCAATGTGAATGTAAATTCTCTTTTCTGCCTTACTTTGATTAAAAGTTTAATATATATATAGATAATGAACTTTTACAAATTAAACTTTTTGAATTTTTTAAAATTTAGAAATTATGTTCTACTTTCTAATTTAACCTAGACACTAGCCTAGAAAACTGTCTTCTGGTTATTTATTATAGTCAATTATTTATTTTAGTTTATATTTCCAACATTTAGGTGCATTAAACACAAACGGAATTTGCATGAATTTGGACTTATATTGTTGTTTTTGCTGCTGACCGAGTTTCGAAGGTATTCAGAGCCTATCGATTGTGAGCCTCAAAATGCGCTGGACTCGAAAAAAAAATAAAAAAAAAATACAGAATTTAATTGCCGAGCAAAAATAAGTTCAAACTCTTTAGCAACATGCACAATTGAAATTATTATAAAAATAAAATAATAAAAATTATAAAAATAAAAAAAAAAATAAAAAGAAAAAAAATAAAAAAAAAAGAAATAATATTCGTAAAAACAATAATACAAACAAATGTAGCAATCGAAGCGTTGCTTTTTAAATTTTTAAAATAGTGAAAACTATTTTAATTGTTACTCAATTAAATAAACAATCGAGTGTAAATAATTGAACAAAAAAAACAGCGATATTTTCACAAAGATTATAAAAAGCAGCTGATGTTGCTGCTGCACACATGCAACAACAATTGCTAAGCATTGCAATTAGTTGTTGACTTTTGACCTTAAAATTTAACAATGTTAAACATTTTAAAAATGCTATGAGAAAATTAGAAAAAATTTACAAAAAATTGCTTTATTGCTGTTGTTGTTGACATTATGATTTAAAAGCAGCCGTCCTGCAATTAACTTAATGAGCTGCTAACCTGGCCAACAGCATGAAGAACTCAAAACTAACTGGCAACGACAATGAAACCTTTAAAGTTGTTGATGGCTTTAACTATTTAAATCTAAGAAGAAAGCGCCGAAGTCTAAGAGCTATTAAAATATAATTTTACTCACTTAGTTATTAAAGAAATCTAAATTAATTAACAGCATATTTAGTGCAAAGCAAAACAAAACAAAAAGAAAATATATAAATGTTTTATTTATGCGCTAGCGGGGCTCCAATGGAAAACCGCTAAGAAATCGCGTGTTGGACAAAATGCATTTTATTTGTAATTTAATTTAATTTTTCATATTATTTGTGGTTGCCTTTGCTTTTTTAATGGTTGCATTGTGCTGAAATTCCAATGCATAAAAATTGTTTAATTTAAGCAGCAAAGGCGTTGAGGAAGGTAACATGCCGAAAAATTCCAAGAAATAGCGAATTTATATAAAATTTGTTATTTTTATTAAGGCTTATTATAAATTGATATGCATTATTAAGCTATTTCTGTGTTTTGTAAATGGAGTATCTGGGAACACATATGGTTCGCACTCAAAAAAAAGCTACTTTATGTTGGCCAATAGGACAGTACATTATCCACAGAAAAAATCATCATCATCATAATGTTGATGAATTTCGTTTTTTAAACCATTATTCATTGTATTGAAGAACGTTTCATAATATTGATAATTACAAAACATCAATGTTATGAATTCAATATCAATTTGATGAATGACCGAAAAAGTATTCTTCAATATTTTGAACTGTTTGTGAAGAATACGTTTCATCATATTAATGAACAAATACATAAAATACAATATTTTTGAACAGCTGTGTGAAAAATAAAAGCAGAACTCTTCTATAGATTATAAATTCGATTTTTTAGAAGTGTTGCGTACTACGAATAATCAATTATTTTTATAATTTATATGCATTGGAATTATGTCATTACAATGCCGTCTAATTTTTGCATATTTTTAAACTATTTCAAAAAATATGGTATCTTTTGTAAAGTAACACCTATTGGCATCAGTTATTCTTGGGCTAATCTCCAGGCTGACATTGTTTTCCTGATGCTGGTACCTAGGTAGACGAAGTCCTTCACAACCTCAAAGTTGTGGTTGTCAATAGTGACGTATTGTCCAAGGCGCCGGGACTCATTTTTTGCTGATACATGGTACTTCGTCTTGTCCTCATTCCCTGTAAGACCTATTCGACGCGATTCCCTCTCTAAACTGCAGAATGCTGCACTGACTCAATGATGTCGACATCATCTGCGTACTCGAGCCGACTGGAACTCTTGTTGAAGATTGTGATAGAGTTGTGCAGCTCTTACATTGAAGAAGTCACACGATAGGGAATCGCCTTGTCTGAAACCTCGTTCGATATTAAACGTATCGGAGAGCTTGTTTCCAATTCCCACTGAGCAACGTGTGTCGCTCAGGGTCATCCTGCAAAGCCTTATAAGTTTCGAGGAATATAGAGCTCATACATGGTGGCGTATAGGCGACTTCTTATCGGACTGTCGAAGGCAGCTTTGTAGTCGACGAAAAGGTGGTGTGTGTCGATCTGCCTCTCTTTGGTCTTTTCCAGGATTCGGCGCAATGTGAAAATCGGTTGACTTGCCAGGTCTGAAGCCGCACTGATAAGGTCCAATCAGTCCGTTTGCCATGGGCTTCAGTCTTTCCCATAATACGCTCGTTAGAACCTTATACGCGATATTGAGAAGACTTATACCACGGTCTCAAGCTGTCTTCTCTATCGGCGGAGTAGTTGTCGTTATCTCTCTACATAATCTCAGTGAACCCTGGACATCTGTTACTAGATTCCCGTCATCGTCCTGACAGGAAGAAGGTCCGGTCTCAAAACCTCTGTCAGGCATCTTATGTTCTGAAAGAATTTTCGAGCCTCGTTCCTGTCGCCATGCATCTCAATATCTTCACACTCGCGTCTTTCAAATTCTCTTTTCTTGCGCCGTAAAAGATGTCTCTCCTCCTTCCTCTTCTCTCTTCCTCGCATAAAAAATCGCTTGTTATATATTACATATGATTTTAGTAACCTTTTCTGTGAAATGTAGCAAAGTGAAAAAAATCTTGATATGCAATTCGAAAGATATGATTTTAGAAAGATTAGTTTCGTTAGTCCGAGTTTCATATTTGGGCTGGGGATAACAGCTTGGCATACAAAACATTTTGCTATACCGCGCTACATCTCAGCAGGCAATGTCAAACTTCCGAGAGTAAACACTGTCCATGAAAAAGCTCTCACCCACCCCGCCGTTCGGTTGGGTGAGAAATAACACGCACAGCTCAAATGGTGAGAGAGCTCGGCTTAAGTTCTTCAGAGCTGTAGCGCCAAATTATTATTATATATGTCAAACCCTTCTCCATAAATGACCAGATGCAGAGCCATCAGTTACTTTTTAGGGTATTAAAAGATATGTTTAATGATCTCTAGATATCTTTTTATGCGACAGAAGTTTAACTTGAGATTACCTGTATAGAAATGTTCAATTCTAAAAATATTCTAAAATACGAATCTGATTCAAACTTTAAAATATGGATTCAACCAATTTTGGGTGTCTCAAATATTTCAAAATCCTTTGTAGTTCACAAAACTTTTGTTGAATTAAAGCATTGTATTACTCTATTACTTTTAAAAGCATTTGTATGTGCTTTTTTTATTTTTAACAGCTTTTTTTAACATGATTCTTATTTTTACTTTCAGTGGTCTCTCCAGACCCCTTCCACACCCTCCGCCACTTCACTCACAAACAACATATCTTCCTCCTCGTCCTTAACTACCGCGAAGGATGTCTGGTCCTGCGGCCAAACAAATAGTAAAACCGATCCCATGAGTCTGCTCTTTGGCAGCATCAATCATAACAATCACGATGCACAACTCGACTCCGGCATTACATCGCCACAGCACCAGCCACATATGCAGCAAAGGCTGAAAACATTGTCGCCATGCGAATTAAATGTAAGATGAACAATTTTTATCTAAGGCGTCTTTATTGATTTCTTAATATATCTTGCAATAGCTCTTCGAGGATATGAATCATGCGGCACTGCGTCAGCGTCTCATCAACCTACAAAAACGTCTGCCGCTCGATGAACAGGAGAAGGAGTGTTTGCAACAGTTGCTGGCGCTGCTGCAACAGCTTGATGTGCTCAGCAGCAACAGCAGTAGTGGGCAGAATTCGCTCAACACTCACAGCAGCAGCAGCGATGAGCATAGCAGTCTAGAACTGGTAAGTAAAATAGCTTTTTATTCGAAAACCTCTGCAAAGCTTTTGTAGTAATCAATCGGGATAATGAGGTGTATGCATCCTACACTGTAGGATATCCTGGAGATACTATGTAAAATCCTTATTGTCTCGACTTCCTTTTTTTTTTAAAAAAAAGCTCTGCAAAGTTCTGAACACTCTTGTCGCCTATGCGATAAAGTTGGTTATGAAATATATGTTTTTATTCATATTATATGTCATTCGAAATTTGTTTTAATAACGTAAAAAATATAAATAGATTTATTTTTTTTAATATATTTTTTTCTCGTTTTCGTTTCAATAAAATTTTGCCAATCCAAATCAAGGTTAAATCGCGTATTTCCGACTATACTGCTTCGTACAACGATTCGTCCAACTGCTCGAGTGCACGTTCAGCGGTAAATACATCGTCATCATCCGGCCCACCTTCCACATCCACAAAATCTCCAACAGCAGCGTCCAGCAACGCACGCATTGTTGCCACCGTTCTACCCTATAATAGTAACATCAGCAGCACCGCTTCCCATCCCAACGCACCCACCAACACACCCACAGAGTCACCGCGTAAAACAACGCGTGCCGCCTGGCAGTGCAATAGTCTCAGTGAGAGTGGCGTCTTTGTCGAGTCAGACTTTCTAAGCGACGCCAGCGATAGCCACCAGCAAGAAGCTAACAACAAACAGCAGATCGACTCATCACCGAAGCACCTTCAGTACTACCAGCAACGTCTCGAACTGCTCGAGCGTAAAGTTCTCATCTACGAGAGCAGCGGCGATCAGCAAGCGAAACGTCTTGCCGAACGTCTACAGCGTGAGATCCAACTAGAGCAGGAATTGCGCGAACTGCGCGAACGCGTTGACAGCCTTGAGGTCGAGAACGCTAGCCTTGACGAAGAGAAGTGCGAGTTCGAGGAGGCGGAGAACGATACGCGTCTGCGGTTGCAACGTCTCGAGATCGAATTGGAGATCTTGAGCCAGCGCAACGTGGAGCTGGAGATGTCAAGAGAGGCGCTAAGTGCCAAATATAAAGACTGCCGTTCCGAGTGTCTGTTGCTGCGCGACGATCTCTCAGTGAGCGAGACGCAGCTGCGCCATTTAGAAGAAGACAAGCAAATCGCAAAGGAGAACTTTGAGTTTTTGCACAGCGTGTTGCCAGTGTTGATGCTCTACAATACGCTGTTGACAATTGCACAGCAGCAACAACAGCAGCAGCACTACATAGTCCAAGAACAGCGAGATAAACCCGTCCATCTCCTTGAAACGGTACCCCAATTAGAAATGGGTAACACACATTCACAGCAGCCGACTGGGCAGTGCGAACGATCCTCCTCATTGGCGCAATTCGAGCGCGAGGAGCGAATTTGCGGAGGAGGTGGTGGCAGCGTTCATACATCCTCAGGTGCCTGCCAGGAGCGTGAGCTGCACTACCTTAAAGAGGAGATCAAGTGCTTGCGGCACCAGATCAAGGAACTCAACTCGCGGCACTACGAAGCTATGGAGTCCGCAGACTCGCATTGGGTTGACCTCGAGCGAGAGTACAAAGATCGTGAGGAGGCATATCGCGCCAAAGAATTTTGCCTCAAGCAAAAGATCAACCGTCTGCAGGACTGTGTGCGTGATGATGCACGCGCTGCCAACGAGAAGATAATGCAGCAGGAAGAGCAGGAAAAGGAGCTTAGGACCTGTTTGCTGCGCATATCCAAGGAGTTGCGGGATTCTCACGAAGAGCAGCAACAACTGCAGCTCGATAGCGAACGGTTGCGTGAGCAATACGAACAGCTGAAGGAGCAACAGCAGCCGCTGAAGGATGCCATCGACATTGAGAAGAAGCACAACAAGAGTTTAAACGACGAGCTGAATTTTATGCGTAAACTGCAGCAAGAGACAGAGAATCACAATCAGGCGGAGATGGAATGTTTACGTACTCAGCAATTTGAGCTGAAGAAGGAATTCTTGCATATTGAGGTGACGAATAGCGAGTTGAAGGAAGAGGTGGCTACATTGGAACAACAACTGATAGAGCTCCAGAAGAACGAGCAGGAATGTGCTGACAAAATACGTTGTCTTCAGGATGAGGTGCGTAGCAAGGAAGAGATCGCCGCGAAATTGGAGAAGCGACTGGAACGTTCAGAGGGTTATAGTCTGGCGCAGGAGTTAGATGGCAGTCCGTCGAAGCGTTTCAAGCGGGAAGATATCAAGGATTTGCAGTCAGCCAGCAAAGGACTAGGTTCGGCGCTACGAAATATGCGTGTAAGTTCGTCGAGAAGTCTTTTACAGCCGTGATACAAGAATAGACAATAAGAGATGAAAAGTACATAAAAAGATAAAGTACTCAATTTCATTATGAAGATAAAAACTGGTAGTATCGAGTCAAGTTTAGTCTCCGGACGGATTATACATCTTGATAAATATTACTTATATATAATTTTGTTGTGATACAATCTTTTCTTTTTTCTTTTGCAGGATTGCGAACGCACGATTCCCTCGCATCAGAAATTCCAGAGTGTGGCACGAGATGTTAAGAAGTTAGCCGATACATTGCTGGGCGGAAGTTTGAGTGACGACGAAGAAGAGGTAAGCAATAAAGAGAAGAAAGATGATGATAATGCCGCAGGTGATGATGCGGCACCTGCACGTAGTTCGACCGATGTTGAAGCTCGTGCTTCTGAGCGCGGTTCAGAGGAACGTAGATCATCGGCAGTAGCTGCAGTTGATGCGGTCGAGCCAGTCAATGCTGCCGAGACTGCTGATGCACTCGAACCAAATGAAGGTGTTCTCACGGTGGCAATGGCTTTTCTGCCAGAGTTCACTATCGACGAGAGCATGTTGCCATCGTCGTCACACATTAAAAAGCAAATCTGTGAAGTTCCATCGGAGCTGCGGAAACTTAAAGACTCTCAAGCAGCAGCCACGTCATCATCTCCGTACTCGACGGAAGACGATGAAGGTTTAGTATTGGAGGAGATAAGTGAGTTAAGTGAATCACTGCCACCAAAGCGTAAAAATAATAAAAAGCGGCGTTTCCGACGCAATGTGGGAAAAAGTATTGCATTGCGTTCGTCGACGAGTCTTAGAGCTCGTGTGCGACGCATTGTGTCCTGTCTGAATGCGCATCGCTCACTGGAATTTCACGATGCCTCCGACATCGATATCACACAATCTGAGATACTGCAGCGCAATATCTCGTACGACAGTTTCCACTCGCTCAAGGACGAGCAACTGGATGCTCCATTATCGCTAGTCAAGACGAAATCCGTGGATGCCTGCACCGAAACTGATGTGCAGCACAGTGACAAGGAGACCGAAACCAAAGTTGAACATGTTGAGCATAGTGTGCAGGCAAATGATGATGTATTCGTGCAGCAACTATTGGATATTATACCGTCGACGGGTCGGGATTTTATACATTTACTGCAGGTTTCAACGCCTGCGGCCAATATGCAGACGCGCAAGCACAATGAATTGCTTCGTAAGCAATGGGAAACCGACGTGGAGTTCCGAGAGGGTCTCGAGATACTGACTCGCTTCGCTGGCTTCGGTTCATCGTGGGACGATAGTGACGACTCTTTTGCCCTGGAGACATATGAGACATTTGTGAATGCCATGACGTGTATACATGTGCTTAGAGAAATCTATAAGCCAATTAAAATTGCGGTGGGTATACGCTATATATGGCCAGATTTACTTGACTCTGTTGTTGTATTGCTCTACTAATTGTGTGGTTTTCCTTCTTCAGCTGCTGCAGCAAATCGAAGAACAAATTAATGAACAATTAATGAACTTCCATAGCAGGAAAATGGAGTCAGAGTTTTACTGCACCGTCTACTATCCGGTGAAGAGACAAGTGCCACTTAATGTTAATGAATCCGTGATAAATTAAAACTAATTCTGTTGTCATAATAAATTGATTGCATTGAAAAAGTACTTGATTCAAAATTTTGTTATTGATTTTGTAGCATATGCCATTTAAAAAAACTTCATTAAAAAGTACTGGAAATAACAATGTAGAAATGTAGACTCTATCTAGAGGAAATAGGTATGACTGATCTGAGGTCATATTATCTCAACAGTACTAAGAATCACTATGAAAGTTCACATTCCCTAACAAATTTGTAACTAACTAACTTTTTCGATTGATTAGTTTTACTTCTATAATGAAGAATCCAAGATCTTTAATACTTCTAGTGTACGATTAGGAACATCAGAAAAGCATGATCTCCCTTATTCCGAACAAAGTCAGATCTTATATAATACATGCTTGTATGTGTTCTAAAAATGAATAAAAAGTTCAGAGTTTTACAAGAGATTGCAAAATTTTGTACATTTCTAGCAGAGCATCTCTAAAGAATCTAAATCGAGTCGAAAATATCTCCAGACGGTGGTACTGAGAATGAGTTTAATAAAAATGTCTTAAAGAAAAACTTTTTCTGGTATACCAGAGAGACTATAGTCTAGGATTGGGTGGTAGAATTTTGACCTATAGTTCAACGCATTTTATTAAATATTCCTTATACATTCTAGGTAATATTAATATTTATTCAATATGCATCTAATCTAAAAATCTAAGAGTAATGATAAATGACAACATCCATCATGTCAATGTGCCTACATTCTGTATGCAAATCTGTCTCTTTAATTTCTACTTCTAAAAAACACACTTAACTCATATAGTGTTTTTTTTTTTAAATTTCAAATCAAAAATTTTTTGATTCATAGTTTTTCTGTAATTTTGATTTTATATCAGTTAAATTTGTTTTATTTTCGTTTCCTGTATTAATAAATTTATCGTCCCGTCAAAATTTCTTGTATAATTTGATTTTATATTCGCTTTTGGACTAAATTATACAATCATGGACGGAGGCAAAAAACATTGCACTCGCGATACATGCCCAAACTATAAAGGCCGTTCTAGACCAGATCCAGAACCGGATCCAGAACCGCCAACAGAGGAGACGCAACAAATGTTGCCAGCAACAGCAAGCTCCCAGCCTGAGATGCCACAGCGTGAGTCGTCACCAACGGTATCACCGCGTGCATTGTCACCACGACCGATGTCGCCACCACAGATGGTACCACCTCCACCACCACAACAAACATATCCGCGTACTTGCATGCAGCAACCTCCGCCTCCAATACGTTTACCCCAACCACCACCACCGCAACCGCGTCCACTTACCACTGAGAGAAATTCCACACAAATTTTATTTGTTGAGCCAAACTTCACGGAAACTCCTAGTGAGTATGACGTCTTCTATGATTGCTTTAGTGATTATGAAATGTCCAAAGAGGCGTCGAGCATGTGCTCGCGAGCAGTGGGCATTAATCCAACAGCGTCGAGTTTGGAAGACTCGGCAAATTTTCGCGGAGCACTTAAACAGCTTGCGTGCACGACCGCAAAACTATTGAAAACGTTTGACGAGGTTTCCAGAAAAGATAAGCAATGTAAACGCTGTCAGGCCATGGGTGATATGCCTCAGAAACGCACAGTCCAAGTTGAATTGGGCATTCGAATTGCGGAGTGCCCTACAGATTTACAAGAACAATTTCAAATTAATATAGATCCCGTAACCCTAACGATACCCCTGACCATGCAAATGCAATACAACGCGGGCAATAGGTCTCGGGCCGTTACGCCAAAACCATCACAAACGCCTTGCACGCTCATGGAACCAATACGTACCTCGATTATCTCAAGACCTTCGCCGCACAGGAGGCAGGAGCCACTGCCACTGGACTACCAAACAGGTGATAGTAACAAACAATTTAAAAAAACCCACTCACTATGCCCACACTGTAAGTCGTTTGAAGCGAAGGCACCGCCAAAGTTACCGCCGCCAGCACCAGGACTATGTCCACACTGTAAGTCACTTGAAGTGAAGCCACCTCCACCGCCACCACCACCAAAACCAGAACCTAGAGTTTTGGATCTTGAAACTGGCGAGGATAAAACACGAATTCCGGAAATTTGTCCTTGCCTACTGGTCGATGGAGTAATAGATGAGAGCTTACCTTGTCCGTGCGAAAAACCTCCAGAAATTTGTCCATGCTTGATGATAGACGGCATATTAGATGAGAGCAGACCTTGTCCATGCGAGAAACCACCACCACCAGTGATACCACCAAAACCAATAAAGTTTCGTTTAGCATTTCCGCAGCACATTCAGCTACATCTATGCACACCATGTCGCTTTGATCCAAGTCCACTGATCGATGCAAAGGGTCAAGTTATATGCCCGTTTAAATGTGGATGTTGCCTCTGTCCATGGAAAACGCGCGCCACAGAGAGCCTTGAGGATCGCCTCATGCACGAGAAAATTAAAGTATGCAAATGTCGCGAAAGAGGTAACCTCTTCGAACCATTTTCGCAGAGAGAACCCGGCTGCAGTAACACTTCATACTTTGACATGTGCCCGTGTCGAGAGAAAGCAGAAGCTAAATTTCTAGAATTGTATGGTCAGGAAATGTGGAGCGCAGATGACAAGCTCATAGATATGCACACCGGCAAAGAAATAACGTTAGATGAGGTTGTCGAAATATGGCCTCCGACGCGACCGAAAAATGATAACAGCGTTTAGTCCTTATCGATGAATATAGTCATAACATTTTATATAAATCAATAAAATATCTTTAAGATAAAAAAAAACAACAAGTGACTATCTCTTCCTCTTATAGATCAGTGGTTATAATGGTTATACGGGGTATATTTGAAAACTATCAACAACTTTAATCGATACTGTTTGTGGAACTATCGCGGAATTTCGATTTTTTTTAATATAAAAACACTACAAAACTTAATTTAAATTTAAGAACATCAATTATATAGTTAGTAATTTTTTTTTCTTTTATCACCTTCACAGAATGCCGCGCCCAAACTGATTCTCACCGAGATAACCAGAATTTAAAAGTTCGAGGTGACTCAGCACCCTTCTGCTGCATTAAAAAAACTTCCAGAATGTACGACCAAGTTCCATACCGACCCGTCAAGTGTCCATGTTCAGCAGACACACTAGTTTCGGTCAACGCCAACAGATCAAATCGAGCAATTAACTACCCCACCAACTTTCGTTGTCTCTTGGATACGAATCCCATGAATGCACCATCGACCAGTAAATCTGCCACAAAATGTCCTTGCAGTCAGTCTGAGAATAATTACGAACAACAAAAACAACCATCACGACCAAGTTCGGCATCCACGAGTAGTCCAAAGCCAGAGTCCCAGCAATCGCTGCCATGTCCTTGCAGAAGTAAAAAAAAACCGCCAGAGTCCCAACACTCGCTGCCATGTCCTTGCAGAAGTAAACAGCAAGAGCCGGAATACCAACCAATGCAACAATCGTTGCTATGTCCTTGCAGAAGTAAAAAGCAAGAGAAACCACCAACACCGCAGCAATCGCTTCCATGTCCTTGCAGAAGTACAAATCAAGAGCCAGAATACCAGAAACCACAGCAATCGCTACCATGTCCTTGCGGAAGTACAAATCAAGAGCCAGAATACCAGAAGCCGCAGCAGTCACTGCAATCGCTGCCATGTCCTTGTAGAAGTCCAACGTCACAGCGAGAGCCAGAGGCCCAGCCACCACAGCAATCGTTGCCATGTCCTTGCAGAACTCCAATTCCAGAGCCAGAGCAACCACCGCCATGTCCTTGCAAAAGTCCAATGCAAGAGCCCGAATCACAGCAACCGCCGCCATGTCCTTGCGGAGAACCAATATACGAACGACTACCAGCGCCAAAATCAACATGTCCTTGCAGAGGTGGCTACAGTGAACCTACGCCCCAATATAGCGTCTGTCCTTGTTGTGCTGCCGAATATGAGCCAGAGTATAGCTGTCAGCGTAAAAATGAGACACCTTCGTCGCAAACATATACGCCGCCTTGCGTGCAACAATACAGACCTCCTTCAACTTGCCCTTGTCAGGAACTGGCACCGCGTCCAATGAATGAGATTCCACTAATTCCCATGAATATGAACTATCAGTACTCCATGGGCGGATCCAATAAATCAGGCCGTTGTCACCCGAATTCGGAGTACTCATCGCGCGGCGTAACGCCAGTTCCATATACCACAGATACATCTCGTTCTTCGCGCACAGCTACACCTCAATCCTTTAAGTGCCGCGAAGAAGAATATTATTCACTCGAGTCTGATTCGGAACAAGACACTCGCTGTAGTCCCTGTTCAAAGCTCAAAAAGAACGCAAGTGTATACAAGTCCGCCGAAACGGTACGCTCGAAGAAAAGCGGAGGTGACAGTTCAGCACCCATTTGTCCAATTAGGCCGCCACAGTCCCCGGCTCGCTCGCCTCCATCAGATTCGCAGACTAGAAATATTGTCATTTTACGATTACTGCACGAGGTGGTGCATCTAATAAATGAAGATGAGTCCACTGCTCCCTGCACTTGTGCCGCCAAGCAAAAAATTCGCAATATTGGCGCTTGTAATGATGACTTGCAAAACGATGGAGGTGCATTCAGCTCGCGCACCAATTTATCAAACATTAAAGTGACTTGCTGTCCGCCCAGTCACACCTCTAATTCGGAACCACAGCCAGACGGCGCTTGTCCATTGGCAGGCGTTTGTCCATTGGCACTGGGAAGTACACGAAGTTTCGAGGTTAACTTTCCCACATCGGGTGCACAACCCTGCAATGTCTTTATATCACCCAACATGCAGTATCCTTGTGCGTGTCTCATGCAAAACGGTCAGCCGATTAACAATGCCGATGTCGGCGTTGAGGTTCAGAGTTTTACGAACTGGTCGCCCGGCAAAGAGACCATTAACTACGCAGAAATGGACAATGAACAAGCGAATCCTAATGTCATCTCCGATCCGGAGTTTATAGAGGATGCGAATAATGCGATAGTATGTTCGCGAAACAACGATCCGAACAGCGAATACTGTGCCGACGACTGCGTCTGTCCGTTGCACGGGTCACAACAGGTCCTATCGGTTGCGCGACCCAGTCTATTGGAAAAATTGCAGAAACTTTCGCAAACCCCTGTGGAGGCGCGTACCGAAATAGAACCATGTTGCACCTGCAACATCGAAGAAGACGAAGAAGATGGCACTACGGATGCTGAGAAAAATGCAGCTGACGAAATCGAATGCGAGGAGAACGATAAGGAATGCGAGGAGGAGAAAGAGCGTCTGATGAAGGCACAGTCCAAGGCGAAGGAACAACATGGCGATTGCAATTGCTGTCACTGTCGCGCAATGCGTAGCCAGAACAACAGTTGCAATACAATTGCCACGCCTGCACAGGCGCTCGAGAATGGCGGGTGCAATGAACTGGTAAGTGATATGAAAATAATGCAGTATTTGTGTTAACTATGACATTATCTGTTTGCAGAAATACTTCATCGATTCAATTATCATGGATTTGGATGCGATGGAGAGTGCGCGACGCAATAAACAAAACAAGGGATTGAATGGCAAGTCGAATGCTATATGTCCGCGTCCCAGTTTTCCCGTTAGTATTGTTGATGTCACTGATCTTGGTTCTACCTCGTTATATGTAAAGTGGTGTATCCACGACTGCCTGGGCATTGGTGGTTATGAGGTGAGTTTGTTTTTCTTTTTTGGCATTTTTATTACATAGCTATTTTCAATTTCACTTAACTGATGAAATCTCAGATTAGTGGTCAAATTCGAACGTGATCAAATTATTTCTTTGCTTATCTCTACTATATGTTTGTGAAAGTTTGTATGTATATATGTTTATTCAACGTTGGGAGGTGAAAATCTTCCAAAGATACTGATGAGCACCTGCTCAGTCAGTTATGTCGGATTCATACCGACTAAAACCACCTCCGTCATCAACCACGACGTTGCTGGACTGCCGTACGGTTTGTATTTACGGCGCGGAATCAGCTATTGCTGCCTCATATTGCTTGTATTGCCCGATCTTCTTTCCTACTGCGTTCTGCCTGCAGTAATTGCTCGTGTATTTCTTTTATTGTTCTATCGACCGCGGTCCAGTTATCTTCTGACTTCAGCATTTCAGTCACAAAATTATGTGATGTCACCTGTGCTTCTAACGTCTGCTCCAGGCGCTCTCTCTGCGATTCGAATCTTGGGCACATGCTCTGGGTCTTCCGCTTCTGATACACACGTGGGGTGATCCGTTCAGGCCAATTTTGTGTAAGTACTTCCGGTTAGGAATTGCATCAGGTTGTAGTTTACGACACCATGTTATCTTCTCAGCCATATGTCGATGTCTGGAATTAGTTTGTGGGTCCATCGGGGCCTTTCTGTGATTGATCCCATTTGTTTTGCCATCGCTTTATAGACTCGTCAGTCTCAAATATGCATCTTGCTCCGTATGATTCATTTTCCTTTTTGTACTCGTATAACCGGCGATCTTCTTCGGCAAGTACGTCAAATGCGATCATTCCTGTTAACACACATGCTGCTTTGTCTGACATCTTACGATAAGAGCTATACACCCTCAATAGACTGCCGTGATTTTTCTCTATTTTCTTTTTCCAGTGAATGCTTTTGACCACACTTGTGCCGAATACATCAATATAGAGCTGACCACTTTGGAAATAGTAAGCCGTTGGGCATCATTCGCGTTGGGCATCATTCGCACTGACGTTTAAAGATTTATTGCAAACATATTCCAGTTACGCGTCAAACTTAAGCCTGGAGTAGATCATCACCTCGAGGTATTTGAGAGACCTCTTTGAGATTTCGTGATCTCTCATCGTGATTTTGATTGTCTTTTGGTAATCAGTATTACTTCCGTATTGTGCTCCGCCAGTTTCAGACCAACTCTGTCATATCATAGTCTTATTTTATTTGTCGCCTCGTAATACATACATTCTTCTTTCGAGAAATCGTACGGGAAAGAACAGTCGGAGGAAGAATTGCCTTTGATAAAAAGTTGTTTTGGCGGCGAATTATTTTTGTGCACAGCGAAGAACAGATCCCTGCTAGTTAGTTGATTATTTTTGTAGACAAGGGAAGAAGTTGACTGAAGTCTGAAGTCTTATTTTTTGTAGACAAGAGGAGAAGTTGTCTTCCTGAAGTCATATACAAACGGTTTTTTTTTTAAATATTAAAGAGTTAATTTAAAAAATCTGAATAATGAAATTGGATATGTATTAAATTCTTTTTTAAATTGGATATATTTAAGAAAATTTAGGGTTTTAGGAAATTTTTAATATAGATATACTTTTTTATGTATTTAATAAATTATATATTATGTATTCATTATATTTTCAAATTTCTTGTCTCTTCTTTTAGATCTACGTCGATGGCCATCTGACGAATCGTTATTTCAATTGTAATCACGACGCCGCCGTCGTTTGCGACATCGATGTCACCGAAGCGCACAAGGTGGTGCTCGTCGCACAACCCTTGCTCGATGACAAATACGATTCCGTCTGCGGCGACGGCAAGGATAAGACGAATAATCAGCTCAAGAAATGCGATGCCGATAAAGGTGTTATGCAGCTCTGGACACCGAGCATATATATGTATGATCCCATGTGCCGTCAGGGGATGAACGGATCATCCAAGTGTACATGCTGAATTTTATGTTACGGAGTCACTGGACGATCCCAGTTACGATCGTTCGGCACTACTATTTTTAATGTCACAAATCTCGGAAATATGCAACCGAGAGGAAGGGTTGCAACTAAAAAAAACAATACAAAATATCATCACAAAATCGAAAAAAAAAACAACACAAAACCAAGCTAGTCAAGAAAAAAAAAATTGAGGAAAGATGAAAAAAAAAAAGTTGAAATGGAGATGAAAAGAGGAAAAACAAAATTTAATTAATTTAAAAACTACGTTAACTCACGTTAACAACAAAACTTTATATGTTAAGCTAAGCACGAAAATATGTTATTGTTTAGAATTACTTAGCAGTTGGGTGAACTTTGTATGTATCGCCACCCCGCCCCCATGGTGGGAAATTGCGCAAGATTCACCACAAAAGTAAAAAAAAAAAACTATTCGAATTTTAGAAGAATTTCGAATTTTCTGTTTGCCAAATTCTTGTTTGTGGAAATTGAAAGAAAAAAGAAATGGGCGCGAGCCTATTTAGTTTTCCACGTAGATACAAAAATACAATAATATTTTGTTATTATCGTTATGGCGCGCATGATTAAACCCTGCTGATTGCGATACGCCCCGCCACACACCAAAAGGATGGGCGTCCGTCAAGGCAACTTAGTCATGTGGGCATGTTAATGCTAACAGATAAAATGAATGTGTGTATGTGAGTGTATAGTTATGATTAAATTACTAAGTGTTTTTTTTTTAATAAATAAACCAAAAAAAAAAACAAAAAATAAAAATACACAAAAAACAAAAACAAAAAGTGCCTTAAAATCTTTATAGAATGTAGTAAACTAAACGTTTTTGTTTAAGTTTTCATTCAGATATCAAATGTCTTAGTTTTATTTTATTTTAAAACATAACTTTAGCTATTTTAATTTTAGTAATTTTTAATTTTAGTTATTTTTAATTTTAGTTATTTTTAATTTTAGTTATTTTTAATTTTTGTAATTTCTAATTTTATTTTTATACATTTTATTTTTATTATTTTAAAATTTTGTAAATTTTTAATTTTGATAGTAACGACTTTAGTTTGCAACTATAATTTAATTCGAATATTTATTTTATTTAAATTTTTGAAATTTAAAAAAGAAAAACTTTTTAAAAATCACTGTATGAGAAGTGCCTAGATCATATTGCGCTTCCTGCCTTTGCATTGTAAGGAATGTTTATATTTAATACAAAAGTAAAAATAATTATAAAACTTTTTAAAGATATACCTTCAAATATATCTCTGATAATGTGTAAATAGTAAATTACTCGAAGAAAAAGAAAGCGTCTACACGCAGTTATTTGTCAATTTATACTTAAGCTATTTTCCAGAAGCCCCTAACACCAAAGTTAGGGGCATTTTGCAACCACCTCGTTGCTTTTTAAAAATCGAAAAACTTCTTTGCATGCAAAATAAACATTAAACCTAAACATTTAATATGCAGTCGTTGAAACAAAAAGCATTACTTTAATAAAATATATGCATTAGTTTAGAAGTTTATTTTGTTTTTTGTTTATATATAAATTAAAAACTAAAAAAAAAAGTTCAAGTAATAAATTAATATGGTTTTCACAAAAAATTAAAACATTTGTTTCACTATAATTATTATGCGTAATTAGGTTGCAGGTCCATCGATTACGCCCATTCTCGATATAAGACAGCGTAAGTAATCAAGTAATCTTTTTGTTTTTTTTTTATAATTCTGATTTTAACAGACAAACTGCTCCGCTTCAGAACTCAGAAATGTTACACCGACATTCATAAATATCAAGAATTGAAACCAGAAATAAATCGATATTCAAAACCGATATAAACGGTTTCGGTTTTATGCCGGTTTAAAAAAAATATGAGATACGCCAAAAAATGCTTTTAATTTATAGACACAGCTTTAATATACAAGTCGTGTTTAAATGTCATTTAAATCGAGAGTCCTGAAATAACTTCTTTGTGTATAGAAACATGTTGAGAACGACGGACTTTGGTCTGTACTTTGTTTTGCTATTGTCTTCTTCGATCACTTGTACAGCGGTAATTCGACCAAAAAACACGCAAATCCAAGATAAAAGATAGACGCAGCTATTTGTTTCTTCTTTTTTCGATACGCTAGTGTCGTTCGTAGTGCGACTATGCATGTGTTTTGTTAGTTTTTTTTTTGAACACAATTATGATCCATCGATTTTTCGCTGGACATTTTTTTGTACAACAAAAAGAACTTGTGGGTGTTGTAGTACAAAAAGTTGCCAACTGGATTGTTTTACTAAATTGCAATGTCTGTGTCATGCCATTTATACAAGGTAGCAAACGAAGCAATGATATATATCCGTTTTCGTTATATACATATAAAAAATATGCCTTTTTTTATGTAATATACATTTTTTGAGAAAAAATTTATAATAGTTTTTGTGAGTTTGAGAACTAATATTAATTACCCAATAGGAAATAGCATCATTACGTAGTCGATTATTGTCTAATTATTACCGTAATGCGTCGAAATCTCAGTACTGATTTCTGTTTACTTTTGCACAGATATGACAAGTATGCATTTACTGTAGATTACGAAGTAATGCTATGTAGAACCACCACCCATTACACACTGCATCCAAAGTAAAAAGGAACTGAATGTTACCTCATGTACATATAGATTACTATTTAGAAGTATCGTAATAAAGGGTAAACCATACATCATTACTTCGTAACCAAACAGTCTCAAGGGGTACTTCCATTTCAGTATTACTTTTTACACAATCGTATAAAACATATAAAAACAAATAATCAACAAGTAGCTGTTCCATTTCCACATTACTTAGTAATCTAAGGGTAAATGATGGTAGTTCTACTTATTTCAGCATTACTACGTAAGTGGAAACTGGAACTAGTCATTTATATATATTACTGCTACTTTACAAATGAACTAATTCGAATTTTGTAGAATTTGTATTGAAAAAATCATTGGTTACCGTTTGAACTATGTCGGAATATTTCAATCTCGTTCTCGTTTCTCCTTAACTACACTACACAACAGCCATTCTGCGCAGCAGTCAAGGTTATTTTTGTATTATGTAAAATGACGCCCTTATTCCGAAAATATGGTTTAATGGTTTACAAAATATGGACCGAGCTTTCATAAAGCTGGTCGCATATATTTGCAAATATCTCGCGTTCTAAATAACACATATTATCAAATATTATATCGAATGAAAGTTATTTGAATATCGAATAAACATTTCTTAGAACATTTTTAAATTGGTTCATTAGTTTAAGAGAACTCGAAAGGAGAACTTGAAAAAACATTTTTTTTCAACAAAAATTTAAGGAAAAATTGGAAATTTAAAAAAATGGAAAAAAATCGAGAAAGTAAGGTGATACACAAATTTTAATTTTTCAAAATTAGTTCACACTCCGTCAAAGAAATTAAGCTATAAATGACAAAAATATATGAGTAACATTTGAGGATAAAAAAAGTTATGTGAAAGCAATATAATTGAGTGCTATACAAATAGGCATACAAATAAAAAATAAAAAATGTGAGCGGATCACGATTATTTTTTGAGCCCCTATTGATAGATGATTGCTTGTAATTAATTTAAAATTTTATAACTTTATCTTTAATACTTAACGAGATATGTGATCCAAAAAAGTAAACCCATATCTTGTAGTGAATGTAGTAGATTACTTTGACTAAATCGACTCATTTTTGAACTTCGAATTACTATTCTACTAAAATATATTGAAAATAAATTTCACATCATTCGGAATAGCAGTTTTAAAGTTATCGTGTATAGGCGGACAGACAGACGGTCATATCTAAATCGACTCGGAAAGTGATGTTGACCATTGATATTTGATATTTTAGCGCCTACTAAGAGGCGCTAAAATATTCTCACATATATTTTATAACTTGTAACCCATGGGTATAGGGTATAAACATATTATGCAATTTTTTTTAGTTAATACCCAATTGTAATGCTTTCACATGATTTTTTCTGTTTTCAAAACGTATCCATAGATTTCTTTTATTTTTACCTCATTTTCTTTAAAAATGTACTGGCTAATTTTGCAATATTACAAACTGTGCATCATCTTGCGTTTTCAATTTTTCGCCATTTTTTAAATGCATTTTTTAATAAAATTTTGGTCCAAACCAAGTCCAAACTATTGTAAAAAATGTTTATTGAATATTTAATTATCTTTCATTCGATATAACAATTGAGTTTATGGGTTTTATTAAACGCGAGATATTTACAAATATATGTGACCACCTATTTGAAAGCTCAGTACAAAAGTTATTGCCCGAAATCTCGTAATCCTATTTAATTCATATATTCAAATTATGCGAGTCATTTCCTATAATAGAAAAATAATGGAATTTACTGCGCAAACTTTTTTTCTCATTTTGTTGTGTAGTGCTATCAGAGGTTATTTCTTTTTCGATTTTAAAGATGATATCGAGCGAGATTTTGAATTTTCTCGTCTGAATAGCTAAATTTATGTTTTTTTTTTAATATATTTAAATTTTATTTGGTAATCGTTTTTAGTTGTTCTGTTAGAAAATTATTTACATTTCTTGTTGAAGAGATTAAAATATACGGCAAAAATAACAATAATAATAAAACCGAAACCGAAACGGTAACGGTAACTTGGAACCGATATACCGAAACCGTTTCGTTTTAAAAACTTAAAACCGAAACCGTAACCGAAACGAGGAAGAAAACCAAAACGGAAACGACTAAGAAAACCGAAAAAAAATCAAAACCGTTATTCGTTTAGGTTTCAATCCTTGATAAATATTATGAATTTTGTCGCCAACTACCAGATTCATCATATTGATACTACCGCTCATTAAATGACTAATAGTACACATTTCTACTATGATAGTAGGACTTTTAATCGAATAATAATCGGGAAATGATCATTGTATTTTTAACTATGGATAAAAGGTATAGTTACCGCATGCATGAAAAACATGATCTGACTATATATGGTCAATTCATATATGATATGTCTATAGACATATCTGTAAATTTCAAGTATAAATTTATATTAAGGCCAGGGCATATTTGAATTTTTTTTACCATCCTTGTGGGTGACAACACACATTTTTATGATTATCTTAGTTTGTCGTTTCGAAAGTTTGTCGATTTAAAATAATCGTTAACGATAATTTTGCTCGTCAAAAACGATAATGAATTTAAATATAGAAAACAATCGACGCGTAAATAACGATGGTTCGTATTTTTCAAAGGTTTATATCGTAAAAAAATGTATTTACTTAATTTTTGTTTGTATACATATATAGCTATAACTTTAAAAAAAGAGCTCGTAAACAATATATAAATGATTTTCATTTACGATAGATATTGAATCGTAAATATTATTTCATTTCGTTTACAAAGAAAATGGTCGAATATTACATATTTTATAATCATGTTTTGGTTTATTTCTGATAGCTCTTAATGTTTCACAAATTATTTTGGCCGGCTGAGAAATATTTTTAAAAACGTCTTCATTACGAACAAAAAAAATGTCGTTTATTACGATAATTTAATAATAATTTAATGATCATAAACCATCGAAAATGTATGAGTGTTTTTTGTTTTTTTATATATAGCTCTTTTCGTATTTTTTACAATTATCGTATACGATTCTTTTAATCGTTTTTTGCAAATGTTTACTATACTTTACAATATCGTTTATTATATATTGGGCGGCTAAGAATTTATTGTAACATTTTCGAATATGCTTCTCTAGAAAGTTAAAATCATTTCATATAAAAATATTGCATTTTATAGATCAAAAAAAAAATACAATTAATACAACTTTCAAATTTGATTTTCTTTCGCAGTTTATTTGATGGTAATTTTACAATTTTGGGTACTTAAAACATTGCAGGTGCAATTATATAAAATACAATTAATATACAACAATACTCGCTAGTAAATGATTAAAAATAAAATGTCACGTGGCTATTGTTATGAACAAAATCGCTTAATTTGATGTGATTCAAATTTAAAATTCACAAATTGCATTTTATGTACTTATAATGTTCCTGTTGGCGGTACTTACAAATGGGATATGAATTATGAAAAATAAGTATATGTTTAAAATTCTTAAAACTAAATTAATTTTGAATTTAAAATATAAATTATAAGAATTGTGTGAAATGAATATGAATATGAATAAATGGTTGTCTTTTAGTTGCTAAAAATACTACGTTAAGACATCTTTATGTATACCATTAGGCCATCATACAGACAGAGCAAAAAGGCATCTTCCGGTCAATCATTTGTATTACAAAAACTTTATCTTTTTTAGTATTACGGACAACTTTCTAATATCGATAACATTTAAAAGAAAACTTAAAGACATCTTTCGATTATAATCGGTACAAAAATATGAACACATTTCTGTATACCATTAGGATATCCATCAGACAAAGCAAAAAGGCATCTGACGATCATTTGTATTACAAAAAGACATATTTTTCGTAACATTTCGAACCACATTCTGATATCGATAATATTTAAAAGATAACTTAAAGACATCTTTAAGACATACTTTGTCTAGTTGGGAATTAAAATCGGTATAAAAATATGAAAATATAACTGAAATAATAAAATAAAAGATATAAATGATAAAATGAAAATGTAAAATAAAATACAAAAATTCAAAAAAATCATAATATACAAAAGTACCTTATAAGATATAAATTTAAAAATACAAAATTTCAAAAATATAAAAATGCAAAAAATACAAAATACACAAATGATGAAGATACAAAAATTTAATACTACGTATATTTAGTAGTTAGTAGTGAAGTTCTTATATTAAAGCGGCAACCCGCGGTAGCCCTATCTCAGGTCAGTGCAGCATGCGTGAGTCGTACGCTTTCCGGCGCCGTACTCTATCTGCGCAGGCATGGCTCGCACGTGCCCGGCTTCACGTACGACGGATGACACTCGGGACACTTGGGGTTCTCGCCGAACCAGTGCAGCTGTTCGGCGTCGTTGTCGCTGCGGCGCTGCGGTATCTTTAGCTGAAAGGAGTTATAGGTGTCGCTGGACAAGTAGCCAGTGCGTCCGATATTCTCCAACGGGAACGAATACTCGGGCACCGACAACGTTTTGCGCAGTTCGTTGAGATCCGACGGCTTTGGATCCGCGGCGTCTGCGCCTGTCGACTTAGATGTCTTCGAAGACTTCGATGCTACGCTGTTCGGTTGTCCCGTCTCCTTAATGGAGCGCGAGGTAGGCGTTCGCTCGCTCAGCGACTGCGCCACCGATCGTTGCGTCTTGGTGGCGGTGGCGACGGCGGCAGCAAGAAAAGGATTGTTCGCATAAGAGCTCTTGACGCTCACAGAGGCAGCGCTCTTCTGCTGATCAGCGCCACCCTTTTTGGCGGCAGCAGCAGCGCTGATGATATTGTAGTCAACCGTGCTCTCGGGATATTCACGTCCATCGACACCAATGGGTGCCTCCAGTTTCGGTGGCTCCAAACCATTAGAAGGCAACTTCCACTCGTAGTAGATGGGTGGCCCCTGTGTCGTGGCGATGTCGTGTTGCACGAAGTCCTGCAGCGGAGGCAGCAGCTCATTGCTCGGCAGCTCTGGAACGACACTGTGCGTCGATTTCGTAGCCGAAGATGTCAGTGTCTTGGGGGAGTTTAACGGCGGACGCGGTGTTGGTGGTTTGAAGCCTTGTGCAGGCGTTGGAGTGCGTGTCGCATCCTTGAGCAACTTCTCTGCATCGAAAAGTGAATGCGGCGTAGGCGACGCGGCAGTTCGTTGCACAGGCGAGGCAGCGGTGGCGCTGAAAGGTTTGCCAGCCAATGTTGTCGGACGTGTAATGGGACGCGTGGAGGTGCTGCTAATCGTCGGCGTTGCAGTGGTGCGTGTTGTCTGCTTCGTGGGTGCCGCTGTGAACGGTGTCGCCGAAGAAACGCGCAGCGGTCTTGCGGTTGTGGTGCTCGAGCCTACAATGCTGCTGCTATCAGCGGTATCGTTGAGGTTATAAATCGGATAAAGGAAGGGCGGCTCATAGATCTTTGAGGGCACTTTAATGGGCGACTTTGTTGTTCTGGTGGTAGTAGTGGTGGTGCTAGTGGTAAAGCTAGCGGTGGTGCTAAATTTGTTGCTCACTGTGCCGCTGTAACTCTTGGCTGCTTTTGCCCGCCCTAAAGCGCTGCCAGACTTTTGCGGTATGCGCGCCTCTGCAGAGTTAAAGTCCGCCGATGTATTGTAGCGAGTGCTGTGACTGGTGCCCAGATCATCATGATCCACTGAAGCTATTACACGTGGCTCCAGTTGTGGTTGACGTTGGTGCAATGCGGAATTTCTGTTGTTGCCAATATGTTGTGACTGTGACTGCGGTTCGGGTTGAGGTTGTCGTCGTGTTGGTGCTGCCGCCGGCGAGGTTGGTCGCCTACTCGTGGTGCTAGCTCTTGGCGTTGCCGTCGTCGTCGTTGTTGTTCTTGCCGTTGTGTAGGGTGTTCTTGAGAATGCAGGCGTCGTGCGTACGGTACTCTCGCGTGCAATGAAACGTACCGCGCTGCCTGCTGTCGTCTTGGCAGCATTGTTGCTGGACTCCGTAGCCGTTTGCGGTTCGTAGGCGGGCGGCAGTATTGTGCGACTGGGCGGCGGTATCTTCCAGCGAGTTTGACCGGGTGCTAGCTGTGACTCGGCGGTCGTTTTGTCGCTGTTCTTCTGCGCGTTGCTGTCGATGATTTGATTTTGTACGGCGGGCAGTTGCTGTGATACAAGAAGAAAGTTATGCATTAAAAAAAATCACCTGAATAGCGATAGCAACATCAAACATTCGGCAGACAATGGAAAACCTCCGAGATTAAATATTGTCTTGAAAACCCTCTCCGTTCGGATTCGACATTAAATTGTAGGGCCCACTAATTTGAGTAGAAATATAAAACGCGCAGCTCAAATGCAAATGCCTATGTTCTTTAGAGCTGTACCTCCCATAAATTAGGCTTCTAAAATCATCTAATTTTAAATTGTTTCTGAGCGCTCAAGAAATGGACGCATAAAAGTTTCTTATTTAAGAATATTTTAGGAGCGCTCCAAAATGTTATTCATTAAAGAGTATCATTCATGAGCGCTTTAGAAGCCCACTCAAATGAAATTCATAAAAGCATCAAATTAAAGAGTGCTTTAGGGGCACTCAGAAAAAAAAACTCATTAAAGTTTCTCATTTAAGACTGTTTTCGGAGGTCTCCAAAATTTGACTCATAAAAGAGTCATATTTAGGAGTTATTTATGAGCCATCATAAACTAGACTCCTAAAAGCATCAAATTTTTATATGTTTCTGAGCGCTCAAGAAATGGACGCATAAAAGTTCCTTAATTAAGATTATTTTAGAAGCGCTCCAAAATGTTATTCATAAAAGAGTATCATTCATGAGAGCTTTAGGAGACCTCCAAGTGAAATTCATAAAAGTAGCAAATTTAAGAGTATTTTAGGAGCACTCAGAAAAAAGAATCATAAAAGTAGCCTTTAGGAGCCTACAGTTTAAATAAAATTGACAAATTAAGATTCGTTTTGAATTTGAAATCAAATGAAAATTTATTTTATTAGATATTTTATGAGACAAGTTATTTTATTAGACAAACCTACATATTTCATGGATTTACTTCAAATAGATGCATTTTCTCTCGAATGTCTGGACTAAGAAAAACATGAACATGTACTATGTTGGATTCATTTTTATATTTTAACATTATACGTTTCTGTAGAGGAAAACTCCAAAAATGAAGTAATTGTGGTCTCTAGAAATTCTCAAAAATGTGAATGTTTTAAGAATATTTAAAATTATCTAAAATATGCGGATTTTAGAGCTTATAAATGCTTGTCCACTACCCAAGTTTCTGTACCATTTTGGGGCTATTTTTGGTACCTAAATTGTAGCCGCGGTAGCTCAGTGTTTAGTGCGTTGGACTGCGAGCCGAAAGGTCCCCGGTTCAAGCCTGGACTGGGGCTAACAACATCTTTTCATAGAAACATTTTTCTATACCGCGCTACCTCTCGGCAGTAAATGGCAAACCTACGAGAGTAAGCTCTCACCCGCCGTTCGGATTCGGCAATAAACTGTAGGTCCCACCACTTTGAGTACAAATATAACTCGCACAGCTCAAAATGGTGAGAGAGCTGGCCGAAGTTCTATACAGGACTGTAGCGCCAAACTATTATTATTAAATATGTTTTATTGATAATAAAAGTCGCATAAATATGAGTGATTTTAGGCTCATAAGATCGTGCCATCTACCCAGGAGTTAGTACTCTTTTTGGGCTTTTTAAGCGCTCATATATGAGCGTTTTAGGAGTAATAAAAGTTTCATAAACATGAGTATTTTTAAGCTCATAAACTCGTGCTCTCTACCCAGAAGTCGGAAACCTTTTTGGGCTCTTTTGGTGCTCAAATATGAATGTTTTAGTAGTATTAAATGTCTGATAAATATAATGGTTTTTGGGCTCATAAAATGGGGCGCTCTACCCAGGGGTTCGGAAGCCTTTTTGGGCTCTTTTAAGTGTTCATATATGAGTGTAACACTCATTAATATGACACATTTAGGAGTCTTAAAAGACTCCAAACTGTTGTTAATACGTCAAACTATTGTCAATATTATAAAAAACGAAATTATCTCTATTTACCTTGTACTGATTTCTGAAGGACTCGCCCGAATAGTCCGGCGCATAAGGGCGATCGAGCAGATCGGGACGCGGCGTACGTAGACTGTTCTCCTCATCGTTGACGAATGGTTTGTCGCGTTGACCTGTGTGCGAAAAGCAGATGTTTAAATTGAACAAGCAAAAGTATGCATTATATATATAGCTGATCTCTTCTTAAATAATAGTATTGCATACTTCTAAGATCATTTTAAAAGTACGCTCAAGAGTACTTGATCACTCTCTAACTATTAATTTACTCTTACTCACCGATCAACAAATTCGCCGCATAGTTGCTCTCCGATCGCGAACAGTTTACCATGTACCAATGATCGCAAATCAGCATGCGCTGCTGAAAGAGTGTCGTATTTGGACACGAATAGCTAAATTGACGGCCCAGACCATCGCACATATGATAGACCTGTAATTTTAACAAAATTCATTCATGTTGTTGTTGTTATTCTTAGTGACACCCACCTGACAACCCGTCTCGATGTCTGCATAGTAACCCGACGGCCGTCCAGCGCAAGAAAATGATGTCTTTTGATAGGCACGATGTGCACCGATGGCATTTTGCGACTAAAACGAGTCAAACAAAAAATGTGATAATCAGTTACTAAAGTTACGTCTAATAATGAAACCTTTTACTATTTATTATTTTGAGATGAAACAATTTTGTTAACATCAAAGTACATTTTTATAAATTGAATGCAGTCATCATCATTGAAATGAGCGCCTTTAACAAGATCAATTAAATAGAATTATATTAAAGATCGATAAATTCGAAAAACATGACGAAGTAATAACTATACAAATATCATACATCTGTCCCCACCTCCTCAAATAAAACAGCGCGATCTATGATGATCTTTGCGTGAACTTTTGTAGATTTTTCACTTTTACAGATATTTTTTCCCTTAAATAGATTGTGTTTCCTTCTGTGCCTTGAACAAAAGAATTTGCTAACAATACGTTGTACCTATTTGATGTCTTTGTGCTGATAAAACTCATTACGTTGAAATTATTCAATCAACCGCATGTAAGAGTGACGAGTGCAGAGTGCGCCTCTTAAGAATGATCGCCATGGCTCCGACGCTGCTCCAATTGAAAATGGCACACAAATGAAAGACGCTGTTTGAAAACAGCTAAATACGACGACATGAAAATATCATTAGACGTTGATGGCAGACAATATGGGCGAAATAAAATTTTAGAAAAAAAAAATAAAAAACAAAATTGAAAATGAAAATGAAAACATTGTAAGCAAAGCGATGGCATCGCGGGCGGCAGTTGATTGATCGCAATAGATCGCAATGATATGACAGCAACAGATATGCAGCAACATGCGATGAGTTGCGATTCGGGCAACAGTTGTCTTGGCAACATTTGCTCAAATAATAGTGTAGATGTTGAAGTATTTTTTAATTTTGTTGATCATAATGCTGTTTTGTTGATGATATTAATTATAATGAAGACACAGAATAAAAATTCATCAATACGATGTATTTTTTCATAAATATTATGAATTTTTCTAGCAGCTAACAAATTCATCGTATTGATACCAACGCTCGTTAAATGACATATTTATGAACTTATTCATACCATCGAACATCATAGTGAAGAACGATATATTAAATATAATGAATTTAAATCATATTGAACAATATAATCAAATTTTTATGAATAATTGAAATTTTGTTTGTACATTTTTTCTAATATTTATGAATATAATATTCAATATGATGAATATTTTTCAACAGACAATTTTTTTTAAATAAATTTATTGATGGAATTTTTTAGCGAATTTATCAAAAAAAAAATTTTAGAAAACAATCAAAAAGAAAAGTTCTTGGAAAAATTTGTTGAAAAGAATTGTATTCTAAAAAAAATTTGTCCGAATTTTTTTTTTTTTTTTTCGAAACATAAAAATTATGTCCGAATTTTTTTTTTTACAAAAAAATAATTAGTCCGAAAAAAAAAATTTTTTTTTTGAAAGAAACACTCTTGTCCGAAAAAAAAGTCTTAAAGAAATATATTATTATTAAAAATAATATTTGCATTATATAAAACAAGATATGAAGGAGCTAGATTATAATGATTGTAAACAAATATATTTGACAGTAAACATAATGCAATTGCAACCAACGCCGTTGCCAAATTTTATTTCTTTTTTTTATCATTCCAAATACTAGGTATCTTAATATATTTGCTGCTAAATGCAAATATAATAAGATTGCAACCAACATCATAGTTAATATTTAATTATTCGAAATACTAAATAAAATTACTAAAAACAATTGTATTTTCATTAATCTTATACGATAAATGTGTCTAAAATGAAATAACAAATTTTCAATATATAAATTTCAAATACTCAATAAAAAAATTATGTTTTTTTTAAAAGTATCCTTGTTTGCAGAAATCATTACATTATTGCTACAAATATGTTTAGCAACAAACAGAATATAAGCGCAACCAATCACAGATTTGCTGAATTTATAAATTATTTTTTTAATCATTCCAAATACTAGATATATTTAGCAGCAAACATAATATGATTACAACCGTTACATTTTTCCGAATTATAATTATATACGAAATTATATAAATACCAATACATAATATTTATATTGGTATTAATATTAATTAACTTTATTGTAGAACTGTTTTGTTACACCAATAAAAAGAGAAATGTTTACCTCAATTATAGTGTTACAGCCCTAAAAAATATTTCAGATATACAGCTTTTAAATATGCGACAATTACAATAAATATTGCTGACCAAAATGTTTCAAACTTAACAAAAAATCTATTACTTGTAAGAACCATAAATTATATATCTTACAGAAAAAAATACTTGATAGTTTTACTGAAAATATACCGCAAGTGTATCAGAATGTTTGCAGTGAGTATATTATAAATATCATTGTGGCAAACATCTGGCAAATATTTTCATTTATGTCATACTAAGAGTTTTGCTGCAAGTATATTTAAGTTTATATATAGTTCAGACATTCAGGAAATGAAAATTTACATAAAAACATCACTGAAAACGATCGATTACGGATGACTTTAATTAGCAATAAAAATGAATTTTCAAAATTAAACCACAACATAAATCAAGTCAACCAAAACTACGAAGAGCTCCAACAAACTTGAGAAATTCTATTTTTAATAAAAAAATCTATTATTTATGCATAGTTCGAATTTATCTTTCATTCACTCAAAACATTACATTGCATGAAAAAAAATTACACAATCAATTAGGAGAGCCTCTCCCTAGAACACACACGTTGTTATTATTGGCAACTACTGCGTCATCAGTAACATTATTATCATCATCACAAATAATATCATCATTGGCACAATCATTATGCAGACGATCATCTGCAAGTCAAGTCAAGTTACACCGCCGTCGCATGGCTTTAGTCAAGGCGAAATAGTTTCTGTATGATTTTTGAGGCTTGGCTTGATTGATATTCAGTGTTATTACTTTTTTTCACTTATGGTTAAAATAATGATGATATATGTGCTCATAATCAAAACAGCATAATGGATGAAATTCAATAGAATGCAAATCAATTAGAACAGAATGCCAAACGTAAGGCGTTGGTGCGAATAAAAGTTTGCAAACAAATTAATTAATTAATTATAATATATAAATAATACGAATTTATTGAAATTTATATATCTTAATTACCGTAAAACTCACAAAGTATCACTTTCTGTGGCATGTTTTACTTGAACATATTAATGCTCCTTATTCAATTCTGTATCTAATAATTTTCGCTATTTGTCGGAAATAAAATTCGACTTTTTATTATTTAGCTAAATATAGAGAATACTCGTTTTTTTTTATTACGTTTAAACCGTTCAGTGGTCTGATAATGGCATCTGATGCACTCAGAAGAAAAGGTCCCATTAAGTACTCAATGGTACGACCATTGATTTTATGGTCTATGTCTTAATAGTATTTTCTTTTAAAATCTAAAATTTTCTAATTAATTTGAGTGTATACGAAAAATTCAGTATCATAAATTTAAATATTTCAATATTATAATTTTTAATGGAATTAATACTATTGTTTTAATGGTTTCCTCCTATAATAATAAACGTGGCATAACAAAACATAAACACGAACATGTTCGTTTTGTACGTCATTCTGCGTGTTTGCTCAAAATGATCTCATGTATTTTTTGTAAAGGGTTTTTCAATAAGAGCGCTACTAAAGTTTTTTTCAAGGGTTTTTCAACAGGGATGCTACAAAAGTAGAGCGACAGGAACATCAAACGACGCCATATTTCTTGCCGCTCTTTTGACATTTCTCTTCAGTAAGGTTTGCCATTTCATGATGGAAAGATATACGAGGCAACAATGAGTAGAAATTATTAAAATTTACTACCGAAATTCGAATTCGTATATCTTTCCATCATGAAATGGCAAACCTTTCTGAAGAGAAATGTCAAAAGAGCGGCAAGAAATATGGCGTTGTTTGCTGTCCCTGTCGCTCCAGATTATTAAACGCGACATTGGTATTACATCGAACTTTTATTATGACAACGGACTCAAAAATAAATGCAGACTAAAGTATTACAATCAACTGCTGAAGCGTTCATTAAATGTGTTATATCCTTTTGCCAGGAGAAGTGTATTTTTATGTGTGTGATTTTTTAAAAGTGAATTTTAATTTAGACATTTAAATAAAATAAATTATACAATAAAATAACTAAAATTCATTTTTGTTTTAATTAATTATTAGGAAAATCTAATTATACCATAAAACGAATAATACGTATTATTTAATATTAATAGGTCTTGCTTATTGTAATTAAAAGAATCCATTATAAAATTACGATACATTTTATAATGGATTCTTTAACGTCACACAGTGTGCGGAAATCGGGTGAAATTCAGTATTTTCGGAACCACTCAACCGATTTAAAAAATTTTAAAATTGTTATACAGAGAAAACTTGAGAGAACTTAAGTTTTGAAATTAGAGTTTGTATCTTTAATGGTTATGGATATAAAAATCAGTAAAGTTGAAATTTTGTTCATGAAAAATCTTTCAAAGATTGTAAAAAATCCAAAATTATTTTGTTTATTAAAAACCTACATTCAGGTCTAAAGAAAATGTGCTTACATGAGAACATATCGTGATAAATTTTAAAGATATACACCCAGAAAAAAAGACTATATAAATAATCGTTTTTTACTATTAAAATAGTCAATAGGATAAATTATTATTTTAATCGGAAAATACCATTAAATACTAGAAAATACCATGACATTGCCATTGAGTTTATATGAAAAGATTTAGTTTTTGTATACTATTAAATCAATAATTGTCCTATTGACCAATTTTAATAGGATTTGAAGGATTTTTTGTTTTCATTTTTGAAGACTTTATTTTACATATTTCTACATAGATTCTACATTTTATCATTAAATTTGTATGGGACTATTATAAACAATTAACACATAACTTATAAACGGAAACCCGTTTTTAAATATCTCAAGTGTTTTAATAAATATAAAATTGTAAAGTCGATTTTTTTTTTATTTGCCATTTTTTTTTTTTTTTTTTTTTTTTTTTGGAAAATTGGACTGTAACACAAATCTCCGTAAGTATTTTTTTTCTTCAGTAACATGTACTTTTGCTATATTTTTTCAATAGATAAGTTTGAATATTATTGAACTAATGGTACGCTTCCTATTGATCAATTTTAATAGTATAAATTATTGTTGTTCTATTGAAATACTATTACTATATACTGGGGGTGGCAAAAATCTGTAACTTTTGATCGGAACTATCTTTATTATAGAAATTCCGTTTTCCATTTTAAAATCAGTGCTTTTCTGAGATCTCTATGCACCGATAGATAACTTTTATTCGGTTAATATATAAGAATCCGTTAGTCAAATTCGGTTATTTTTGAAAAAGTGTATTTTTGTCGACTGTTTAGTCATAACTAGTTCATTACATATATTTGACAATTTCTGATCATTGACGCCTTTATTGATATTGATAACTGAGAAAACGTTAATAAAAATTTAAAAAGTTATTAAAGTGATTCATATTAAAACAGAAAATTTATATGAGCATATGTTACGAGTAAGTTATAATTTTTGTCATTTTTTATGTCGAAAACACGGGAATATATTTTCATAAACATTTTTTTTTCTAACTTTTCGTTAGTTGTCTTAAAAGCTATTTTTATATCAAACAGTTGGTATTTAAATGTGTTGTGGACTGAGTTTAATTCATTTAACTACATATTAAAGTACGTAAAAAGTTTTTTAAAAAAGAGTATACGAAAATAGAGCTAAGTGTGTATGCGAATTCGACTAAATTGCTGACTATACTAAATTTTGTCGGTAATGCAGTGTTCGACTTTTAAATTTAGTAAATTTTCGAACAGACTAAATTGTTAAATTAGATGACAGCAAACAGACATATGATAATCGATTGATTATGAACTTTAAGAATTACCGGTTACCGAATGGAGATCGAATTAAAAGCCGTTTAAATTTTAAAGGTGACGGTTTTTTTTTTGTCGATGGTGTTTAATGCAAATAAAACGAATTTATTTCATGTTTTTCTCCTACGTTTCGATGGTTGTTTTCCACCTTCCTCAGGGAATTTTTTTTTTATTGAATCTTGAAAAAACAGTGTTAAAAAACGTTCAATTAATTTAGTCAGTAATATAGTCGAATTCACACACACTAAGTGCGTTCAACTCAAATATCGCGTACATTATTTTTTATAAGATTAGAAATTTACGCCGTTTATATGAATCCCCTTATTATATTTAAGGTTAATTAATCAATAAAATTCAAAAAACGTTTCTTTTATTAAATACAAAGATATATTAAATTAAATATTTAATATTTACAATTAACACTTTAAATTAAATTTTAAATTATATATTAAAATAAATATTAAATTTAATATTTACAATTAAAATATTGGTATTTTATACTTTTTTCATATTAATCGATTCTATTTTAAATTTATGACAATTTTAATAGTATGTAATTATAAGTTAAGTAAAAAATACAAAAAAAAAAATTCAATGTTGCCGAAACCCGGGATTGAACCGGGGACATTTAGATCTTCAGTCTAACGCTCTCCCAACTGAGCTATTTCGGCAGTTGGATTATCAGTCATTAATAAAGTACTTAACATTATTTTTAGCAGAGCCATTAAACATACTAGCTGCGTTTTTTTCATTATTTAAATTTGAGCCAGAACAAATTTTATACGCAAAACAAAAACAAATTTGAGCTAGATAGATTTCTGGTGTAGCTATACAGCTCAACGTAAAATTTCAAACAATTTTCGTAAGGGGTTGTTTAGTCACTTGAAATGTGTTTAGCCAGTACACATTTTAATTGCTGAATGTTGCTGACAACATTTATCAATATAAATGGCAGAGGCAAGTGTCAAATGGTAGCAAAGACATAAACCTTGATTGATTGATTTTGTATCTTGCCGCTAGGAAATGTTTGTGTATCATATCATTTGAGCTACATCGTTTTTTTCAAAACTGCTTTGAAATTATGAAATATACGATAGGTACTAAGATATGTTAAACACCACTGTACAGGGTTTTTCAAATGGGACGCTACAAAAGTAGAGCTACAGGGACAGCAAACAACGCCATATTTCTTGCCGCTCTTTTGACATTTCTCCTCAGTAAGGTTTGCCATTTCATGATGGAAAGATATACGAGCCAACAACGAGTTGAAATTATTAAAATTTACTGCCGAAATTCGGAGTCAATGGCCTCAACGTTAAGAGCGCTAAGTCCAATTTATGGTCTTCATAATCGTCCTAGCAGATCAACAATTGAGCGTCTAGTGAAAAAATGTAAATCCACAGGCACAGTACAAAATATTCCCGTGCCAGTGAGACAAAGAAGTGCCCGTATGTCGAGAATATTACTGCCGCTGAGGCTTCAGTTGAAGAAAGCCCAAATGTGTCTCTCACACGTCGTCATTAAGTGTTGGGCATCTCTGTGACCCAGACACCAGAAGCGTCGTATGTTCGTGAATTGGGCTGAGCAACAACTTGAAAATGATTCGGATTTTCATCGAAAAATCATCTTCAGCGATGAGGCTGAATTCTGGCTGAATGGCTTCGTCAATAAACAAAATATGCGTTATTGGACAGACAGCAATCCACACGTACTCCATGAGTCATCATTGCATCCCATGAGTCATCATTGCATACTGTTTGGTGCGGTTTATGGGCCGGCGGCGTCATTGTGCCGTACTTTTTCCATGATGATCAAGACCGGCACGTTACTGTGAATGGGAATCGCTACCGTTCGATGATAACCGAATATTTTTAGCCCCAATTGGATGATATGGACTTGGAGGACATGTGGTTCCAACAGGACGGCGCCACAAGCCACACAGCGAATGCCACAATCAATTTATTGGAAACCAAGTTTGGAGAAAGTGTTATCTCACAAAATGGTCCAGTCGATTAGCCGCCTCGGTCGTGTGATTTGACGCCGTTAGACTATTACCTGTGGGGCTACGTCAAGTCTATGGTCTATGCCAACAAGCCAGCGACGATTGATGAACTTCGTACGAATATCGAACGTGAAATTGCAGCAGTATCGGCCGATTTATGCTTGAAAACCGTCGAAAATTGGGTTCAGCGTCTGGACTTCTGCAAGCGTGCCCGTGGTGGCCATGCAAAAGAAATCGAGTTCCATACATAATGGCATCGAACGTACTTTTACAGGAATAATGAATTTCATTTATATCCAAAACCGTTTTTGTTTTATTTAGCGCTCTTATTGAAAAACCCTTTATTCATCAATATGAAGATTCAAATTCATTGTATTGAATATTTCGTTCTTCACTATGATGTTCGATAGTATAAATAAGTTCATATATATAAAGAATACATTAATCAATATGTCATTTAATGAGCTGTGGTATCAATATAATGAATCTGGTAGTTGGTAAAAAATTAATAACATTTATAAATTAATTGATGAATTTTTTTCTGTGTACTTAACATTCTGAAATTCTTATAGTACACAGATTGATGAATTTCGTTCTTCAAACCATGATTCATTGTATTGAAGAACCATTCATAATATTAATGATTAACGACATCAATGTTATGAATGCGATATGATTAACGCTTGGTAACTCTCGAAAAAGTGTTCTTCAATATGATGAACTGTATGTGAAGAATACGTTTCATCATATTAATGAACAAAAGCATAAAATACAACATATATGTACTTCATATTGAAGAATGCTGTTCATCAAAACAAATGTCAATCAAAATATTTTATTTTCGTTCATTTTTTCCGTACATCTCAGTTCTTAAGTTCTTCTATGTTATTTCTTAAGTTATGCTAATATATTTTTATTTATAATTACAACTTTTTATTAATAAAAAGTTGTAATGATTTAAAATTTATTTAAAAAAAAAAAAAAATTTTAAATTTATAATTTGATAATTTTAAAAAATTTTTTGGACAATTTTTTTTTTCTAAAAAAAAAAATTTCTCGGATAATTTTATTTTTTAAAAATAAAAATTTTCTCGGATAATTTTTTGTTGTTAATAACATTTTTTTCAAAAAGATTTTTTAAGACATTTTTTTCAAATTATATTCTAAAAAAATATATTTTTTTTTGAAAAATTTGTAAAAATATAAATTTTTAAATTATTCATAATTATTATGACTACATTCATCAATATGACAATTCAAATTCATTATATTGAAAAATTTGATCATGAATGCATTCATTAAAATATCATTTAATGAACGGTGGTATCAATATGATGAATCTGGTAGTTGGTAGAAAAATTCATAATATTTATGAATAAATTCATCATAATGATGAATAAACTCATCATAATGATGAATTTTTTTCTGTTTAGTTTTAGTGATAGGCTTTGGAAAAAACGTTCTTAAAATCTGGAGGTAATTTTTCAAAAAGATGTTCCAACATTATTTTTAATATCGTTGGAGTAAAAAGATTTGATACTTATGAAATGAAAGATCATTGATTTACCTAATACGCACTGTATGCTCATTGTTTTGTCGGTAGCGCGAGATTAGTGCGTTGAACTGCAAACCAAAAGGTCACATGTTCTCAAACCAGGGTTGGGGGCTAATTAAATCATTTTTCTATTACGCGCTACCTCGGCAGACGATGGCAAATCACCGATAGTAAACACTGTCCATGAAATGTCCACCGTGCGGATTCGGCATTAAACTAATTCCCAAGTAATCATGGCTCGTCGATTGGAACAAACTTTAGTGGCATATGTGCATCTTTTAAGTTATTTTTAGATCCAAAGTGGTGGCTAAGAATATGTATGGAACGTACATAGTAATAAATCACAATGCTGTGAATATATAAGATATACACTCTTTTAATGCAACATATACAATAATGGGCGGAGCTCATTTTGTTGCTATTAGGTGGCAAAATAGTGGCAATATATTAAATGTATTATGTTCCATAAAAGTTCTAAGTACAGAGTGTAAAACCTTATAATAACATAGCAAATTAACTTTAAAATAGAATAATTGTATATTTTCATACACAAAATATTTATTATATCCACTACATAGGTTTATGTAAAGTTGTGCTGGAAAAAGGGACATCCGCAATAGGATAATTTAAGAAATAACAAAAATTACTATTTCAAAAAAATGTCGGTGCGCGTAAAATATAAATTTGTTAAATTCAAGTTATAATTTTCCCAAACTCAGTTATGATGCCATATAATTTTTTAATAAAATCTGTATCTGTACACGAAAAGTATGGCACTGCTTAGGATCTTTATTATTTTTATTCAAACACAGTTGAAATTACAGTTTAAGTTCCAAATAGGTGACGGGCACTTTAATAGATCCAAATTGGTGGCAACTAAGCCTCGTCGCGGGGAGTTTTAGCTGGTAACACTGTTCTACAAGAATTTTCCACAGAAATGAAACTTATCATTTCTGGTAGATGTTGGTCTCCTGATTCTTGCTGCGTACTCAGAATTTTCCCTATACGTCGCCATTCATAAATTTCCACTGCATCGAAGATCCTACAAAACTTGAAGAACATTTGTAAGTCACACAGTTCTTTAAAAATGTTGGAATATGTATAGTATGCTGAAGCGATTCATAAGGGCATTTTTTCTTTAACTTTCACAATTCATATGAGTGACTAAAATAGTCCCAAATCTGCCATTCAAAAAATAAAATGTTCAATATATATTACTACACTAAGAAAAAAGTGACGTAATAAAATTAAATAAAATTTATTTAAATTTGATTTAAATACTTTTGTAATAAAAAACGTAATACTGCATACAAAAAATATTACGTGCGTATTTAATTTCAAAATAAATAAAAAAAGTATTTAATTTTATTAAAAATTTCGAAAAAGTAAAATAAAATAATAATTTTATCTGTTCCTAATCTTTTTTATATGAAATAAATAGTTTTTTATTTATGTATTTATGATGTTATGATTAAACTAAAATGTTATAACCTTATTAAAAAGTGATAAAAAGTATTTACTTCAAATTTTAATACGTACGTAATAAATTTGAATAAAAAGTATTTAATTTAAATACAAAAGATTACGGGTGAAAACGTGTCGAAAAGTATTTAAATTTATTACTTTTTTATTTAATTTTATTACTTTTTTTCCCTCAGTGTACAATAGTCGCGACAAAACATTATTATAAATTTGAATTTAATAATGAGTAGCTGTAGGGTGTCGCATTTTTTTTATTTTTTTCATGTCAAATTTTCAAAAATTTCAGTTCAGTCGCTCAGAAGCATTAGATTTTTTTAACCCATTAAAGCCTGCCGAATCAGATAAACACCAGGAGATTACGCAGTGCAATTTTCCCCATCACGTTTTCCCATGATGCGTACATCAGATGCTAAGATTTTTTTTCGATTTTGCATCTAGCACCACTTCATTAAATATGTATGAAATTGTATATCTCTGCGTGCAATTCCCTCCATTTTAATCAACAAATATTTCATAAACAAATTTTAAAAAATATTCCGTAAAATAAAGTTTAAATTTTTTTTTCGAAATTTTGACAGCAAACACATTCGAACTAATATTTAAATGTTTTTCAAGAGAGCTTAGAGATGTGATAAATTACTCTCCCGACACACTTTTTTGGTAACACAAATTTCTCTTTGATTTTTTGCAAAAACTAATATCTGGACTCAGATTTTTTTTGCCAATTATCCGTAGGGAAAGGTTCATATTTTATTTTGTGATAAAGTTTGCATCTGCTACATGTCGAAATCGTGCGATAACTTGCGATATAAAGTACAAAAAATTATCTTTTTTGCAACTTTAACTCGATTTTTTGCAAAATCTCGACGTATAGGGAAAATTCTGAGTACGCAGCAAGAATCAGGAGACCGAAATCTACAAGAATAATAAGTTTCATTTTTATGGACGCCAACAACCCTCAATTTGTAGAACAGTTTAATTGGGTGGCACATAAGTATATTTCGCATAATTTAAAATAAAAAGATTTTAGTGACAATTGTGTGGCTACCACTGAAGATGCCACAAAGTTCTTACTTGTGTTGGTCCCACCACATTGAGTGCAAATATAACAGGCACAGCTCAACTTGTGAGAGAAGAAAGATATTTCTAAGTTCGTGAGGACTATAATTGTAAAAACTCCTTATACATAGTTGAATTTCATAATAAAGTTTGTGTCAAAGCGATTTTTTCGAATTTTGTAAAATTAATTATAACATTTTATTTATTTTTGTATGGAATCGCAATTTAATTTATATAGAATTTGTAATAGAATATTACATTTTCACGACAAACTTTTCAATATTATTTAATACTATTGAGTACTGAAATGGTGAATTCAATAAGTGATATGCTTTAAACAAGTTAAAACTTCTCAAAATGCAATTAAAATGTTCTAATTTGTTGCTGCAAACGTAATCTAGACACATTCCACAAACTGCTGCATATTATGCATAACTTTTAGAAATAAATTAATGCAAATTTATATGCAAATTGCTGTACTAACGGCTAATAAAAATCACTACGTACTGGCAAAACAACTTTAAGACTGGCACATGCAAAATTAAACCTAAATGCGTTACTTGCGCAATGAAAACGCATGAAGAGGCGCCTCGACCAGCAGCAACATGTATTGACAGCAACTTATGTTGTTGTTGCTGCTGCTAATGTTGACGATCTCTAAAGATCACTTGTGCACTTGACAAGAACTACTTTGGTTGCCCAATGCAATCGCTGTTAAGTGTCATCAGACAAAATGTATATTTGAAAGTATTGTTTTTAGTTTTATCGTTTTTAGAGCGCATTAATAATGCAAGTCTTTAAAAGTTTTTATTTTTTTAAATCTTTTTTTTTTTTTAATTGTAGGTCAACAATTAGTTGAAGGTGGCTGGGGAAAACTGTGTTGGTTGCTTAATGAGTTTTAGCAATTTTAAGAGTCAGCATTCATATATTCTCGAATCATTTTAAATCGGAACGGAAGTGGTTTAATAGCGAATTATATAAAAATAAAGTTCAGAAAAAAATGTATTTCTAATTTTGTAGTCTAGTGTAATAAATCATTTTGGTTATTTGCAATTTGTATTTTAAAAACTATGTCAGATTAACTTTTAAATAACATAAAAATCAACTGCAGACCATGAGATATGATTCTATTTATGCAACATCCTCATAAACTTCAACCTAATGAAGAGCCAAGTAATTTGTACCATTTTCCAACCGTCCAAACGTTCATAAAATCATATTTTTATGCAAATTTAATTACAGCTACTCGCATATTAAGATCAGAAAAAAAAATGAAATGACCGCTTAATTATGCAATTTAAAGTCTGCAAACTAACGATGACGGTGGGTTCATTGGTCAGCCACATTTAAAACTAAAACTCAAACTAGCACATATTTAAAAATTATGCAATATTTAAACTCGAAATAAAGAGCATATCAAAGATTGGAGTAAAACAACACTTTGGCCAAAACTAAACTCAGAGCCCCGAGCTCAACTTTGACCAAAACAAAGACCTCATAACACAGTCACGCACTTTTAACTTCAATAAGGTAAATATTTTTTACATTGTAGTGAATATTTTGAATGTTTTTTTTTTAAATGAAAATTGTTGAAATATGTTTTTAAGATACTAAAAATAAAAATCGACCGATTAGATTCCGCTGTATAATTATCCAAAATTGAACTTTTTTTTTTATATTCAAAAAATTCATAAAAAAAAAAATGTATATAAAAAATATTCTTAAAAAAAAAATTTCAATAGGAGTTTTCGGCATGCTTGCTGACTTGGAAGTTAAACAACCCCATGCTTGCTGAATTGGAGGTTGGCACAACCTCATGCTTGCTGACTAGCAGGTTGACACAATCTTATTCTTACTGACTAGGAGTTTGGTACAACCTCCTAATCAGCAAGTTTCCGCAACCGAATAATTCGGTAGGGAAATTTAGTTGGTTGCCGCAACAAATCAGTTTTCTGTGTGTACAATAAAAAAACTTAAATGTTGTAATCACTTTTTTTTATAACTATTTTGCATGATTGACAATATTAGATACTCAAAAATATATTTTTTCGTTTGAAATTTTAAACCACTACAAATATTTAAAAAGTGAACATTTTCGAATTGTTTTTTTTTTTTTTACTTTGAGTTATAATATCTCAGTGAGTTTTAAATATATTGAGGTTCAAATCGTTGAGATTCAAAATTCCAAAAAGTTAGAAAATTTTGGGTTTTTATAAAATTGGTATGTTAAAATATTGGAACCAGAACCGAAACCGATTTTCCAAAGAGTTTTAGTCCCTGTTTATAATGCTCGAATCACACGATTGAATAAACAGTCAACTTTTGAAACAATTTTCAAAACAATTTAAATATCAATCGTGTGATTGCCTAATTTTTCATACAAAAATTGGGCAATCACACGATTTACATTAAAATTTTTGAAAATTGATTCAAAAGTTGACTGTTTATTCAATCGTGTGATTGGAGCTTAAGACTAAAAATATTTTTTGTAATTTCAACACAATGAACCGACAAATAAATCATTATGAATAATTTTGAATAATTATGAACAATTATGAATAATAACGAATAATTATGAATAATTATGAATATTTATGAATAATTTTGAATAATTATTAACAATTATGAATAATAACGAATAATTGTGAATAATTATGAAAAATAACGAATAATTGTGAATAATTATGAATAATTATGAATACTTTTAAATAATTATAAATAAATATGAATAATTATTCATAATTCTGAATAATTATGAATAACTATGAATAATTATGAATAATTATGAATATTTATGAATAATTACGAATTATTATGATTAATTACGAATAATTGTGAATAATTATGATAATTATGAATAATTTTGAATAATTATGAATAATTATAAATATTTATGAATAATTACGAAAAATTTTGAATAATTATGAATAATTATGAATAATTATGAATAATTATGAATAATTATGAATAATTATGAATAATTATGAATAATTATGAATAATTATGAATAATTATGAATAATTATGAATAATTATGAATAATTATGAATAATTATGAATAATTATGAATAATTATGAATAATTATGAATAATTATGAATAATTATGAATAATTATTCATAATTATGAATAATTATGAATAATCATGAATAGTTATGAATAATTATGAATAATTATGAATAATTCTGAATAATTATGAATAATTGTGAATAATTATGAATAATTCTGAATAATTATGAATAATTATGAATAATTATGAATAATTATGAATATTTATGAATAATTATGAATAATTATGAATAATTATGAATAATTATGAATAATTATGAATAATTATGAATAATTATGAATAATTATGAATAATTATGAATAATTATGAATAATTATGAATAATTATGAATAATTATGAATAATTATGAATACTTATGAATAATTTATAAAATGAATGTTTTTTTTTATAAAACTAGTTGGTTGAGTTTCAAATTAAATTGGTTTCAATTTAAAAAATTTAATTTAATATGAACTTTTTTCTGTGTACAAAGTGCAATATTTCGTTGGAAGAAAAAATAGGTTAAAGATTTTTTTTTATTTTGCATTTTTCTACAGTTTATACGCCTTTGACCAGTGCATATAATTAAAACTAAAACAAACAAAGCGTAAAAATGGCACAGTTGCACAATTTGACGCATGAGGTTTTCCTTTTTGTCTCAAAAAAAAAAAATATAATAGCGGAAAAGAAAATATTTATGATTATGTATTAGGGTATACTTAAAGTGAAAAGTTAAATTCTGTTTGTAACTTCCAAAAGGTTGAGTGGTTGGCATAGAAAAGTACATAATAGTTGATACCTCTTACGAAATGTAACACTTTTGTAATTTTTTTATGTAATTTTTTTTAAAAAGAGCAAGTGTTATTTTTTGAATTTCATTATTACGTTTACCCATCCACATAAACTATTAAATTTAATAACCAAAACTAGTTTATGCTCTTTTAAGTTCTATAAAAAGAAAAAATAAGAATTGGATGAAAACAGTAGTAGAATCATGTTTTTTTTTAATACCCTACACTAAGAGTGAAAGGGTATATTCAATTTGGTACGCCCTTTGTAACACCCATAAGGAAGCATCTCCGGTATGGAAAAGTATATATATTCTTGATCAGCATGACCTGCTAAGTCGATTTAGCGATGTCCGTCTGTCCGTCTGCCTGTCCTTCTGTCTGTCTTTCTGCCTGTCTGTTGAAATCACGATTACGGAAAACGTAGAAAAGCTAGAGCAGTGAAACTTTAGATTTAGATTACTTATATATCTAAGCTGTCCGAACAAGAAAATTGGCATGATCGATCTATTGTGACATGAGAACCGACCACTTATGTTGAAATACCTCAAATAAAATTTACATCTACAGATCAATTTTACTGTATACGTGCTTAGGTAAACTTTTTGGTCAAATATATATTGACATCATGCTGAAATACATGATAATAATGTTTTCCTGCGAAACGAGTTGTGGATCCCAAAAAAAAATCGAAATACGGTACACCTACCCATTTGTAAATATGGGTATCAAATGATTGGAAATTCTTCAGCGATGGAAAGTTTGTAGTTATTTTCAGGATTCGTATACCCTGGTGACCTATATACCAATTTAAATAGTAACCACACATATGTGTAGGGTATTTATAGTCGGCTTAGACCGACTACAATTTTGATAATCCTAACTATCATAATAACACCTACTTTAAAATTTCCCATGTGATCTAACCTTCCCAACTGGTTTATTTTTCTGAAAGGTTTTTAACATTTTTGTGGTGGCTATACCACGGACTAACTGTCCGAAACCCTGTCTGTGATTTATTCTAAAAAAAAAAACTACAAACTGTAGGAACAAAACGTAAGTATACAAAGAAAGCACACGATTTGAACTATATTTTAAAATAATCAAAAAAATAATTTGTACCCAAAATTCGCGGACTTTTCGGAATTTCCATATGAACCTCGACATGCGATTCTTTTTTTGTCCCGTCCGGATCAACCACTACACAATTTATATCTTTTGATATACTGTATAGAATTCTTAATTTTTTTGCAGATGTACAGTTCTATATAAATACTACTTGCGCCAAAAAAGAAAAGAATTTTCCGTCGAGATATTAAAAATTTAAATGTCCTCTCCTGAACCCCAGGAAATCCCCATATAGGGTTCAAAATTAATAAGAGATAATAATAAAATAAATATGAGAAAATTTTATTTATATCTGAAAAAATTAAATAAAAAAATAATTGTTTGTATTTCCTAATGTTCACTAATTAAGTAATCCAATAAATATCTTTAAAATAATTATTGTATTTTTCAGTTTTTTTCCCATGCAATGCACGATTTACAATGCTGCAATACACAAATAGCAGTGAAAACTCGCACGTTATACCATATCGGACAAAACCTAATCTAACCTGAACTAACATAACCTTGCATTTGGCTGCCATGCATGTGAACACGCAAAAATAGCAGTGCTATTGCTACTGCTAAATATATCCATACACCTACAACACCAACATCATCAGCAACTTAAGCACTAGCAACATTACTATATTCGATGCATAAACGTAAGAACTTTGATAGTCTCATCGAATTCACATTGAAAACAATACCCAACAAACGAAATAAGAGGTTTTTTATTTAACATAAGTAAGACAAAATACCATTTTAAGGGCCGGTTTTAAAGTTTTAGTTTAACTCGGCTAACCGTTTGTTTTCTTACAGACAGATAATTCCTCTTTTGGCATGAGGTTGCAGGAACAAAAAAGTTAGTTATAACAACCAACTTTATTTGGTTAAAATGAATTGTCTACAAACTTGTTGGCGGAACTGCCATATTCGATTGGTGCTTGAAATATAAGAAATAATAGTTCTAAAACCGTTCGAAATTGGTTGTAGGCTAAACTACAATTCTTTTAGTTTTGACTGTATGAACCAACTAAGTTGGTTGGCGCAACAAATCTCTATTTTCTGTGTATATTTCAGAACTGTATTTTTTTTATTTTCAAAATGATGTCATTTCGTGAAAACCTCTTTAGAAAACACATCGAGAAATTGAACGAAAATTGAAAATAGATTTTTTAATATAATATAGGTTCAATTTTAGGTTTAGATTTTAGTTCAGTCTCTCGAAGAGTTTTCCCAAGTGGTTTTCACAAAATGACGTATTTTTCGAATTAAATTTTACTGCAAAACCTGACATTCGAGTTCCCTAGTCGAAAATTTACCATAATATTGTAAACATGGCCAGATAATTTTTAATATAAACGATTTGATTTTTTTTAAATTATTTTTTCACTTTTCAAGTAGCCATATTTCGGAAACCATAAAGGTCAGAATTCGAAAATTAAAATTCGCAAAATGGAGGCTTATAGAAAATCATTGGGAAGATGGTATCGATATTCATGATGAACAACAAATCTGTACCTTTTGAAAGACAAAATGTACGTAACACCCTATTTTTTTTATGTTTGAATGAATATTGTAAGTTACCCTGACGTGGTGTAGCAAAATCGAAAGATGAATTTTTTTTTTTGATACATTGTATAAGTATTGAAAATATAGCTTCGCTTATCTACTGGGTATTTAAATGCCAAAAACTACGGCAACATGTTGTCTAAGTTGATATGCGTTTGGTATGTTTTTCAAGAACTAACACTCCATTGTTTACCATAGCCTACAGCTTTTTGGATATGTCTAATTTATGTTCAATTTGGAAACACATTTTCACAGATGCCGGTGAGTTCAAGCTGCTGTACAATTATGGTATATGATGTCTTTAAAATTAGGGTTAAGGGCGCAAAAGCGATGTGAGCCTATTTTAAACTTTTTTTGTTTTTGGTTTTATTTAAGGTTGAACTTTATTGAAGGCAAACATAAAGATGTTAAATGATTTTATGATAAATTTCCGAAATTTATTATGCTACATTCATATAAAATGATGTTGCATTTGTTATTCTATTAACTTAATTAAATAAAACTAAAATACATGGAGAGAAATGTTGTTATAAATCATGTTGTATAAACATCAGTTTTGCACAAAATTAAGCATGATATCCAGCTAAGAATAAGGAATCATAATTTCATTATTATTCAAATTATATTATGATTATAAATCAATTATTGTGATTAATTGAATACAATCATGCGTATTTTTGCCCATGGTTAATGTACAATATATTCATAAGTCATGAGTAATTGGAATAGGTTCTGGAATACATTTTATGATTTATTATTCATAATTTATGATTAAAATTTCATACATTGTGCCAAATATCCGTAGCCTACAGATGGAACAACAAATCTAAATTATGGAAAACAAAATGAAAAATATCACATTTGAAAATATAATAAGTCAGTCCGAAAAACATTTTTGGCATTTTTCTGGAATATTTCCATCAAGCGTACAGATAAATAAAATATTTTGGGAAGTGTATAGCAGGTTGTAAATTTTTCTGGAATATTATTGGCAGATTCACGACATATTTGGCAAACTGGCAGAAATCAGACAGCTTTTCACACAAACTCTGCCTATTCGAAGAGACATTCAAAAATAAATAAAATTGCTTTACTTAAACTTGTGTCTGTTAAATTTCTCATTTCTTTTCAAATGACACATTTATTGCACTTACTTAAATGATTTTTTTGACTAGAGCTAAACGCAAATAATTCGAAAAAAATATTTATTTTGTACGTCTTATTCATAAATCATCAGTAAACAATGTTATCCGTGTTTTACTATTCAAAATGAATCACTTTTCTCGTCAATTTGACCTAAAACATGTCTGCTGTCCACAAGTCTCATGCGTCGTCGTCGTCGTCGTCGTCGTCGTCATTTTCAGCACCACCCTAATGGATGTTTTTACGATCAAGGTCATTCGAGTGCCAATTAATTTAATGACTACTTGTAGTAGGTACATCTACTAATTCTAGCTACTAATTCAAACGACTAATACTACGACTACTTGTTTTGCTAATTCCGATATCAGCGATTGTATCTTCTTCAGGTGAGCCGCGCTCGTGGCTTCACTGGGCGCTCAATTACCTCAGCCACACTGTTAAGAAGGGGGTAGGGTACAATTATTGTTGCCTGAGATGAGGAAGCGACGATGGTGCTTCTTAGTTGTGGGTGTAGTATGTTTGCCGGCATAACTCAAAGTAATTATTATATGACTATCGTTAGTCGGTTGGTTGGTTGGTTCGGTGACTGTGAATGGACCGTGAATTCAAGATGTTCTATTGTTCAATTAACTTGTCGTGGTTTTTATCAGCTAAACATGTAGCTGCCATTCACATTTTGAACGTGCCTACTTTGAACGGGACAACCTTTAATTAAGCTACATTTTAAATGGATTTATAAAATTTATTGTTTTTATTTTTTCTATGTTATAGTAGTTTTTATTAAAAATGCTTCACGTTTGTAAAAAAACTAATCGTTTTATGTAAATTGATTTTAGTAGGCTTTGCCATATCGAGATTATGGTCTTCATGTTATAAATAGGATTCTCGATAAGCACTAGCACTAGTACTAGCACTACACTACACTACCTAACTCAAATAAGAAAAAAATATGGAAGCCTGTTCCAGCACTCGATCAAGTACCTTCGAATTAGTTTCTGTTTCCATTTGAAATATTAATTCGTTTTCATTTTACGTTATAAGGGGGTTAGAATTAATTTGATTAAAACTTAAAGAAAACCAAAATAAACTAGGATGAAATGGGTCGAACTTAATAATTAATCCATGCTCTATTTCAATACAGAGAAGTATGCACTTTAAAAACAGAGAAGTATGCACTTAAAATCAAAAGAAATTCAAAAGACATCACTTGAAATTCAACCAGTTGGGAAGGTTAGATCACATGGGAAATTTTAAAGTAGGTGTAATTATGATAGTTAGAATTATCAAAATTATAGTCGGTCTAAGCCGACTATAAATACCCTACACATATGTGTGGTTACCATTCAAAGTGATATATAGGTCACCAGGGTATACAAATCCTGAAAATAACTACAAACATTCAATCGCTGAAGAATTTCCATTCATTTGATACCCATATTTACAAATGGGTAGGAGTACCGAATTTCGATTTTTTTTTTGTGAACCACAAGTCTTTTCGCCGGAAAACATTATTATCATCTATTTGAGCATGATGTCAATATATATTTGACCAAAAAAGTTTACCTAAGCACGTATACATAAAAATAGATTTTTATATGTACATTTTACATGAGGTATTTGAACATAAGTGGTCGGATCATAGGTCACAATGGACCGATCTTTTTTCGCACATACAGCGTAGGTATATTAGTAATCTAAGTTATAAGTTTCATTTATCTAGCTCTTCAATTTTAAAAGTAGTAGGGATTTCAACAGACAGACAAAAGGACAGGCAGACGGACAGACGGACATCGCTAAATCGACTCAGGAGGTCATGCTGAAATAGGATATATATACTTTTCCATACCGGAAATGCTTCCTTCTGGGTGTTACAAACGGCGTACCAAACTGAATATACCCTTTCACTCTTAGTGTAGGGTATAAAAATTCCATTTAAAATTCAAAAGACAATGGAATTTCTGCATTTTAATTGATGTATTCTGAATTTCATATGGAATATCTGTTTTTCAATTGATGTCTTCTGAATTTCAAATAGAGTTTCTGAATTTCAATAGATGTCTTTTGAATTATAAATGGAATTTCTGTCCTTCAATTGATGTCTTCTGAATTTCAAATGGAATTTCTGAATTTCAATTGATGTCTTTTGAATTATAAATGGAATTTCTGAATTTCAATTGATATCTTTTGAATTTCAAATGGAATTTATGAATTTCAATTGATGTCTTTTGAATTTCAAATGGAATTTCTGTCCTTCAATTGATGTCTTCCGAATTTCAAATGGAATTACTTAATTTCAATTGATGTCTTTTGAATTGTAAACGGAATTTCTGAATTTCAATTGATCTTTTCTGAATTACATTTGTAAATAGTGTAGTAGTTATACTAAAAAATCATGAAATATATTTAAAGATTGACATAAATTGCGCTCAAATTATTTACATATTGTAATTCCTGGTTAAATCAAATAAAATCTTTGCATATCATTATTTATTATGTAAAAAGTTGTCATATGTAAATTGCTTTATTGACAACGAAAAGATTGAATTAAAAAATAATAAGAAATGAATTACGTTATTATAACATAAAACATAACATAAAATCCATAAAATTCCACGAATTTCGGGTACATATTATTTTATTTCTCTGCAGTTTAATTTTAGAGTATATCTTGATACTATAATTTAATTTATTGATTGATAAAATTGTCAGTTTTTGCGAGTTGAAATTAATTTTAACAAAGTGTTTAGAAATTAGCATCTTCTTTTATATATAAGTATTATACATACAATTATTTTTTGTAATATAATAGTGTTTATCTTTACAGGAACTATTTTTCGTAGTTAGACTTTGTATGCAAATGTAAAACGTGACACTTGTTACTTTGCATAACGGCGACACACGTTTTATTTGAATTGTTTTGTTTTAATTAAAAATGTGATATATTATTTTTTATCAGTGATTGCGAAAAATATATACTATAAAATACGTTAAACATATAATGCTGATCAAGTTTCTTGATTTCCGCAAAAACAAACCAAAGTTTAAACTTATTAAATGAAAACAAATTGATTGATATCGTAAACGTTATTTCTTTTAAACCGTTTCAAGTGTAACCGTAAAAATGAACGTCAAATAGTTTGGATTTAAAAAGTGTGTGTTTTAATCGAATTTTAAATAATAATAATAATACATCGAACTTTATATGGAAACAAAATAACGAAATAAAAGACACAATGCAAAGTATAAAGTATTATATTTGCTACAAGCAAAGAAAAAAGAAAAACGTTTAAAGATCGTTTGCGGCAATATAATTTCACTTGCAACGTACTTCAACTTTGCTCGCAAATGTTTACATGTTTGCTGTAAAAACTAGCGCATCATAAAATGAGTATTTATTTATAATAAACCATACACTGTGTGCCAAAATACTTTTGCGACCAATGCACATAATATTTATATTAAAAGTAAAATTTTATTGTGAGAAAAGAAAATTTTAAAAATTAAATTCACTTCTTTGCATACTTCTGGGAGTAAAAATATCAAACTGTAAGATTATTTGAACAAAAGTCTCAAACTGTTATATTCAAACTGTAACATTTAAGACTGTAGACGAATGCTCGTAATATAATTCTCTAAAAAAGATAGTTATGATGAAAGCCCGTGGCTGTTTGTAGAAACGGGGTATTGACTGGTCAGAAACATAATAGGATTCCAAGTAGAAGACGGAGGACGATGAAAAAAATCGATTAAATAAAAAAAATGTAGTATAAAAAAAATAAGTAAAAGAAAAAATAATATATAAATAAAAATAATAATTTAAAAAACAATTAACAATATATATAAAAAAAAAAAAATTTTTGTTTATTCTCATTTTTATCTATAACAGCAAACGACAAATTCGTTTGGGACAAACAATGTTATGGTAAAAGGTAAATCCATTTGTGAGGAATGCATTTTCTATTTGCGTTTATGAATATTTAGGATTTTAATTCCGGACAACTTTTGAAATATCGGAAAATAAGAATTTTATTTTTGATTTGTTTTTGAAATATATGTAATATATAATAGTTTTGATATTTAAATTAATACTTTTTAATGCACTAAAAATTATTTTTACAATAGCTGCTTTTTTTTCATAATTTAAATTTGAGCTGGAACAAATATTGTACGTAAAACCAAAACAATTTAAGTCGATAAATCTATCTAGCTCAAATTTGTTTTTGTTTTGCGTATAAAATTTGTTCCGGCTCAAATTTAAATTATGAAAAAAACGCAGCTATTGTAAAAATAATTTTTAGTGCATTAAAAAGTATTAATTTAAATATCAAAACAATTAAAGTATTTAAATACTTCAAAGCATATTTTACGTGTTTTTTTTTTACTTTTGCTTTTAATTTACAAAATAAAAATGTCGAAAAAGATTGAAAACAAAAATGTTTGAAATTAAAAATGTTAAAATGAACGATTGTGGAAAAGAAAAAGGTCGAATCATAAAATGTGGAAATTTAGTTTTGTTGAAGAAATGCTAACGAAAATAGTTTTTTTTTGTGCAACAAAAATATTTATGTATTTATATTTGTGTAGTTTTAGTTTTAAAGTTTTTTTGGACATTTACTACACCGAAAAAAATGCTGTATTAAAAATAACTAAAAATGTCTTTAAAATAAATACATATGTATTTGATTTACGTCCAAAAGCATATGTATTTATTTTTACTAAACTTATATAGTTGTTTTTATATAGAAAATTACTACATAATTTGACAGCTTTTCTATATAAAATTTCAATACATATGTATTAAATAACCTACATTTTGTCTTTATTTATACGTCCAGAAATATGTAGAGAAATTACTACATATGCCTTTAATTTTACAATAATATGTAGTTATTTTACCATGTTGTGATAATATATTAAATAACATATTTTTTTTATTAATTCGGAAAATTATATGAATGAATATTAATATAATTTTTTTAATACCAAAAATAAGATACAAGAATTATAAAAATATAAATAAAACAAAAAATGTCCTGATCATAAGATGAACGCACCACTAAGTATAATCAGTTCTGACGAGTCAAAGGAATGGCAAGTACTTAAGTGTTTCTTTTCGGTTAAAACACATAAGAATAATATGCTATGGTAAAACCATACCATGGCAAAACCATAAAGATGTCATATCAACTATTACTGCCTGAACAGAATACAGGCGGCGATCGAAATTGAGAGAGCGAACATTGAAAACAACAAAAATTTGTCGTCTCAATGCTAACGTCATGGCGCGTCACATCAGCAAACTACTCATCTGCAGCTGCGTGCTATATTTGTATACTGCAGAGTTGACAACTAAATTTTAAAACCAAAAATATTCAGCGGTAAACTTAGGTGGCAGCTCTTAGTCATCTCTCATTAAGACAGTTCGGTCAGATACTACGGACAGTTTTGGTTTATTTATGTACCTCTTTCGCAGTCATCCGTCGTGTGCAAAAAAAAAACAACAACAAAATCAGTTTCTGCAATATGAAACCAAAGAATTCGTTTATACCTGCAAGAGGGACGACCTTTCGTAATTCGTTCGTCAGTGATCCCACACGAATTCAAATGAAAGTAAAAACCAAAACATCAATACAGTTTGTACAATATGTAGAGAACGAATTTTCAATACATGGTGTAGTAAAAAATAAGACAAATAAAGGCAAATGTATTTAAAAACCAACAAAATGTAGTAGAAATATTTTTTTTTTCAAAACAAAGACATAAAATGTATATAATTTGCTACAGTAATTTTTTCGGTGTACAGCTTTAACAAATTGGTGGCTTTTTGACAAGTATTATTTTTTTCAAAACAAAGACATTTTTTTATTATTGGAAACGCTAAACATTCGGTTTTAAAAATATAAACAAAACTATGCTGTTTTTGAAAGTAAATTATGTAGGCTGTTAATTTGTAAGATTTTCTATAATAAATTCAATTTTAATCCAATTTTTATAAAAACAATTAACTTTAAGTGGTACATATTTTTGTATACAGGGGAATTTATAGTAAATTTATAGAATATTTTTTTATAGAAGAATTTATAATAATATGTAAATAATTTATAATATAATTTTTAAACTAAAATAAATTGCATAATACCATTTATGTATTATGTAGTAGACGTATTTCAAAAATAAAAACTTCAGAAAACAAATACATACTACATATTCTGCAATATATAGAAAACGAATTTCTAATACATTGTGTAGTAAAATCCAGACAAATTAATACAAATGTATTAAAAAACGATCAAAATGTACTACAACTGCATTTTTTCAAAACGAAGACATAAATGTAATATAATTTACTACAGTAATTTTTTCGGTGTAGATTAAAAATATTATTCGACCTGTTTTGTTTCGACCTAATATTGTCTCGGTGTTTCAAGGCTTATAAATTTACATCTTTTAATTTCGATTTTGGGAATAAGTTTTATGTAGAATTCCGGGGATCAACATACCCAATATGGGGTATTATTTCTAAAGTGAACCTAAAAAAATAGCAGAAAAAAACTCCAATTTCTTTCAAAGTTTGCTGAAGTGTAGTGTAATATGTGGCTTTTAAATTTCAACATTTTTAGGTTTCGAAATATTTTTTTCATTTTGATTTCGGGAATTAGTTCTATTTAGAATTCCGGGGATCAACGTACCCAACATGGAGTGTTATTTCTAAAAAAATGAAATTTCTGGCAAAGTTTGCTGAAGTGTAGTGTAATATGTGAATATCTGTAGTGCAGTTTTTACATTAAAAAATGTATAACTTTTTATTTTCTTAAATACCCCCGACATTTCCCTATAATTTCCTTATATATCATGTAATAGAATCTTCACTTTTACTATGTGTATATTACAAACAATAAATTATATATACAAACTATACAGGGAAGTCCGTTTCGGGATGTTAATATTTTAAACGCCGACTTATCAAATCATTTCATGGAAAAAAATATATTCTAGAGTTGGGATGTATCTGCAACACCCACTGATGTACAGGATGTTTCAAAAAATAATTCCACAAGTATGAGAAATATATTTTCCTTCATTGTATAATTCATTTATAATTGATCAATTCTATTAAATAATAATTCTTTTGTCAAGAAACTTAACAATATTCATAATTTAAGCAAAAATTCATAAAATTTTAAAAATTCTGTAATTATTTCGCATACATTTTTTACCTCCAAATTCCATAGATATTTATAAAATATTTATTAATTAATAATAATTGATTATTATAATTAAAATGCATACACACATTATTATGATTCCTCATAGTAATAATTTTACACAATAAAGTGTTGTACATAAATAATTTTAATAGTGTTTAATGCATGAAAAGAATTTTAAATATGTTTTCTACAAATTCCATTCTATAAAACGCATATAATACTAATTAATTAGAAATTATTATTAATAAAAAAAATCAAATGCTATGCAAAAATATAAAATTACTTTGTACGTATTTAAATACAAATAAAAACTACCTTTTGCATGTTCGGTAGTTTGTTTAAAATCACAAATCAATTAAACTCAATTAAAATACTATAAATCAACAATGTCTACGTTTCGAAACGTACCTGTCCGATACCCAAGTCCAGATGAGTTGTCAGAAACCATATGAGCAGCGGTAGCAGTGACGTCCACCAATTATGATTAAACATGATGATCAACGATGATTGCCGGTCGATACTGAAATGAGAGATTCAAATATTTTTAAGTATCTTTCAATATATAGATGCGCAATGTATTGTTAACCAATTATGTTATAGATGAAGATATTAATTTTGCATCTGTCAGATATGATAAATCTTTGAACACAAATTTGGACAAATTAATGCTAATGTGGCATGAGTGATATTTAGTTTGCATAAATAAAAACAATGATTTCAATATTTTGTTTAGCTTAAAATAGTGATTAAATTAAAAATGAATTAAAATTGATTGAAAGATCATTATTTTTATATATGTATTATACTGAAAAAAGATACTATTAAAGTATAAATAAATTAAACAAACTGCTGCATGAAGTTTATAATGCAATTTAAGATTTTTTACCATGAGATTTTTTGTGAAAGGAATATAAGTAATCTTTATAGTAGCGATAATATAATGAAAGAGAAATATTAGGTTATTGTCCGAAAATTTTCAATTTGAAACGCCCTTGCACACTGGGTCGTATTGTAGGCAAAGCCAATAATCATTATTCAGATTTTCGGGGGAATTAACAGTATTGTTTTTATTTAAAAGATTTTAATTAAACTAACTTCTTGATTTTCTTGTACAGCAAAATATATAATACAGCAGTGCTAATCTTGTCGATTAGAAAATACTGCAAAGTGATTCCTCATTCAAGTAATAAATTTGAAAAAAGACTTTTTAAATTTTATCTAAATGGAAGGGTTCAAAAACTTTTTTTTTGTATTAATAAATATATATATATATAAAATATTAAATATTATAATAAAAAAAAAATTTAAAAAAATTAGCTCGCCCGAGCAGGGACTTGAACCCTGGACCCTTGGATTAAAAGTCCAATGCTCTACCGACTGAGCTACCCGGGCACATGTGCGAATCGTTGACAAACAGCGTTAAGAATGCGAGACGGAATAGGACTGAGAATGAGAAAGAGCAGTGCGCAACGGCAAAAATCAACCATAAATAGAATAATCTATAAGCATTACGTCACAACGACTAGAGTTGTAGTAGAACTGGCAGCGAAAATTAAAAGAAATAGTGAGACATATGAACGAACAAAAAATATAAAAAAAGAAATAAGTGTGAACAAAATTATTCGCCGAGCCTAACTCGTAGAGAATATGTGGAATTAACCCACATTATATTAGAATCAAAGTTTTATCTACAGCAAAAATCATACTTTGTATGTTTTGTACTAATTTGTGGAACATTTCCAACATTCTGAACTGTAGGTGGTTTCTGTAATTTTGTCCGATCAAAGTTGTCGACTTATATTTTCGATTTGACGTCAAAATGACGCAATTTTCATAGCATTGGTTGACATTTGAACAATTTCGACGTCACAGAAATCGACAATTTTGTCGCTTGAATTACAGAAACGAGCTTTTGAACTTTTTGCAGGAAGCGCGGCAATATAAAATAATCTCCAATGAAATTACACAAAAAAAATAAAATGATATAAGGCCCAACATATTCATAAATTTTTGATGGTATTTCGTTGGGATTGCTTAATTTTTTTTTTCTTGGTGCTGGTTTTTTTGGTGTTATTTCATAATGAAATAATACTGATTGAAATAAACCCCAAAGAAAAAATTAGTTGGGGGTTATTTCATATCAATTTTATTTTGGGTCTTATATCTTTCATTTTGAAGGTTATTTCATTTTCAATATTTTCATTTTGGGCCATTCCACACCAAATCGACCAGCGGTTGGAACTCACCTTCTTCGATTTCAATGAATTTAGAAAATAATTTTTTAAAATATGATGCCATCAAAATACCATCTTGAAATTTTGCATGAACATTTTTCTAAAAGCTTGTTCTATTAGCTTTAAAACGAGCCATTAACGGAGTTTCTAGCATTTCTAGTTCAAGAGATATTTAAATATGAACAACAGTACAAAAGTGATTTTTGGCACTTTTTTTCCTACTTTGAGCCACTGTATCTCTGGAAGTAGTGGTCGGAAAAAATAAAAAAAATTGTTTAGTGCATGTCTCTATACCTTTTAACAGTTGCCAAAAGTTCATTAAGATCGAAAAGGTAAAATCTCAAATTTGACTTTTTTTGGTCGATTTGGTGTGGAATGGCCCTTTACCCTTTTTTTGCACCAAACCCTTCATTTAGTTTTAATGCAAATAAGTTTCAAGTCCACGTTTTTTTTTAAATTGAGTTTTTAATGCTATAGATTAATCTATATTTAAATATTTTTATATTTTGCGTCGTTTGGCACCAAATCATTCATATCCGGAGTATATACACTGAGATTCTTACAGTTTTTTAGAGTAAAACGAGTTGGGATAGTTAAGTCACATGGGTAAGTTCGGTCACATGGGGCAGACTTTTATAGTCGGTGGGGCCCGGCTATGGAATACCCTACACTCTGGGTGGATATATTAGAGGTATAATTTTTAATAATTTAATTTAATAAAATAAAAAAAAATTAAAATGTGAGCGGATCACGCCCATTTTTGGAACATATATTTTTAGGCGAATTATAACAATATGTTTTAAATTTTATAATTATATATGTAATACTTTTCGAGTTATTGGTTCCTAAAGAGTTTTGAAAAAGTGACTTGTATGGGAGGTGGGCGTGTCCGTTGAACGATTTTGCTCAAATCCAAACTCCGAACCATTTTTTTGCTAAACCGTATTGAAACCAAATTTCATTATATTCTGACCATTATTTTTCAAGTTACTTTGTATCCGGTCAGACAGCAAGACAGACGGACATGGCTAAACGGACTCGGGTTGTGATGCTTATCAAGAATATATATACTTTTCCATACCGGACACGCCTCCTACTGGGCGTTACAATATATGCACAAAGTTAATATACCCTGTACCTCATAGGTGTAGGGTATAAAAATGAGTCTAGTACAGCTGTTTAACATACGTTTCTAAGTCAAGTTACATGGACAATTTTGTTATTTTTTTTGAATGGTAAATAACGCAATATATCACAATTTAAATCACTATACCTTTTAAACAATTATACTATGAATGTAGCATTTTATAAATTTGTCATTGCCAATCAATAAAAAAATAGTTGGAAATGTTTTACCGTCGAAATAGAAATATTTGCCTATAATTAATATGAGATTTTACCACTTACTGAAATACGCAAATATTATTGGTTTGAGAATGCCATCGACAGGTGGTAATGCATCTGATGGTTAAAACCACGATATTATAAATAAATACTAATGAAACCGTTTTTTACAATTACAATTTTTTGGGGCAAAAAAGGAGTCAAATCCAGTTGTTTAAAATACGTTTTTAAGCCAAGTTAAATGGACAACCCATCAATAGTTACGTATTTTATATTTCACTTTTTTTATATTTTTTATTTAAAATTAATTTTGTTCTACTTATTTGTTCATTTGGACCACGTTCACGTCACCAGTATATATAATGAAACTGAAATATTATCAAAGTATAATAAACGTACACACAAAAAATATATTTTACCAACAACCAGTATTCATCATATTGATGATTTCATTCATTGAACTATTTTTTATTACAAACTAAAATTTGTTTCCATTTATATATTTCTAATTCTAATAAGATTTATGATATTTAAATTAATATGGTTTGATATACAAAATTCATCAATATGATATACATTTATTCATTAATATGATGACATGGAGTCTTCGCATAATAAGAAATTAAATATTGTAACTTGTATAAGAATTCTAAATACATAAATGTGTAAATGGTGGCAAATTTGTGTTTGAAATTTGATGTTAAAAATAGTGAAAATGAAAAACATATAAAAAATGCGATTTTAATTCAAGGAATGAATTCATCAATATGATGAATTAAGGTAGTTGGTGAAATTTTGTGTGTGTATGATGTCCGGAAAAACGACCCGAATAGGCAAGCACGCGCTGCGATAAACGAATGTAAATTAAGATCGGTACAACAGTACCTGTAATACTGTGTAGTAAATTTAAAACTGTGTGTGGCTGTAAAACTATGTAGTAGCTCTAAAACTGTAGGTTGGTGTAGATGATATATGAGCCATTCCACACCAAATCGACCAGCGGTTGGAACTCACCTTCTTCGATTTCAATGAAATTTTGGCAACTGATAAAGGGTATCGAGACATGCACTAAACAATTAGAAAATAATTTTTTAAAATATGATGCCATCAAAATACCATCTTGAAATTTTGTATGAACATTTATAATAAATCGGCCTCAGCAGTCCAGAGGTAGCGCGCTGGACTTGCATTCTGAAGGTCTCGGGTTCGAATCCCGGCTTGGGCATGGGCGCTCGTGGTGATATTAACCACAAAATCGTAGGGAATAGATTTCACAGTACAATGGATATAGTCTGTCTGAGTGCTGCGGATCTTAGTAGATATTCCAAAAAAAAAAAAAAAAAAAAAAATTGATGAAAACTTAGGATTTTTTTCAGAATTTTAAAAAGGGTTCAGATTTACTTATATTTAAAAGTATATTTAAAAGTTTATTCACAATTAAGAAAATTCATGTTAACCGCGTAAAATTCGTAAATAGTGGAAATTTCCTCAATTCTTGAAATTTACGCAAAAATTGTATGAGAATATTTTACGCGCAATTCATAAAATTATTTATCGTTTTTTTTTTCTGTGGAAATAACAATAATATATTTTTCTAAACATTATTGTTTATCTTTGTCGTTCGTTATTTGTCAATAAAATTCATTATTTATAACAAATGTTTGAATATTAAATTGTATTGCGCACGGATTATATGTGTTGTCATCGGGAATGCAAGTGAATAAAAATATGAATACGTGAATCGATAACCATGTGTGTTCGTATCAAGTTTCGAGTAAAATTTTATATTTACGAGAACAGAAATTCACATGAATCCCCTTAGTATTTTTGACAGTTTCAATCTGCAGATAATATTAAATTATTTTTAATTGTATTTTTTGTTTAACAAAATATTTAAACATTTTTTTAAATATATTCGGTTAGTTTTGCGGCAATAACAAAAATTAAACAATGTGTAAAATAAACTCAGAAATTAATTAATATTTTTTATTTAATTACAAATATATGTTGAATAGGACAAAACTCAGTAATAATTAAAATAATTAATTACACACACAAAAATTAATTATATATAAGATGCATTAAAGAATTTTTTTATTTTACTATATTGTTCAGTTGTAAAGCTAATAAACATTTAATTCTTACATGCAAAACATACACTATCAGTGTTTATGATTAATATATATTTTTTGTGTTGTAATTAAATATAATGATATAAACAACAGTGGAACATAATAAATCAAGCTGGAAATATAAAAATAAACAAAAATAAAAAGTTATATACAAAATCCCTACAAATGCCACAATAGTAGATAGACAATTAAACAATTAACAGCGCTAGCGAATAAGCTTATTAAAATAACAATAGGCCAAAAATTAAATAATACAGTAAAATATTGCAAAAAAAAAAACATATTTAATTATTTTTATCAACTGTCACGCTAACAACTGACGAACTTATTAATTATGACAAAAGTAACTAATCATTAGCTGCTCGTTAGTCAATTCAAAATTGTATATTGTGCGAAAGTTAGGAATGTCATGAATTTTATCACACAGTCTGAACAAAGTTTCGGAGTTTCAACGGATTCTGGCATTTTAGCCTAATACAAAAGGTGAGTGCCCTATAGCCGCAGCAGATATTTTTGTATAACTCTGTTAATTTAATCCCACAATGATGTTTTTCATAAATTTATATATATAAAACTGATTGTTCGTCTGTCTGTTTGTTCCAGCATCACGATACCATGGAGTCAAAAGAAAAGCGAATACACAAAGTCAAACACAAAATCAAAAGCAAAAACAAGCAAATGAAAAGAAAAGCTAAACCACAAAATATAAAATCAAAAACAAAAAATTTAGAATAGAAACGCCATACCAAAAGAAGAAACACAAAAACAAATGAAAAACGAATACAAAATCAAATGCTACACAAAAACAAAGCAATGACAAAATAATAGCATTAAAAATTAATGCAAAAATAAAAACAAAACAAAACTGAAACCCAAAATTTTAAGAAAAAACACTAAAGCAAAAACACAACATCAAAAAGAAAAGGCATAAATACAAATTAAATTTAAAAAAATAAAACACAAAATCAAAATTAAAAAAAAAACCTCAAAAACAAAAATCCAATGTATGTACCCATTTTTTTTTTTTTTCATTTTTATAAAAACATTCCAAATAATTTATATCTCATGTTCATACTATTCTCGTAAAAAAAATTTGTAGGCGTAATTTGATTTGAACTCACTTTGTTTTGACTTTGCGTAATCTTGGGTTTAAAACTTTTTAATTTACTTTAATTTTTAATTAAATCAAATATAATCACTACACAACGCAATTTCATATATTTCATTATTTCACTATTTACGAGTTTTACGCGGTTGATATGAATCCCCTTACTCATTTTATATTTCGCATCAAACGAGAATAGGGACACATGTTGCCTGATCGTGCTTCCTGATCTTACCCTTATTCTAAACTTATATCATTCGATGTATATTTAATATTTTCTCAAACTGCTAGATATTTCAAATATTTGAAAATGTTGTAAATTTGAAATAGAATATCTTATGACATTAGAAAAATTTTGTTAACAAATTTTATTATAAAATTCGATTATATTTCAATAATACGAATATCCAATCAGGTTTTAAGATGACTTTAGATTAGTATTCTTTGTAATTGGTGGATCAGTTTGCATTACGTGAATTTGAAATTTGGATTACCCTAGTCGACCCTGATCAGAAACATTTCAGTTGGCTTTTTGGTAGGAATGCATTATCGTATTCAGATCAGGGACAAAATGAGGCTTACCTTCACAGATTTCCACTCTCTTAATAGTCTCACTTTTTGAAGAATTTTTTTTTAAAGTTTTTTTATATTTGCATAAACTATTAAATAGCTTAATTTAAATATTTGCCAATTAGACATATTTTTAAAAATATTTAAATTAAATATATTATTTATTTTAACTACTACCTATTTTTTATTCTAAAATATTTCTAAGTAACATTGATTATATCAGTACTGTGATTTTTTATACTAATAAAAAATCACATACAAATTTAGCTAAATTATAGCTACAAGTATTTGAAATATCAACAGCATTAATAAAATTTAAACAACATCATAAATTAATTCCCGCACAAATTATTCATAGTCATCTAAATTTATGAAAACATTTTATTTTTGTTCTTTTCAGAACTAATATATGTGATTAATATAGAATAATATTTAAAATGATAAAAATCTATATCAAATTTGTTTGCCACATGGAGAGAAATGTTTTTAAAATCATGTATTATACGCATAAATTTTGAAAAAATTAAACATGATATTGAGCCAGCCAAGAATAAGTAATCATAATGATTTTGTTTTTAATCATAATATATGATTATAATTAAAATTAATTATTATGATTAACTGAGTATGTTTACTCATGTTTTGTATACAACATATTCATAAGTCATGAGTAATTGGAATAGGTTCTTGAATATATTATATGATTTATTATTTATAATTCATGATTAAAATTTCATACATTGTACCAAATGTCCGTATTCTACAGATTATGCAGAACAAAGTGAAAAATATCACATTTGAAAATTTAAAAAGTCTGTAGACAAAGGAAACTCGTATTAAAAAAAGAAAAAAATGCTTCACTTAATCTTACATTGTCTTTTAAATTCCTCATTTCTTTTCAAATGACACATTTTTCATTTTATTCAATCACATAAATGGTTTTATGACCGGAGCTACACTGTGGTTTTTGTCAATTAAGGTGAATTGTGCCTTTAGAAAATGAATATGCAATAAGTAACACAATTTATGAATAAATATAAATTCGACTTTCGATTTTTATTATTGATAATAAAATTTGTAAAATTTACGAATTCTAATCATAATGAATACATAGTGATTATGAATTTTTTTATACATGAATTTAGCAATTTTTTTTAGTATTATATATAATTCATGTTAATAATTCATAAATAAAAAAATTCGTTTATAAAATATTATTTTATAAACGTCTTATTTATTATGATTTAACAATTTTCTCTGTGCATTTATTTGAAATGTCAGTTAAATGAAGCTAGGAAAATCATAGCATTTCGTATATACATTATGAAATTTTATTGCATTACAACTTTATTTAGTTCGAAATAACATTTATGTGACAAGAATTATTTTTTCAGCAGTCTCCTCCAGTTTCTTCAATACTAATTGTTCAACAAATAATAAGTTGAAAGACTGCTGCGTTTAGTTTTGTGAAGATCAAAAGTCAGACAATGGAATTTGCAAAGTTGGTAAAATTCAAATGCATGAAATGAACGATGTTAAATGAAACTGTCAACAAAATGTCATTGTCTGACAGCAGTAGACGTTACTGATTGTGTTTATTAAAATTTTGCAAATTTATGAAACATTTAGAGAATTCTAACAAAAAATTAAAAGTATGAATGATAATTTTGAAAATGCTAAGTAAGAGGTACGATACGAGACATTATTCTGTGTTAAACTTTTTAATAAAAATTGCATATACAATTAATTTTAGATATTTAAAAATAAGTTTACTTTGGCCGATATAAAGTAAAATTCACCCTAATATGTTAGTGTTATATGAGATTGTTTGACATAAGTGGTTGGGTCACAGGACACATTCAACCGAACATGCCTATTTTCAATACCAGACAGAGTAGGTATAAACACAATCTAACTTTGGAATTTCATTGATCTAGCTCTTTCAATTTTTCTATAATCGTGATTTCAACAGACAGATGGATACTGCACCCAGAAAAAAATACTATATAAATAATAGTTTTTTACTATTAAAAATAGTCAATAGGATACATTATTATTTTAATCGGAAAATACCATTAAATACTAGAAAATACCATGACATTGCTATTGAGTTTATATGAAAAGATTTATTTTTTGTATACTATTAAATCAATAATTGTCCCATTGACCAATTTTAATGGGATTTGAGAGAATTTTTTTCTGGGTCTGCTAAATAGGGTAGGTCACGATGATCAAGAATATATCGTCACTATCATGCCAAAGGGGCGAATGTGCAATTCTCGACATTTGCGTTTTTTTACATTTCTGAATGTAGTTTTTACTCAAGTATACTGTGCTAAAATCGCGTGTCCTTTTGTTGGATATATCTAGCCACAAAAGTCAAAACCAAAATGGCGAATTTGAAAAATTGAAAATCTTGTCATGCCAAAAGGGCGAATCTTTCCTTTTTCGCCATAACTGTTTATTGGTACGAGATAAAATAGTAGTGTAAAGGCATTTATTGTTTGTTTTTAAAGAACCTATCGATCTGCATCATTAATTAAAAATATTTTGTCAAACATTAATTAATTTTGTTTGGCAAAATATTTTTAAATAATGATGCCAATAGATAGGTGCTTTAAAAGCAAACAATTAATTCCTTTACATCTCTATTTTATTTTGAGCTAATAAAAAGTTATAGCATAAAAAACAAAAATATTTGCGTTTTGGTCAGGATATAGCCTCACAAAATTCGTATTTATAATTCAGTAAATTGTCCAAATCCAAAGATATTTTATATACGTTATAATAATTCATGAATAAACTAAAATAACAGAAAAAATTGAACAAAAAACTAAATTTTTCTAATTTTTAAAGCACTTCAAACTTTAAAATTTGATTTCCCAACATTTTTAAAAATGCACATTCGTCCATTTGGCATGACAGGGACGATATATACTTTTGTATAACAGACATGGTATTACAAAAGGGTAAACATAGTGAATATGGTGTTTCACTTTTATTGTATGGTAAATAAATTGAGTATACATACAAAATACGAAAAATCGAATTTATAGAACTAAAGAACGGAATGTACACAGAAAAATCAAAATTTAAAAAATACAGTTGTTCTATTGCTTAACTACGTTTTAATGACTTTCTTTTCGGATACTAAAATACCAAGAAAATCAACATTTTAACAATATTTGGCAAAATAACAAGTCATACAATTTATATATTATAGGTACTATTTATTTTTCTGAGATTTTCAAAATATTTAATTTGCGTACAACAGCTTTAGCAAACAAATAACAAAAATTAAATAACTTTTCTCAGTGGCCTTTAAAAATGTGTTTGTTTTATTTTATATATTTCATATTTATTGTATATATTTTGAGCTAACATGCGTTTGGTTAACAATCTAAAGTCTATAACAAAAACCATAACAAATAATGCGGGCGTTTACAAGGCGCATGTTGGCCAACACCTAAAAACAACAACGTAATTAAGCCAACTGAGAAACGACCTTATTAGGCGACGCGTCTGTCTGACGACTCCAGCGTAGCTCAATGAGTCATGCGGCTGAAAAATGCGTAGATTGCTAGCTGGCTGTTTGTCTTTATCTTGCGGTTGTAGGTGTCATATTTCGCGGTTTTACATTACATAGTAGTTTGCACAAACATCTGTCTTGATGTTCAAAAACTCTTGAAAATCTTCTTTGATAACATGCAATTGCATTATTCTATGCAATTATAGTTTTTCTACACTGCGAAAATATTAGTGATGTTATTTAAGAAGTTTTATAATAGAGTAACCAATTCGACTTATTTCGCCCATTATTCTTCGTTAGGTATTTTCAGATTCCGCTAGTAGAATATTGATAATCCCAATCTCATGACATGACCAGTTACATGGCCAATATCGTAGCAGGACAAAAGCCATTACACCGAATGTACATTGCGCCGAAACGGTCACTTCTCCGAAACGGACACTTCCCGAATGGAAATTTCCCCAAAATGAAAATTTTACCGAAATGTGGTTTGGTAAAAGTGGGCGGAAAGTGCGAAAAAGTTCGAAAAAAATGCAGGTATCTTTGGAGTGGTCCACGATCTCCAAAAAGGGATCAAAAACCACTAATTATCCAAAAAGTTTGTATTGCGCAAATCGATAGAGGAGTTCATTAGAAGCCTAATGGTTCCTTTTAGAGTGGTCCATGACCCTCAAAAGGTGATCAAAACCGCATTTATGTTCAAATTAATTTATTACTAGCTGGTCCCGTACACGACTCGTGCAAATATTATGTGAATGCAGGGTTATTGAGCAATTTTATTAATATAAATAACATTTTTATTATTTATATCAGGAACCCGTGCTTCGCTGTGGACGTTTTTTTATTGGTTTTATAAATGTAGTAACCAAAACCATACTAATTATCCGATAAAACAACTTTTCTCATAGACAATTCTTTCTCAGACTGTGCTTCCCCGTAGAATTATTCCCAGTAGAATTCTTTCCCGTAGAATTCTTCCCCGTAAAGTTTTTGCCAGTAGAAGTTTTAGTGTGGTTAGTTTTAGCGTGGTGAGTTTTAGTGTGGTGAGTTTTAGTGTGTTGAATTTTAGTGTTGTGAGTTTAAGTGTAGTGAATTTTATTGTTGTGTGTTGAATTTAAGTGTGGTGAATTTTAGTGTGGTCAGTTTAAGTGGGTCAATTTGAATGTGGTGAATTTCAGTGTGGTGAGTTTTAGTGTGGTGAAATTTAGTGTGGTGAGTTTTAGTGTGTTGAATTTTAGTGTGGTGAATTTTAGTGTGGTGAGTTTTAGTGTGGTGAAATTTAGGGTGGTGAGTTTTTGTGTGGTGAATTTTAGTGTGGTGAATATTAGTGTGGTGAGTTTTAGTGTGGTGAATTTTAGTGTGGTGAGTTTTAGTGTGGTGAATTTTAGTGTGGTGAATTTTAGTGTGGTTGATTTTTTTTCTATCTTTTTTTATTTTTCTGTTGTTTTTGAGTTATAGCTTAAGTTTTGTGCTTTTTCTTTTACTTTTGATTTTGTATTTGATTTTTGCTTTTGTTTTTGTGTTTTTGCTTTTGTATTTTTTTTTGTATTTGAGTTTTTTGTTTTATCTTCTTTGCTTGTGTATGTGCCGAGTTATGTCATTTTGAAAGTTTAGGTTGTATGGGAGGTGCCACGCCCATTTGTCCAATCCCGCCCATATATAGCCTATGACACCTTCCGGACTCCATAGTATCCTGGTGCAAAATTTCAGTAAAATCGGTTCAGCGGTTTAGACGTGATGCTGGAACAAACAGACAGACAGACAGACAGACAGACAGACAGACAGACTGACAGACGGACCAAGAGTTTTATATATATAGATTTAAATAGGTAGAGAACATAATTTGAGTGTTAATTTTACCCTTCGGAGTGGTCCGTGTTTCCCATTTTGGAATGGTCCAGGTGCCCCAGAGGGATCAAATATCCCGGTTTTTTACCCCTTTTTGAAGAACGTGCACCACTCCAAATGATAACATTCGTGTTGCAACGAAGTCTGTTATCGATTTCTGCAAGTATTTTTACACGCTGCAAAAAAAGGGCTCTCCCAAACATAGTTTTGCAGGCATTACTTATATCTTTGGAGCTTTATGCAAACAAAAGTATTACTTATTTCATTGCCAAACATTATTATTATAACAGCCAAGCATGTTTTTGTTCAGAATACTATTCAGGGTTACTATTTAATTTATATATTTTGATTTACCATATAGAATTCTATAATTCTTTCCCGATGTTTAGTCCTATTTAAATACTACTTACACAAAACAAATTCATAAATTTTCCTTTAAGATATTAAAGTTTTAAACTGTCCGGAACTACAGGAAATGTCCATATTTTTATTTTGAGTTATTTTGAGGATTCGTTATGCTTAATTGATTCCAGAACCACCGCGTTTGAATAAAACATCGTTCATAATGTCACCACTTCAACATTTCCCTAGTTTAGGGCTACTTTTTCAGTGGTGGTTTAAACTACGTTTACTTAAACGTCTCACTTAGTTTAACTATTCGTGGAAGTTTCAATTTCATTCAGATCAGTGATTAAAATATGGCAGCACTTTAATATCAACGAATTATCGATTGTGATTAGCATTTAAGAAGAATAAAATTATTTTTCTCATTTGGAATAGCTGATATTTAATTTGAAAAATACGATTCTAAGTTAAAACCAAGTTTAAACTACAAATAGAGTTCAAAAATACGATTCTAAGTTTAAACCAAGTTTAAGTAAACTGACACTGATAAACTGGCTTTCATTGGTTAATGTTGATTTTTTTCTCTGTTTTTAATGAATTTTTGTATTTTTGTGGTGTTTTTTGTGTTGTTTCTTGAGCTAAAAATATAAAATTTGTATTTTAGATATTTTGGCCACTGTGCCACCATGCTATAATTATTGCACCCAGTCACAATTGACGGCAGTTCATTGTCATTGCTATAAAATGCAAATAAATAATGATGGGGCACTGGTTGATTTTGTTCTTAGTTGATTCTAAAACACCGCATCTTTTGTCACGAACCCCTTCGCTCAGTGCCACCTCCTCTCCATTAGCCGACCATGTGGTGCTTAAGTAACTCACTCGCTCACTTGCGCCGATCACTTACTTTTGGTCAGCGGCACAAGGTCAACGGCGTTAAGCATCTGCCTCGAGTGGAGGTCAATATGACGGTGACGACGACGACGACTAGGTGACTGGTCGTTCGCAACGGCGGCTCAAGTGGCAACGCATTGAGACAGACCTGTTGCTACTTGTTCGCACAAATTATTGTTTGTTTTTTGCTTCTTGAACTCCATCGCCTCAAAACATGCAAATAATTAATTGCAAACAATATTAACAGAAAAAAATTTTAAATATTTTCCCATCATAAGCTGTGGCTTCTTTTGTAAAGCATTTGATTTAAAGTGGTTTAAAATAAAATACATAAAATAAATTAACGGCAATGTGGCTTCAGGTTTCAAATTGATTTTTGTTACTATTGATTTTCAAGTGGCTCAGAGACCTTCAATTGCGGTGTTGTATTTAAGGGAGATGATTATTATGTGTTTTTAATTTTTTTTATATTTTTAAAAATATTTTTTTTTTTTAATTTACCACAATTTCATTAGTGTTTTGAAAAGCGTACTTTGTGTACTAAATAACAATATTATAAGTTTGGTCGGAGCGTGCCCGGATCATTTTTATTTTCAACCTTGTAAATAAAAAATAATTTTCAAAACAAATTAAAAAAAAGTGAATTTGCCAAAACAATTTTTTACTCAAATTATGAAAAATTCCAAAACAATAATATCACAAAATCTTTATAAATAACACATGTGCATGGTTGCATTACAAAAATAATTAGATTTTATAATTTTTAAAATAGACGTTTCAAAAAATTGTTTACAAATTTGACAATATTTTTTCTTGTTTGACAGAGTGTGGGGAAAGGTTGGATTAATATTAAACATCTGCAAAAATGTATTTGAAGTTCCCTCCACAAAATATGCACTAGTGCACTCCAGAGTTTTGACCGCATTTTGCAATGTCTCCTCCAGCGACCGCTTCACTACAGCTATGTTTTGTTTGTGTTTTGTTTTGACAGTACTTGATGCTTTGTTGTTGTGAGCAACACATTCATTTGATTTTCAAGCATAGAGTCGGTGACAGTAAATGTTTTGAAACAATGTGAATGTCTTGAAGTGGGTTTCAAAAGCATTTGTGCAGATGTCTAATACATATGACATAAATTAAGTGATGCCACATTATAGGCAAATGAACAAAAAAAAAATAGTGTCCGGGGTCAATTTGTCTTTTGAGGTTTTCGTCAACTTTAGGTACTCGCTACCCCACTGTGTGTCTTGTTATTCCATTTGGGTTAGATTATTCAATTATTATTATTCTTTTTTTTTTTGGGAATATTAATTATTTTGGCATCAATTAATATTATATTATGAGATGTAATATCTTTGGTGATTATTTCATTGGTACCTTTATATTTTGTGATGCTCAAATAACAATTTCTTAACAATATCCACGTGAAATACTAAAAAGTTCCCTTCATTCTGTTCCGCAATTTGACGCATGTTGCTTGCATCACATTGCAACTTGTGGCAGACCCCAGCAAACAAGTTGTAGCTTCAATTATTTGTTTTTGTTGTAGATAATTAACAACAGGTATTTGCTATTGTTATCGTAGTTGTAAATTTGATTGTCTTTTGGCCACACTTTTGTATAAAAAAGGCACGTAAATGTTACAAAGTTACACAATGAATACAACGTAAGATAGGTCAGGTTGTACTTAGTATTGTTGTTGTTAATTTGTTATTCTAGAAATTAAAAAAAAAATGTTGTAATTTTTAAAATCTACACACATAAAAAACATACTACAAAATCGAAAGTTTTTGCTATAAAAATTAGTCAATAGGATAAATTATTATTTTAATGGGAAAATACCATTAAATACTACAAAATACTATTAAATAAAGTAACTGTTTTTGGGTTTACTGTTCTATTGACCAATTTTAATAGGATTAATAGGATTAGTACCTTTTTTTATATTTTACACACAATTATAATACCGAATACATAGAGAACACATTTGTTTGCTGCAAACATTTTATAATACCAATCATTAATTTGTTTAATATGACAATAATTTCTTTTTTATCATAAGATTTTTATTATAATTTTATGATTTATGTTTAATTTTTATTATAATTGCCAAACTAACATTACCAATTAACATTTTGGTGGCAAACATTTTATATTTGCAGTAAAACAAGTTTTCCCGTGCATGGTAATTATGGTAATATTATAATTAGTAATCGACAACATCTTTTTGGTTTTACACTATTTTTTTATATTTTTAATTACAACGAAACATTTACCGCATTTTGCATATCTACATTTTCACTAAGCTTTATGCTTTAATGATCTTAAATTTCAGCAAGTAAAGTATTAAATTATTTAAGCATACAAATTATAAATTTAATGCCATCACAAATTTTAAGTTATGCCTGTTTTACTTTGCAAACAAAATTAAAATTATGGTACTCAAATGCTTAAGACAGCGAAATTTACGGACATAAAACGACACAAAATATAGTTTTAAAATTATTAAAAATCATTAATGAGTTTTGCAATTTACAATGATACAAGGCTTATATTATACAAATTTGTCTTTAATAATTTAAAGATAATGATTGTAATATTTTATGATCGAAATTGTTCACTAAAAGAATGATTCTATTACTCAAACATTTTAAATTTGTTGTAAAGATTAGTCACATTTAATAAATAGTTATGTCAGTCTGTTAAATTATTAAAATTTAATCTATATGTTCCGAGATTTTTAACTTAAAATAGCCAAGGTTTTGGTAATAAACTTCAAGAAGGCATCAAACTTTTGACATTTAATTGTGATGTTTATGAATTGAATTATTAAAAACGAATCCAGGAAAACCGAAAAAATAAATTTAATCTAATTTTAAAGATCATATATTTTTAAATTGTTAAAAGTTCATAAATTTATTTCATAAATATTATGAAAGCGTTAATCAATATTATGAACTTTTTCATTACGGATTTATAAAAGATTCATAAATTGGATGAATTTGGTCGTAAGGACATATTCATAAAATTGATGAAAAAATTCATAAATAGTATGAACTTTTGTTTCTGTGCAAATTTTGGTAATATGCATCATCATAATTTGCATAGAGGTCTCTCAGTCAGTTTAGAGTTATTAAAATCGAATACAAAAAACTCGAAAAATCCAGTTTTTATGAAAACAAATCTAAAAATTATGTTATATTTAATGTATATGCATCAAACTTGACCAATTGAATAATGATTGAATAATCTCTAAGTCAGCTTTCAATTAATAAAATCGAATTCAAAATATTTCAGGTATCTATTTGATTTATATAAATCTCTGTTTTATAAAAAACTGTAAATTTGACAGGCTCTGGGCACTTTTTCAAAATTTTTAGCAGACAGAGTTGGAGTTCGTAACTGCCTTAAAAAATATACATAATTTGAAAACATTTTATATGATTTCCAGAAACTTCCCATTGCTATATGCTCATTAAGTTGGTTGTAAAATTTTTAAAATACAGAAGGCTTGGGTATTTAATTCTTCAATATTATTATTATATAACCAATAAACTATTGGCCTTAAATTATATATAATTAAATTGATGGTAGAGTGACAGAGCGTAACATAAAAAAGTGCATTTAATTTTCGAGTTGAATCGCTGTATCGAAACCTAGGGCTCATTATGTGCACTTTGATGGTGAATTAAAAGCATGTAATTGTTTTACTAATAGTATTGAAAATAGTTGTTGTTGTTGTTGTTGCGGTATAGGTAATTTTTATTTAAGTGTTTGTTGTAATTACTATAAAAGCTTGAAGCATATTTGTTTGCAAAATCTTAAGTGTGCTAAAATTGGCAATTTATAATATTATAATTTTTTAATTTTTCAATGTTTAGCTAAACAAATAGTGAATTATGTAAGAATTTCTGAGAAATATTGAAAAATATTTCATTGTTACATTTTTCACTGAAAAATTAATTTTTCACTAAAAATTCAATTTTTCACTAAAAATCCAATTTTTCACTAAAAATTCAATTTTTCACTAAAAATTCAATTTTTCACTAAAAATTCAATTTTTCACTAAAAAATTCAATTTTTCACTAAAAATTCAATTTTTCACTAAAATTTCAATTTTTCACTAAAAATTCAATTTTTCACTAAAAATTCAATTTTTCACTAAAAATTCAATTTTTCACTAAAAATTCAATTTTTCACTAAAAATTCAATTTTTCACTAAAAATTCAATTTTTCACTAAAAATTCAATTTTTCACTAAAAATTCAATTTTTCACTAAAAATTCAATTTTTCACTAAAAATTCAAATTTTCACTAAAAATTCAATTTTTCACTAAAAATTCAAATTTTCACTAAAAATTTAATTTTTCACTAAAAATTCAATTTTTCACTAAAAATTCAATTTTTCACTAAAAATTCAATTTTCACTAAAAATTCAATTTTTCACTAAAAATTCAATTTTTCACTAAAAAATTCAATTTTTCACTAAAAATTCAATTTTTCACTAAAAATTCAAGTTTTCACTAAAAATTCAATTTTTCACTAAAAATTCAATTTTTTACTAAAAATTCAATTTTTCACTAAAAATTCAATTTTTTACTAAAAATTCAATTTTTCACTAAAAATTCAATTTTTCACTAAAAATTCAACTTTTTCACTAAAAATTCCATTTTTCACTAAAAATTCAATTTTTCACTAAAAATTCAATTTTTCACTAAAAATTAAATTAGGTTTTTGACGGCTTTTCCGCTACCATAATTCTATTAAGCAGTAAATATATTGTGTAATAAAAATATAAAATAATTGAGTAGTTATATGAATTAACTGTCAATGCATGATTTCTCATATTTTGTTTAATTGTCTTCATTAAGCCTCTTGCGTTTCATTTGAAAGAAATAAAAGGAAATTTTTCAATTGCATAGACTGTTGGTAAATATTATTTATTTCGACATTTTCAGGTTTTTCGACAATTTTGTTACGTTTGTATTTTACGTCACTCCTTTAAATGTCAAAAGTAAGAGTCAAACAACATAATAACCATCAGAATATCTGCAAAATACGCAGATGATCTCATCTGTGCAGGCAGCCAAGAAGTACCTACTGTGAGCTTCAATATGTACATACGAAAATCCAATTATTTCTTAAGTCGACCATTAAGTAGTAGGAAGTTGTATGAGTATTTAATTGGCGGTAATCTTAAATAGGAATAAATGTGTATTCAAAAGTTTATTTGGTAATTTTTGTGAAGAATAACTGAGTTTTAATGAGTTATAAACAAATTGTTTATTTTAATACAATGCTGTTTTGTAGCACCTAGAATATTAATAGTTTTATACATATTAAGAAGTAAAACTAAACAAATTATTTGTTTGATAATTGATAAAATAAAATATATATATATATTTTTATCAAAATATTTTTTTTTTTGTTTTGAGTAAATCTTTTTTATTTTCGAAAAAAAGTGTCTAATTTTTTTTTTAATCGAAAAATATTAATTAAATTTATTAATAAAATTAATTAAATTTATTAATAAAATTAATTAAATTTATTAATAAAATTAATTAAATTTATTAATAAAATTAATTAAATTTATTAATAAAATTAATTAATTTCGAAATGTCAAATTAAACATGAAAAACATAAAATTTTAATTCAATGAGTGAAATCTTCGATATGATGTTGAATATCTCTTTTCGATTGTGGTAGTTGAAATTTCATTAACTTTCGAATTTCATTTAAAATTTTAAAATTCATCGAATACTTTTTACAATATTAACTCATAAAGCAGACGAACTGCAGACAAACTACTTAAGTGCTAAATAATATTCGAAAATCCTCTTAAATTCTTCTAAAAAATACAAAGTGTCGACGTTGCTGATGATGCTGATGATTATCACCATGATGGTAGTTTGATTAATACCACTGCAAATGCCCATTATGACCGGTTGTTTATGCGCCGACCAAAGTGTTCGACGAAGAATTTGCTTTAAATTAAGTTGATTTAAAAAAATAATAATAATCTTTTATAGCTGTCATAATTAAGGTGTTAAATTAGCTCTAAGAAATATTTAATTCAAAACTCTTGCATAATGCGCGCTTAATGAAACGCATAACAACGGAAGTTCAAATCAAAATTGGAGCCGTCAACAATTTGCACATTTGATATATATGTTTTTTTCATTTTTTGTATGGTTTAAATTTTATACCTGATGATTTATATAATTTTACTTTATTCTGTAAAATTTCAAATTCAACAACTTCAATCGAAACTAGAGATGGGCGCGTGTCTGATTTTGACGGCACGAACACGCACGGGCACGGCGATACGTAAAACGCAAGAGGCCGACGACTAAATTTACGAACACAATCGAAGAGCACAATAATAAATTTCTAAATAATCGATAATAAACTTCTAAAACGGGAGAGGATTTCGACCCAAATGAAAAATAGCTAAATTTTACAAATATCAATAGTATTTAGAATTTATCAACTAAATATTAAGAAAGTAAATTTCTTAGTTATCAAAAAGAAAACAAGATTTATTCTTCTGGATTTCGAGAAGTTAGTTTATTGACTTTTAAAAATCAAAAAAAAACACGCAAAATTTTTGCTGTATTCTTCTCAAAATTTAAAGAACACATGTTCATGTAAATGTTGTTGTTTTCATCGTTCTTGCTTTCTCTGTAATATTCGCACGTATGCTTTGCGATGTGCGTGTGCCACCACCATCTGTTTTTAGTGTGCCTCTCTGTTTGTTGAAAGTAACTAAAAGCAATTATTCTTAATATGTAGAGATTATCATCCTAGATATCAAAAAAGTAACTAAGAGCAATAATTCTTGATATACATTAATATCCAAACGTGACAGAAAAAAAGCACGGCTTTTCGAAACCGCAAAGCATTTTAACTGCTATTAACCTATCAACTTTTCGTAATACCCACATCAATGTAATTTTTTTTTTCTGAATTTAAACAATTTGTCACTGACATCTATTTAAGCAAACTATAATAAAAATCACTCAACACACATTAATTTTACACCCAGTTTATTACATGTTGTCGGCCTAAAGTTCAAGGCTACTACATAGTCGTGTAAAAATTTTGCAAATTTGCAATGCATTCCATTTTTAAACATAAGAAACAATAAATTATAAAAACGCATTGGCAGTTGAGGTATTATAAAAAAAATAAAACAAAAACATAGAAGAATTAAAGCCACAGGCGAACAACGCCAAAATCACTGAGCATCAATTTGCGTATAAGGAAATACAACAATCATATTTTGAAAATATAAATTCCACATGTTAATAATCATCAATAAACATAAATTTAAAAAAATAATAATAATATATTGAAAATTTTCAAAAATTAACAAAAACTTCAAGATATATTTTTCAATATATCCATAAACAATTTAATAATTTAATTAAGCTGTCTTGTTTTAGTGGTTAGTCTACATATAATAAAAATTATATATTTTCTGAGATAATTTATAGTATAAAATATACAAATATTACAAAAATGTCTAGAGATTATATCATGTCTAGAGATTATATCATGGTTATTAAATATTTTATATTTATTTAAAAAATATTGCTTCAATTTATATTTTTTCGTATCTTGCAACAAAAAGTGTCTATTTCTGGCAGTACTATGTTATTAAAATTATACAAAATTTGACAATCTCTTGAGACATATTTCCGGCAAAAACAGAGATAAATAGAAAATGTCCATCCGATTATATTTCTTGTATATGCCTTTACATCTAAAGTTTAAAAAACGGGCGAACATTCTCAAATATCTCATTTCCTGAAAAATACAAATATTGTCTCGAGAATTTAATCAACCATTTTTGTAAGCTTATGACAGTTGAGAAACATTACATCGAAAGATTTTCAGCAAATAGGTGGCGACGCGTTGGGAGCTCAGTGGTTAGTGCGTTGGTCTGTCAGCCACGTGAGGCTACGTAGTACAGGTTCAAAGCTGGACTTGAACTTTTGACGCAAAGCAGCGCACCCTCCACGTTACGTGCAATTCAGCCGAGCGATACTGAATTTTAAAAGTTCATATATATCATGAATTTTTCCATAAATATTATGAAAGCATTCATCAATATTATGAAGTTTTTCATTACGGTTTTATGAACGATTCATAAATTGGACGAATTTGGTCTTGAGTCCTAATGAAAAATTCATAAAATTGATGAACAAATTCATAAATCGTATGAACTTTTATTTCTGTGTATAGTTCATCAAATAGTGACTACGGAATATGTTCTACTGGCATGAAGATAAATTGTGTTAAATGAAATACATTGAATTTTAATGTGATAAATTTTAATTTAAAGTGTAGCACTTTAAATTCGGAAAATTTTTAAATTAATAACGTGAACTTTAAAATTTTAAGTGCACTTTTTTCTCTGTATAGATCCCACCGTTTTGAGTTCTATTGTTACACGTGAGACAATAGCCTTTTATTTGAATACCCCTGTGAAAGTATGTAGAATTTTTATTTGTGGAATTTTTATTTAATTTTTTACGGTACCACAAGTCGGTTCGCGAAGTAAAAAATATTGTTTATATTTATAATTTAAATGGGGGTTATTTAAAAATATTCAATTTAGCCGATTAAAAAGTAAGTCTACCCTAGAGAAGCAATTATTTCATTGTGATCTGACACTTGTCCAGAATGTGTTATTTTTGTTAACTTGTAAAAAATATTGTTAAATATATATTATAAAAAATTTCTAAGTGTATAATAAAGATGAATACAAATTCAATGATTTTAAAACTATTGTCATTAAAACAACGAGTTTGAAAACAACTTTAAGACATCATAAAATGTGATAAATGTATAATAACATTATTTTGCTGTTAGTCATGCTCAGCTAGAAGCTAACTTAATGCTAGCTGAAATCTGCAAAAGCCAAAAGCAAAAACTTTTAGTATCGAGTCTAATTGAAAGCATGCTGCCTCTGAGCTGCATGAACTTTAATCTATTAGATTAACGTTAAATTAAAGACTTTATAGTATTTAGAGTGATCAGAAGTAGCTTCAAAACTTAGTGAACTACACTGTACCAACTCAGGTCAGCGGTACTAACGATAGCAATTTGTCGAAAATTCAAGATAAAGTGGTTTTTGCATTGGTCAGCTTTTCGTTCTTGACCAGCTCAATATTTTAGAAATAATTATACTTCATTTAGTTCTCATGTGCCTTTGACATTTTGTCATAATTTATACAATAGTTGTTTTATTTTTTAGCACCTAAAACCATAACGTTGCATAATGGTTTTTTATTTAAAATTATATGCACACATTTGCATTTTTAATTGAGAACATAAATTTAAAATGAGTATAACTAGATTGAAATAATAAAACAATCTACATCTAAAGTTCTATGTGTATGTAAACTATATGTGGTTGATGTTAAACTACACAGCAAATATTAACAAATTGTGACGGACAAATTTATGGGGTAAATTTGTCCCACACATTGCTCGCCTCCAGCAGTAAAAGGGGGGCCACCGAGGAACAATTGATGAGAAGAGGGCAACACTGGTGCCTGTAGCCAAAGTAACGAGTAAAAGCTACGATCATGGAACAAATGGCGTCGTGGTGAGAATGGTGTAAAACCGGTCTAAGCACCATGCAGGTGCGTGAAAGAGACGAATACAGTGCACCGCATTTACGACGAAACATAGTAGCCGACGGTGATGAAGAAGCCGAGAACCGAAGGATCGGGCAGTTCGTCGGCGACCGTGATACAGTGCAGACACACATTAGATTGTTCTGAGTTGTTGTAGTAAGTTTCTCCTGGGAGGAAAAGCGGGCTACAACAAGGAACCAAACCCATACCAACGCAAAGATAATCAAAGCTGAAAAGAAAGGTATAAGTTTCAAGCAGGCGGAGAATTATCCTTTGGTTGGTACGGCGTTGACGAGCGCTGCTGGGAACGGCAGTAGAAAGGTCAAGTTTCTCTGCCCGACACACAGGCTGAATCGGTGGTGGTTGAACCTGTCATAGTGGTTGAGCCAAGCGACACAAAGTGAATGTAAAATCGTTTTATTTAATGCAGCAGAACCCAGACACCGAACAAAGGCGAACAACAACTTCAGTTTATTTAAATGCAGCAGAGCCAAAGTGCCCAGGGAAGACGAGTCAACCTAACCTACAAAAGTGCGCCACGAGGATCGTGGTGGCAAAGCAGCGATACAGGCGCAGGGGACCGAACGACCATAACCTCAAAAGTGGCCACAAGAGGCTTGGCGGTAAGTTGTGTAATTTTATCCGACCACGCGGTGCGAACGTCCATTTCGTGCGCGTCACCACCAAGCCGAACCAAGCGAGCCGAGTAGGCACGAACAGTAGCAGAGCACGAGAACAGAGCAGTAGCAGTGAGCCGAGCAGTAGCAGCATACGAGAACCGAACAGTAGCAGAGTATGAGTGCCGAGCAGTAACAGCGCACGAGAACCGAGCAGTAGCAGAGCACGAGAACCGAGCAGTAGCAGTGAGCCGAGTAGTAACAGCGTACGAGAACCGAACCGTAGCAGAGTATGAGCACAGAGCAGTAGCAGCGTACGGGAACCGAACAGTAGCAGAGCACGAGAACCGAGCAGTAGCAGTGAGCCGAGCAGTAGCAGCGTACGAGAACCGAGCAGTAGCAGAGCACGAGAACAGAGCAGTAGCAGTGAGCCGAGTAGTAACAGCGTACGAGAACCGAACCGTAGCAGAGTATGAGCACAGAGCCGTAGCAGAGCACGAGAACCGAGCAGTAGCAGTGAGCCGAGTAGTAACAGCGCACGAGAACCGAGCAGTAGCAGAGCACGAGAACCGAGCAGTAGCAGTGAGCCGAGCAGTAACAGCGTACGAGAACCGAGCAGTAGCAGTGAGCCGAGTAGTAATCGCGTTCGAGAACCGAGCAGTAGCAGTGAGCCGAGCAGTAGCAGAGCATGAGCACCGAGCAGTAGCAGCGTACGAGAACCGAACAGTAGCAGAGTATGAGTGCCGAGCAGTAACAGCGCACGAGAAACCGAGCAGTAGCAGAGCACGAGAACCGAGCAGTAGCAGTGAGCCGAGTAGTAACAGCGCACGAGAACCGAGCAGTAGCAGAGCACGAGAACCGAGCAGTAGCAGTGAGCCGAGCAGTAACAGCGTACGAGAACCGAGCATTAGCAGAGTACGAGAACGGAGCAGTAACAGTGAAGCGAGTAGACACGAGCGCACGAGAGCCGAGCAGTAACAGCGTACGAGAACCGAGCAGTAGCAGAGCACGAGAAACCGAGCAGTAGCAGTGAAGCGAGTAGACACGAGCGCACGAGAGCCGAGCAGTAACAGCGTACGAGAACCGAGCAGTAGCAGAGTACGAGAAACCGAGCAGTAGCAGTGAGCCGAATTGCTGAATCAGGGGCAACTACGAGGGATTTCACAACGACCACCCGGACAAAGTAAAGTGAGCCGGCATCGGAGCCGGGGTCAGAGGAGGGGTCCCGGGTGGTACGCACAATAGCATAGCGGGCCGCGACGCGACGAGCGGCGTAATACGACATAGCAACCGGTTGCGTCAGAAAGGGGCGCAGACCGAGGAACCAGATTTACATATCCGAGGGTTCAGCGTTGGAGACGCCTCCGACGGGAACCCGCCATTTCTAAGCAATCCAGTAGCGGCAGCGGAGCGCTGCCTTTAATTATAATTTACTATCCTATCACACTTATTATTACTATTATTAAAGAAGTTATTTATGAATTACAACAAGGGCGTTATCATTTACCAGGGGCTACAGTTGAGTTGAACTAAAAAGGTACCCCTGACATAAATAAATTATTTGTCGACCTACCCCTGGACCGCCGCTGAGGAGTACCTCAGCCTTTGACCACCAGGTAGTTCGTTACAAGTGGCGCCCGAGCAGGGACCTTGAGGTGGAAAATAAAACAAAAATAATAGTCACAAACAACTCAACGTAGCGTCGGGTAAAGGGTCTCGCCCAAGTTTTCAACATGGTGAAGCTAACCTGGATTTACGGCTTGCGCAAGGAGGACTTGGTGGCGTACGCCGTAGAATTCGGATTACCAGAAACAGGTACGGCGGAGGAGTTACGGAAGAGCCTGTGTAACTTCGTGTCGGACGGAGGCCACGCGAGCGAGGTCCTGGAGCGCCTCCTTAAACTGGAGCTCAAACATACCAAATGCCCGTCGCCCGGGCCTTTAGCACTCATAGTCCCCACTGCTATCGCTATGGGTGAAAAGACAGAGCCCCCTTCAACAATAGACGCGACCCAGGCGTCGCCGACACAAACACCGCACCAGACCTTCACCCCCTTCAAAAATCCCGAAATGAAGGGAGCCGCCAGCTCGAGTAAAACCCTAACCACTGGAGTAGGAGCGAGCAGCGAACCCCCGAGAAAAAGTGAAGCCACAGAGCGCGCGGAAATGCGGACGGACACGACCACCGACGGGAGTGAGAAGACGCAGCCGTCACCAGTTGCGGACGCAGCATGTGATGTTCACCTACCAGGATGTACATTTTCCCAGACCCCCCTCCCCATCAACAAGCAGGAAGTTGGAGAAGCAGCCGGCCCGAGTTTAGCCTCCACCGTAGCGAGCAACGTAGCACCGAGAAGAGAAGACCCCAGGGGAGGATATGCCACCTACGCTGTCGCTATGGACCGCGTGAGAAAATGGGCAGTACGATTCGACGGCGAGAGCGACCCACTGGCGTTCATAGAACGGATTGAGGAACTGACGGACGTTTACAACGTAAGCAGAGATTGGTTGCCACATGCCATGCCTCAACTACTGGTGGACCGAGCCCTCATTTGGTTCCGAAACAATCACATCCGGTGGAGCGGATGGGACGCGTTTAAGGCGGATTTTCTACGATTCTTTCTGCCACCCAGGTATCTGGAAAACCTGGATGACGAGATACGCCAGAGGATGCAGCGACCCGGTGAGTCTTTTAAGAATTTCACCCTCGCAGTCCAAACGTTGATGCGACACGCCCACTACTCGCGTGCACAACAACTGGAACGGATCTACAAGAACTGTCGACGAGAGTACCAGTTATACGTAAAGCGCGGGGAGTTCACGACGCTGGGGGAACTAATACAGATGGCAAACGACTTCGACGTCCTCCAGGCGACGCTGGCGGAGCGTCAGGGGGGACCGACCCGAGTTCAGGAGGAGCAACATCGGATCGTGCACCCGGGACACGGTGAGGCCTTCGACCGCAGGATGATCTGTTGGCGGTGCGGAGGCGAGGGGCATTTTCAGCGGGAATGCCGGGCACCGGCGAAGCTGTTCTGCTGGCAATGCGGGAAAAGCGGCGTCCGGACGATCGATTGCTGTCGACCTCGGCCGGGAAACGACTCGGGGGACCGACCACAGTAGGAGGCGTCGGTCACCCCGAAGAATATGCTCCTTATCCAAACATTTCGCTCAAATACGACGCGCAACACATTTACGCGATAGTGGCCATAGGAATAGACCTGGCAATGGCCACCATCGACACGGGGGCCACCAGGAGTTTTGTGAGCCCCCACTACGCCAACATACTGGGCACCAAGGAGAACCAAGAGCGGGTCGATCTCCGGGTGCGCATGGCCGATGGCGGGGCCCAGCACATAACTAGTGCATTACGAATGTGTGTCAGGTTAGGGACCCAGAGCTGCAAATTGCTCCTATTGGTCCTACCAGACGCGGTCGACCATCTTATCTTAGGGATGGACTTCCTTATACGGGCTGGCACAACGATTAGCTGCGGAGGGCAGACCATCGTGCTGCGTGAGCAGGCCAATCACAACATCGGGAGTAGCGCGCCGATCTGCACGGTGGCACGAGAGCAGCGCGACGAGGAGGCGAACGGACAATGGGGCGAGGCCATTGTGGACCGAGGGCCGACAGGCAGGGGGACAGCGGGCGAGAAATCGGATACGAGTTGGAAGGAAAATGCGCGCGGGGACGCGAAGCCACAGCGACAGCGGCGACGGACCGGCGCAGACCAAGGCATGATGACACAGAGACTACCGCGGCAACACAACGAACAGGAGGCCATCGACGCGTTTATACAGTCGGAATTGAAGAAGTTCGATGGGATTCAAGGCCCCACAGACATCGCCAAACACCGTATCACCATGCGGGACGACCGCCCACTGAAGCAGCGATATTTCCCTAAAAATCCCGCCATGCAGGCAGTCATCAAGCAAGAGGTGGACGAGCTGATCGCCAAGGGGTGTATTGAGCCCTCCCGGAGCCCACACAGCGCGCCCATCGTCGTCGTTAAGAAAAAGACTGGGAAATGGCGGTTATGCATCGACTACCGACAGCTGAACGCGCATTCGGTCCCAGACGCATACCCCTTACCCCGGATTCAGCATATACTGGATCGACTGCGAAACGCCAACTACATAAGCAGCCTCGACTTGAAGAACGGGTATTGGCAGGTGCCGATGGAAGAGGAGAGCAAGCCGTATACCGCTTTCACCGTTCCGGGACGGGGTTTATATCAATGGCGCGTGATGCCATTCGGACTGCATTCGGCGCCGGCAACATTTCAGCGCGCACTAGACAGCGTCATCGGCGCGGACATGGAACCGAAAGCATTTGCATATTTGGATGACATCATCGTCACCGGGTCGACGCTGGAGGAGCACATGGATACACTACGAGAAGTTTTCAGACGGTTGCGCCAGGCCAAGCTCCGGTTAAACGAAGACAAGTGCGAATTTTTCAAGAAGGAGATCAAGTACCTCGGTCACGTCGTCAGCGAGCGCGGCATTCACACGGACCCCGACAAGGTGGCCGCCATCCACGAGTTAAAGCCACCTACAAATGTTCGTGAAGTCCGCCAATGCCTGGGAATCGCCTCCTGGTACCGTCGATTCGTGCCGGAGTTTTCAGACATCGTCCACCCACTAACCAAGCTACTGCGCAAGGGCAAACATTTCATTTGGGCCACGGAACAACAGGACGCCTTCGAGCAGCTAAAGGCGAAACTAACCCAGGCGCCGATATTGATTTGCCCTGACTTCGAGCAGCCGTTTACACTCCAGACCGACGCGAGCAGTTACGGGTTAGGCGCCGTCTTGACACAGGACGTTGGCGGACAGGAAGGAGTCGTGGCCTACGCCAGTCGGCGTTTAAACAAGGCGGAGGAAAATTACTCACCGACTGAGAAGGAATGTCTGGCCATAGTCTGGGGCATCAGGAAGATGCGGCCGTATCTAGAAGGATATCGGTTCAACGTCATCACCGACCACCTCTCATTGAAATGGCTCAACTCCATTGAGAGTCCATCGGGACGCATCGCGAGGTGGGCCCTGGAATTGCAGCAATATACATTCGACGTACAGTACCGCCGAGGCAAGTTGAATGTGGTCGCTGATGCATTATCCAGACAACCAGTGGAGGCGCTAGGAACATTGGAGGTAGACGCCCCAATCGAACATGATTGCCCCTGGATTAAGCAGAAGATGGCTGAGATACGCGCACAGCCCGAGAAGTTTCCTGACTACATCATTGAGGGAGGTAGGTTGTACCGACATATCCCAAGGCAGTCGGATGAGGAAGGGTGTGCGGCGTGGAAACTATGCGTACCAGTTGGTCTGAGGCAAAGGGTACTTCGCGAGAACCACGACGACGCCACGGCCGGTCACATGGGAGCACGTAAAACTATCGCGAGGATCTCTAACCGATACTTCTGGCCAGGTATGGCCCGCACCATACGGACGCACGTGCGGAACTGCGAGTCATGCCAGAAGTTTAAACCCAGCCAGGAGAGGCCGGCTGGACAGATGCTCACCCAGATCGCAGAGGAGCCTTGGTCGTGGCTCTGCGCCGACTTCGTGGGACCCCTGCCCCGGTCGAAACACGGCAACACCATGCTACTCGTGTTTTTCGACAAATTTTCGAAGTGGACAGAGATGGTGCCAATGCGCCGTGCAACGAGTGAAGGCGTACAGCGAGCACTGCGGGAGCGCATAATGGCACGATATGGCGTCCCGCGGGTGCTGATAACGGACAACGGCGCGCAATTCACTAGCCGCGCGTTCAGAAAGTTCTTACTCGAAATGGGGATCCGCCAGCAGTTCACCGCACCATACACGCCGCAGGAGAATCCGACGGAGCGAGCCAACCGCACCCTGAAGACGATTATCGCGCAAATCACCGGTCCACAACAACAACGCTGGGACGAACACCTACCGGAAATTTCATTGGCCATAAATTCAAGTCCGTCCGACACCACCGGCTACAGCCCAGCGTACCTCACCCAGTGCCGTGAACCGCGGCTGCCGAAGGCCCTGTATGACGAAGACGCACTAGGCACAGGAGCCGGTCTTGCATCACCAGACGAACGAGCGACACGGCTGCGGGAAGTGTTTGACATCGTACGACGCAACTTGGCGAGAGCCGCGCAGGATCAAGCGCGACACTACAACCTGAGGCGACGCGCATGGAAACCGTCGGTCGGTGACTTAGTGCTGGTAAAGCAGCATCACCTGTCGAAAGCGATAGACAATTTTGCGGCGAAATTGGCACCCCGGTTTGATGGCCCGTATAGAATTGTAAACTTTACATCTCCGGTGATAGTTACCATCCAATTAGTGGGACAAAACAAGACCCGCACCGCGCACCTAGGGGAGATCAAGCCATTCAACCAAAACGAAGCAGTAGACAAGGAGCCACCGACAACTATGAGGCCTGCCACCACCCAGACCGCCGCGGCTGATAAATGCGCCGACCCACCGACTCGGAACCTGATAGCAGAGGCCAGCAATCCGTTTCGGTCGGCGCCCAAGGACCCAGTAGATATGCCAAGGAAGCTGCCGTTGGCCCCACCGCGAAATTTAATAGCGGAAGCAAACAACCCTTTCCGTACCACGCCTCGCAAACCAGTCGCCATCAAATCACCCACGACCAGGACGAGAGGCAGGGCTAGGGTCATTTCACCCAACGCACGAGCAACAAGGACGTCGACCCGGCGGAGCCCACCCCAGGAGGATGACAGGGTCACGAACCATAGCCCAAGGACGACGCGAGCCAGCGGTGCGTTGAGGCGGGGCCTTGCATCAAGATACGCACTACGGCCGCGCGCAATCGCGACCGCACGAGTTTAACATTTCATTTACAGTGGAGAGAGGCCGCCGACGGTGATGGCTGTCTCCCTCTCACAACGATGCCGTAACGTCACCATAGCGGAGGGGAAGTTTGCACGAAAGGGAAGTGTGCGCGAAGGAGAAGTTGGCACGAAGGGGAAATTGACATAAAAATTAAACGGTCGGGTAAATTGATCGGCAAAAGCTCGGCTGACTTCCACAAACTGTCGCGCCGTCCGCCGACGACGGCGAACAAACAGCCACGGGGGTCAAGCCGAACGCAGCGATAAATCATTCGTTTAGTGACACGCGTTGAAGTAACAACGAATTTTCTTCCGTGAAACAAAAAATTATTTATCGTTTTTTCTTTTTTTTCTCCACGAGCGACAGTGGCAACGCAGATGGGGGTCTGAAGGACTCAGCGGACAGCAGAGCGATCGGGGGTTCGGCCATAACCACGATCGGTGGGGACGCTGCGCAGAGGCCCGCCGCGTTGGTGGCGCGGGCAGTGGAGCGTGCGAACAACAAGCGCCCTAACGCGCAGCAGAGTTTTGTGGAGAGGATCGACGGGAAGGGTTACCGAGTCCGGATAGCGCGGAGCGGAATCATCACCTTCACCGTTTTGCCGCCGCGGGCCCCGCCGAAGTAAGGGGGAGGTGTGACGGACAAATTTATGGGGTAAATTTGTCCCACACATTGCTCGCCTCCAGCAGTAAAAGGGGGGCCACCGAGGAACAATTGATGAGAAGAGGGCAACACTGGTGCCTGTAGCCAAAGTAACGAGTAAAAGCTACGATCATGGAACAAATGGCGTCGTGGTGAGAATGGTGTAAAACCGGTCTAAGCACCATGCAGGTGCGTGAAAGAGACGAATACAGTGCACCGCATTTACGACGAAACATAGTAGCCGACGGTGATGAAGAAGCCGAGAACCGAAGGATCGGGCAGTTCGTCGGCGACCGTGATACAGTGCAGACACACATTAGATTGTTCTGAGTTGTTGTAGTAAGTTTCTCCTGGGAGGAAAAGCGGGCTACAACAAGGAACCAAACCCATACCAACGCAAAGATAATCAAAGCTGAAAAGAAAGGTATAAGTTTCAAGCAGGCGGAGAATTATCCTTTGGTTGGTACGGCGTTGACGAGCGCTGCTGGGAACGGCAGTAGAAAGGTCAAGTTTCTCTGCCCGACACACAGGCTGAATCGGTGGTGGTTGAACCTGTCATAGTGGTTGAGCCAAGCGACACAAAGTGAATGTAAAATCGTTTTATTTAATGCAGCAGAACCCAGACACCGAACAAAGGCGAACAACAACTTCAGTTTATTTAAATGCAGCAGAGCCAAAGTGCCCAGGGAAGACGAGTCAACCTAACCTACAAAAGTGCGCCACGAGGATCGTGGTGGCAAAGCAGCGATACAGGCGCAGGGGACCGAACGACCATAACCTCAAAAGTGGCCACAAGAGGCTTGGCGGTAAGTTGTGTAATTTTATCCGACCACGCGGTGCGAACGTCCATTTCGTGCGCGTCACCACCAAGCCGAACCAAGCGAGCCGAGTAGGCACGAACAGTAGCAGAGCACGAGAACAGAGCAGTAGCAGTGAGCCGAGCAGTAGCAGCATACGAGAACCGAACAGTAGCAGAGTATGAGTGCCGAGCAGTAACAGCGCACGAGAACCGAGCAGTAGCAGAGCACGAGAACCGAGCAGTAGCAGTGAGCCGAGTAGTAACAGCGTACGAGAACCGAACCGTAGCAGAGTATGAGCACAGAGCAGTAGCAGCGTACGGGAACCGAACAGTAGCAGAGCACGAGAACCGAGCAGTAGCAGTGAGCCGAGCAGTAGCAGCGTACGAGAACCGAGCAGTAGCAGAGCACGAGAACAGAGCAGTAGCAGTGAGCCGAGTAGTAACAGCGTACGAGAACCGAACCGTAGCAGAGTATGAGCACAGAGCCGTAGCAGAGCACGAGAACCGAGCAGTAGCAGTGAGCCGAGTAGTAACAGCGCACGAGAACCGAGCAGTAGCAGAGCACGAGAACCGAGCAGTAGCAGTGAGCCGAGCAGTAACAGCGTACGAGAACCGAGCAGTAGCAGTGAGCCGAGTAGTAATCGCGTTCGAGAACCGAGCAGTAGCAGTGAGCCGAGCAGTAGCAGAGCATGAGCACCGAGCAGTAGCAGCGTACGAGAACCGAACAGTAGCAGAGTATGAGTGCCGAGCAGTAACAGCGCACGAGAAACCGAGCAGTAGCAGAGCACGAGAACCGAGCAGTAGCAGTGAGCCGAGTAGTAACAGCGCACGAGAACCGAGCAGTAGCAGAGCACGAGAACCGAGCAGTAGCAGTGAGCCGAGCAGTAACAGCGTACGAGAACCGAGCATTAGCAGAGTACGAGAACGGAGCAGTAACAGTGAAGCGAGTAGACACGAGCGCACGAGAGCCGAGCAGTAACAGCGTACGAGAACCGAGCAGTAGCAGAGCACGAGAAACCGAGCAGTAGCAGTGAAGCGAGTAGACACGAGCGCACGAGAGCCGAGCAGTAACAGCGTACGAGAACCGAGCAGTAGCAGAGTACGAGAAACCGAGCAGTAGCAGTGAGCCGAATTGCTGAATCAGGGGCAACTACGAGGGATTTCACAACGACCACCCGGACAAAGTAAAGTGAGCCGGCATCGGAGCCGGGGTCAGAGGAGGGGTCCCGGGTGGTACGCACAATAGCATAGCGGGCCGCGACGCGACGAGCGGCGTAATACGACATAGCAACCGGTTGCGTCAGAAAGGGGCGCAGACCGAGGAACCAGATTTACATATCCGAGGGTTCAGCGTTGGAGACGCCTCCGACGGGAACCCGCCATTTCTAAGCAATCCAGTAGCGGCAGCGGAGCGCTGCCTTTAATTATAATTTACTATCCTATCACACTTATTATTACTATTATTAAAGAAGTTATTTATGAATTACAACAAGGGCGTTATCATTTACCAGGGGCTACAGTTGAGTTGAACTAAAAAGGTACCCCTGACATAAATAAATTATTTGTCGACCTACCCCTGGACCGCCGCTGAGGAGTACCTCAGCCTTTGACCACCAGGTAGTTCGTTACAAAATATAATTGCTGAAAATGCGCCGACTAATTTATTTATAGCATTGACGTATAAATAATCAAACGGAATTGCTGATTTGACGAAGAGTAGCAAATGCATTTCATAAAATTACTGAATTTCATTGCTGGACTAATTAATTAACGAATGCAATTAATATCGATTGCTATATTTACGTCGTTTTTTTTCAGTGTACAATGAGATATATTTTTAATAGGTTTTTATTGATAAATCTGAGACCAACTCGAATAAACCGAATTTGAAAACATTTAGCTTTGTTAAGGTATATGTTGAGGTAAAACTTGTCAAATATAAATAAACAGTTTTTCAATAGTACCCAGTCTGCCGTTCGATTCGATATCGGTTTCATAATATACTATATTACAATTCATTCTAAGTTGCACGAAAATATCGTAAGAAAATAATGAAGTTTATTCGAAACGAGAAAAAAACGATTCTAGATCGGTTTACGTCAGTTTGGAAAAACCATTTTTGAATAGAAATTGAACAGACATATAAGTTAAAGTAAAGTATTTTTCATTTTTTTTTAATGTTCGTTACTTTTGTCTACTTAAGTATTACACAGAAATAAAATCTGCGTACATATAACAAAAATTTTAATCAATGTAATTAATGTTTAATTGAAACTCAACCGATGTAACTTTTAATTGTATTGAATTCAATATTCGTAATAATGAGAAATAATTAATTGAAGAAAATTTAATAACTTTTTTGTGTTATATTGAAATTAAAGTTGTTATATATATTAAGTTTTTTCGAAACGAGAAAAAAAACGATTCTGGATCGATATCGCATCGAATATCGAGATTAATTCGAAAAAAATTGCTATATCGTATATTTTCCATTAATTTTATTGTTCGAAAAATTTTAATAAATAGTAGTGATAAAGTAACGAGATCGAACTTCAAAGTTAGTTCAAGAAATCTTCGATCATCATGTCAGATTCGGTATAATAAAAATATATAAAAATTCCATGTTTAATTGTCAATACAATATATGATTTGTACAACACAAAAAAAAAACAGTGTGCCATTATTCTAGAATTGTCTCGGAGATCTTTCTGACCTCGAATTTTTCTCAAACTAATTTCGATAAAAAGATCGCAAATACAAATATTTCTTTTAGTATTCCAATTTTATGTGAATATAAGACATTTAACCTTTATCACATCGATATCGTAAAATTTTTCAAGCAATCTATTTTTTCGATATCGATATCGATTCGACTTCGTAATAAGTATAGTATCAAGAAAACTCCGACAATACGCATCGATAATTACCGAACTAGTATGCTCGATATCGCTACGAGAAAGTGTCCGATATCGTGTTTATTTCCCTGCATCTCGCATTGATTTCGTAACGATATCGAAACGAATGACGTACTTGAAATAAATAACTCAAACAAAATGTATTTTAAACCTACGTTTGCCATATAATATTTGACAAATATATTTTTATTAAAATAAGTTTAAATTATATACCAAAGAAATACCGATAGTTAAAATACTCTCGAAATATTAATATTTCAACTTCCATGAACAGCGATTTGATTCGGTAATATAATATTATTATTTTTTTTAATGTATTTTTTTAAATGTATAGTTTTACTACTACTGTATAGCAAAATATTTTGTAAACTGTAAAATTTGCAAAATTATTGCAACCGCAGTTGTTGCCACAGTTTTTAGTTGTTGTCTGTATTTCGTCAGTAAAAACAGCACAAAAACTGTTAAAAACAATAATACTTACATTGTTTGCTTTTTTTATCAGTCAGATCCAACTGACATTTCTTGCCAAAGCAACAATAGCATATCGTTTACACCCACAAATAAATATTGGTAAAAACCAATTTATTATTCAGTCGAAATTTACTTAGCTTTTTGAACTAACAATTGAAAAACTTAAAAATTAATAGTAACTGTTGATTTTGTCAACGATATAGTTACAGGACATTTATCAGAATAGGTAATTTCCGGGACTCATAGATGCAAACTTAAAATCGCTCAAAAATTGCTAAAAATACTATTTCCTTCGTGAGACTTTTTCTTCAATAAAATACCACTGGAAAAAGAAATACCTCAAGCATTCAAAATTCCCCAATAAATCTTTTATTTATAGCCAAATTATGAAAAATAGTCTTAAAAATTATAAATATACACACAAATTTTAACAATTTGGAAATGTATGATTTATGAATAATATTTAAGATTCATAAAACATATGTTTTTCGAATTATTTTATTTATGAATAATATTCATAAATTATATATAAAACTAAAAAATGCAATGTATGTATTATGAATAGTGTGTATGTATTATGAATAGAATTCATAAATTGTATAAATTTTATTATTAATCATTAATATCGAAATTATGAATGTATATTCATAACTTGTGTTATTTATTGCATATTAATTTTCTAAATGCGCAATTTACCAAGAAAACCATATTTAAAAAGAATTTTGAAAAGAAATTTAATAGAATTAAAGTGAAGTATTTTTTAATGTTCGTTTACTTTGCCTGCTTAAGTATTACACAGAAATTAAACCTGCGTACATATAACAAAAATTTGTACCAATGCAATTAATTTTTAATTGAAACTCAGACGGTGTAATTTTTAATTGCATAGAATTCAATAATTAATTGAAGAAAATTTAACAATTTTTTTTTGTTATATTGAAATTAAAGTTGTTATATATATATTAAATGTTTTATTGAAATTAATTTATCATTAATTAATTAATTAATTAGTAAAACAAAAAACAAAAAATTTATTTCGATCGTCACGTTTTTTAATAGAAATTTATTAAATATTTAGTAAAACCAATTAAAAATTGTTTTACATTGAAATTAAAACTGGATTAAATATATTCAGGCCATTTATTTAGAATCTCCGGCTTCGGTATCGGTTCACGATTTTCTAGAATCCGATATTGGCTACATAGCTTTCAATATTCTGCGAATTCATCGGCGCCTATATTAATGCGGCTATTGATACGGCCAAAAAATACTTCACATGTACAGAACAAAAAAAATCTTCAATATGATGAATTTATTCATAAATATTATGAATTTTTCCACCAACTACCACATTCATCATATTGATATCATCGTTCATTAAATGACATATTCATTAATGCATTCATTATATATATGAACAAAATATTCAATACAAAGAATTTGAATTGTCATATTGATGAATTTGTTCATAATATTTTTTCAAAAAAAAAAAATGTTTATAAAATAATTCGAAAAAAAGTGTTGTAAAAATGTTATTTAAAAAATAACAGTAAAAAACAATTTTTTTCCGAAAAAGTTTTTTTCGGACAAAAAAATTGTTCCGAAAAAAAATGTTAAAAAAAAAATTTTCTATAAAAAAGAAAAAAATTGAAAAAAAATATGTTCAAAAAAAACATTTTTGAAAAAAAAAATCGAAAAAAAAATTTATTTTTAAAAAATATATTTTTTATAAATATAACTTTTTATTAATAAAACTTGTAATTATAATAAATATATTATAAAACATTTTACTAATGTATGCATGTCGAGCAAGCATTTTCGGACAAAAAAATTGTTTCGTAAAAAAAAATTGTCAAAAAAGTTATTTTTTTCCAAAAAAAATTTTTTTTGAAAAAAAAAATGTTTAAAAAAATCATTTTTTGAAAAAAAAAAAATTCGAAAAAAAAAATTTTTTTTTTCAAAAATATATTTTTTATAAATATAACTTTTTATTAATAATGTAATTATAATAAATATATTATAAAACATTTCACTAATTTATGCATGTCGAGCAAGCATTATTCGAGAAATAACACACAAGAACTACTTGAGAATTGAGAAGTACGGCAAAAAATGAACGAAAAAAAAATATTTTGATAGAAATTTGGTTTAATGAACAGAGTTCTTCAATATGATAAACATATATGTTGTATTTTATATTTTGGTTCATTAATATGATGAAACGTATTCTTCACATACAGTTCATCATATTGAAGAACACGTATAGCGTTCTTCATATTTATGATAGCATTCATAACATTGATGGCGTTAGTCATTAATATTATAAATGGTTCTTCAATACAATGAATCATGGTTTGAAGAACGGAATTCATCAATATGATGTACATTTTTTTACTGTGTGGTGTTGCGAAAATATAAACACAAAGCATAATGAAAAACACAAGAAACACATCCCAGAGTTGCATTTTAAAAAATAAGTTAATGAAAAGCAACAAACAATAGTAGTAAATACAATTAGGGCCACTTTTTCAGTGCTAGTTGAACTCTGTTTGTAGTTTAAACTTCGTTTAAAATCAAAATTTTAAACTACGTTTAAACTTTCAAAGTTTTTGACATGAATTTTTTTTCACAACACTATTTTCACTGTTTTCTGTCGCTGCGCTGTTTCACAAATTATTATTAAATTTTGTATTTTTGCACACTATGCATTAAAAAAAAGTCTCACGTGCACTTTAGTTGCTTTAAATTTAAAAATACATTAATTTTATTTTTCTGAAACAATTTTTTTATTTATTTAATTTTGAATGACATTTATCAGAAGTCAAAATCGAGAGAATTATTTGTCATTTGCCTGTGGTGCCATATGTATTGTCTTGGTCTCTGTTCATTTTAAACTATCACTGAAAAACTGGTAACAAAATTAAACGACGTTTAATTTAATGAGAAGATTAATTAAACGGAGTTTAAATTACGTTTAAACGAGCACTGAAAAACTGGCGCTTAATCTTTCAATATACAGTTAAATTAAATTTATTCCTATTAATATTTTTTATAAAAAGTGTGTGAATACAATTATATTTACTAATTCATATTTTTAATTGGAATACGTTTTTGTTTTATATTAATATAAATTGTCATACGTACAATATTTTTTCTGTGTATATTTTAAAATTCGATATTATTCACTTTGTTCTGTATAATTTGGATTTATTTACCCATCTGTAGGCTACGCATATTTGGCACAATGTATGAAATTTTAATCATAAATTATGAATAACAAATCATAAAATATATTCTAGAACCTATTACTCATGACTTATGAATATATTGTACATAAAACATGAATAAACAAACGCATGATTTTATTGAATTAATCATAATAATTGATATTTTATATAATCATAAATTATGATTAAAAACCCAATCATTATGATTACTTATTCTTGGCTGGATATCATGATTAGTTTTTGCAAAATTTATGCGTATAATATATGATTTAGGAGAACATTTCTGTCCGTTTGCGTACAAAGATTTTTTTTTATTAAGTCACGTTTTTAAGAAAACTTCAATTGCGATTTCATTACCAAAATTCCTGAACTTTACAAAAATAGTTATCCTTTTTTATATGGAGTATATTCATGTTTAACATAAAAATTTTCTGTTCTATTGTTTCATCATAAATACTAAAATAATTAAAATATATATTAATCATAAATTTTCGAACATTCGTTTGTTAGATCTCGTGCTCGATATGGAAAGTATTATAATTTTTTAAATCTAAAAACCTTTTTTTAAATTTATGCATTCGAAATAACTTTTACACGTAATAACCGCAACTATTAAATAAAACACCTAAAGATCACTTCCGTTTTTCCGTTATATATTTTTTTTTAATTTTTTCACAAGCACCTTTACCGCCCCTTTAGCGTTTTGAAGTAGGTTACCAGCATCTGCTGCTGACACGCTCCACTTAACAACAACAATAAACAGCAATGAACATTGTTGACTTTCGCTTTCGTTGGTTGTTCATCTTCAGCAATTGCTTCCTATTCTCAGTGTTTCTTTTTTTTTGTTTTGTTTTCATTATTGCTTTTGTTTTTATTTTCTTGGCATTAATTTGAACATTTTTTGTTAACCTAAACTTGTTGTAGTTATTTGCTTTATTTTTGTTGTCAACAAACGTTTGTTGACCTTTTCAAAAAAAAAAAAAAAACGAACAACAACAAAGTAACAACAAAATTCACTATTTTCTGGCAACAAATTGAGTTGCGCGCATCGTTAACCGAACTTTGGCTGCTGGCGGCGAACTAAGTCCCAACAGATCACTTTGGAAAAACTTTGGCAGCTGGCGACTTTTAATTTTTCTATACTTTTAATTTTTCTTTCAAGCAAAATTCCATTTACTTAGAGGATTTTACACTACACAGTAAAATTATTTAACAAAAATAACAGTGTGCTACAAAATCCAAAAAATGCCGTATACAAAAATCCCCACCTATATTTTTGGATAGACACGGAAAATCACTGAATATTCTCATTTACAGAATGTCTCTATCACTTCGAGTTTTTTTTTTTTAATTTGCACTTCTGTGTGAAAATTCGCATTTTCCTACCTTGAGTTACTTATATAATTAAAACTCAACATCTACGGAAGTTATTTTAAAATAGTTTAACTTTTTGAAAAATCAACACATATAGCTTACCAAAACTTTTTATTTTATTAAAATAGGTTTAAAAAGACCTGAGTTATAGGTCATTTCACGACAAAAAAATCGTAAAAAAAATCATTTTGCAAGATAATCAACACATTTTTACAGTTGTTAAAAGAAAATTCAATTATCTTATCAGAACTTTTAGATTTATGAAAATACATCAAGAAACAACAAAGTTATGATCGATTAAATCATTCTCCTTTTAATAATAAAATGTTTTAACCGAGACATTCCCACACTATATTTACCAAATTAAGTCAACTATGAGATTTAAAGATCTTAGATTTTGGTTAAATTTTATTATGCAAGGGTCAATTGAAATATTTTGGTAAATAATTTTTTTAATTTTTTCTGACAACTTTAACCTGAGATCCAAAGTGATCCAAAGTTACAAAAAATGGACAAAAAAACACTTTTGTATGTTCTTCATATTAAAATATCTACTGCTCGAGATATGCTATAAACCCCGTCGAGGTGTCATTTTAAAGCTTATAAATATAAAATATGCTTTTGAAAAATTTAAGTTATATCTCCTTTGCCTGAACATGTGATAATTATCCTTGCACTTCAAATTGTATGTTCTTAAAAATGAATCTTTTGAAAAATCTGAAAAAATCCCTAAATTTTGTATTGATTTATTATGAATATTCGTGCCAAATTTGGTATTTTGACGGAGCTAAATCTGTTGAGTTTTAATTACATAAGTAACTCAAGGTAGGAAAATGCGAATTTGCACACAGAAGTGTAACTCAAAAAAAAAAAAAAATCGAAGTGATATAGATATTCTGTAAATGAGGATATTCATTGCTTTTCGATATCAATCCAAAAATATAGGTAGGAGTTCTTGTATATTTTTGGTGTCGCACCGTGTAATTTAGGGTCTGGTACGATAAGTCGAAATTTAAAATATCGAAACTAAAAATACCGAAGACAAAAATGTAAAAAATAAAAATGCCGAAACCTGAATATGTCGAAAACAACAATGTCGAAAACAAAAATGTCGAAAAAAAAATGTGGAAAACTAAAATGTTGAAAAACAAAATGTCGAAAACTAAAAATGTCGAAATTTAATATGACGAAAAAAATTATAGAAAATGTCGAAAATATATATTTCAAGTAAATATAATAAAACACGAAGATAAAAAAATATTAAAAAAGAACAAAGTTATCAAAAAAAAACAACGTAGACACCATCATTATGAGTCCCGTGAATATCAGAATCCCCGCTACGAATTCTGATAAATATGCTGCCTTCAAAATTTCATCTTGGAATTTAGCTTTAACACTTATAATAAATAAATCAAAATTTAGATTTTTTTTTTAAATACTTTTTTTAAGGACATGCACTTTGAAGTTCAAGAATAACGACCGATGGGCATATTTTCATGTTAAGAAGAAATTTTCCAAAAGATTGTTTTATTAGTTTTAAAACGAAACCTTAACGATGTTTCTAGCATCAAGAGAAATTTCAATAGGAACCACCATACGAAAGTTATCATTGACAATTTTTTAACTTTAGACTGTATCTCTGGAAGTGTGGTGAATGCAGATCCCGATACCCTTTATCAGTTGCCAAAATATTATTGAAATCGAAACGAGTGAGTTAATCCTGCGAGATTTGGTGTGGACTTGCTCATGTAGGAGTTGAAAATTGTATTTCAACATTTTTATATTTCGGCATTTTAATTTTCGACATTTTTTGATTCTATATAAAAATAATTTTGTGTTTATAGTTTTAAAGATTTTTCGACATTTTCTAGCTTTAAAATATTTTTAAACATTTTGTGATTCGGCCAAATATTGTTTCGGCGTTCTAAGGCTTTTATAATTTCGTCATTTTAAGGTTTCGACATTTTTTTTTTTCGACATTTCGTACGGATCCCGTAATTTACATTTATTTTAAAAATTTGAAACCGAAACTAATAAGGGTTTCGATTTATGTTTTTGTTTTAAAATAAAGTCGATTTCTAAATTCTAATTCCATGCTACAATTCTGATTAATAAAAATGCTTATTAACCAATACATCACAATTTTAAATCCGGTTTAATCAAAACCTCGATTAACTCGTTTAATCGATTAGTTTTTTTTTATCAAAATTAAATTATAATTCTAAAATCCGTCGAATGCTGTTTATAATATTTCGAATTCGAATCAGTCAAATAAATGCCTGGATGCATTAAATTTTAATTTAACTGGTAAATTTTGTAGTTTTGATCGAAAGTCAATTTGGGAACATTATTATCGAGTATTAAAACCCAAATTATTGACAATTTTGATTTGGGATTTTTTACTTGTTTCGCTTAGCTTACCATTTCTGTTTAAAATTTTATAAATAAAATAATGTTTTATAATGTATACTGTTTCGATTTAGACTTTACCTCGACATCCCGAAACAGCCTTGAAGCAATATCGAATCGAATGGTAGAGTGGAAAGAGTTTAAAAAAATAAGAAGTGAAAAAGCAAAGAAACCTAACATTTATTATCGAAGTTAGTTCAGGAAAAGTTCGATCTTCGAAGAGCTCCGAGACATGGCAGAGATTTATATCGAAAATGTATCATTATTTCATCGTTTTCAAAATTATCATCAAATGATATGTATACCCAAGACAATTGTAGACCCAAGACAATTCATACCAGTATCCAGACAGCATTACCAGTAACTTGTCGAGTAACTCGCAAGCGTCGAGTAACACAATTTTCGACCAGAAACTAGCTAGTAAAAATGTTAAATATGAAAAATTGTTAAATATATAAAATGGTTTTTCATACCTAAAAAAATTGATATAAAACCGAAATAATTAATATCAGTTGTAGAAAACGGTTTATTTTTGATTTGTGTATAATGATTTTGAATTCGAAATAAAACGGTTTTGAAAGGATATCGTTTTCGGTTTCACTTACGGTATCAAGTACTGCCTTTTACCTTATAATTAGTTTGATCTATTTTCTCGTAACTTGTCAATAAATAACTAATTACACTAATCAAAAAAAAAATTCCCAATTATCTATCGAGAGTGTTGATTGGAACTTCATATTCAGTTTTATTGTGTAACGTAATGTTTTTCTGAGCATTGCAATTTTTTAGAAGTATCTAAAAGTATTTTCCATACTATCATTCTAAATTGCATCTACATTCTTATATCTATTCTACTGTTATATGTAAATATACAATTTATATCATTTAAAGATCTACTATCATTTTTTGGAAAATCTCGTTACAAACTTCATAATGAGATAATGTAGCTACAATTTCTTTAAAATCCTTTAATTCACGATGTTAATATTGTGCTAATCAACACTTTTTATAATAATTTTATTTTAATATCGATCGAACCGCATTTTTATAAATTTTATAATTTATTAATATTAAAATTGAAAAATATTATTTCAGATTTAATGGTTAGATGTACCATAACATTGGCCTCATCTGACATACATTTGACTACAATGTTTAAGTGAAAAATTTAAAATATTAAAAACATAAATTATTTAAACAAAACTTACCTTTCAAACTTAAGACTCTGACGTATAGTTAAACTGTCTGCGAAATTTTAATTTCTATTACTGCTTCGCTTGTCCGTTTGTTTCTATTTTGTAATATTAGCTTTTTTTACAATTTTACACAATTTTCACAATTTACTTGAAAATTACAAAACATCAAATTAAAAAAACTATTAAAACGACGACAAATCATTAATAACAATAATAATGGTGGCTGCAAATAGTTTTGTTATTTGTCAAAAAGAAAGATATTTTGTTATATTTTTTTACTTTGTTATTTGTATAATATGTATTAATGGCAGTGGCAAAAACATTTAAAGTTCACAAGACAAATACAAAACACTTTAATAAAATGACAGAACAATGAACTGAACTAAGTTTTTTTTATAAAAATATTAAACTAAACAAAAAATATGAATATCAATCTATTGAATCACATCGTGATTAGCATAAAATAAATACAAATCAATTGAAGTGCATGTGTTACGCGCGCACGATTTTTAACACTGTATAATATTTGGGTATCTATTTTAGATTTTTTCATTTTTTTATTTTATATTTTTGAATTTTTTGAATTTTTTGAATATACCCAGTCTGGCATGTATCGGAGACCTTCGATTGAAGACCACAAAGATTTTTCGAATAACTTCATTAAAAAAGTTCAATATTGAGCTATATCAATTCTATTTTTTAAAGTTTCTCGTATATCAAGGGGTTTTCAATAAGAGCGCTACAAAAGTTTTTTCCGGTTTGCCATTTCATGATGGAAAGATATACGAGCCAACAACGAGTCGAAATTATTAATATTTACTACCGAAATACGAATTCGTATATCTTTCCATCATGAAATGGCAAACCTTACTGAAGAGAAATGTCAAAAGAGCGGCAAGAAATATGGCGTCGTTTGTTGTTCCTGTCGCTCTACTTTTGTAGCGTCCCTGTTGAAAAACCCTTTACAAATTCTTTGATAAGATACGATATTCAAACATTCATCGCATTGATATTGCAATATTTTTCGACGCAATCTGGAACTTTTATCGATTCCGATTTCGCAAAATTTGTCGTATCGAAAGAAAACTCTGATAAAATCGATCGATATCTACCTATCATGTCGGTACATTTTGACACTCGATATCGCTATGAGAACGTATCCGATTTCGTGTGTATTCTCATTCATTTCGCATAGATCTCGCACCGATATCGAAATTGGTGATCAAGTTTGTCATTCGTTTCGACATTGTTGCGTAAACGATACAATATGTTAGGATATTCTTACGAAATCGAATCAGATTTCTAATATCACACGCCAAAACGTACTAAATTGCACGTATAAATCGATACGACATATCCAAGTTTATTATTAACGATAATAAAACGATTCTGAATCGTTATCGCATCGAATAGTGCAATGATATTGAGATTGCTTCGAAAAATATTGCTATATCTATGTGAAAAATGTTAAAATATCGTAGCGTATCAAAAATTTCTCAGTACGAAAATTGAAATTAAAAATTAGTAGCGATAAAGCAATGATATCAAACTTTTATTTTAATCAAAGTTAGTTCGAGAAAAATTCAATCAGCAAAGAGCTCGGAGACATGACAGATTGGGGTAGTACAAATTTTAAATTTTGTAATATATTTTCACTTTTTATAACCGATTATAAGTGATTTATTTTTAAAACTGAAGCCTAAACTAAGATCATTATAAACAAATCTAAAATAACACAGAAAAAATATATGTGTAAATATAGCAAAAAAATTATCAATACAATTAATTTTTAATTGCATTGATAAAACATTTAGTTATATTAATTAATAAATTCATTAAATAAAAATTAAAGAAAATTAACAGACCGATGAAAAAAAAGTTTTTCTTATATGTAATTTATTTTATTATACATAATTATAATTTTTATTAGTCATTACATATCGTCGTTGTAGAACTAAAAGTCACCCAATACATTTTTATGAAAACCTCAAATTTCAACATTGTTGGTAATTATTACAAAAAGTATTTGATACATTTTTAAAGATGAAATACCAATTGATAGATTCACATTTTCTTATCATTTGGTACAAATATTGAGTTCATCGATCAAAAATTGAAAGATATATAAAGGTTTTTGTAAAGGAACAATTGTCATTTTGAAAATGTAGTTGATGACTTTTAGTTCTACTTACAACGACGATATGTTTATATATATTTTTGATTTAAAAATTCTTTATTTTACTATTTTTTTTTTTTTTTTTGATCGAAGTTTGAGCTATATATAATGAAAGGGAAATGTTAAACTCAAATAAGAGAAAAGAATATCAAAGTGATCTTATACGTACGATATACCGAAAAACGAGTCGACAAACCGAATAGACACGAACGAGTTGCAAAAAACCAATGTAGAATAAAATCGGTAAAACAGTACCTGTAATACTGTATAGTGAATTTAAAACTGTATGTGGCTGTAAAACTGTTTAGTGACACTAAAACTGCCAGTTTGTGTATCTGCTATTTATGCATATATTTTTTAGCATATACAACAACCAAAAAAAATTTAATTTATATTATTCGTATATCCAATTAATTACATTATTAGAATTAATTCTGTGGCAATTTGAATTAACAGCATAACTCGAGATATGTTCAAATTGAGTTATTAATACCAACGTAATCCTGATATACAAATGCATTTTGTATCAAATTTTGATACTGATCCTTTTTATCGTTGCTGAGATACAAGCAAAAAAACGTAAATGCATATTTAATTGTTATTAAATATTTACTTCAACTAAAAAAAAAAACTTTTGAAAAAAAATATATAAAAAAAAAATTTTGCAGATATTTATTTTATTTAATTTTTTCATAAATTTGCAAATATAATTTTTAAAATATTTTTAAAAATAATTTTCGGAATCAGTTGTAAAGCTTAAAAATTCTCTCTTGAAAAGTTAAAAAAAATAGACTTTTGCTTTTATTTCATATTGCCACACAATTATTTTGTATCAATTAATTACAGTTGCTATATTTACGTTCAACATTTTTTTTTGTGAAACCAATATCTGCAACAAATATAAACGTTTTCGAATTTATTTTAGTTATAAAACGAAATTTTAAAATTAAATTTTTATATAATTGGATTTAAAAATATCCATTTGTTATTAAAATAATTCCATTTTTGCACAATATATTTAAATATACCGGCATATTGAACATTTCGTTATAAAACCGAAACTGTAATCGAAACTAGAAATAAATCCAAAATCGAAACTGTTCTTTGTTTGAATTTCAATCCTAGGTAATGAAGCATGTTTCCAAATTGCATTATTATATAGTTTAGGAATATTACGGAATATTAACATTTTCCGGATTCAATACACCGTTTTGCTGTAAAACTTAAAACGAAACTGTAAAAAAACCGTATCAGAAAAAAAGGGAACAATAAATGTTGTTTTATTTTTCATATTAATTTTTTCACATATATTTTATTTTTATTATTAAATTATTTTGTCTAATTTATTTAATAAAATTTATTTAATTTAATTCATTGTTTAAAATTTTATTTCCAGCAATCAACAGTCGCCCCCATATTAATTGCACGTCGCACTAGGCTTTTCACATAAAATAAAATGTGCCAAAGCGGCAAAAGTTCAGCGCGGCCACGGCGGCAACGGCAACGGCGGCAACAGCTGCTGTCGTAACAATAACAACAATTTGCAAAAACAATTGACAACAACAAATACCACTTTAAACGTTGAAGACGACTACAGACAGACAGCCAGACTAACAGAAAAACTCGAGAAAAACTAGTTAACATTTGCACAAAAATGGAATTCTTACAATTTGTTCATTTTTTTTTTGTATACAACAAACTTTGGATAATTAATTAATATTGCTATACTTTTGCATTTTTTAAATCTTTATCAATATGGTATAATAATTTTTAAGAATCTTTATAACTAAGTTTTAGGCATATTGTATTTTTATAAAGTCATTTTAAAGTTTGTTTTTCAATTTTAAAAACTATTTTCACATTATTTTTTATTACAATATTTTGCACAAGTTCAATAGAGGTCTTTTACAGATTTTATGCAGAATTAATAAAGAATTAATAAAATTTATACGAAATTTATTCAAAATTTATTTATTTATTTTATAAAATTTTTTTACAAACTTTATAAAAATTATATACAAGTTTTATACACGTTTTTTACAGATCTTTACAGATTTTTACATATATTATACAGGCTTTTTACTGATTTTATGCATATTTTACACAGATTTTATATAAAATTTATTAAAATTATAGGTATAAAAATTTGATTATTATACACATATTATATAAATTTCTAAAAGTATTTTTAAAAAATTCATAAAAAGTGTATAGATATTTTATAAAAAATATATAGAAAATGTATACACATTTTTTTTAAATTTTATGTGATATAAATTTTATACATTTTTTTTTTAAATAAATTGTCAAAAATTGTATACAAATTCTACTTAATTTTTTTTAATGTACCTTTATAAAAAAGACTTTATATACATCAAATTTTATATATTATAAAAATGTTCAAAAAAAAATTAAATTTCCAACAAAACTCATTTATTTAAAATTTTCACACTATTATGCGCACCGTTTTTATTAAGTTTAAATTTTTTTTTTATATATATTTTTTTTTTTGAAGACGAGTTAAAATAAATCACAACCGCTCGTCGCGATGTTCCGCCAAGAACTGAAATTTCATGCACGCTCTTTGGCTTAAAATTCACACCAAAGGAGGTTTTACGTTAGAAGCGCAACACTACCGACGGCAACAGCAACAGCAGCAGTAACAATTGTTGCTGAGATGCACGCCAGATAAACAACAATTTTAAGTGAGCAACGCGGCGAATGCGAGAAAAGGCAGATGAACAAGTTGTAAAGTTCATCGCGGCAAATGTTGAGCAACATGCGGGTGATGAGCAACCAAATAATGAACAAAAACAATTTCGAAATATTGTGAAGAAAATGTTGAGAAGTATTATAAATGTTGATAAGCAAATGTTTAGAAGAAATGTTTAGATGAAATTGTGTTGAGGAATTTTTTTAGAGGAATTTGTTTAGAGAAAATTGTTTTGAAGAAAATGTTTAGAAAATGCTTAGAATGAGTATGTTTTAGAAGAAATTACTAAAAATAAAAAACTTTGGAAAAAATATTTAGAATATTTTTTTTATATAGAAATATTTAAAAATTATTATAAAAATGTTGATACGCTGCACTGTAAAACAACACGACCTATGCCAAATGTTGCTGAAATTGATTTTGAGTCTGCAACAAATGATAGTAAACAAAGTAGTAAAGCATTTGCAACAAGTTTGTTGTTTAAGTCTTTTGATTGACTTAAGACAAATTTAAATAAATAAAAAATAAACAACAAATAACTAAATAAATAAACAAATCTATATTATTTATGTAAAACAATTGGTGCGTCTGTCTATCTGTCTGTCAGTCTGTCTGTCTATGTCTGTTTCTCTGTTTGTTCCATTATCACGTCTAAATCGCTGAACCAATTTGACTGCAATTTTGTACGAGGATGCTAGAGCCTGGTGGGCAAGGTTGCCAACTGAAAAATCACTAAATCACACAGAAATCACTCGTGCGACTTTTTCATGTAAAAGACTCATATTGAGAAAAATCACACAAAATCACACAGTGCATAAATACAATATACAGGTACAACATGTTGTATACCTAAAATATATTTATTTAATCGTCAAGATTTTTCTTCTTTTCAATGCGGAATATTCTAGTTCGTTGCGGAACGTTATCACGTTGATACTTTTCTAAAATATTTGGTCCTAATAAACAATCCTAGGGGTGAAAAAGCTAAAAAATGTGTTAAATAAGTGTCACTCTTATATTCATCATTTACATTAATTATACAATACTCAAATTAAATAAATAATAGAAAAAAATAAACCAATATCACACCCTGTGAAAAATCACACAAAATCACACGGAGTGAAAAATCACACAAATATCGCACGAAATCATACGGAGTGAAAAATCACACAAAAATCACACAAAATCACTCGGTGTGAAAAATCTCACAAAAATCACACAAATCACGAATTCACGCAAATATCTCATGAGAGACTAAAAATCACGCGAGACTCACAAATCCCACATCGTGTAAAAAATCACTATTTGAGATTTATCTCCCAAAGTTGGCAACGATGCTGGTGGGTGACATAGGATATATAATGTGCGGGATTTTAAAGTAGGCGTGGCACCTCCCATGCAACCTAAAGTTTCAAAACGACATAACTAGGCTAACCAGCTAAGAAGAAGAAGAAACAAAAAAAAACAAAATAAAAAAATTTAAGTAAAAACACAAAAACAAACACAAATATAAAAGCATAATTACAAATCAAAAATACAAAAAACAACAGCAAAATCAAAACAACAAAAGTAAAAACAAAAGCAAATACACGACAACAAAAGCAAAATCACGAAAACAAAAGAAAAAATAAACACAATATCAAAATTACAAAAACAAAAGCAAAACCACAAAAAAGGAATAGCAAAACATAAAAGCAGAGGGATCCGTACGAAATATCGAAACCTTAAAATGTCGAAATTATAAAAGCCTTACAATATTTCGCCGAATCACAAAATGTCGAAAAATATTTTAAAGCTAGAAAATGTCGACAAATTTTTTAAACTATATATACAAAAACATTTTTTTTATAGGATCAAAAAATGTCGAAAATTAAAATGCCGAAATATCCAAATGTTGAAATACAAATTTCAAATCCAATATGAGCAAGTCCACACCAAATCTCGTAGGATTTGCAACTCAGTCTCTTCGGTTTCAATGATATTTTGGCAACTGATAAATGGTATCGGAATCTGCATTCACCATTTTTTTTCCGACCACTATTTCCAAAGATATCACTTTTTCCACAGATACAGTTCAAAGTTAAAAAATTTTGTATGGTAGTTCCTATTGAAATTTCTCTTGATGCTAGAAACTTTGATAAGGTTTCGTTTTAAAACTAATAAAACAATCTTTCGGAAAATTCTTCTTAACATGAACATATGACCAATGGTCGTTATCCTTGAACTTCGAATTGCATGTCCTTAAAAAAGTATTTAAAAAAAAATCGAAATTTTTTTTTTGTATTTTTATAAGTGTTGAAGCTAAATTCCAAGATAGTATTTTGAAGGCAGCATATTTAAAAATCTCTGCATGAATCCTAGAGTAGCTAAAAATCAGAATTCGTTCTTTTTTAATATATTTATCTTCGAGTTTTTTCGACATTTTCCATCATTTTTTCGGCAAAAAATGATTTCGTCATATTAAATTTCGAAATTTTTAGTTTTCGACATTTTGTTTTTCAACATTTTAGTTTTCAACATTTTTTTTTTCGACATTTTGGTTTTCGACATTTTTGTTTTCGACATTTTCAGGTTTCGGCATTTTTATTTTCTACATTTTTGTCTTCGGTACTTTTAGTTTCGATATTTTAAATTTCGACTTATCATACCAGACCCAAAAGCAGAAACACGAAAACAAAAGAAAAAACAGAAACACAAAAACTCAAAATCACAAAACAAAATCAAACCACACAAAAATAAAAATTCATAAACGCATAAACTAAACAACAAAAAAAACACAAAACCAAAAAACCAAAAACAAAAGCAAGAATCCAATAACAAAAGCATAAACACCTATCGAAAAAGCAAAAACACAAAAATTCAAAAAAATAAAATTAAAAACTAAAAATTCATAAACTCATAAACTAAAGAAGAAAAAAATAAAAAACACACAAATCACACAAAACCAAAAGCAAAAACAGCAGCATAAAACCCATTCATATATCAGAAATTTACGTCTTATATCCCCATAAATTAAAAAATTTATATAAAAGTATGAACAACTAAAAAAAAAATTTGAAAAATATAATTGGGCGGACCACGCCTATATTTAAAATTTTGAAAGGCTAATATTTCATAGATTTGATTTTAATAATTTACGGATCAAATTTCCACTATGAAAACCCGGGAAATAATGAAAAATAAAAGTGGGCGTATCACGCCCATTTTTGGACCACATATTTTTAGGTGAATTCTAATAATACGTTTTAAATTTTAAAACTATACCTTGAATACTTTTCGAGTTATTAGTTCCGAAAGAGTTATATAAAAGTGACTTGTATGGGAGGTGGGCGTGTCCGTTGACCAATTTTGCTCATTTTCAAACTCAGTTCCTACTTTTGGCTAAAATATATTGAGACGAAATTTCATCGCATTCTGATTAGTATTTCTCAAGTTATTCTGTATTCGGGCAGCAAGACAGCAAGACGGACAGAGAGACAGACAGACAGACAGACAGACAGACAGACAGACAGACAGACAGACAGACAGACAGACAGACAGACAGACGGACATGGCTGAACGGACTCGGATAGTGATGCTGATCAAGAATATATATACTTTTCCATACCGGACACGCCTCCCAAGGGGCGTTACAATATATGCACAAAGTTAATATACCCTGTACCTCATAGGTGTAGGGTATAAAAAGTTATGGTTGGTTTTCACTATGCAATTTTGGGTCATAATTTCTTTATGTTGTTATTGTGACGCAGAAATGGTCCAAAATTTAAATTTTCAATAACGATGTCATACGGAAAAAGTATCAAAGAGGTAACTGTATTTCAACTTCCCGAGACAAAATATACGGTAGGTTTTCTGGTAGAATATCGACATATTTCTGGTAAAAGCGCACAGATTTATGGAATGTTTTCGGAATTCTTTTTAAAACAAAAAAAATGCTGAATTTAAAAAGCAAAAACAGCAGCATAAACACCAATTCAAAAACACAAAAGCAAAACAGAAAAACACAAAACCAAAAAACAAAGGAAGAATTCAGGAAAAAAAGCAGAAACAGAAATAAAAGCAAAAATACAAAAATACAAAAACAAAAGCAAAACAAACACGAGAAAATACCAAAACATTAAAACATAAGCAAAAATACAAAATGAAAAACCAAAATCGCAAAAAAAAACAAAATTTAAAGCAGAAAAACAAGACAGAAAACAAAAAATATTAAAGCAAAAACAATAAGTCAATCTGAAAAACAAAAACAGAAGCAAACAAATAAAAAAAATGCAAAAAAAAAGAAAAAATTAAAAAATAAAGAATAACGAAAACAAAAGCAAAACAAAAACGGGAAAATACAAAAAAATTAAAGCAACAAACGAAACAAACGAAACAAACTAAAATAAACAGTTAACTTTAAAAAACGGGTTAAAAAAAGTAAAAAAAAAAATAAAATACTTAATCTTCCAGATTAAAAAAAGAGCGAATTACTTGAATTGTTACAATTTTTATTTTTGGAAAATTTTTTAATGTGAGCAGTAAATAGTAAAAGGACCTCATTAACCAATAATATGAATTCCAAAATATTTTTTTGCACCTGTAGTTGCCTCAGAAAGGTTGCATTATAATTGTTAAATGCAAATCGGGTTAAATAACATATACGAAAAAATAGGTTTTATTTATTAACTGCATTTTTGACAGTAAAAAATAAATTATTTTTTGATATTCATAAAATGAGTTTAACTTGCATAATATATATTTATTAGAGCTGCATCAACCGAATTTTATTATTATTTCTACCGGAACTGTGAAAAATCTCCATAAAAATGCTATCCGTACAAAAGACTAAAATTGCATATTCTTCCACTATTATTTAAAAAATATAAATACAAAAGTAAAATGTTTGAAATGTCTTTTATGAAGACTTCCCAAAAATTCCATAGAGCTTATTATAAAATCGTGTAGGCGCTGCTAGACTAAAAACCAAATTATTATTTAAATAATTGTCGCAGCTGCAACTTGAAAAATCACTTCGCTGAATAGTTTTAAAACCATTAAATATTTAATATATGAAAAACTATAAAATATATAAAAAATATATCAACATAAATGATAAAAACAGAAAAAAAAAAAACACAAAAATTAGATATTAAAAATAAAATAAATAAAAAATAGTTGCTGCAACTAAATTCGGCTGCAAATTAAGCCATATTTTTGGCTTCAACTTTTCAATACACTTTCAAACAGTTGCCAGCAGTCTGTAGTGCGTAGCCTCGATATTTCAATGCCGTCTGCGCGGCTTGCCAAACTGAAAGTTCTAAAGATGCGCCGCCGCCGTCGATACCGTCGGCTGCAGCCAAACACTTTGAACATAGACTTCAAATTTGGCGTGACTTTGAAGCGCTTTTGATTTACAACTATTTAAAGCAAAACGCAATCTATTCAAGTTTTCCGTTTAAGAATGTAATTGACATAATTTTTAAAGAATATTTTTTATATTTTAAAATAATAACAAAAATCAATTAGTAATAATTGAAGTGTATTTAAAAAAAAATGTATATATATATAAATATATATATATATATATATATATATATATATATATATATATATATATATATATATATATATATATATATATTTATATATATATATATATATATATATATATATATATAATTTAATATATATCGAATTTTTAGATACACTTCAATTACTACTAATTGATTTTTTTCCGCCAATTAATTTTAAACAAAAGTTTTAATTTAAACATCAAGTTGTTTCACACAACCACAAAACAAAAACTCAATGTTTATTCCAACCGCAGGCAATTATTGCCAAATATTAAAATTCAAAATTTAAACAAACAATAAATAACAGCAACTAAATGCATCATGACCACGACAATTAATCAAAAAAATTATTGGGAAAAGTAAAATCATCTATAACAGCAACAACAATATACTTGGCGCACTTGTTGCCAAACTCATCACCGAATTTAAAATTATTTGTTAAGTGCTACGCAAACATTAAGCGCTACAAATAATGAAATTCATCGCACAGCAATAAAGCATAAAATATATATTTTTTCTATATAAATAACAAAAAAAAAAACGAGGAAAAAAGTATTAACTATTTGTAATATTTGCATTGTTAATCTAAAGTGGAGCAGCAATTGTTAAGAGTGACTGATGCGGTTGAGACTAGGCAGAAAATGTTAGTAATATTCCATTTTAAATCAACGAAATGAAGCAATTGATACAATTTTGCATGAATGTCATATTAAACTACGAAATATGCAAATTTTTAGAACTCTGGCTTTTATAGTTCCCGAAATATGGTGACTTGAATAGGGAAAAACAGTTAAGAAATCTCTGGGGTGTGGGTTTACTTAATTGCGTTTGAGGTAACGTTTGAAAGTTATTGGCCATTATGGCACCCACAAAAAAGCATTCACCCAGAAAAAAATACAATATAAATAATAGTTTTTTACTATTAAAAATAGTCAATAGGTTAAATTATTATTTTAATCGGAAAATACCATTAAATACTAGAAAATGCCATGATATTGCCATTGAGTTTATACACCCAGAAAAATATACTATATAAATAATAGTATTTTACTATTAAAAATTGTCAGTAGGATAAATTATTATTTTAATCGGAAAATACCATTAAATACTATAAAATACCATGGCATTGCCATTGAGTTCATATGAAAAGATTTATTTTTTTGTATACTATTAAATCAATAATTGTCCTATTGACCAATTTTAATAGGATTTGAGGGAATTTTTTTCTGGGTGTATGAAAAATTTATTTTTTGTATACTATTAAATCAATAATTGTCCTATTGACCAATTTTAATGGGATTTGAGTGAATTTTTTTCTGGGTGTAGTAAATTAATAATAGAAAAACAATTATTTATACTATTAAAATTGGTCATACCATTAATTCAATAATATTCAAACTGTTAATACAATATGTTGTTGTACGACAAATTTTATAATGTGCTCTATTAATTGGTTACTTTATTGTATAATTTATTTAATTTAAATGAAGAAATTGATCTAGAAAATACACACGGTTACTGCAAAAATCTAGAAAGTTTACTCGAACATGTTTTAAACTTTATTTTCGATTTAATTAAAATTGGGACAGCGTGAATTCATTCATGTTTTCATTCAATTGGAAATATTTATTTTATATATAAAAAAACAAATTCAGAAAACTAAAAACAAATTCTAATTTTGTTGCTAGATAAAATAGTTTTAAAATTTTGAAAATGTAGTTTTTAATTTTTACAACACATGACTAAAACAGCATGAAAACAAAAAGTAAATCACATTTAATTTTTCATTTGATGAAAATTACTAGTAGAGCACCTAATACAAAAATACATTATTTTCATATAAACTCTAAAATATTATTTATAATATTTTGATGTATACAATTTTATATAGCAGTTTAAACAATAACTTAAATTAAATTCAACAACGATTAAAACAATTATTTAAACTAAATTAAATAGTAAACACTATAGAAATAATACCAAAATCCAGCAAAATTATAAAATGTTCTTTTATAAAATAGTTTATTAACTATTATAGCTATAGAACATAACCGTCTCACAGCGAATATATAAGTTTGGCGAAAACCTCAAACGCCCTTCAGTTTTGTTGTTGCCGTCACAATGATTTGAACCAACGACCCCTCGTCACGTTAGTCCAAAATACTAAACAAACGAGCCACCGTAGCTAGCAGAGATGTATTTAAAAATGTAAGATATTTATTAATCAATGTTGTAAACTTATCATTTAGAACTCTGAAGAAAGTGCATTTTTTAGATTATGTTTCACATAGCATTTATTTGATACTTTTGTAACAACATTAACCAATAATTTTCATGGTGTGTAAAAAATATCTTATTATGCTCTAGCCTCGCTCAGTGGCAACCTGCGAATTTTCCATATCATTTTTTAATGAAAAAAAAATGTTTGCCACTGCTAACTTTTTGCAGATTGTGCAACATTTGCATGATTTGAATTCAACTTGAAAGGCGGCTTTAATTATGTGGTAAGAGTGCGCTAGACAACAACCAAATTGGTACTAAGATATAAACAAAAACCGCAGCAATAATGAAGAAGTTACAAAAATGATTTCAATCTGTGCAGCAATATGAATAAAAGTGTTGTCGATCAATATTAAAATATAGTGATGACGATAAAAACATTATAGAAAATAGCAAATATACAATCGCTTTTTAAACAACTTCTCACAACTTAAAGCTACTGTCATTTATGAAAATTGGGTCTTAAATGTTACTAGTATTTTGAACTTGAGCTATTCAGCGGGTTTTTTCTGTGTTTTTGTAACCATTTTCACATTCTATTATGTACTGAAGAATACACACAGAATAGAGATTTGTTGTGCCAACCAAATCTTTGACCAGCCAACTTATTCGGTTCTCTCAGCCGCTTAGTCGGTTGTTATTGTCAAAACTAAAAGAATTGTAGTTTGTACTGCAACCAATTTCGAAATGTTTAAGAACAATTTAATACAGATTGAGAACAATTAGGAGTGTGTATATAACAATATTTCATGTGTATAGGCTAATATGACAGTTCCGAGAGCAAATTTGTAAACCATACGATTTATCCGAATGAAGTTAGTTGGTACAACTAACTTTTTTATTCTTCCAACCTCATGCCAAAAGAGGATTTTCGGTGTGTATGTAACATAACATAAGTATTTTGTTAATTATATATGTTGTTCATAATCGGAAGTCCTCAATTCCATTTTATGTTAGATTCTCTTAAATTTAATATCAGTGCTATTATTCATCAGGGTTATTCATTCTTAACCCTTAAAGGTTGCTGAATCTTGTCGTGTAATCAGTTTCTCTGTGAAAAATCACGTTCGTGAATTATCGTGAAAACCGCACAAACGTGACTCATTTATCAAAAATATGACATATCACCTTGAAAAACGGATCAAAAAAGGAACTTCCAGAGTTGCGAACTTGTCCATTTTTTCACATCTTAACCTTTAAAGTTTGCTGAATCTTGTCGTGTAATCGGTTTCTCTGTGAAAAAGCCACAAAATTGTATTAAAAAAAAACATATATATAATTTGGTTCACACTTCTCTGCCCATGTATATTTCTATGTTGTGCTGAATTCTCGCGGAAAAATATTTTCGTGTTTTTACTTTTATTTTATATGTTTTTGTTAGAATTTTTATTAATTATGTTTTTGTTCTTGATTTTGTTTTTTTTTTATGTTTGTATTAAAATTTTTGTTGATGTTTTAGCCTTTTGTGTTCTTTCCGTTTTTGTTTTGCTTTTATTATTTTTGTGATTTTTTTTTCGTTTTTCGTTTGTTTATTTCTGTTTTTGCTATTGAAATTTTTTTTTATTTTTCTTTTGATTTTGTGTTTTTTCTTTGGTTTTTATTTTTTTATTTAGTTTTGTGTTTTTAATTTTGCCTTTGTTTTTGCTTTTGTATATATTGTTTTTGCTTATATTTAAAGTTTGTTTTTCTTTTAATTTTTACTGTTGTTTTTGTATTTTTGCTTTGGTTTTTTTTTTTTGTTATTTTGTTATTTTTTTTATCTTTTCTTATGTGTTTTGTGTTTTTTATCATTATCTTAATTTTGTGTTTTTAATCATTACCTTTATTTTGTATTTTTTATTTTGTTCAGTGTTTTTGCTTCTGTAATATAAATTATTTGTATATTTCAGTTTTTGTTTCATGTTCGAAGTTGGTGTTAGTGCCGAGTTATATCGTTTTCAAAGTTTATTTTGTATGGGAGGTTCCACCCCAGCCCATATTTCCAATCTTATGGAGCCCATCGGACTCTATCTACTATCCAAGTGTAAAACTACATTCAAATTGATTCAGCGTAAAGCTTGTTATTCTGATATTTTTAATGAAAAACATATATATGTTGTCCTCTGCGTAGATCTGCCAGACAACCGCCTATATACTACCTCGAACCTGCCGAATACTTTGACTCATTTATTCTGTATTACTTACTTTAAAATTATTTTTTAAACATTTTCAACATTTTACCGAATTTACTTAATAGTTTCAGTATTCTGTTATGTAAACCCAGTCGAATTTTACCCTATTAGTACAGATATAGCCATGACCTTAACATTTGGATAATGCAAATGGTTGAAGACTTAGACAAGGCAGTATTTAGAATAATTATAACAATATTATGGCCTTATCAAAATTTCTACTCGATTATAATACCCACTTCCATGGCATCCCAATGTTATAAATTATGGAAAATTTACTTTCCTACTAACTACAGAAAGTAGATAATTGATTAATTTCTTATTTTTTTTCTTTTTCTAACAAATCAAAAATAAAGCGAAAGCGCGCAATTTAGTTGTTATTGCCGTTGAATCTGCAATTGTTACCAGAGGGCAGATAAAAAAAAAAAGTGTAATGAAAAAAATTCAATTCCACCGAAAATGGCCATAACAGTGACCCATGTACAAGAAGAAATAAAAAATATCAAAAACAAAATAGATAAAAATCGCTTAAAAAAAAACAAAAATAAAAAAGATTTGTGAAAAAAACCCAACACACAATAAGAAATTTCTGCAAAATAGTTGTTCACAAAATAGGGGAAAATGATGTTGCTTGATCATTACTAAACGATTTGCATTATTTTTTATTTAATTTTTAAAAATTTCTAAATTAACACTTTTGTTTTCGTTTATAATTGCACAAATTTAAAGATATTCCCTCTTATTACGTAAAATTCGTCAAAAAAACATCAGAAATTCCAGTGACATTATTAAATGAAATACAAACGACGATGAATTGAACAAGTAAGAAAGCCATCACTGGAATTTTTGACTAATTCATTTTCGTTTCGCGTTACGAAATATGGGGGATAGTCGTTTTTATTACAGATACTATGATTAATACTTTGATTAAATGCATCCAAAATAAATGTTATTTGTTTCATAGCCGATACGACATTTAATTGTATTGATTAAATATTTAGTTACATTAATTAATAAAATAATTGAAGAAAATTTATACTTATTACGTGTTGTTCGAAGTTTGAATCATGTTTACGTCATCAATAGAAATAATAATAATAATAGTTTGGCGCTACAGTCCTGCATAGAACTTCGGCCGAGCTCTCTCACCATTTTGAGCTGTGCGTGTTATATTTGTACTCAAAGCGGTGGGACCTACAGTTATTGCCGAATCGGAACGGCGGGTAAGAGCTTTTTCATAGGCAATGTTTTACTCTCGTAGGTTTGCCATTTACTGACGAGAGGTAGCGCGGTAAAGAAAAATGATTCTTTGAAAAGATGTTGTTAGCCCCAGTCTAGGCTTGAACCGGGGACCTTTCGGCTCGCAGTCCAACGCATTAACCACAGAGCTACCGCGGCTACTGTCACCAATAGAGCTATATATAATAAAAGGGAAATGTTAAACAGAAAAAAAGTAGAAGAATATTAAAGTCATGATATATGCACAATGTAGGGAAAAATGAACCGACGAATCGAATAGAAAAACGTGTTGTAATGAACCAATGTAAAATAATATCGGTACAACAGTACATGTAATACTGTGTTGTGACTGTAAAACTTTGTAGTGGCTGTAAAACTGTGTGGTGTCTATAAAACTCTCGGTTGTTGTATATGCTATATATGTATGTAAATATATATATATATTAGCATATACATCAACCCAGACAAATATTTGAATTATACTATTAAATAATTCGTATAATCAATTAATGACATTAATAGAATAAATTATGTTGTATCAATAAATCTCAGTTGCTACATTTACTTTCATTACTTTATTCTGTGCACATTTTATTAAAAAAAAATCTACATTAAAAACTCTTACGAATGCGGGTTAATCAGTCCCATATTTCGGTAAATGGCAAAATATGTTGTTCTGACATGAAATACCCCGTACATAATATATTAATGGCATATGAATTTCTTCATATACTTCAAATGTTGCTTGACTATTTATATATTTCAATTTTGTTAATGTGAAATTTTTGACGAAAAAAAAAAACATTTCTTAATACTCATTTCATTTCACATTTCACATTTGTGGAGCTATGATTCAATTTTTTTTCATTTAACCAACTGTTATTCCTTGTACCTTTTCCTTTTTTTTTTTTTTGGTTTTCATGGTTGGTACCGCTATCAATTCGTGATCAGTTTTAAGCAACATCGTGTCTACGACTTACATGACGATGTGGCGTATGGTAACCGGCTGCGATATTTCTTCGCTGACTATGGAATCAGTTTGTTTCTGGATTGGCGCGGCTTCTTTCTGCACGCTTATGTAATTTTTAATCCACAAAGGCAAATGTTGTAATGCATCGAAATTGGCAATCATTTAAGTCAAAATCATCTGTCAGTCAAACAAATACCAGGCAATTGTAGCCGATGCATATATGAAAGATGCATAGTGACGATGAAGATGTTATTGCCACCTTATGGCTAAGGTTGCTACTGCCATAAATCGTAGACAGACAAGAGGTAACAAATTTCATTTTTACTTGCAAAAATCAGTAACTGATTCTTTTGTATGAATGCAGCTTAATGTGAGTTTGCAACATTCTTTTGTGAAGCTGTCGTTGGTTCCTTTTTTTTAAGATTATCCTTATGGGATAATTAAGTTTATAGTATGGTGGGACTGAAAATCTTTTAATCGATATGCTTGTGAAACTGTTTAAAACACTGAGAATATTATACTACACACACACAGAAAAAATATTGAATGTAAATATAGCAACTGACATTAATTGATACAAAATAATTAATTCCATTAATATAATTTATTGGGTATAAGAATTATTTAATAGTATAAATAAAATCCTTTATGGGGTGTTGTATATGCTAAAATATATACATATAAAGCATATACACCAACCGACAGTTTTACAAGCAATACACAGTTTTACAACCACTACACAGTTTTAAATTCATAACACATAACTATTCAGTTCGTTGGGTCGTTTTTACGTACATCATGCATGTATCATGACTTTGATATTCTTCTCTTCTATTTGTGGTTAACATTTTCCTTTCATTATATGACACTCTTTTGGTGATGTGAACATAGTTCAAACTTCGAACAACAAATAGTAGTAGTAAGTAATATAAAATAAAATAAAAAAGTAAATAATAAATAACATTATGTTATAATAAATAAAATACATAAATTAAAACAAGTTTTTTTTTCATCGGGTGTGTTATTTCCTTTATTTTTGGTTCAATTGATTTATTAATAGATATAATTTTTAATATTTTTTTGATATATTTACACATATATTTTTTTCTGTGCAATATTAATTAGTGATGAGCAGGGCTCGGATTTTGATGACCTAAAAATATGTTAAAAATTACTCTAAAAACAACAAAAAATGACTTTAAAAATGACCTACAAACTATGTATAAAAAAGCATAAATACAAAAGCATAATACAGCTCATTTACTGTGGTTAGTTTTATCTAAATTACACAATCTATTGAAAGGTGATACAGCAAAATAATTAGTTCTACTATTTGTTAGATAAAAAAGAGTATTCCCTACATTCGCCAAAAGACTTCAAATTTGGTAATTTCAGACGATCTTCGTATGTAGGAAGGTGTTTGTTATCTAGCCACTTGAGAGCGAAGCGTTGGAATTTTTCCTATATTTAATGCATCAATATGTACCTTGTAGAAGGAAGATTCATGTATTTTCATATTTAAATTAACCAATGTTTAAATAATTTACTTTATTCAACTGTATTGGTATAGGTAACTAAGTACATTCTCAAGGTTTTCTTTGAATTTGATATAAATACAGTATGTGGTTATTTTTAAAAATTGGCTTGTAGTTATGTAAATAACAACATTCTTCTTTGTGAGACTAATATTTTAGATTTTTAAATAAATCCAGAATATAGTAAAATTATATGAGAATGTAGTTATATTTAATTTTTTGCTTGATTTAAAATAAATACAGTATTTAGTAAATTTTGAAACAGAGTAGTAATTTATCTACATATTGGAGGAAGTATAACTTGACAAATGTAGTTCTTTTAAAAAAATGTATTAAAATTTTGAGGTAATGCAGTAAAATTTTGAAGTTATTTTCCATACAAAAATGTTTTTCAAAACCAAAAATGTATTAATAACAAATATATATATATTGTTACGAAAATTCAGTCTACGGAAAACTGTTCTATGAGTTCGTATAGCTGGATTGTGTACAAAATAAAAACACACTAATATTTGGCTTCAACTAGTATTAATTAACTTTATTTACTTAAATAAAAACTTAATAACAATCACTTATAACCACTGCTGTATTACTACAATTTATCTTTACAATGTTCGCTCACGAGATGCACTAGTTCACTATCAAATCACAACTGAAGTACAGTGCCTCAGATGTGCGGCCTTATATACTGCAGGCGTCAGTTCGACACGTTTCGACAAGCTTCGACTTCTTTCGAGAAGCTTCTACTCGTTTCGTGAATGACGCATGCTATTGGCATCTCATTCGCACTCATGTGTTTTAATGCGCTGATCATCCATCTCTTTCTCGCACACTGCCTCAGTGCGCTGAATGATCTTCCGTCTCTTTCTAACACATGCTTAGTGCGCTGAATTGTCTTGCGTCTCATTAATTATTGTTGATTGCTTGCACTATGGGGCAAATTACATCTTTTCGTAACAATATATATATTTTGAACCTAAATTAAATACAAATGTATTAATTTTAAAGACATTTTTATTTATTTTTAATACAGTTGCCACTTTTTTTTCAAATCTACTTCAGGATTGCTTAATATCCAGGAAAATATACGAAATTCTACAAATAATTGCTTAAAATTTAAAATAATTATGAAAATGACCTAACGACTAAAAAAATCCAAAAAATAAAAAATGCATTAAAAAAATGACATGTCATCAAAATCCGAGCCCTGGTGATGAGCAATTCATGTTGTTTTTGTTCTTTCAGGGTCGTTCATGTTCTAGCATCGATAAGTCACACTTGTTCTTATTCTTACAGTGTCAGTCTGATTTTCGTCCTCAATAGATAATGAATAATATATTTATACCCTACACTAAGAGTGAAAGGGTATATTCAGTTTGGTACGCCGTTTGTAACACCCTGAAAAAAGCATCTCCGGTATGGAAAAGTATATATATTCTTGATCAGCATGACCTTCTGAGTCGATTTAGCGTCTGTCTGTCTGTTGAAATCATGATTACAGAAAAAGTTGAAGAGCTAGAGCAATGAAACTTTAGATTAAATTTCTTATATATCTAAACTGTCTGAACAAGAAAATCGGTCTATTGTGACCTGAGAACTGACCACTTATGTTCAAATATCTCATATAAAATTTACATCTGCAAATCAATTTTACTGTATACGTGCTTAGGTTAACTTTTTTGGTCAAATATATATTGACATTATGCTCAAATACATGAAAATAATGTTTTCCCACGAAACGACTTGTGGTTCCCAAAAAAAAATAGAAATTCGGTACACCTATCAAATGAAAGAAAATTCTTCAGGGATGGGAAGTTTGTAGTTATTTTCAGGATTCGTATACCCTGGTGACCTATATACCACTTTAAATGGTTACCACACATATGTGTGTCCGTGCGTCTGTCTGTCATTTGAAGTCACTATTACAGTTAAACTAAAATGGCTCGATCAATAAATCTTTGAATTCAACTGATTCTGGTTTTCAAAATTTTGAAAATCAAAACTATCATAATAACACCTACTTTAAAATTTCCCATGTGATCTAACCTTCCCAACTGGTTTTATTTATGCCTGATATTTATAAAATTCAAGATTCATATTCTGGTTCTCGTCCATACCCTTGCAAGGTTAGTCTTGTTCTTGCTCTTGCATCTGCAGGGTAGGTCTTTTACTTTTTGTTCATCACTAATAATACTCTGCAGTAAAAGTGGAAGCTTTGGTCATCAGTGTGTAAAACCCCATAGGATGCGTTTCCGGTATGTATATTCTTGATCAGTGTGACCTCCTTACGCAATTTGTCCGTCCGTCTGTCTGTCATTTGAAGTCACTATTACAGTTAAACTAAAATGGCTCGATCAATAAATCTTTGAATTCAACAGATTCTGGTTTTCAAAAGAAGCACAATCGGTCGATTATGACCCGCGACTCCCATTTATGTTCAAATAAATCATATAACACTAATATTACCGTCCGAACTGATTGTTTTTTTGGTAAAAATCCAATGAATTTATGATAAAGTACATACAAATAATTACTGGTTTTGATTCTTTTATTTGATAAATTCCAAATTCAAATATTTGACAAGAATACCCGAATTGAATACGTTAAACAGAACTTGAACCTTCGAAACTTTTGAACTTTTCCTTCGAAAAATATGTAGGTACTTTGAAGAGAATAATGAATTCGCATACATTCAAAACAAATTCAATAGAATTAAAATTTTATACAAATTCTGATCGAATGTTGAATGTTGAATGCTGGTATATGAAATATAGGTGTTATATATATTTTACAATACTATTAAATCAATAAGTTTCGAATTAACAAATTTTTGTCAACCAATTTGCTCTGAGTGTTTTGTTTGAGAGGTTAGTGCTGAGTCTATTGGTGCGTCTGATGTTGGTCCCTATTAGGCTCTATATTTGCATGTCATCATCTCGATCAATCTCTAATTTTATCACATGCAATATAAGTTTGACTTAGCGCACATTATTGATTTAAATGTCATGCAGATTTACAGCTAATTTATGAGTTTGTTGATTTGTTTTCCCTTTTGCGATATAACCTTTTTTTCTTTTCATTTCTGACAATTTTGTAAAATAAAATTTATTTCACACTGAATTATTGCACAAACAAAAGCGATTTTATTGATCAATAAACAGTCTAAACTAAAAATTATTAAAAAAAAATACTGAAAAATTAGCGCAACAAAAAGTGTTCTTTTGTTTGAAAATTGGTTGAGACGAATTTTGGTTGCTGCTCCATATTCCGTTGAAATTTGAGCTCAGCGAATTGTGTAGCTCTGTTTGTTTTTATCATAAATATGTTGGTATCTTTTTTTATTTTAACTAGGTGTTTCTTTTTATTTTCATAACTAAAAAGACATTCGCTTCGGTTCTCACTTTGATCATATTTCATACCTATTTCATAGTTCAACACTTGGTTAAGATCGGTTTCGGCGCATTTTCGACATCTTTGTGGCGCTTTTCTTGCAGCTGATGATAATGCAACTTTTTTGAATGATCGACGACTTACTTAACGAGTTCATAAACGATTTTTATTTAAGTTACGTAAGCACGTTAAATAATGTTTATAGAATAACGGTTAAAAATGTCCATAAGTGTGAAATAATTTAAATTAACAATTGGTTATATATGATTTAATCTGAGATCAAATATGATCAGATCCGTGTTGCCAATTATTTGGATGCCGTGATTAAAGTAATGCCAACAAACTGTCTAAATTCCGATACATAAAGTAAAATTCATCTGTAGATGAAAATTTCATATGAGGTATATACAAAACTCTTGGTCTGTCCATCGGTCTGTTTGTTACAGCATCACGTCTAAATCGCTAACCGATTTAACTGAAATGTTGCACCATTTTACTATGGACTCCGGGGGTGACATAGGTTATATATGGACGGGTTTGTACAAAAAGATGTTGCACCTCCCATACAACCTAAACATTCAACGCATTATTACTTGAAACATACAGCAGCTTAGAAGATAAAAAAAAACAAATACAAAAAAAATACAAAAACAAAAACAGAAACATAAAAACAAAAGCACAAAAAAACAACAAACTTAATAACAAAATAAAAAAAACATACAATAACAAAAGCAAAAACAAGACGAAAATCACAAAAGCAAAAATAGAAACATAAAAGCAAAAAAAAACAAACGAAAACCAAATCATAAAAACAAGAAAAAAAGGCAAACACACTCAAATAAAAATGAAAACACAAAATCAAAAACACAAAAACAAAAGCAAAAGCAAAAACTCAGGAACAAAATCGAAATACATAGAAGCCAAAAAAAAAAAAAAACTAAAGCTAAATAAAAAACAAATAATAATAGCAAAAACACTAGAACAAAAACAAAAGCAAAAACACAAAATCCAAAACAAAACAAAATTGAAAATGAAAAAAAACGCAAAAGCAAAAAACAATGTAATAAAAATAACACAAAAGCACAAGAACAAAAGCAAAAACACAAACCATAGTTGCAAATGCAAAAATACAAAACCAATAATCAAAAACAAAAATACAAGAACAAGAACAAACGCAAACGCACAAAAACAAATGCAAAAGCAAAAAAAAACACAAAACTCAAAAACACAACAAAAAAATCACAAATACAACACGAATAATTAAAATCAAAAACAAAAATTAAAATAAAAAAAACAAAGAAAGAAACACAAAAAACAAAATCAAAAACCAAAAATGACATACAAATGTAAAATGAAAATATAATATATAAAATACAAAGTCAATCTCAAAAACAAAATCAAAAACAAACAGAGCATAAAACAAAAAAAAACTCAAAAGCAAAACAAAAACGGGAAAAATAACAAATGGTTAAAAAATAAATATAAATAAAAGAAAAACCAAAACAAACAAAAACAAAAGTTTAACCAAAAAGTAAAAAAAATGAGCCAAAACACTAACTAAGAAATATGAAACAAAAGTAAAAAAAAAAACGAAAGAATAAACACTGAAAATTAAATTTGAGAAATCAAACATGAAAAATTAAAATCAAAAGCAAAACCAAAAATGCAAAAATACCAAAACCAAAGCTAAAAACACAAAAACAAAAAATTTCAAAAACAAAACAAAAATTAAAAAAATAAGACAAAAGCAACAAAACAATGTAAAAAGTAAATATAAAACAAAAACTCAAGTCAATCTCAATCTCAAAAACAAACAGAGAAAAAAAAACCAAAAAAAAAATCGCAAAACAAAAACGGGAAAAACCACAGAAGGCTAAAAAATAAATAAAAATAAAAGAAAAACCAATACAAACATAAACAAACAAAACACTAACAAAAAAATTTGAAACAAAAGTAAAATAAAAACGAAAGAATAAAAACACTGAAAATAAATTTTATGAACATCGAACATAAAACCAAACCTCATTTCCATTAAGAACATTTTTGTTACAAATATTTATTTTCTTCAGTATATTATAGAAAATGAACCGTTTGCACAAAAAATGGTTTATAAAACAAAACAAAAAAAAATAAACCGTTGTGGAGCTCGGGTAAAAAATACTACTTTAAACATAAGTGGTCGGTTCACAGGCCACAACAGATCGATCATGCCAATTTTCTTGTTCAGACACCGTATGTATATGAGTAATCTAAATTAGAAGTTTCATTCGTTCAGCTCTTCTATTTTTCCTGTAATCGTGTTTTCAACACAAATACTGAAGAACATTGCTAAATTAACTTAGGAGGTCACGTTGATCTCCTGGGTGTTACAAACGGCATACCAAACCTTTTCACTTTTAGTCTAAAATACTAACTAACCACCTTTTCAATTAAAACCACTTACATAGTTTTTCAAAGTTTTTCCATTTTTTTATTGCGTAAATATCCTTGTTGTTGTAAAAAAAGGTTTGTGTAAATATTAAAAATATGATGCGGTTGCTTATTTCGTTGTTGTACTTGTTGCTTTTCAATGTGTTCAATTTCAACTGGAATTTGGATGAAAACGACTCAAACGACTGACTCAATGCTGCGAAGCTTGCGCCTGCAACGTCTGCTGCTGGAACTCGGTCAGGATGCGACTCTGCGGAATGTCGGTCTCGACGCGGCTGCCGATCACATCAGAGGTGGCCACCGTTTGATCCTGCTCGAAGAAGATGTCAATGATGATGCGAACGCCTGCAAGCAGAGGAGGAGGCAGCAGGAAGTAGCAAAAGAAACCACGCGACCGGAGCAACCAGAACGACAACAACAAGAACAACTGCCGCTCTCTACTACTCACCACTTGCTGTCTTCACTATCGTCGTCTTGCTCTGGTACGAGGCCTCGACGGGCTGAAAGTTGAGCTCGTCCAGGGATTCGTTTGAAGGACGTCGCTGGCAGCCATTGCCATTGCCGTTGAGCTCCTTGCTGCTGCTGTTGATGTTGCGCGCGGAGTTAATGGTGATGGGCGTCTCCTTGCCGACGCTGCCGCCATCGCTCAGTTCGCCGTTGCTGCTGCTGCGAGGATTGCTGCTGCTGCGATGGTTGCTACGTTTTTTGCTGCAGCTCTTGTTGGAGCAACTGCTGTTCTTGTGCTTCAACAGTTGCGATTCATCGCATTCGCCGCCATTCGAACGCTGCGCATTGCGGCGACAGCTCTCGACGTCTGCTGCCAAGGTTACAATTGACGTCGGTCGTGGCGGCAGCGGCGCCTCGAACACTTTGCAGCTACTGCTGCCACTGCTACTGCGTGGACAAGCGGCGCCGACAAACGCCGACTTGCCGACGGCGATGGCATCATCCTCGCTGCAGTCGGCCTCAGAGCGCTTGACATTCGTTTTTGAGACGAACTTGTTGATGCCGCAGAACGAGGACTTGGTGGCCGGCAACATGAACTGTGACGGCCGACGCGCACCAATTGACGTCACCGGCGTTTTAGACCCTGTGGAATCGACAGTCGCAGCCGAATTGTAGCGCTTGATCATGTCGCGCACGCTAACAGTTGCGCAATTCGATTCGCAGTCGGAAGCCGCGTGCATTGGCTGCATGTAGGAGCCGCGCGACGTCGTACTCAACTCGTCTGCATCGCGCTCCAGACAACTGTGTCGCCGTTGGGCGGTGGTGCGCTGTGTGGCGGCTGCCTGCTCCAAATCTTCCTCTTGTTGCGTCGGTGGCAGTGTTCGCGGCGGCAGCGGTTTCGTGCTGTACGTAATATCCATGTTTTGTTGCTGCTCCTGCTGCTGTTGATGTTGTCGTTGCTAATGCTGCTGGCGATGTGGTTCTGCGTGAATGTTGTTGTCGCTATTGGTTTCTCGTGTAGTTTGCACAAAAATCGTTAAAGTTTTCAATAAAAAATTTTATGCAATAAATAAACTAAAACAAATACGAAAATATGTTTTCAAAAAAATAATGTGGACAAAAATATGAAAGTATGAAAAATGTTTGACAATTTTTTTGTATTTTTCTGGGTTTTTTTTTCGGTTTTTAAAATTTTTATTTATCCCAAATGACTTTGACGAAGTTTTCAAAACAAGCTTGACGATATTTTTTTATATGGAAAATGTTATTTTTAGCAGACAGTTTTTGGGGATTGTAAAACTACCAATTACATGAGGCTACATACAAAAAAAATGTATTCACCAACAACCAGTATTCATCATATTAATGATTTCATTTTTTTTTTTTTGTCTCCATTTATACATTTATGTATTTATAATTCTGATAAGATTTGTGATATTTAAATAAATATGGTTTTATAACAAAATTCACCAATATGATGTACACTTCATTAATATGATAAAATGGAGTCTTCGCATTATTAGCAATTAAATATTATAAAATGTATACAAATTATAAATACATAAATGTGTAAATGGTGACAAAATTGAAAATGAAAAACATTTAGGAAATATGTATATATATATATATATATATATATATATATATATATATATATATATATATATATATATATATATATATATATATATATACATATATATATATATATATTGTTACGAAAATTCAGTCTACGGAAAACTGTTCTACGAGTTCGTATCGCTGGATTGTGTACAAAATAAAAACGCACTTATATTTGGTTTTAACTAGTATTATTTCAACTAGTATTAATTAACTTTATTAATATCGCGGTAGCTCAGTGGTTAGTGCGTTGGACTGCGAGCCGAAAGGTCCCCGGTTCAAGCCTGGACTGGGGCTAACAACATCTTTTCATAGAAACATTTTCTATACCGCGCTACCTCTCGTCAGTAAATGGCAAATCTACGAGAGTAAAACCATTGCCTTTGAAAAAGCTCTCACCCGCCGTTCGGATTCGGCAATAAACTGTAGGTCCCACCACTTTGAGTACAAATATAACACGCACAGCTCAAAATGGTGAGAGAGCTCGGCCGAAGTTCTATACAGGACTGTAGCGCCAAACTATTATTATTATTATAATATCAATAACAACTTAAAGAATAATCACTTATATCAACTGCTGAATTACTACAATTTATCTTTACAATGTTCACTCACGAGACGCACTAGTTCACTATTAAATCACAACTGAAGTACAGTGCCTCAGATGCGCGGCCTTATATACTGCAGGCATCAGTTCGACACGTTTCGACAAGCTTCGACTTGTTTCGAGAACCTTCTACTCGTTTCGTGAATGACGCATGCTATTGGCATCTCATTCGCACTCATGTGTTTTAATGTGCTGATCTTCCATCTCTTTCTCGCACATTGCATAGTGCGCTGAATGATCTTCCGTCTCTTTCTAACATATTGCTTAGTGCGCTGACTTGTCTTGCGTCTCATTTATTATTGTTGATTGCTTGCACAGTGGAGCAAATTACCTCTTTTCGTAACAACATATATATATATTTATATATATACCCAGCTAACACCAGAGTTCAAGTTACACTCAGGCTCCCGTATCTTGAATCTAAGATGAATGTTTTGATTTCATTTCAAAAGTGTTTTAGTACAATTTATTTTTTGTGCTTTCAAAAATAAATGCCAAACACTTTGTCAAAAAAAAAATAAAATATTATAAATTGTAAATATACAAAAACCGTGTGTTGCGGCGCATATTTATTATGGTAAGTCAGTAAAAAAATTAAACTTAAGCTTATACTTTATTCCATTTATTCCCGCAGACACAAGCAGTACAGATGACGTTGTGCGAACAATGTACGGCTAAAATCCAGTCGCAGACATTTGACATCGAGAAATATTTGAAATATACTGGATATATGAATATCTGGATATATGCTGCCAAAGACTTCTGCAGCCATATCAATATTTTTAAGGCAGAGCTAGTCGCTGTTGCAGGGAGGTGCGATGATTCCAACCTTAATGATGTTTTTTACTATTATATTCGCCGTTATTTGCAATTAAAATATAAAAAAATAACATTTTTATTGCACCTATTTGATATTGTTTTCTTGTAACGCAAGCGCATACAATTTTTCGACTCTATTGGGAGCCTTTTCGGAAGCTTTTTTCGATATAAAATGAATCTTATACAAGAACATTTCCTGATTATTTTTAGGCTCCCTGCTAGATTGTTTTTAGGCTCCGATACAAGACTACTAAAAGAGCCTTCTAACTATGCTCAGGTCTGAATGACGCATTTTTATCAGAAAATGTATATTTCAAGACTCTTTTCTAAATAAAACATGAGCGCTCAGGCTCAGGTAAAAGATTGTGAAAACAATCTTTTCGGAGTTCTTGCGTTGGCTGGGTATATATATATATATATATATATATATATATATATATATATATATATATATATATATATATATATTACTAGCTGGACCCGTTCACAGCGTTGCCCGTGATAAGTTTTTGTAAATGCAAAATTATATCTTTGTAAATTACGGCCGTTTTGCCCATTTTAGAGCATGCCTACTTAGACATTTTTCCGCCATCCCGTTCACATTTTACGTGAAAATTACAATGTTAAATATGATCCTTTGTTTTGATTTTTACAACTCTGGTCTGAGTAGGTCAGGAGTTATAGCAAATTTAATGTTTTGGTTATAAGGAAGGTGCCACGCCCCGTTGTTCAATCCCACCCACATTCTACGTGGCTATTGGAGTTTTAAATATGAACATTTGATTCGATTTTTATAGCTCTACCCTTATTATGTCAGGAGTTACATTAATTTTAATGTTTTGGTTATATAGGAGGGCCACGCCCATATGTCCAATACCTCCGTCAGTCAATCAGGACTTTATATATGTAGATAGATTATATATGTAGATATATTCATCAATATGTCATTTAATGAACGGTGGTATCAATATGATGAATCTGGTAGTTGGTGAAACAATTCATAATATTTATGAATTAATTCATCATACATATTCATGTATTTTTTGTGTTTTTTTATGTACAAAAAAAAAGCCAAATTTGAGATTTTACCTTTTCGATTTCTATGAAATTTCTGCAACTGTTGTTTCTTTCTGCAAATTTTGTTTGATTTCATATAAATGGTCATGCCAAATTTCAAGATGGAATTTTAATGGAAATATATTTTAAATATATCTTGGAAATTTTTATATATTTTTATATTAATTTTTTTTTCTAATCTCATTGAAATCGAAGAAAATGAGTTCCAACCAATGGTTGATTTGGTGTGAAATGATTCATATATATGCTTTTCCATATTGTATATGCATCCTTCTGGGTGTTACAAATGGAATTTAAACTGAATATAGCTTTTCACTGTTAGATTATACTATAACAATACTATAACTATACTATAATTATACTATAACTATACTATAACTATACTATAACTATACTATAACTATACTATAACTATACTATAACTATACTATAACTATACTATAACTATACTATAACTATACTATAACTATACTATAACTATACTATAACTATACTATAACTATACTATAACTATACTATAACTATACTATAACTATACTATAACTATACTATAACTATACTATAACTATACTATAACTATACTATAACTATACTATAACTATACTATAACTATACTATAACTATACTATAACTATACTATAACTATACTATAACTATACTATAACTATACTATAACTATACTATAACTATACTATAACTATACTATAACTATACTTAAACTATACAATAACTATACAATAACTATACTATAACTATACTATAACTATACTATAAATATACTATATCTATACTATAACTATACTATAACTATACTATAACTATACTATAACTATACTATAACTATACTATAACTATACTATAACTATACTATAACTATACTATAACTATACTATAACTATACTATAACTATACTATAACTATACTATAACTATACTATAACTATACTATAACTATACTATAACTATACTTAAACTATACAATAACTATACAATAACTATACTATAACTATACTATAACTATACTATAACTATACTATAACTATACTATAACTATACTATAACTATACTATAACTATACTATAACTATACTATAACTATACTATAACTATACTATAACTATACTATAACTATACTATAACTATACTATAACTATACAATAACTATACTATAACTATACCATAACTATACTATAACTATACTATAACTATACTATAACTATACCATAACTATACTATAACTATAGTGTTATTAGTGATGCGTTCAAGCGAGATTTTGTTTATTTTGTTCTCGATCCGGAAAAGTTCAAAAAAGGATCTCGTTCTCGAATCTCATCTCGACTTTTTAAAGTCATCTCGATCTTTGTCTCGACTCTAGAAGAGATCTCGAAAAATTGTCAAAAATATACACCCAGAAAAAAATTCCCTCAAATCCCATTAAAATTGGTCAATAGGACAATTTTTGATTTAATAGTATACAAAAAATAAATCTTTTCATATAAATGACAATGTCATGGTATGTTCTAGTATTTAATGATATTCTCCGACTAAAATAATAATTTATCCTATTGACTATTATTAATAGTAAAAAACTATTATTTATGGGCCATTCCACACCAAATCGACCAAAAAAACTCAAATTTAAGATTTTTTTTTTTGTAAAAAGTGATTTTTGGATCATTTTTTGATAATTTGAACCACTGTATCTCTAAAAGTAGTGAGCGAAAAATAAAATAAAATTGATCAATGTATATCTCGATACCCATTATCAGTTGTACAAATTTCATTGAAATCGATGAAGATGAGTTCCAACCGCTGGTCGATTTGGTGTAGTATTATATAGTAATTTTTTCTGGGTGCATTTATGTATAAAAATGTATGCAAATTGAATTTATTTAAGGTCTTAATTTCTATAGCCTTTTTTTAGTTGTTATATTTTTCGTAATTTATTGATTAGATATGCACACAGAAAAAATATATGTATAGCAAACAAATTTATCAAAACAATTAATTTTTAATTGTTTCATCGCCGATACGGCATTATATTGTATTGATTTAATATTTAATTATGTATATTAATTAATAAATTAATTGAACAAAAATTAAAGGAAATTAACACATCCTATTTTATTTTTTTTCTTTGTTTATTTTATTATATAGGTACATCCATATGTATATTATTATATATTTATTTTTATTTATATTTGTATTTTTTATTTTATACATATTTTTTTTTATTTTATACATTTAAATTACTTTTTTATTTTATATACTTTACTTATTATTTGTTGTTCGAAGTTATATAAACACAAATAATAGATGAATATCAAAGTCAAAGTCATTTGCACGATGTGCGGAAAAAGGACCCAACGAATCGAATAAGCAAGCACGCGTCCATCGAACGAATGTAAACTAATATTGGTACAATAGTACCAGTAAAAAAAAAAAAAAGAATCTGTAACACTTGTGTCTATAAAACTTTGTAGTTTGTGAATTCGGTTGGTGTGTATGCTATTTATATATACAACCCACAGCATATACACCAACCACAATTTCCGATTAACTACGAATAGCAAATGTTTTCATTAAATTACTGAATTTCATTGCTGGACTGATTAATGACAAGCAATTAATATCTGTTGCTATATTTACGTCGATTATTTTTTTCTGTGTATAACCACACTCACGAATTCTATTTGGTAGCTTATTTTTAATGATCCATATTACCCAAAGCTGCTTTTTTTGTGTCTCTTCTTATAACTTTTCCACTTCCCGTTTTGGGTAGCTGGTCCATGAAGAAGACACCTCCATGCAAAAGTTTCCATTGTACCTCGATTTTCGATGCCACATAGTTGATGACTTCCTTCTCCGTCAACTTGCTACCAGCTCGTTTAACAATGGCCGCCGCTGCACGATCGCCTTCGGTGTCATTCGTATTGCCAAAGACACAAACCTCAACAACGTCTGGCATAGTCGAAATGACATCCTCAATTTCATGCGGTGAATAATGGACACCACGATACTTCATAATGTCCTTCTTGCGATCTACAATAAACAGATCACCATCTTCATCGAAGTAGCCCAGATCACCAGTGTGATACCAATTGTGTACATCGCGCATTTTAATTGATTCAATCGGGTTGCCATAATAGCCATTCCAGCTTTTGTTAGTATGAACCAGTATTTCGCCGGTTTCACCGACTCCCAACTGGTTTCCATCATCATCGATGAGCTTTACTTTAACGCCGTCAACAATTTGACCAACTGCGCCAGGTTTGTTGGAGTTTAGATTTACCGCAACTCCGACAGCAGTTTCCGTGCTGCCATATCCATTGCAGAGCATTTGACGATGGGGATCTTTCAAAAGCGCACGCATTCCCGTAAATATATTCGGCGACAATATGCCACCTCCTATTGTGACTTTGGTCAGGTGGGAGAGGTCTCGTTTCTCGATGCCTTTCATATTCACCAAGCATGCACATAATGAAGGCGAGAGCATTAGGAAGGATACTTTGTACTTCTCCACCACTTCCATGAGGTATTCCGGCGAAAATGGCTTTGTGGTAATTATATGTTTGGCGCCAACTATAGCTGTCATTATCGTATAAAGTATCGAGGAAAACCAGTCGAGTGGACTGAAGTTAAAGGTAACATCGTGGGCCTCGACGAATTTCATTTCTACCAACAGCATGTAGTTCGACATGCAGACAGCCTTTGGTAGACCCGATGTACCGGATGAATTAAGTATACACATCGTTTGATCAGTGCCAATGCTTAAGTTCTGTTGGTCTATTGAATTCATTATTTAGACAGGTAGGTACTTTATAACATATTCCACTGATACATACCGATAAAACATTTCAGTTGCACTGGGCTTCATCAAATCTTCCACTTGCGGCACGCCCTCTAAATGATCGTTTAGTGTATATATCGGAGCACCAAGTTTCAAATCTTTACAAATGCGACGTATCCGGTCATACTGGTTGCCCTCACAGAAAATGATTTTTGGACGTGTTATACTGTATAAATGCTGTATAACAGCTGCTGAGATAATTAGTTAAATTCTTCTAAGGATGACTGTTTAAATTTACCGGTTTCCTGAGCGGCATTAATCGTATGAAAAGGGTTTGCATTAAAGAAACAGGCCATAAGCAGATGTGAGCTCAAAAATGTGGGTCTTGCCACAATACCCACAACACTTTCTTGCTTTATTTCCATTTTTTTCAAATTTTCGGCAATTCTTGTGGCACCCAAAAGCAGTTCCTCATACGTACAGCTTCGATTCTCCGAGTCGGAAATCTATTTTTAAGAATATTTCAATTAAACAGAATAAAAGTTTGTCTGCAAATATTTCTTACAAAAGCCACATTTTTCTTTTTCAAAGACATCATGTTAAACAAAAGTTTTCCCACGGAGTAGTCGGGATTCCACATGGGAGCAGCCTCTTTTTTGCCAGACCATATTTTTTCGCACTTATTGTATGTGGTGTGCGGTAAAAAAGACATCTTATTGCTTAAGCTATTCAAAGCCAACTGAATTAAAAAATTAGGCAACGAAATAAAACTTATTCATGAACAAAGATATAAATCTAATCAGAGTAATGATAATGCCTACGAATAGGAGTTTCTGACAGCCACCACACATCTAAAGATATCAGTGACGTTCTGACAAAATGTTCACATCTTCCAAACAGTATTGTTATCATGACGCGTTACGTTTTGTCAAATCGTCGAATATTAATATTTGAACCACATACCACATTTTATCAATAACCATGCCATTGATATCGGTTATCTCAGAATTATCAGCCGTTTCAGCAAGTCATTGTATAAAAGAATTGAAAGACATATTTATGTTGGTGTATACCCAGTACTTTTATACCCAGTGTCTGTATTTGGTAACGTATAATGATGTCCGTGACTGCTTTCTTCGTCAATTTCTTTCGATGTTTAACAATAGACGCCGCAGCAGGTTGACTTCGGTGTCGTTCGTATTGCCAAAGACACACAACATCTGGGGTACCCGAAATTACATCCTAGATTTCATTTGAAAATAATAGACACTGGACATCTGCACAAGTGCATTTGAAACTCATTATAAGACATTTACTTTGCTTCAAAAACATTTACTGTCGTCAAATCTATGCTTGAAAGTCAAATGAATCTGTTGCTCACAATGACAAAGCACCAAGTACTGTCAAAACAAAATACATACAAAACAAAACTGCAGTGAAGAGGTCTATGTCTTTTCACTCGCTACTAGGTGCGCTCACTCGCTGCACCCACTGTATTCATTGCATGTTCAGCGGCAGTATTGTCGTTTGGTTTTGTTTTTCAAAACATTGAATGTTTTGAATGGCTTCATGTTTGACACGATATTCCGATATATCTTTCTATCGTACCCCAAATTTCGTAAATCTCAAAAGGCTTCGAGATTGGAAACTATTTTTAGTCTCTTTAGCATATCTATATTCGGCGTTATTTAGGTTTCATATCTAATATAGTACAAAATATAATTACTTAAATATACGTCAATTGAACTGGGCATTGATTAAATATCAATGACAAAGCATTCGACACTATATTAATATATTCTAATCAAACTTTTTAAATTCGCAGGTGTTAACAGATTTTAAATATGATATATGCATGAATAACCACTATCAAAAGTTATCAGTTATCAAACTTAATTCCAAGATGTACCTATTCAATATGACCACGCAAAGAGATCTACTCAGACATGATCAAAAGCCGTTCAAAATCATTATTTATGAAAATATCATCCAATATGTATGGACTTTAAACTATTATTAGGTGTGCTCCGAAAAATCATTCGCCCTTATGACTCCAATTTCAGAGATTAAATGCTTTTACATTTATTAAAATTTAATGAAATTACTATTCCAAAATTTGTTTAACTTTATTTGATTTATTTGAAAAAAAAAAACAAAGTTATCATTGATAAGAAATATTTCCAGTTGATTTAAAAATGACTTTTTCCAAATTCCAACGGGAATCATATAAAAAATGTTTATATACAACATTAGCCAAATTAAAAAGCATTTAAAGCCCAGTCTGTCATGTCTCGTAGAACTTCGATGCCTCTAAGTTACTCGTACTAACTCACTTCTAATTTAAACATTTATCACATCGATATCGCAAAATAATCGATCAGAAAAATAATCAAACAGAAAAGTAGTTTGATTATTTTTCTGATCGATAATGATCCGATTTCGTAAAAATCTCTCACAATGATAACACCGACAGAACGATATCTATCTAACATGTAGATCCATAGGGATCCGTACGATATGTCCAAACCTAAAAATATCAACATTTTAATAGCCTTAGTACGCCATAACAATATTTGACCGAAACAAAAAATTTCGAAAAATATGTTAATGCTAGAAAATGTCGAAAAAAAACTTTGAAACTATAAATACGCAAACATTGTTTTCAAAAAATGTCTATCAAAAAATGTCGAAAACTAAAATAACGAAATATCAAAATATTGAAATACAAATTTCAAATCGTATTTGAGCCATTCCACTCCAAATCGACAAGGATTCACAAACTCACCCTCAACGTATTTTTGACAACTGATATGGGGAATCAAGATATGCATTGCCAATTTTTAAATATTTTTCCGACCTATTACTAGAGACATCACTATTTCCAAAGATACAATCCAAAGTTTATATATTTGTCAAAAATCACTTTTGTATGGTGGTTCATATTGAAATATCTTTTGATGATAGAAACTCCGTTTAGGTCTCGGTTTAAAACTAATAAAACTGTCTTTTGGAAAATGTAAGTGTCTTCATAAGCATGAACATGTGGCCAATAGTCATTATCCTTGAACCATAAATTTCATATCGTTCAAAAATTAAATTCTTTAAAAAATCAAAATTTTTGTGAATTTATTATAAATGTTCGAGCCAAATTTCAAGATGGTATTTTTAATGCATTTAAAATCTCCGCACGGATAGAGTATCTAAAAATTCGAAAAAATCGTAGCGAAGATTTGGAAACTCTCGGCTATAAAAGTAGGTATAGGGTGAAAGGGTGTTCAATTAGCTATAACTTAAAGTAAACCTTGGCTTAATTGCTTTAAACTGGCAGAAGTTATGAACGTTCAAAATATAACTTTTGAAACAAAAAAATAGACATTTCTTATATATTCCGCAGCACTCTAAATAAAAAAAGGTTGATAATCGTTTATTTCAAAAAAATACAGATAAAATATCCATTATTAAAAAAAAATGTAACGTAATCGCAATATCTTTCAAACTCACGGAGATATTAAAACTCAAAGTGAAAATACCAAATCACAAATTCACACTTTTCAAACATTTTCAGAGGTTTAAATTTCAAATAAAAAACTTATTACAACAAAATCAGAAACGACGGTACTCAGATATTTGGGGAACTGGCATAAAACAGACAGCTTTTTATACAAACTCCACCTTTGTATGTTTGAAATATGTCGAGGAAATGTTTTTGAACTGCCTCGACCCAGGCAAAAATTTTGTGTAGGGGGGTGCCCGAGACAAAATATTTGGCATTTTTCTGGAATATTTCGGGCATATTTCCGGCAAACTCACAGATAAATAGAATATTTTGAGAAGTGTATACGAGGTTGTAAATTTTTGTGGAATTTTTATGGCAGATTCACGCAATATTTGCATTTTTCAGGAATATTTCGGGCATATTTCCCGCAAACGCTCAGCTAAATGGAATATCTTGGGAAGGCGGAAGCAGGTTGTAAATTTTTGTGGAATTTTAATGGCAGATTCACGTCATATTTAGGGAACGTGCATAAAACAGCCAGCTTTTTATACAAACTCCGCCTTTTTATGTTTGAAATATGTCAAGGAAATGTTTTTGAAGTGCCTCGACCCAGCCAAAAATTTTGTGTGGAGCAAACGACGCCATATTTCCTGCCACTCTTTTTCGACTCGTTGTTGGCTCGTATATCTTTCCATCATGAAATGGCAAACCTTAATGAAGAGAAATGTCAAAAGAGCGGCAAGAAATATAGCGTCGTTTGCTGTCTCTGTCGCTCTACTTTTGTAGCGTCCCTGTTGAAAAACCCTTGAAAAAACGTTTGTAGCGCTCTTATTGAAAACCCCTTTACCTCGACCCTACCAATAATTTTGTCTGGAGTAGTTTTTAAGATTTTTTTTTTCTAAATTTTTTCGACATTTTTAAGTTTCGGCAATTTAAGTTTCACATTTTTGTCTTCGGTATTATTTTTAGTTTCGATATTTTAAATTTCGACTTATTGTACCAGACCCGTCCCATATTGTGTGAATTCTCATACACCTCGCATTGATCTCGTAAGAATATCGAGACGAATGTCATATTAGGAGGTCACGTAACTTTCTAAATTTGCTAAGGGTGTGGTACCTACCATATTGGTTAACATTTTTTTAAATGAAATAACTCTTGCAAAAATTGGTAAAATTATGACATTTAAAAAATAATAATTAGGTACCAAAATCGATGCAATTGAAAATATTTATGTGAACGTGACTGAAAAAAGGGTCGTGGCACCTCACATACAATCACCCCACCTTTTAAAACGGTATAACTCCTGACTATTCTAAGGAGCTCGATTTATTTGAGTGGATTTTGAAAAAAAAAAGATTAATAACCACTATATTAAAACCCTTTACAAAAATTCTAGTAATTGATTCATTCGTACATCTAGCCACCGACACTTTACACAAAAATACGTCATAAAATGAAAACGAAACCGCGAATTAATCAAGATAAATCTAGGTGTTTTCTAAAATACACTTCCTCAAAAATTACGCACTATTCAAAAAAAAAATTTCAAAAAATCTTTCATTAATCAAATCGCATTAAAAAAAATAATAATCAAAATTATCTTCAAGTACGTTTCACTTTTCCCCGTCAAAGTGCTGACCACAGACAAGTTCCGAACAATCACTTTATCACGCTTGTCCACTGTGACCTTTAAGCCAGCGCCGATATCAATTAGAGGCTCATCATGCCGCATCGCACATAACTTCTAAACCGAATTCCGTTCACATCAACAGTTTAACGTAATTATTTATGCATTTTCCACCAAATTTGACTTTCATGTTTTTCCAGTTCGGCAGCCACCCAGACTATTCATTCTGGGTGTTTCGCATTAGGCCTAATTAGACCTAATGTCGTTGTAGTAGTTTTACTTCAGCTCCCACTGCTGCCACTTCTACTTCTTGCTATTAACTTAAATGTTGTGGTTTTGGCCAGGCTACTTAACAATATTTAACATGTTGTCTGTCTCTCAGCCAAGTATTAAATCATCAGCAAGAATATTAATTGGGCGCGTCATGAAAACGTTAAGACTTCTTCGTGTATAGCGTACTTCTTATGTTGGCTATTTCGTTTTGTTGTTGTTGTTTCTGGTGTTATTAGTCTTATTAAATAATTTTTACATTCTTGCAAAATCGTGTAAGAAATACGTCATCTCCTAATATGTAGTTATTTCAGTGGTATTTGAGAAAATTACATTTTAATTGTGAGAATAATTGAGATTTTGTATATTTTTTATACTCTAAACTAAAAGTAAAAGAGTATATTCAATTTAATCATTCGTTTGCAACAATCAGAATGCGACGTAGTTGGTTAGGAAAAGTAAATAGCTTGATCAACGTCACATTCTATATTGATTTAGCGATGTCCGTCTGTTTATATGTTGAAATCACAATAACAGTTCGATCAATAAAACTAGGATCTATCTATACATATAAAACTCTTGGTCCGTCTGTCTGTCAGTCAGTCTGTGGGTCTGTCTGACTGTCTGTTTGTTCCAGCATCATGTCTAAACCGCTGAACCGATTTAACTGAAATTTTGCACCAGGATACTATGAAGTCCGAAGGGTGTCATAGGCTATATATGGGCGTGGCACTTCCCATACAACCTAAACTTTCAAAACGACATAACTCGGCACATACACAAGCTAAGAAGATGAAACAAAAAACTCAAAACACAAAAAAAATACAAAAGCAAAAACTCAAAAACAAAAATCAAACCATAAAACAAAAGTAAAATCACAAAACTTAGGCAATAACAACAGAAAAATAAAAAAAAGGTTGGAAAAACAAAATTAAAAGCAAATACAAAGAACAAAAGCAGAAACAAAAAAATAAAAAAAAAACAAAAACACAAAAGTAAAATTAAAAAGCAAAAACAAAAGCCAAAATACAATAAAAAAACGAGACAACAAAAACCCAAAAATAAAAGTAAAAACAAAAGCAATTACACAAAAATAAAAGAAACACAAAAACAAAAGAAACACAAAAACAAAACATAAATTCAAAAAACACAAAAGCAATACACAAAAATCAAAAACACAAAAACAAAATCAACCACACTAAAATTCACCACACTAAAACTCACCACACTAAAATTCTCCACAATAAAAAATTCACCACTCTAAAACATACCACACTTAAATTCACCACACTTAAACTCAACACACTCAAATTAACACAATAAAACACACCACAATAAAATTTACTACACTTAAACTCACCGCACTGAAATTCACCACACGAAAATTCACCACACGAAAATTCACCACACTAAAACTCATCACACCAAAATTCACCACACCTAAACTCACCATACCGAATCTCACCACACTAAAACTTCTACTCTACGGGAAGAATTCTACGGGAAAGAATTCTACTAGGAAGAATTCTACTGAGAAGCACAGTCTGATAAAGAATTGTCTATGAGAAAAGTTGTTTTAGCGGAGAATTAGTTTTGTTTTTGTTACTACATTTATAAAACCAATAAAAAAAAGTCCACAGCGAAGCACGTGTCCCTGATATCCTGTTAATATAATAAATCTGTTTGTACGTTTGTTCCGCTTCTCCGTCTAAACGTCTGATCCGATTTTCTTAAAATTTTTACCACAAATGCGGTATGGTCTGGAAGGAATGATAGGCTCTGTATGGGCGGGATTGGACAAAGAGGCGTGGCACCTCCCATACCTAACCTAACCTAAACTTTCAAAACGATATAACTCGGCACTTTCACCAGCTACGAACATGAAACAAAAAACTCAAAACACAAAAGCACAACACAAAAGCAAATATACAAACACAAAAGCAATAACATAAAAAAAAATCCAAACTTAAAGAAAAACAAAAACAATTAAAGAGAAACAAAAAAAACAAACACAAAAGCAAAAACAATTTTTTTTTCGACATTGTTTTTGGCGAATATTTTTTTTTTGGAAAATGTGATTTTGACCATTGCGTTGTTTTTGTCGTCCAAAAAATTTTTTTTAATAATTTTTTTTTCGAAAATTTTGAACATTGTTGTTTTTGAACCACTCACTACACCGAAACTCACCACACAAAAACTCACCACACTAAAACATCTACGGGATGTTAAATTCTACGGGAAATAATTATACAGGGAACAATTCTACCGGGATGAATTCTACGGGAAGAATTCTACCGGAAAGAATTCTATGGGGAAGAATTTTACGGGGAATATTTCTATGGGTAATATTTTTATGGGGAAGAATTCTACGACGAAATGTTCTACCGGGAAGAATTCTAAGGGGAAGCGCAGTCTGAGAAAGAATTGTCTTTGAGAAAAGTTGTTATGGTGGAGAATTATTATTTGTTTCCTACATTTATAAAACCAATAAAAAAAACTTCAACAGCTAAGCACGGGCCCCTCATATAAATAATAAAAATATTTTTTTATATTAATAAAATCGCTCCATATCTTTGAATTCACAAAATCCTGGCACGAGTCGTGCACGGATACAGCTAGTAAATAATAAAAAAAAATGTTATATTAATAATTGCTCCATATCCTTGCATTCACAAAATCCATGCACGAGTAGTGCACGGGTCCAGCTAGTCTTTCTATATAATACAAAAAATAATTTGTATTAAAAAAGTATTTTTAGAAAAAAGAAAAAAAAATTGTCCCGTCCAGACTTTTTCTGTGATTTCTTATGAAAAAACTATACATTTTAGAAAAAACTTGTACATTTGCAAACAAAGCACATTATCTCAGCTATTTTTTTAAAATAATTAAAAAAAAAAAATAATTTGTATGCAAAATTCGTTGACTTTTTGGACTTTGCATATGAACTTCGACATGCACTTCCGTTTTGTCCCGTCCGAATCGACAACTATTTAATTTATATCCTTTGTTCTACATTATAAAATTCTCTATTTTTTTGCAGATGTTTAGTACTATTTAAATACTACTAGCACAAACAAAATCACTAAATTAATTAATTTTCCTTCGAGATATTAAAATGTTAAATGTACGAATGTCCCGTCCGGAATCCCAACAAGAAAATGATTTATGTTTATCCAAAACATACTTAAAAATATCGAGAAAAATTACTAATTTCTTTTTGTGATCTGTTATACTTTTTAAAATATGTCCTTTTAATTTTTTGATTATTTAGTTTCAATTTTACTTCAAAAAATGGTAGTAATTTCTATCTTTAGTTTAGTACTATATTCTAGACAACCATGTATCATTTTATTCTTTTTTTCCATTCAAAATACTATGAAAATATAAGAAAAATAGTCTAAAATGTAACTATTTTGCTTGTAATTTTATTTAAGCATTATTATGTTTCAGAAAAAACCATAACATTAAATTTAAATAAAATTATGCTTGCAAAGCAGAGCTTGTGTTCGGTAGACATTCGTTTAAATGCATTTTGTGCCTATGAATAACGAAACATTGTCGTTGGTTTTTTAAAACATATTTTTAATCAAACAAATTATAACTGATTTGAGTTTGAAAATGATAAATTTCCAAAAAAAAAATATTTACAAAAAAATATTTTGAATTGTTTATCTGTTTATATATTTTATATGACACGGTTATTGAACACTTAAAATAGGGTTCTATAAATTATATTATTTCTGTAACTTATTATATATATTTTTTTTTTGTTTATAATTAAAGTAGCAAAAAATTCAAAGTTTAAATTTAAACTTTGAACAGCACAACATACGTCACCTGACTGAAAGGTAACCATACAATTCATGCATTTTCCGCTCTGCCACAGTCACATTTCGATAAGTAACTTTAATTAATCATACCATTTGCCAAGTACCAAGCCTTCATGACTGCCACCTAAATTCAATACCACTGAAAACATAGTTTTTCCTGCCAATTAGCGTGTCTCATGTTCAACGCGGTTTTGTGGCTCAACGAAAGACTCATTTGGAGGCACATCAACTGGCTTAATTTGTGCCCCATGTGACCTCAGCTAATGCATTAGGCTGAACCTTATATTGAACCTCATCTTCTTCATCTAAAACATAATTTTCTCATTTTTTTAGCACTTTTTCAGCTTTGGTGCAATTCAAGCCAAGAGCATTTCAAATCTGAGCAAATTAAGCCGATGTACGAGCGACCTCTGAAATTACTGTTTTTTTGTACTTCTAATAACAAAAAATTATTACAACTGCACTATTTTAGTAACCAACATATATAGTTTTCGAACGACCTTCATGAATGTGGGTTTTTTCTTGAATTGTTGATGCTTTATGTGGCGCACCTTTAGCCACAAAAGCCTCAGAATTGAAGACTGTATACGTGAAATAAAGAAGAGACGCCGAAATTCTTGTTTTTATTGCTCTAAAATATATAGTCAACACTTTGGCTGACAAGTGACAATTGCACTTGTACGTGGAAACCATAGATGCATCTGAAACTATAAAAGTTTAGTAGAATTCACAAGAAACTCAATCATTTAAGATCATAATATTAAAACAAAACATAGGTATTTTTGTGCCAATTTAATATGGTTTTAGCATTTGTTTTATTTGTGGTTAGCGGATATTTAAGAATATCTCAGACTAAGCACATAATGTCGTGACCATATTACGATCAATATATGATTGAGGAATCATACGGAATCTATTGTGGTTCTGTAGAAATCATTATATGATTTTTTTTTTTGGATTTTTTTTTTTTCGTAAAATTTTTTTTTTTGAAAAAAATTATTTTCGGATAATTTTTTTTTAACAAAATTTTAACTCTTTTATGCTTTAAATGAACTTTTTACAACAACACTTTTTTTCGAATTATATTATAATTTTTTTTTTTAATTCGTAAATAAATATTATATTCATAATTATTATGAACAAATTTATCAATATGACGATTCAAATTCATTGCATTGAATATTTCGTTCTTCACTATGATGTTAGATAGTACGAATAATTTCATATATGTAATGTCATTTATTGAACGGTGGTATCAATATGATGAATCTGATAGTTGAATAAAAAAATTCATAATATTTATGAATAAATTCATCATATTGATGAATTTTATATGTACATCATATTCTTGAATTCCGATTTTCAAACCATGATTCATTGTGTTGAAGAACCATTCATAATATTAATGACTAACGCCATCAATGTTATGAATGCGTTCATAAATATGATGTACGTAAGGTAACTGTCAAAATAGTATTTTCAATATGATGAATTGTATGCAAAGAATACGTTTCATCCTATTAATGAACAAAAACATAAAATACAACATATATGTTCTTCACATTGAAGAATGCTGTTCAATCAATAAATCAATAAATCATTTTTTGTCGTACTTCTTAGTTCCCAAGTAGTTTTTGTATGTTATTTCTTATATAATGCTTGCTCGACATGCATAAATTAGTAAAATGTTTTCTAATATATTTATTTAATTGCAAAATAAATTTAAAACATGCCCGTATTTTCTGTTTAAATACTATGGTTTATATTTATTTTTATAATGTCTACACTTTTTACTTTGTTTTATTTTTCTTGCAGTCTAGTTCAAAAAATATATATATATATATTTTTTGTAATTCGATAATGTCGTTGAATGTCAAGTTTGTGATTTTATTGCAACACCCATCCATCACTCAATCATTTGTCCCACAAAAGTATCTTTAAGCTCACGGCAGCTTATTGGTTATATGAGCACATATCGGCTGGTTACATTACGATCGTCATAATTGCTATATGGTCACAAACAACAGCAGCAATACTTTATTATTTTTGGATTTTAATCGAAATTTAGACAGACAAGCCAACGTATAAAAGCTCAAGGAGAAATAATAGATCATTTTTTAAATTATTATAAAATAATGGATGAGAAGAATACTCAAAGAATACTTATTTATCATAGCAAAAGTGGAAAGAATTTCGAAAAATTTGACTAGACAAATTTACGAAGCTTCATTTTGCATTTTTGTGTCGCAAATGAAATCTTGTTGTAGAGATTTCAAAATAGATGGTTTCCAAAAACCTCCCAAATTCCTAGATTTATTATTTGATATGTAAATTTAGTCATATTTGGTTTTATATACAAATATTTGGCGCTATAAAAATGTATATTAAATTCAAAACAAAAATCGGAAAATTAAGTTTAAGGTACATATTAGAGTAGTTCAAAAAAATGACTTTTTCGTAATTCCCACGGGACCCGCAAATGGAAAGTAATCTTATTCGTCTGAGATTTAAATTGTAGAAGATGCTATTAAATATTAGTTTAAATATATTTTTATAAAATCAATTTTGTAAAAACACTCTGTATATCATTGGGTGTTCCAGATACACCACAACTTTGTAACATTTTTTTTATGAAATGAACCCAGGAATCAGTGTAAAAAATATTTGCATCCATAAACGGACCACCCCGTATATATTACTTATAATCTTCCCAGCTAAATTACTTAGCAATAAAAAAATTATTTAAAAAAAGATATATATTTGAAGCATAAAGTTGTTGCAATTTTTGCATATTTTGTCTTGTGCATGAACAAAATTCGCATTTAGTTCATTGCACAAAATGTTCTTATAGTGTCTGCTATGCCGAAGTTGTGCAGAAGACCGCTGATAAGGGAGCTTGATAGCTTCCGAAACAGCTATACGGTCGCCAACACTTTTTGTTTTTGTCCATTGTTGTTGTTTCAATCTCCAGTACATAGCACTTTGTTTTTGGCAAGACCTTGAGTCCGCAAAAAAAATATGTTTGCTATATTTTAATTATTTTTACATATATCATACGCCTTTATGTATCATATGCGCAAATCCAGAAAACTTTTAACCTTCATGATATTGACATAAAGCAATGAATAAAAATGATTTGTTATTTTTTATATTATACATTTTAATTGAATATTGTTTTGAATACATGAATTAATAAATCCCAACCATTTTTGAGTTCATAAGTGACTATGTCGATTTGCTACATGTGGCCAAAGTAAGAAAACATCAAATTGCCGATGTTCTAATCATCACTATTGCTACGACTTGTAAGATATCGCTACAATTTTAATACAATCGCTAGCTAATACCCGAATACAATAAAATATATATGTCACATAAGTGTGTCACATTCAAAAATTTAGTTTTGTAGCTATATTCAAATTTACCTTGATAATTTTGTGCGTAGAAATGTTAATGAAAGCATGATTTGTTTTCCTTGTCACAACCCTATCAGTTATCTGATGAACAGGATCTGGATATAATATAATCATATCTATTCTAATATAGAAAAATCATATTGATAAATTTCATTCTTCAGACCATGATTCATCGTATTGAAGAACCATTCATATTATTAATGACTAACAACATCAATGGTATGCATACACGCTCTCCCAAACATAATTTTGCAGGCATTAACATATATGTTTGGAATTTTATGTAAACACAATATATAATTGACTGATAAATCAATTGTAAACAGGGTTGTATTGAGACTTGAACAGTGTTGTAATGAGCTCTGACTTACATTATAATATCCCGGAAACATTTTAATGTTGCCTCTTAAAATGGTGTATGTTCTAATGGAAACATAATAATTACTACATCCAAACAAAATAAATATTTGAACCGAAACATAAATATGTTCAAATTGAAACATGATTTTGAACGATCTGATTATAAATATGTTTCCAGTGAAACATATCAGTTGTTTCAGTTCAAATAGTAGTATGTTTGCATAGAAACATATTTTTTTTTTTATTAAAAATCTTTAAGGATGCACAGTGGGAATTTATAATAATTGAATTCATATACAAATTTTTAAATGCATAAATAAATAATTCGTTTAAAACTGCAAGTACAAGTGACAAGATCAATGAATGCACAATTGCACCAGCAGACGAGACGACCAAACGATCCAGGCTCCCTTTATATTTGGCACAGTTACAGTTGATCTCAGTACAGCACATAGCGTAGGCAAGGAATTTACGGAGGCTTTTGTAAAAAAAACATGCCAAATTCTGTTTGAAAATCGAAACACAGATTTTTATTTGTGGTTTTTTCACTTTATTTTCAGAAATTATATACTGCACTATATTATACTCTGTTACTATTTGTACTTTTTGTAGCACAATTTATATATTTATTTAATTAACCAATAACAAAATTATTACCGACGCGAACACGTTTTCTCAACGAACAACAAAAGACACGTACGCAAAAAATGCCGATCATCGAGTGTCAACTTTATATACAAGAAGAGAGCTGCAAGAATATCTTTATTAACATTTGAAATAATTTTTTGTTTCTTTTCGAACATCAGTATGTTTAAAATGACCCTATACATACTTCAAACGACGACAAAAGAGACGTAGGTAGAAAATTCTGCTCAACGAGTGCCAACTTCGTATACAAGAAAAATGTTCCAAGAATACACTTATCTCCAATTTCTTTTTTGTTTGTTTGTAAACATCAATATGTTCAAACGATGGCGTCGGTAGAAAATGCTGCACAACGTTGCCAACTTCGTCAGTCGATAAATTATCGAATTAAGATGAGCGTTGCGAACATACGTTGTATTTAGATTTGATTAGCATTTTTTGTGTTTCGAAACTTGGTTTTAACCACGTAAATTGCCAATAAATAGTTTATTCAAATGCAATTAAAATTTTATGTTGGTATTGTAACAGATTTATGGTAAATTTGACAGATTCTGCTGGACAATATAATAATGTTTACACGTGAGCAAAAATAAATTCAATTTCGATTATAATTTAATTACACTTCATTCCTAATACATATATGGTAATTTCGTAATACTTTTTAATTACATTCAAACATATTCAAACAAATCTTTTCTATCCGTGTACGATCATAAATATGATGAACGCTTTGGTAACTGTCAAAAAAAGTGTTCTTCAATATGATGAAATGTATGTGAAAATGAATATTTTCAGTTATGGATAATTTTTACCTGAGACAGTTTTTCCCGAGACAAATCTTCCCATTGACAGTTTTTTCCTAGAAACAATTCATACCGAGATAATTCTTCCCGAACATAATTTTTCAATCTTCAAAAAGCAAATAAAATTATAAAAATAACATCGTGAATAAGTTAAGTTATCTACTTCTTTGAAGTATTTAGTTTCTGATAAAATGCGTGTTGTTTAGAAGTTTGCAGCATATGAACATTTGTACGAGGAAGAATTGTCCAGGGGAGAATTGTCTCGGGGAAGAATTGTCTGGGGGAAGAATGGTGGAGAAAGAATTCTCGGGAAAGATTTGACCGGTATTCGTTCTCGGAAAACAATTGTACGGGGAAATTGAAATAGAAATTAGCCCTTTTAGGATAGAACATTTTAGGAAAATCATGTCCTGAGCATGATCTGAGAATCATAAGATGAAGGTCGGTTTATGAGATGATTAAAATGTAATGATCAGTTTCCCATCATGATCCCAGCTCAATTTCTACTGGGGATATTCCAAGATACTTAATTTACCCTGTACCTTATATATGTTGAGTAAAAATATAAAATTCATAAAATTAAAACAAATTTTATTGCAAAAATAAAATGACGCGAATGCCCATTTAGTACATTTTGTGCATTTATTTTTTAAAGGTGCCTATTGCCAAATTTTGATTATTAAGAAAATATTTTTGACTTGATTCACAGTTGATTTATGTCATATATGTTGTAACCATGCAGTGACTTGAAGTATGTTGACAACAAACAGCACAGCACAGCATGGCGCACCAGCAACATCAACACACTCTTGTCAGCAACACCAAACAGCAATCAGTTGCAGGCACGTGACATGTTGATCCTTTTGAGCGCATGCCTCGTTGACACAGGCAAAGGTTTAAGTGTGTCTGTTATTTTTTTTATAAAGATTTAAAATTTTTAAAATATATTTTCTAGTACTTATATTTCTTGCGCAAATTTTGAGCAACATCTGCTGCACTTTCACTTGTTGCTGTTAACGCATTTTCATGCTTTAATATGTGGCCAAAATAAGTACTAAACAGCGCCAACATTAAGTCCATAACAAAGTGCTGAATATTGTGCAATCTTTAATGCGGCGTGCTAAATTTTGCCGCCAACAGCAACAATGGTTGCCGTCATTTTATTGGCTGCCAACATGTGTCCATTGTTCGCGCTGTCAGTCGCGCTGTCAGACTAGTCAGCTTCTTACGCGCCTCGTCATAATTAAAATCGGTTGGATTATTGTTTTGTTTGGGACAACATAAAATACAAGAAAATATAATAAAAAACAAAAATAATAATTGTGCGAATTTATATTTATTGTTTGGCGTGTATTGATGTAGTACACGAACAGAAAACACGGCATCATATAATGTTTGTCATAATTATTATTGCTGTAAGCAAGTTTTCCTATGTGCGTCTTTTGCAGTAACCAATGCGTGATTGCTACAATCATCTTTTATATCATGTGTTTCAGGAATCATTTTATAATTGATTTAATCATGTTTTTTCAGTTCTATTATGTAGCTGAAATCATTGTATGATTACTTCAATCATGTTATTACATGTTGCCTTGTTTGCAGAGCTCATTTAATGATTAGTGCAATCATATTTACAGGATTGCATGCTGGGGTGTTTATGTTTTTCATTGCACATGATTATTTTAATAATGCCAATGTAAGTATGTTGCACAAAACTATATATTAAGGCATAACACTTCATTAACGAAATAAATGACAAACAAGCGCCTTAATTTTTATTACATAATATTATATTTTTTTAGAATTATAGTTTTAAAAATGATTTATTCTAAAGTTCAAAAATACACTAAAGCCCATTCAAAAATTAACTTTTAGAAGTTCGAATCCTATTATTTAAATTAATTGTTTTTATTTTAATTTTTACACTTGGTAACTTGCTAAACATGAAATGCAGGAATGAAAAATGTGTACATACCTAAATTGATTATGAATCTAACAGACATAATTGCCTTAATAATGAGCTTTATAGCATGTTTTCGGAAATCATGTCATAATTAAAATTCAGTAAATTATTATTCTGGTAATCATTCATATTTGAATTACATTTTATGCGCAATCATTAGCTATATATATCATGATTTTGAGAATTATGACATATTTATAAGAAATATAACTATTATTCTAACAATCATAAATGTTTGCCACAATCATTAGCTATTATAAACATTAAATTTGTAACATAATAGACATAGACATCAATTGATTGAATGACACAATTATTTAACCAAATATTAATGTTTGTGATAATCAACAATAAGCCTATTATTATTGCAGCAATCACAGTTTTATTGCCACAATCATATTTTTCGCCACATCAATCAATTGATTAAATGACATAATTATTTAACCAAATATTAATGTTTGTGATAATCAACAATAAGCTTATTATTATTATTGCAGCAATCACATTTTTATTGCCACAATCATATTTTTCGCCGTGTATCTATGTTGCCGACGTTTGCTGCTAAAGCTCGGATTGTTGTTGATATTTGTTGCAAATGTTATTTGCGTTTACTGTTGCTCCGGTTACCATTGTTTTAATATCACCCGCATGTGTTTATTGAAAAATTCAAGCCTCCTGTGGCTGTCGGATTTACTATTGTTATTATTTTAGCTATTATTGTTGCTTTATTAACCTTCTTTAATTAACATATCAATTATTTGCGAAGCTAAACAATTAATTAAACTTTCAAGTGTGACCTTAGGCGGTGGCAATTGGGAAAGCAACAGTTTGAGCCAAAAATAACAGCATTAACTATGTACCAGAGCCACCAATAATGGGCAGATGTTTTTTTCGATACTGACGTCACTACAATTATTGAAATAAAAAGTATTAGGTGGTGGCATATTGTACATATAATTTAATAATTGAATTTTTAAAATTACAAATTTTATTTATTAAGTAACTTCAATTTAAATTTTTTAATTTCCTGACAAATCATTTTCACATTTTTCCGCTGAAGTTTACATAATTGGGTCACTCGAAAAACAATTGCCACGCCCTCTCTAATAAGGTGAGAGTTCCGAAAATCGATAAAATATTTGCCGCTTTGCCCGCTGGAACCGACCAAAACTCAAAATCCGGTCGAGGTCACAACTGGTGTTTGCATTATATCAAAGTGGGCGGGGTAAAAAACAAAGTTACGTAAAGTACACTCAAAACAATTTCTAGGACATTTTACGAAATATTTTTTCGTAATTTTTAATTTCGTAAAATACACGAATAATTCGTTGAATACACGAAACATTTGTAATTTATATTTTTTCCCCAAATTATTTTTTAAGAACGATTCGTATATATTACGAATCAATATTCGTAAAATTAAAACAACAACAAAATTACGAATATTTCGTTTAAATAACGAAACTTTAGTTATATTATTAAATTTAATATAAATTAAATTTTAAAAAACCCGCAAGGCAGAAAAAAAACACTAGTCTAAAAATATATATTTTTTCAAAATCGCGCAATTTTTTTGAAAACATAAAAAATACAAACAAAAAAGTTTACAAAAAAAATGTATTGAAAAAAAAAAATTTTAGGTTTCCCCAGTGTTCCGAAAATGTTCTGGTCAAAATCACTTTCGTGGCCTTTTTTAGGACATTTTACGAACCATTTTTTCGTAATTATTTATTTCGTAAAATAGACGAATAATTCGTTGCATACACGAAACATTTGTAATTTCTATTTTTTTCCAAATTATTTTTTACAAACGATTCGTATATATTACGAATCAATATTCGTAAAATTAAAATAACAACAAAATTACAAATAGTACGTTTAAATTACGAAACCTTTGTTATATTATATTTTATTTAAGAATAAAATATTTTACGAATAAGCCTTACATTTTACGAATAAATTACTAAACATTCGTACGAATGAGCTTTACATTTTACGAATAAATTACTAAACATTCGTGAATAGTGAGGCTATATGTAGAATTTTACGAAACATTCGTGTTTTTTACGAATAATTAGTAAAAACAGAAATATGTTTGGGACAAATAGCAAATATTTTAATTGGTTTCGCGGTCGTTGGCAGACAATTATAAAATACAAACAGTTTCAAAATGTGTTCTGTGTAAGTTCTGTTTGTGTCAAGGATGCAAAAAGTATCAAATCAGTATATAATAATTCATATTTTATGAATGAATCGTCATTTTCATCGTCGTGTTTTTTTGTTAAACACAGCATTCATGTATTTTACGAAAGTTTCGTAAAATTCCTACAAAACGTACAAACCTATTAAATAAATTACGAATAAAAATAACAATCTTTCGTATTACATATGTACGAATGACTTTCGTAGATAAATAGTTTCGTAAAATACACAAATTATATTCGTAATTTTATTATAAAATTACGAAAGTTCTTTCGTGTATTTTACCAAATATTTTGTAGATAAATTTCATGATTTTTTTTTCGTAAAATACACGAACGATTTCGTGTATTTTAAGCAGTTTTTATTTTGAGTGAAAGTATAGAATAATTTTTATAAAATGATTTCGGATGCTAATAGAGTAAAGTACCAAGGTACAGACAATGGTACTAATTTCGACGATTTCTGAGAGATCAAATTTTCGACTTTTGTCCACATAGATTTAACATTGGTCCCAGTGTGCACTGTTAAAAAAATATAAATCTCAGTGGTGTTATTTTAAAATTCACCCGAACTTTCAGCCGAAAGTATGTATTTCGTTTCTCCAGTAAATCGATTTTCTATTAGGTTAGTAAGAGGTTCTTGCGAGCCGGCCTCAGCAGTCCAGAGGTAGCGCGCTGGACTTGCATTCTGAAGGTCTCGGGTTCGAATCCCGGCTTGGGTATGGGCGCTCGTGGTGATATTAACCACAAAAACTGTAGGGAATAGATTTCACAGTACAATGGATATAGTCTGTCTGAGTGCTGTGGATCTTAGTAGATATTCCAAAAAAAAAAAAAAAAAAAAAAAGAGGTTCTTGCTAAAATTACGTCTGTTACACTCACGGGGTCCATTGTATTCCTTGTTTTATGCTATTTGCAATAATAAACTTAATATGTCCAATACAAAATAAATCTTCTTTCACTATCTTTATCGTTATATTTATTTATATTGTACTGTGTATTTATCTAATTTACTCATGTGTCTAAAAAAAAAAGTATTTTCTCATATATTACAAGGTTTAACGATCCTCATAATACTAAAAATGAAAATTATAAACAAAATAAAATTGATTTAAATGTAGAGTTCAATGTTTTCAATGCGTATCATACAATGAAATGTCTTGGCAAAATAACAAAGCATTCTTAATTGATTGAAATTAAACAGAAAAACACAATTTTATGAAAAATTGCGTTATATTTTAAAATGGTGCTATATAAATACTAAAAATAATTAAATAACCTAATCAATTGTAAACGACGTGCTAATGAACTCAGCGCTGTGGTTTCGTTTTATTTAATGAAACAGGTGTTAATTAAAAATATAATTGAAAGTAATGCGAGTTAAATTAATTCTCTTAAAAAAAAATTAACAAAATTGCAAAAAATTACACACACTTTTTTGAATTTACACAATTTGAACTTTAACAAAAAAAAGTCGTTTGCTGAAAGGAAATATTAAATATTGTATTTTTCAATTAAATAACAATTTAAATAATGCCGCACATCCTGCTTTATTACAAATCATGCTTGAAACTTGTACCATTCAAAGGTTGGAAGCAAAAATCAATCACTAATGAGCGACAGATATAATGTAAAAGCAATCGTATAAAATTACAACGAACAATTCGATAATGACAAATTGATGATGACACCTTATAGTAGGTACTTGCAACAACAATTATATTTATTGTTGGTGTCTTGTGGGAAAGTAAAATTTATGTAATATTTTAAACCAATTAAAAAATTGGTTCAACTTGACGCATTTTACAAAGAAAACGGTGTGAACTTTTTATTTTCATTTTTTTGAATTGTTGAATAATTTGTATTTAATATATTAAATTTTATTGAATTTAATTGAACTTCAAAAGCTTTAAAAATATAAAAAATGTGTTTACTTTAAAATAAACAAAATCGAGTTTGTTGCTTGTGTCTTTTGTTTTTAGAGTTGCCAATTGCTGCTGCTCGCATTGCACCCACTATAACCTTAAGTTGACGTTCCCGATGTCTTAATCTTGGTCTACAATTTATGAGGCTAACCTTTAGTGCTGCTCTATACAAATTTCATTAGGTGCAGATCCAAATACAGCACAGTCCAACGAATCAAGATCGAACGAATGCTATTGAGCCGTGACAAAATGTTATACTACAAACTATCAAACAAAGTAAAAAGGCTACCTTTAAAAAAAAATAAAACAAAAGCCTGCTCTTCTTGCTTTCAACTCAAGTCATGCTCAAGTGTTGACTCTGCTGCTGCTGCTGGTTGCTGCCGCATTGCAGGCTTAAGGTCAATGTTGTCCATGATATGAAATGCCGCAATTCCGATTTGGAGTGGCGCACGCACTGCGCCAGTAACCTTGCTCCAACAATTGTTGTACTGTGGTAAAAACAGTTGGCACTTGAGTCAGCAACACGCAGCAACAATTGCAAGAAAAAAAATATTGTCAAATTTGTGATCAATTTTTTTAAATGTTTATTTTAAAAATCATAAAAACTAAATGTTTTTTTAATTCAGACATCTGGTAGTTATAAAGTTTTTGCAATTTTTCATACTTTATAATTTTTTTTTTTTGTTTATTTACAAAAATGAAAACAAAAACGTATATTGGAATTTCCAAAACACTAATGAAAATGTTGCCTTTATTTTGTTTTAGTGGAGTTATTCACATTTCAACGACTGAGACCATTTATACATACAGAAAAATCCTCTTTTGGCATGAGGTTGGAAGAATGAAAAGTTAATTGTACCAACTAACTTTATTCGGATAAATCGAATGGTTTACAAATTTGCTGGCGGAGCAGCCATATTAGCCTATACACATGAAATATTAGTCCATACACACTCCTAATGGTTCTAAATCTGTACTAAATTGTTCTAAAACAGTTCGAAATTGGTTGCAGTACAAACTACAATTCCTTTTATTTTGACAATAACAACTGACTAAGCGGTTGAGAGAACCGAATGAGTTGGTTGGGCAGAGAGTTGGTTGGCGGCACAATACTCTATTCTGTGTGTACTAATATTAACAATTTCAACAATTTTTGGTTGTATGTGTAATCGAGATGAAATTCTAACAAGTAAATTACATTAACGAAAAACTATATATTGCAAAGTCTCATTAGTGTAGCTCTATTAATTTCCAATGCCGTTTTGAACATTTTTGTTATATGCACTCAGAAAACGAAAAAACAATTCATGATTCTACACTCAGAAGAAAATGTACCATTAAGTACTTTATGGTACGACCATTTATCTTATGGTTCATGTATTAATAGTTTTTTCTTATTAGTTTTATAATTAATTCAATAGTATTTGAAAAATTCAGTACCATAAATTTAAATATTTCAATATTATTTTAAATAGAATAAATACTGTTGTTTTAATGGTTTCCTCCTATAATAATAAACGTGGTGTAAAAAAACATGAAACGAATACAAACATGTTCGTTTTGTACGTCATTCTGCGTGTTTACTCAAAATGGTCGCATGTATTTTTTTGTAATAATCCACATTATTAAACGCGATATTGGTAAGGACTCAATGCATTTAATGTAAATAAATTACATTTATATATTTATTTATATATATATTTTTATTTATTACAGAAAATAAATAATACATCGAATTTATATTATGGCAACGGACTCAAAAATATCTGCAGACTCAAGTACCACAATCAATTATTGGAAACCAAAGCAAACATTAAATGTTTTATAACCTTTTGCAGCAAGAATTGTCTTTTTATGTGTGTGTTGTAAAAGTGAATAACAATTTCGACATTTAAATAAAATAGTATATACAATAAATTAACTAAAATACAATTTTGTTTTAATAAATTATTAGGAAAATGTAATTCGACTATACCATAAAATTAATAATACGTATCATTAAATTTGTATACGTCTTTTATATTGTAATTAAAATATCACAATATAAAATTTATGGTACAACCACACATTGTATTAACAGTTTCAATATTACTGAACTAATGGGACGCATCCTATTGACCAATTTTAATGGTATAAATTATTGTTTTTCTATTGAAATACTATCAATTTACCATGATTTTTTCTGGGTGTATATTTCTATTAATTCAATAGTTTTTATAGTATTATATACTATTGTTTAGCTAATAAGGCGGCATTTTATTCTAATAGTACAAATTATATAATCAATATGCTATATCAAACATACTGATGATTTTGTATTTATGTCTTTTTACTTTAAGGAAATATTATATTAAAGAAAAAGAAATGGATGCCGAGCATATTTGACTCGACAATGTCACTGTTCTACATTACACTCAAAATAAAAAGTCTGCTATTAATAGCAAACTCTGACTGCTAAATTTTAGCACACTTTAATTTGCATTTACAGCATACTTTTATCTGCAATAGCGAACTGTTTGCTGGGAATCTTAGTTTTGCTAATGATCAAGATCGAGTTAGTGTCACTGGTGTGCATATCACTAGAGTAGCTAATCTGCACTAGATGGCGCCATAGTCACGAGACGCTGCAGTTAAATTTGTCTATAATTCGTAGACTCTTATACAAAATAAGATAAATAAAATAAATATAATATAATAAAAAATAATATAAAAATAAAAAAAACGTATATCAGAAATAAAAAAAATATTAAAATCCAAAAAATATATTTTTTTATTTTACTCTTTATGAATTGGAGTTAAAAGAATTAGTTAAAACACCTAAAATTGTCTGGTATAATAGCATAAAAAGTTTACTGAAATAGTATACTTTGAAATAGTATACTTTCACCAAACATTTTTGCTATATTGACAACCTTTTTTTGCCACTGTTACAGACTTTTTAAATTGAGTGTACATAAAGATCAGCTGTACAGATACATTTTATTAAAAATACATAATTAAGTATATTATCAAAATAATATTTTTGGTAAAAAAAAATATAATGTACAAATATTATTGACTCGTTTATATTCATTTAGCTTTAAAAAATTTTCAGCGCGCTATCAAAATTGTAATTATTTTTTAATATGATCAATGTCATTGAATTAATATGATAAAACTATAATTTCATTAGTATTTTCCTACAGGAATTTAAAAATTATATCCTTTATAAAAAAAATATTCTGAATTATTTAATTAAAAATGTTAAAATTATCTTAATGTGATGAACTATTCTTTTAATGGGACCTTTTAGTATTAATAGGACATTACATCACATAGTAAACACTATTAAAATCAATAGTGTGACGCCACTATAAATATAATAATACCTACTTAAACCATAATATTAATGGGAAAAATCCCATTGACTAATTTCAATTGTAAAAAATCGTTGAATTAATACGAATTCCTATGTATTTCATAGTTTTTTTCTGTAAAAAATGATAGCCTTAGCCTTATGATAGCCTTAGCAGTCCAGAGGTATGCGCGCTGGACTTGCATTCTAAAGGTTTAGGGTTCGAATCCCGCCTTGAACCCTAGACTCTCATGGTGATATTAATCACAGGTCGTAGGGATAGATTCACAAAACAATGGATATACTCTATCTGAGTGCGGTGGAAACTCATATGGAAAAAATTAAAGTATTTGATGAATGTATTTCTTCAACACATGATTAATTGTATTGAAGAACAATTCATAATATTGATCACTGCAAAATATTCATTTTATGAATTCATTATCGATTTAATGAATTACGAAAATAGTGTTCATCAATATGATGAAGTTTATGTGAAGACTACTTTTCACCACATTAAAGAGAATACTCATGAATTACTTTATTTTTTCGAAATTTGAGATAAAATTTGTTTGATTTACTAATTACTAATTAAGGTATTCGGATATGTAAGGACGTTGTGTGCAAATGCGCTAAAAACCGAGAATAGACATAGAAATTTAAAAACCGAGTAAACTATAAATAATAAAACTCACTTTTTTTTGTTGATTTCTTCTACATTACATACACGCTAAGAAAAATCAGCTTGCAGGCAACATATTAATGTTTGCAGCCATAAATTTTTCGACTTTAATTGGCTGTTACTTCGAAATAAAAATTTTTTAAATTATTTTGGTATTCATTTCATAACTTCTAGCTATGTATTATTATAAATAGTTTTATTTCAAAAGTCCAGAAATTCAAAAAATATTGTAGTAAACATAAATGTTGCCTGCAAAATTGATTTTTACTTGTGTGTACTTGTATATGATACGATAAAACTATTTATACTCTGGTATTCCTTCTAAATCTAATATATACAAATGTTAAAACATTAAAATTAAAACTAGGTTTATTAATACCTTCAACTGCAATTGACCCAAATTGAAATAAAAAACATACAAAAAAAAGTAGTTAATGCCCTAAATAAAGTCTGCTACATATTGCAAAATTTTCTCATGCCTCAGATTTATTTGTAATTTGGTTTAAACAATATAATAAAAAATACAATTTTTAATGTTTTTCGCGCTTGACTCCCACGCTCGAATTTGTTTCAATTCGTCAAAAGTGAGAGTGAGGCGCTCAATGACTTAACAAATATTACATTAATTCACTGTAATGCTTTAATTAATTTATTTGCTAAATATGATGAAATTACAAGGCAGCTAATATTACTGTTGAATTAATTTCTTTTTGTCTGAGGTCGCCAATCTGGTAGCACTTAATTGACTGCTAATTGCGTATTTCATATATTGTTTTTTGCTATATATAAAAACAGTAAAAACATTATTTTAAAATTAAAATTTTAAGTGCAAAAAATTGTAAGAGCTACAAGTTGTGGAACGCGTGCCGCACCCTGTGGAGCGATGGTATTACTTAAGAAATTAAAAAGAATTAAAAGTGTTCCAACTCAATATGAGGATAACACACACATGATAATAAATATACAAAAAAAAAAATAACAAATCGAAAAACGTGATCGGTGGCTGATTGTTTTTAACTGCTTAAGGTCGTATAATTCCGTTCAACATTCCATGCTGATCCAATTATAACAGTTAATTATAAAATATTCAAGTACAGATCTTTTCAAAGAGTAGTGTGAAACTCTGTGAAGATCGTGTGTGAACAGTGATCATAATTTAAGTAGTATCTTCGAGTATACAATGTTTCTGTTGGAAAATACCTTTTCGGAAACCTTTTCCGAATTCAAAATATATTTTTTGAAGTGCATTAACTTTTAGTACACAAATTTTAAAATTTTATAAAATGTATTAAATGAATTCGTAGTTTGGTTCCAAAAAAATGATGTATGAACGATTATATTTAAAAAAAGACAAGCTTTCATTTACAAATAGAAAAACATAAATAAAAAGTGGCACTTTTTCAAAAACCGCTAAAACGTATTTAAAATTCGATGATTTTGTTTTAAAAAAATATATATTTTTCCAAAATCCATATTTTTATTGTAAAGCTGATGAAAAATACTTTCTAAAGCAGTCATAGATATTTACAATTGAGTCACTCTGATAGTACTTATAAATAATTCAATACAAGCCGTAATTATTCTCGACAACCCGTCATACTAGCCCATTCTACTTAATAGGTTTTATGAGGTCCACTTAACTATAACTATTACAAATTCACAAAATTTCATTAAAATCTGAAGCAACAAATTTTTGAAGCGGGTACGATTGTCAAATTTTCATCCATAAAACATTATATAAAACTAGTATTTCATACACGGTATGCGCAACGGGGGTTTTTATACCCTACACTAAGAGTGAAAGGGTATATTCAGTTTGGTACGCCGTTTGTAACACCCAGAAGGAAGCATCTCCGGTATGGAAAAGTATATATATTCTTGATCAGCATGACCTCCTGAGTCGATTTAGCGATGTCCGTCTGTCCGTCTGTCTGTCTGTCCGTCTGTCTGTCCGTCTGTCTGTCTGTCTGTTGAAATCCCTAAGACTTTTAAAATAGAAGAGCTAGATAAATGAAACTTATAACTTAGATTACTAATATACCTACGCTGTATGTGCGAAAAAATTGGCGAGATCGGTCCATTGTGACCTATGATCCGACCACTTATGTTCAAATACCTCATATAAAATGTTCATATAAAGATCAATTTTTATGTATACGTGCTTAGGTAAACTTTTTTGGTCAAATATATATTGATATCATGCTCAAATACATGATAATAAAGTTTTCCGGCGAAAAGACTTGTGGTTCACAAAAAAAAATCGAAATTCGGTACACCTACCCATTTGTAAATATGGGTATCAAATGAATGGAAATTCTTCAGCGATTGAATGTTTGTAGTTATTTTCAGGATTCGTATACCCTGGTGACCTATATATCACTTTGAATGGTAACCACACATATGTGTAGGGTATTTATAGTCGGCTTAGACCGACTATAATTTTGATAATCCTAACTATCAGAATTACACCTACTTTAAAATTTCCCATGTGATCTAACCTTCCCAACTGGTTATACTTCTTTTTTGTTTTTTAACTCATAGCTGTTCATTTTTGTTTTTCCCGTTTTTTTTTTGCAATTTTTTTTTTTTGATTTTCCTTTTTTGGATTTTTATTTTATTTGGTTCCTTCTGTTTTTGGTTTTGATTCTATTTTTAAAATTAACTTTTTTTTTGCTTTAATTTATTGTGGATTTGTTTTTAGTTTTATTTTTGTGTTTTAAATTTTAAACATTAGTTTTGTGCGTTTTTGTTTTATTTTTTTATTTTTGAGTTTCTGATTTTGTGTTTATTCTTATGTTTTGTATTTTTGCTTTTTTTTTTTATTTTGTGTTTTTTCATTTGTTTTGTAATTTTGCTTTTGTGTGTTTTGATTTTGCTTTTTATGTTGCTTTTGATTTTGGGTATTTTGCTTTTGTTTTGATTCTTTGCTTTTTATAGATGTTTTTTTTATCATAGATTTTTTTTCCTATTGTGTTTTTCTTTCGTTGTAGCGTTTTTGATTTTGTGCTTTTGTTCTTTTGTTTTGTTTTTATTTTGCTTTGTTTTTGATTTTGAAAATGTGTAATAAAGAGAAATTTATGCTGAAAACAGGTACATATTAAAAAAAACATTTCCATTAGAACATGTTCATTATTTTCAATGAAACAGTAAGTTTTACAGAAAATTCTTTATTTGTTTTTTGACATTGCTTTTGTTTTTGTGTTGCGATTTTAATTTTGCTTTTGTTTTGATTTTTAAAATGTGTACTAAAGAGAAATTTATACTGAAAACAGGTACATATTAAAAAAAACATTTCCATTAGAACATGTTCATTATTTTCATTAAAACATTAAGTTTTACCGAACATTTTGTATTTGTTTTTTGATATTGCTTTTGTTTTTGTGTTGCGGTTTTAATTTTGCTTTTGTTTTGATTTCGAAAATGTTTACCAAAAAGAAATTTATACTGAAATCAGGTACTTATTAAAGAACATTTTCATTATTATTAAAACAGTAATTTTTACTGAAAATCTTAAATTTTCACTGAATACATTAATTTTGATTGAAAATACAAAATTTTGCTGAAACACACATTTTACTAAACAAAAAAAAAACATTTTTCAGTGAACATATTAATTATTATTACCGGTTTTCGGGACTGATTTGACTCATATTCCGGAATCCCGGGAGTGACATCCCAAGTACCTATGCATTGCACTGTCTTTGAATCATTATTCAAAATTAACAAAGTAATCGATAAAAGTACCACAAATCACGTTTAAAATTATTGTTTACATAGCAATTCTTTATATTATTATTGTTCTAAAACCAATTATCAAATTTATGAACGAGATTGATCGCTTTTTTGTTGCACTACACGTGTTTTAACCCATAGAAACATGGTGCTAAATTGCTCACGTAACATGATCGACGTTCAAATTGTACATAAAATGGAAAACAATGAAAATAAAAAAAATAACCATCAATATAATCAAAATTGAAAAACTCAACTTTGATTGTATTCAACTTTAATTGAGTTGCAGTCAAAGTTGAATTAATAGAATTGAACGCAAGCAAAAAGTTGAAACTTACAACTTACAGTCGCGCATTCAATAAATATGATGTGTTGTCAGTGGCGGAATGAGCAAATCGAGTCATCACTCGAAGGGCGTTCTATATCACTGCCCAAATAAAAAATAACCAGACAAATATAAATTCATGAAATGTATTGAAAAAACTTATTATAAAATATTATATGATTTGATACCTTTTGATTTTTTTTTATATTTCAATATTAATGAAAATGATAAAAAAAAATGTAAAATGCACTAAGTATTCGTTGTCATAAGCATTCATTTCAGTATTTGAATTTTTATTGCACATCATCAAAGACTTCTTCACTGCAGCTTTGTTTGTGTTTTGTTTTGACAGTACTTGGTGCTTTGTTGTTGTGAGCACACATTCATTTGATTACAAGCATAGAGCTGACAACAGTAAATGTATTGAAACAAAGTGAATGTCTTGAAGTGGGTTTCAAATGCACTTGTGCGGTTGTCTAATTTTTATAACACCGTCCGACATAGTGATGATCATTTGTAAGAACAAGACGAGAAATGGAAATCTTGTTCTTGCTCTTGCACACTAAGTCTTACTCTTGCATAGGTACATATGATCTTGTTCTTGTTCTTGCAATACCTTTCTTGCTCTTTCTTGCAAGAATCTTGCAAAATTTTACTTTTTTAATTTTAAATAAAAGATCGACGACAAATATCTTAAAATGCATAATAACTATGAAAACGAATAGAATTTGAACACTTATTGTATTTAATTTATTTATTTTCAATTTCTTCAACAAATAATAAATTATTTTACTAACAAAAAAAAAATTAATAACATAAAAATTTGAATTATATTTTAACAGGAATTAACTAATATAAAATAATTGTATAAATCAAATGATATTGACGAGACAATTCAACAACTCAAGTCCATAATAAAATGAACATAATAAATATAAGGAATATTTCGTAGTATATTTCTGTTTTCGTCACAGATTAAAAAAATCCGTATGTCAAGAGAACACAAATAATATCTTGCAGGGTAACATTTATTTTTGCGGACACAATCTCAAACGCTACAAAGCGAAAACTAACAGAAAGAAGAGAATACAACAATAATGAATTACGATGTGTATACACACACTTTCACAACTACAACTCTTCGTTGATATACTGTATCATCGCATGACAACAAACAGACGCATGACAACAGACAGTCGCATGACCACGGACAGACGCATGACAACAGACAGTAGCATGGCACCACACTATATGTACAGCTGTCTAGTTGGCAACAACAACGAGTTTTCTTTGTGGTATAAAAAATGTCCCGCCAAAAATTCTATCAAAAGCTTGGCTGTTGCTTTATTTGCATTTTTGTTGTTGTTGCACTTTCAAACGAATCAGTGGATTTATGAAAAAAAAAAACCAATAGCACATTTAGCTGATATTCTGCTAAAAATGTTCATATATTATTTATTATTTTTTTTTGTTGGTTTTATAAGTTAAATGAAAGAATGCACATAAAACTTAACTTAAAAAAAAACTTCATGATTTTACAATTAACAAAAAAAAACTATGTATACAAGTAAAACATTGTTTTGTCTATTTTATCTTTTTCAAGTGACTTTTGAAGCACTTTTGAAGCTATTTACCGCTTCAAAAGTGCTTCAGAGACATTATTTTTAAGATGCTTATATTCTTTTGCCTTGAAAAACAAAAAATAAATAAATAAAAACACACATATTCATTAATGTTCACGTTCATAAATATGTTGCACGCTTTCCATTGTTACTTTCCATATTTCATTATTATCTTAAATACATTAAATGATAAAAAAACGCAAGAGTTTTGCTTTTCTTGCAGTGTTAGTCTTGCACTTGCTCTTGTTCTTGCAATAAGAACAAAAACAAGATGCAAGAACAAGAACAAGAAATTTTTGATCATCAATAGTCTGACACTATTTTGCAGAAATAAAAAATTCGACCAGTATGTGAAACTAGGAATCATTCGAAGAATTTGTGTGTACCCAGTTTTTTAAGATCATTCGTTAAAGTTTCTATATGAATTTGAATAAAGTTTCTATTTGAAGTTGAATGTGATATAAAAAAGGTTTCAATATTCAATCATTAAAAGGTTTTATTCGCATTTGAAATGATACTATGAAATATTTGATAACAATATTTGATACTATGAAATATTGTTAACGATTTGATATCGGATAATTCTTTTCATTTGCATACTCAATGATGTCTCAACTATGAAGTACATTCATGTTTTTTTCAATTTTCGATTACAAATTTGATATACACTTGCTTTTCAAATGCAAATAAAACTTTGTAACGAATTGATCCAGAATAACTGGGAATAAGACTTGTATTTTATTTTTTTAGCGTACTTCTGTAATATATAGGATTTTCTCACAGGTGCAGTCAAAAGTTGAGATTTGGTGTGTAATAGGACCATATATGTAGAAAAATACATGCCGTGACAGAAACGGTATATTTTAAAAAGTAGAACCGATGTATAAAAGTTAGTATTTTTAGTGGTTAGTTTAAACTATATTCAAGGTAATCATAAATTATAATCTTCAATTGATTCTAAATAATATAAAAATAATAGTTGAAATTTAAAACAAAAATAATACGAGTTTGTAGGGATATTATCATTAGTTAATATATTAAAATTTGTTTAAATAATTTAAAAAAAAATAATGTTTAGATTTTTTGATTAACTAATTTTGTAAACTACTGTATGTTTTTTTAATCTAGTAAGTGTCTGGAAAAGTGCTATTACTTCAATTAAAATTTCGAAAAAACGTTATAGGAGAAAACTGAGTATACAGTCAAAATCAGTAGCCAAGAATTATATAGAATTAAATTATGGGATATCCATAGAAAAAATCGTATTGAGCAGTCCATCAAAAACCAGTTGGGAAGGTTAGATCACATGGGAAATTTTAAAGTAGGTGTAATTATGATAGTTAGGATTATCAAAATTATAGTCGGTCTAAGCCGACTATAAATACCCTACACATATGTGTGGTTACCATTCAAAGTGATATATAGGTCACCAGGGTATACGAATCCTGAAAAAAACTACAAACATTCAATCGCTGAAGAATTTCCATTCATTTGATACCCATATTTACAAATGGGTAGGTGTACCGAATTTCGATTTTTTTTTTGTGAACCACAAGTCTTTTCGCCGGAAAACATTATTATCATGTATTTGAGCATGATGTCAATATATATTTGACCAACAAAGTTTACCTAAGCACGTATACATAAAAATTGATCTTTATATGTACATTTTATATGTGGTATTTGAACATAAGTGGTCGGATCATAGGTCACAATAGACCGATCTCGCCAATTTTTTCGCACATACAGCGTAGGTATATTAGTAATCTAAGTTATAAGTTTCATTTATCTAGCTCTTCAATTTTAAAAGCCTTAGGGATTTCAACAGACAGACGGACAGACAGACGGACAGACAGACAGACAGACAGACAGACAGACAGACAGACGGACAGACAGACGGACAGACGGACGGACATCGCTAAATCGACTCAGGAGGTCATGCTGATCAAGAATATATATACTTTTCCATACCGGAGATGCTTTCTTCTGGGTGTTACAAACGGCGTACCAAACTGAATATACCCTTTCACTCTTAGTGTAGGGTATAAAAAATTAAGAAATCACCAACAATCGAATTACAACTTTTTTTTGTTGCCAATTAAAAACGTTTAGAATTTTCATCACAGTTCGCCCCTGTGTATTATATGTAATTTTACAACTTCTTGCGGTGGTTATTGTTGTTGTTGTTATTGTTATTGATGTCTTTGTGGGTGTTAACAACCAGCAGCAGCAACAGTTGTATGTATTATGCAAACATTTATTTAACACTTAATAAATATAAAGGGGAAAAAGTATAAATTAAAAAAAAATGAAAATCGAAAAATGTTGTTTTGAATTGGAACAACTCTGCAATTATGAAAAATAACAGCAATATTGCTGTTGATGCCAGTAACAGCAACGACAGCAATATTAACATTATTCTCAAATCTTTGATAGTGACAACTTGTTAGTAATGACAGCTAAAATTATGATTTAACATTTAATTAATTTATGAATTTATTCATGCAATGTTGACGCATCTCGCATCAAGTGTTGCCAACACCAGTAACTTTTCTTTTGTATTAAAACAAAAAGTGGCAAAGCTTTTGAGTCATCCATTCTATGCGTTGAGTCGATAATAACTGCAACGAGAAGTGTGTTTAAGTACTTCATCAATTTGTTGTTATTTCGTATATTGTTGTATTTTATGCTTTTGCAATAGCAACATTCAACACAACCTCAACCTCATCAGCAATTAATGGCCACTCCAACGGTGGCAACACATCGTTGACACATTTTGAGTGGTTTGATGAGTATTGTCTGAAGACTGTGTCAGTTTAAATCAACTTCGTACCGATGAACTTCAATCAGATTTCACAATATTTTAACATTATTTTATTGATTTCAAAAATGTCATTGAAATCAGTAAAGGTATCAATACTAATTTCTATTTATACAAAATAACACTTCAATTTAAAAAGGTTAACAAATTTTTAATTATAAATATTAAAAAAAAAATTATCAACTACAAACAATTTTAATTTTTGTCAATTCAAATCAATGATTTGAGTTTCGATTGTATCTCTAGTAGAAATAGTTCTACGTTCATGGCCGAGACCAACAAATTTAATATTTTCTTTAAACTGTAGTGTCTTTAAAACTGTGTTGTTTGAAAAGTCGGTTTGTGTATATGCTAAATAAATACATTTACGTCAACCCATAGCAAATACACCAACCCAGCAGGGATTTGATTAAATCATTCGTATATTCAATTAATTGTATTAATAGTATTAACTAATGCCTCAGCAGTCCAGAGGTAGCGCGCTGGACTTGCATTCTGAAGGTCTCGGATTCGAATCCCGGCTTGGGCATGGTCGCTCGTGGTGATATTAACCACAACATTGTAGGGAATAGATTTCACAGTACAATGGATATAGTCTGTCTAAGTGCTGTGGATCTTAGTAGATATTCCAAAAAAAAAAAAAAAATGTTATCAATTAATTTCCGTTGCTATATTTACGTTGAAATTTTTTTAACTGTGTATAAAAGCTAGAGTTTAGGATGTCCTATACCTACCTCATATAAAACTTGTACAATACAATTCATATAATAATTTATGGGAAGTAATTGTCTGGTGAAAAATTTAAAAAATTTTAATCATTATTCAAAATTAAAATCAAAACTTTTAATTTTATTGTTATTGAACTTTTTGTGCGCCATTTAAGATTAATTTTTTTATTGGGTCCAGTTGGAAAAAATCGATAAGAGCGAAAGATAAAATTTTGAGTCAGTATTTAGCTTTTTCCAAAATTTAATAGAATTATTATCCATTAGGCATTTAGGAGCGCTCTGAAATTTAGGTCATTAAAGAGACCCATTTTTTTAATGTTTTTTTTGAAAGCTCTGAGAAAATAGACTCACAAAAATATCGCATTTTAGAGTGTTTTCGGATGTTTCCAAAATATTACTCATAGAAGAGTCAAATTTAGGAGTTACGTAGGAGTCCTCATATTTTAGACTCTTAAAAGCATTCATTAAAAACTTGAATGCATTTTCTCTGTGATGTCTCGACTAAGACAAACAGGAACATGTACGATGTTGGATTCATTTAATATATTTTTCATTTATATATTTTTCGAAATGGGAAACCTCGGAAAATAAAGTAATTGAGGGGGTTAAAAAAAGTCTCAAAAATATGAATGTTTGAAGAATATTTATAATTATCCCAAAACCTTGGGCTATATTTTCTGCTCAAATATGACACTTTTAGGAGTAATAAAAGTCTCATAAATATGATTGGATTTGGGCTTATAAAATAGTGCCTTCTACCCTGGTTTTAGTAGACTTTTTGAGCTCTTTTAATTGCTCATATATGAGTGTTTCAGGAGTAATAAAAGTTTGATAAGTATGAATGTTTTTAGTCTTATTGCATGGGCTCATACAATTATATTGTTAGAGACCCAGGGGTCGGGAGCCTTTTTGAGCTCTTTGAAGTGCTTATATATGAGGGTAACACTCATGAATAAGACACATGTCTGAGTCTTTATTTGTTTGCTGGGTATTACGATGTCAATACTGTATTTCCAATAAAGTCAGCAACAAAACGTAATCAAGGTGATCAAGTGAAATTCTTAAAATTATAAATTCATTTATTTTTGTTTTCTATGACATAATTGTACAATAATATTTCCTAAAAATAATGTTCACTATAGTACCTAAAAAAATAACGTTTTTCAACGCGTCATTTGTGTGGATTTCTGTGACAACATGATCGAATGGCCACCATATGATCGTTTGCAAACTAAATTAAATTATTTACAAAGAAATTAAATTAAGATTTGAATAGTTTTCTTTTTAAATTGCTAGTGTTTGAGTGAGGATTTTAAAGCGCTGCTTCGTTGGAACGATATTTGGGCGTTAGTGGAATGTCGGTTCTATAACCATTCTGTAAATTAGATAAAAAAATACGATTAATTCATGCTACATTTAAATTTCTCCGATTAAAGCATACACTTGGCTTTGTGATGTGATCGTAATGGAAGCGCTTGCGTATGCAGGGCGTCAGCAATGAGGGATCCACTTTGTTCGGATCGTTGCCGCCAAAAACGCAGGTGCAGATAATCGCAACGACAATGGTGATCATTGCGCCAAAGCACGTGTACCACATGTATGAAATGCGGTACAACGGAAAAATGTCACTAAAATTATAGAAAAATTGTAAGAAATATAAAAAATATAAAATAAAAAGAAACTCACTCAGCGGTCTCTCCGTGCAACAGCGTCATATTGTGCGGACTCACTGTTGGGACATGCTGATCAAAACGATAATCGCACTGATCGACGGACAACGGTTTGGTTTCATATTCAATGGCACCGGATGCGATGGCCCACTGTGCATTCAGACTGATCCAGGACATGCCGATTACGCCGAGTACGCCGCCGGTTATAGCGCTCTAGATGAAAAATTGTGAATTATTTTTTAATTAGAAAATCTCCCATAACATCAATTTCATTTATCAATTGATCAATATCAAACAAATCATAAACAAAATCAACAACAATATGATGAATAAGATCATAAACCAGATTATAACAAATATGATTAACATAATTATCAACAATTTTATAGACAAGATAATGAATGTAAGTAAACCTTTGTTTTTTAGCTCCCTAATAACATATACTGCTTATAGAAAAGCTAACAAGATCTTACAAGAGACGTTCTAGTGGAAATAACTCTAATCGGAAGCTGATCATTAAAGTTTTACATTTTTATAACCCTAACATATGGTAAAATAATACCAGGGAAAAAAAAATCATAGACCAGATATACGCTAATAATTAAGATTACTAATAGTAATATAAAAAACTCATTATCATATAAAGTTCCATAAACAAAGTATCAACAATATTATAGACAAAATCATAACCCTACGGAAAAATTTTATTAACTATGCTAGTTCTGATACCCTTTATGAACTTAGGACCTATCTGATTTTGTTGGAAATTCTTCAATTGTTGACCAGTTCAGTGATAGGTCTAATGGTCTGCAGGAGGTGTCAATTTACCCCTTCCTAGGACAACGCCATGTTGAAGTGGCCGGTTCGTTTTATATAAATTTATCAGACAGTTGGTAAAATTTTCCCCGTAGGGAAATAGAAAACCATAGCAAAATTTAAATTACTCAACTTGTTCTAAAACTGATTCCGAAATTATCAACCCATATATTGTAAAAATTATCATTATGTTATTTAGTATTATACCTTACTATAGAGCGCTCTGATATTGGAGACATAAAGGTCCATTTGTGAGTGTTTTATGAGTGCTTAAAAAAAAGTATCACATTTCACTCTAAGAAACTAAACGAATCAAATTGATAACTGTTTAAAAATGCTCACAAAATGTTCCCTTAGTAGTATTTTAGTCTAATTTGAAACTGTTTTGGAAGCACTCACTAAGAAGACTGTTCAAGTATCCTATTTATGAGTTAAATGTAAAATATATACATATAATTCATTCGTTTTGAATTTCCAATTCAAATATAAAAATAAATTCATAATATTCATTATTAAAATAATATTTTTAATGTATTTTCTTGGATGTTTGGACTCGGAATAATATGTCAACTACACAGAAAATAAAAATTCGTATATATAAACAAAAATGTACATCAATACAATTACATTTTTGCTAAAACTGCGCCGACTAAATTATTAACTGCATTAGCGTACACATCCTTCATATTTAGCAATCGCATTTGCTGGCAACAGCTGTTTCGCGACGCGCTGGTGGTGTGTATATTCGTTTAATTTGGTGTGTGTATTCGCTTAAATTGGTTTGAAATGTAAAAAAAAAAAAAATATTTTTTTTATTTATTTATTTTATATTTTTTTTTTATTTTATTATAAACTATTCTAAATGTGTTCACTGAATTTCGGAATTTCATTGCTGGACTGATTAATTAATATCTGTTGCTATATTTACGTCGATTATTTTTTTTCTGTGTACTTATGATGTAGGACTCATTTGAAATAGAGTATTTGTGAAATCTAAAAAAACTCAATATTATGAATGTTTAATATGAGGCTTTTCGGACTCTTAAAAACCGTAATCACTGCACTAGAATAATTGGTGTAAGCTTAATGTTGGGGAAGTGATCATTGTATTTTAAATTTGTCATATGTCTTAAATAACAAGGTACATTTCTACAAGTACTACCAAGGTTTTATGCGCCTTTTTGGCAAATTTTAAGTACTTTGGCTGATTTTAAGAGCATTTTTTAAGTGCTCAAATATGAGGGTAACACTCAAAAATAGGACTAATTTAAGACATTCGTAGAAATTGTACTAGGGACATGATCGGTAACTGCTCATTGTATTTTTACCTTGCCGTATCACGACCAGCTATATGACAATGACAATCTGGACATGATCGTAACTTCCTACTATAGGAGTCTTAAAAGATTTGGTCGGGACTAGTACAACTTTCTATACGGTCATGCTCATGAACTCATCACACAGAAAAAAATTGTAAATATAACTAAAAAGGTACATCAATATAATTAAATTTTTCCAGAATTGCATTAGCGTACAAATCTTTATATTAGCAATCGCATTGCTAGCAACAACTGTAGCCGCGACGGTAGTGTGTGTGTTATCGTACATTAGTGAGTACATTCGCTTAATTGGGTGTGTGTAGTCGCTTACAACGGTGTGTGTATTCGATTACAACCGATACGAATTTAATTGTATTGATAAAATTTTTAATCATATTAATTAATAAATTAATTGAATAAAAATTAAAGGAAATTAACATTGAGTTGTTAGTCTCAGCCTATGTTTAAACTTGTACTACTGTAATTTTGGCTCCCAGTTCAATGCACTAACCACTGAGCTACCGCCGCTACCCGTCATACATGACCTAGCAATAAACAGAAAACTAAATATTTCAATAGTTTCTGAACTCTAACAATATCTCCAATGAAAATATTCACCATAATAAATATAAAAACTTCATACATAAAACATTTAATCACCACAAAAACTTACATTTCCATTGATCCACGGCATAAATAGTCCAATGGTGAATATGCCAAACAATGGACCATTGGTGATCGCCTCCAGACTCATGGTCAACTGCAGAACGGTGCCCATGTGTTCGACAACATAGACTAGGCAAACACACAACGCACCCACGCCCACAACCACCGAACGCATAATCCAATTGACAGCCGCCTCCGAGAGAGGGCGCTTCACGAATGGCTTTACAAAATCCTCCAGCACAACGGCGGACATGGAATTCAAGCAGGTCGACAAAGAGCTGAGTGCGGCGCTGAAGACACCTGCAATAAAGAGACCCGTAAGGCCAGGAAATTCACCCAAAGTGTCCATGACGAAGAGCGGCAACAGTTGATCGCGTGCTTGAGCAAGCTATATTCAAAAGGAATAATATAAAAATTTAAAAATAAAATTTATGATTTTAATAAAAAAATTTAAAATTTAATATTTTTTTTTAATTTTAAATATTAATTTCAAAAATACCTTTGTCGTCAGTGGATCGCAGTGCTTGTATGTGGCATAGATCAGCAACCCATTGTAGCTGCAGAGCAACATTAGCACCAGCACCCCGAAACAAAATATGAATAACGCCTTACGCGCCGCCGTCAGTGACGGCAACGACAGGTACCGCTGAATCATATTCTGGGAGACGGCATTTGTCTGGGTCCAATAGAAGACACCACCGATTATTTGCGACCAAATGGTGTGACGTATGGTTGGATCAATGCTGAAACTATGTGGACAAAAACAGAAAGAAAAACAATTAAAAATCTTTAGACATGTTTGAATCGCAAAATTATATACGTTCTTAAATGACAAATATTATAAAGTATTAAAAAAAAATGTACATTAAAATGAGTTATAAATATTTCATTACAAGAATAACGATCAATTTTATTATAATGAGCGTTTTTTTTTGTTAATAAAGTTAAACCTTCGAAAGCAATACTAAAAATATTCTTGTTAATTTAAAAAGTCGTTGCCGATTTTTAATTGATTTGTAATATTGTCGGCGTTACTCTATAATCAGTGTAAAATTATTTGAAACTAAAATATCATTAAGTGTTAATGAATAAAACATTTGCGAATATGGTGAGTCTGGGGTAAAGTGGGACACGTTTGTATTTTCCTCCATTTGAATAATTTAATAAATTCTTTTGAATGTTATATTCCATAGACTGGTTCATAATCTAACTTTTTGCATTAAAAGAATATCGTTTATATGCCTTTTAATTGATCTTTGAGCGATTTTTTACTTTTTGGGGTAAAGTGGGAAATTTCAAAATCTTTACCAAAATGCTACATAAGTGTTTCTTGTTCATGTTTTTTCATAACAAAGTCAAATATATTACATATTGATACGTTGATATTATATATTGACTTGTAGAAAAATGTTAGGGTAAAGTGGGAAATTTCAAAATGTTTACCAAAATGCTATTTAAGTGTTTCTTTTAATGTTTTTTCATAACAAAGACAAATATATTATATCGACGTTGTAGAACGAAAAGTCACCAAATACATTTTTATGAAAAACTTAAATTTCGAGTTTGTTGATTAATATTATAAAAAGTAATTGATGCATTATTAAAATTTAAATATCAATTGATAGATTTACATTTTCTTATCATGTGATAAAAAAATAGAGATCATCGATTAAAAATTGACAGATATATAAAGTTTTTTGTAAATGAATATTTGGCATTTTGAAAATGTATTTGATGACTTTTCGTTCTACAACGACGATGCATTATTATACATATATTATATATTGACTTGTTGAAAAATGTTAGGGTAAAGTGGGAAATTTCATAAGGTTTACCAAAATGCTATTTAAATTCATCTTTTTCATGTTTTTTTCATAACAAAGTCAAATATATTAAGGATAAAAAATGCATGAAAAAATATGAAGAAAGAAAGTTAATAAAATTCATAAATATCTCAGTAGTTATGTAAAGAAAATACGAATAAAATAGTACATTTACTCACAGTCAGAATATTCTGACACAGGTGTAGTTGCTGGTCTTCAAGTTTAAACATTTCAAGTATACAATCCGTTTGCAAATACACACACAAAACATAAATTCGTAAATATAGGCAAAAAGGTACATCGAAACCATTCAATTTTTACTAAAACTGCACCGACAAAATTATTAGTTGTATTAGCGTACATATTCTTCATACTAGCAATCACATTTGCTGGCAACAGCTATGTGTATTCGTTTTCCGCGTTGATGTTATAGCAGTGCGTGGTCGTTATAGTAGTGCGTGGTGTGTGTGTACTCGCTTAGTGCGCTGGTGAATTTGGTTAAATTCGTGAAATTGGTGGAAATCGCTTTGAATTAGAATTTTTAGTTGGCGCACATAACAATTCACATTTGGTTCATGTCATAAGAAACACTTATTGAGTTTAATCATACTCTATTGGTGTCGTTCAAAATGATGATGATGATGATGAAAAAGGAAATTTTTCACAAGAATTTATAATATTTTTTTTTAAATAAACTAAAAAACAATTATAAATATACTGTGAAAATGTAAAAATACTTTTAAAACGTCGATCATGCCAATTAAATAATTTGCTACTTAAGCAAAACCGTTTTATTGGTACACCCAGAAAAAAATCATTCAAATCCCATTAAAATTGGTCAATAGGACAATTATTGATTTAATAGTATACAAAAAATAAATCTTTTCATATAAACTCAATGGCAATGTCATGGTATTTTCTGTTATTTATTGGTATTTTCCGATTAAAATAAAAACTCATACTATTGACTATTTTTAATAGTAAAAAACTATTATTTATATAGTATTTTTTTCTGCGTGTATATTTTTGTATATTACTGGTGTGTAATTAATTATGATTGCTGTATTTACGTCGATTATTTTTTCTGTATAAAACTGAATTACTAAAATTTAATTTATTCGGCATTTTATTCAAGCAAATTGATCAAAATTTTTCTTCCGATGAAGTTGAAGAATATTTACCGATTTAGTCTTTTTGCTTCTGACAAGGTTCGCTTCTCGGCCTCTGCAATTCAGATATTATCTCAGGTGAAGTCAAAAAATAGCACGATTGAAGTTATTTCTTGGCTAAACCAATTAAATAATTCACATAACACAATATTTTCACTAAAATTATAACAAGCATTGCTTAAATTACGTTTCCCACTTTACCCTAGAATATGTTTCCCACTTTACACCAGCACATGTTTTCCCACTTTACCGCAATATCGCAATTTCAACATAACTTAGCGACAAAAATTCTCACTTCATATATTTTTTACCTATATCATTTTTCACGGTAATTTAATATAGTCGATCTTTTATAAAAACTTACTCCGGTGCCTCAATGCGTTCCGTATCCCATGCACTCTGAAATACCTCACGTACGCCACCCACATCCATTGTGCCCTTAATGGCCACCAATATGAGAGCGCCCAACATCGACACCGTCTGCACCACATCCGTCCAGACAACGGCTTTAAGGCCACCCTATATAACAAAAGTTAAATATAGTATCGAAATTTACAAAAACTTGGTAATCAGGCGTGTTCCATATTCCAATCGAAATCGTATTCAAATTTCAATCCGATCGAATTCATTTTTTGCTGTTCGAGAATTCGATTTTACCATTTTTTAAAGTTTTATGAAACTCATTAAATTTGAGTTAATAATTGTAAATTATTTGAATATCCAACGAAAGTGAATTTCGGAACACGCTCGAATATTATTATGGTCCATAATATAGAGGTGCTACCTCTAGTAGAAATTTGATCACTTAGGCTGTGCATGGCCTCGAGTACGTTGATCATGTAACTGATCGGATTTTGAAAAGGCAAAATTGCCATAATCAGTTTCCCATCATAGTCCTTGCACAATTTCTACTAGGTATAGAACCTATATCCAGCACTCACCAAACTTGTATAGAAAACACAAATAATGCAAACAATAGGCGTGATCGTATGTACAGCAACACCGGTTACTTGATTAAAAGCCAACGCAGGAACATAGATTACAATGGGAAGATAGCCAATCTAAGCGAAAATGGGTGTCATATTTAAAGCAAGGTCTTCATTTTTAAACTGCGTATAATAAATTTAAAAGAAAAACTATATAACTTACATTCATTATAGTGAACATGACGGAGCCAAACATGCGGAGACGACGATCAAAACGACTTTCTAAATACTGAAATTAGTAGAAATTTAATTGTAAAATTTATAAATTTATTCAAATTATAATTAATTGATGTTTTAGATAGATATCTAAATGGTATTTTATAAAATCGTAGAACATGATATTATAGGCTCAACTATTAAAATATAGTACCTAATCATTTACACTATCACATAAATATACATTTGTGTAGTACCTATTTCTATTTTGTAACTTCATTATTATCAAGAGACTTTTGAATTTTTACCGATTTAAGTATACGGTTGAATTTCTTTTGTATTTTCGTTGACAGGCCAGTAGCCCGTAGGTGGATTGTGCGGGTTATTATATACAAAATATATATCTGATTGCTTAATTTGGGAATTGTCTAAATATCATTGGACATTTTTATATCCTACACCTATGAGGTACAGGGTATATTAACTTTGTGCATATATTGTAACGCCCCTTAGGAGGCGTGTCCGGTATGGAAAAGTATATATATTCTTGATCAACATCACTACCCGAGTCCGTTTAGCCATGTCCGTCTGTCTGTCCGTCTTGCTGTCTTGCTGTCCGAATACAGAAAAACTTGAGAAATACTGATCAGAATACGATGAAATTTCGTCTCAATATATTTTAGCCAAAAGTAGGAACTGAGTTTGAAAATGAGCCAAATCGGTCAACGGACACGCCCACCTCCCATACAAGTCACATTTATATAACTCTTTAGGAACTAATAACTCGAAAAGTATTCAAGGTATAGTTATAAAATTTAAAACGTATTGTTATAACTCATACAAAAATATGTGGTCCAAAAATGGGCGTGATCCGCCCACCTTTTTTTTCATTATTTCCCGGGTTTTCATAGTGGAAATTTGAACCGTAAATTATTAAAATCAAATCTATGAAATATTATCCCTTCAAAATTTTTTAATATAGGCGTGGTCCGCCCATTTTCATTTTTCTAATTTTTTGTATTAGTTTTTTATACTTTTATATCAATTTTTTAAATTATGGGGATATAAGATGTAAATTTCTGATATGTGAATAATATTCTGAGGGTGGGGAGGTTCAGTATAATTAACAACTTCAAAATTAAGATATACAATTAAATATCCCACCAATGGTGTAGGGTATTCCATAGTCGGGCCCGACCGACTATAAAAGTCCGCCCCATGTGACCGAACTTACCCATGTGACCTAACTTTCCCAACTCGTTTTCATTTATATTTTAAGGGATATAATATAAAATCGTAAAGCTCGACATAAATTTATAAGATATGCAACAAAAATAAAATCGGTATAATAAATATTCTTCTATACAGAAATTAAAACACTTTGGATTATTGGTTCCCGATCTGGTTTGAATATTTTTAAAATAGCGGCTCCGATACTGATTCCGGTTCCAACCAAACAAATTAAATGGATTCCGATTGAGGTTCCACACATTTTTTTAACAACGGTTCTGGTTCCAAAAATCCGATTCTGGTTATTTGAGATCCCTGCATCTATCAACTTTTTACAAAATTCTAAATAAGGATTTTGTTTTCAATTAACTTAATTTTATTATCTGACCTTTATGTTCGAACCTCAATTTCATAGAATGGGACTTAAATGTTCCCAGAACCCAACTACGTCAATGGACTTTTTTTGTAGTTGGGTCTCAAAAGGATCCAATTTTAGAAAAAAAATATCCAATGACGCAGATTATAGTTGAACTTTAAAGTCAATAATTTTCATTTCACTCTAAAAAAGTTATATGTAAAAAAAAATTTAAATTAATATTTTATAAATTTTAAATTCATGAAAATATATTTTTAGAATCTTTATATCCGGTCAAAGTTAAATGTGCATCGGTTGATCCTATCTCAAATTATAACCAAAAATGTTCTTAGCATAAATGAACAATTTTGAAAACTTACAATCCATATTGGACTTAGCTTACTTGGAAATTTATGAATTTTATAATTTCCTAAGTAGACTTACCAATTTTTGTTTTTTTTTTTAATGTGGCAGGGTCGATATCATTCATATATTTAAAGAAAAACGTTTTATTTCCGTGAAAATATTTTTCGTGAAAATATTGAGTAGTTATTTTCGGCCAAGAATATTCCAAAATAAATTTATGATTTGAAAATACATAATCCGAATGAATACAATTGAAAAAGAATTAATTTGTATGCGTGGATGTATTTTCTAGAACTCTCTTAAAAATTAATATATTTTTTCCAGTTCTAATTGATAAAAAGTCCCAGTTTAAAATATACAGACAAATACAAGATTTACGTTATATTTGTTTTACGTAATAACTAAAAAAATATCCAAATTTTGATATCCAAAAATTGAGTAATTGATTGTAATCAAAATAATTTCTAGAATATTCTACGAAATATTCCTTCTTAATTTTTTATTTCGTAAAATACACGACTAATTTTGGAATACACGATACTGTTGTAATATTATTTTTTTTCAAAATATTTTTTACGAAATATATCTCACGAAGAAATATTCGTAAAATTAAAATAGCAACAATATTTTTTAGGGCTGAATTTTATCATTCGTATTTGTACGAAAATCTTTTGTATGTAAAATCTACGAATAATTCATAAAATACATAAATGGTATACGTTATTTTATCAAAAATGTACGAACATTTCTTTCGTGTATTTTACAAAATATTTCGTAATTAAATTTTATCATAAATTTACAAAAGTTCTTTCGAGTATTTTACGAAATATTTCGTAGATAAATTTCATGAAGTTTTTCGTTAAATATCACGTACGATTTCGCGTGTTTTAAGCAAATTTTATTTTGAGTGTAGTCTAACGCAAAGATAAAAAAACGTTTATAGATCGTTTGGAGCAAACGAATTTCCTATTTTGCTTACAAATGTTTACAATTTTGCTGTAAAAAATAACGTTTTTCATAAAAGTAATTTTGATTTATACACAGAAAAAAATAATCGACGTAAATACAGCAATAAAAATTAATTGTACACCATTCATTGGTCTAGCAATGACATTTTTGCCATTTTCACGTATTGAGCAAACACATTCGCTAAAATTGTTATTTGCGTCCAAAAATATACCAATAAATGATTTTGCTTAAGTATCAAATTATTTAATTGATATGGTCGACGTTTTAAAAGCAATTTTGTATTTTCACAGTATTTTTATAATTCTTTTTTAGTTTATTAAAAAAGAACAATATAAATTCTTGTGAAAGTATATAACAAATATACTTTTCTGATGATGAAGCATAATTATATATGCAACTATTGCCATCATCATCATTTTCAACGACACCAATAGAGTCTGATCAAACTCTATAAGCGTTTCCAAATGTGAACTGATATTTGCGCCAACTAAAAATTATAATTCCAAGCGAATTCCACCAATTTCACGAATTCCACTGAATTCACCAGCGCTGTAAGCGAGTACACGAACACACACCACGCACTGTTATAGCGACCACGCACTGCTACAGCTACCACTCACTGCTATAACGACCACGCACTGCTACAGCTCCCACTCACTGCTATAACATCAACGCGGCATGCGAATACACACAGCTGTGGCCAGCAAATTCGATTGCTAATATGATGAATCTGTACGCTAATACAATTAATAATTTAGTCGGCGCAGTTTTAGCAATAATTTGATTGTGCTGATGTACCTTTTTGGGTATATTTACGAATTATTTTTTCTGTGTACTGAACGAAAGTTTATTTTCCCGACAAATACATTTTGTTATTTTAATTTTGAGTGTTTAATTATTGTTTTCAGTATTTTCATTTAATTTATTATACATTTATATACAATAAAATAAAAAAAAAATGTTCGACATAAAATGTTTATTAACATTAGTATCTCTGCAAATATTTTTAACGGAAGCATGAGTTAAGGAAAATCCCCAAAATGTTCACAATCATCTATAAATATTTTGAATGACGCTACATTTCAACAATTTAAAAATATCTAACAAATTTGTTTAGTAAAAATGACACATTGCTCATCAAATATTTCATATTTCAACACAAAAATGTATCACAAATATTTCTGCAAAGAAATTATGAATGAATTTGAATTCAAATTAAGAATAAACTATTTTCGAGCTGCCTAATTACTATGCATTTTATTTACGTATGTGAAAAGTCACATAGAAGTTAGTTAGACGTCACACAGCAATTAAGACAATTTAAATCGACAATTTCAATAAACAAATAACTAATTGCAAATAAATTAGCGAATGTTTTGGAGATCGAAATAGATTTATTAAAAGCTTTTTTTGTTAACTCTCAAACTTTTATAAAGATCTCTCTTAGTAATTGTTTTTTACAATTAAAATTAGTCAATAGGATAATATAATGAAACATATTTCTGAGTGTGATTAAGTAAAATAAAAGCTTAAGAGATTAACTTTAATTAAGAGAAATTAGTTCTTAATTTATTTGCTCTTTACAAAATTAAAGCTTCATAGTAAAAATGGCTTTGGCCAGTAATACGTTTGTTTATTATGTTTTATTATAAACATTTTTAAACTGAGAAATACAAAAATAGAATTAAAATAAGAAAACCTGAAAATTAATAAGAGAATCAAAATGATAGAAATCAACATAGTACCCAGCGGTAAAATGTTCAAGGTACTTTGGAAACCATTAAGTAGCTCATACTCATAAATGAAGTATCTTGAATGTAAATTGGTCGCAATATGAAGAGGTAATATTATCAAGATCTGTAAAAGTTTGATGACGATTACATTTGATTACGACTACTGAAGAATAAAAATTTTGATTACGTTTCTTTATTAGTTAGATGATCCTGAGTGGGAAATGGTTAAGATTAGCCTTATTTCGCACACCCAGAAAAAAATTCCCTCAAATCCTATTAAAATTGGTCAATAGGACAATTATTGATTTAATAGTATACAAAAAAAAAATCTTTTCATATAAACTCAATGGCAATGTCTTGGTATTTTCTAGTATTTAATGGTATTTTCCGATTAAAATAATAATTTATCCTATTGGCAATTTTTAATAGTAAAATACTATTATTTATATAGTATTTTTTTCTGGGTGCATCCGTCCCTGATCAGAATGCTTTTATAATAAAATCGAGTAAACAAATTTCGTGTTTTGGTATCAACATCTTCATAATGAAATTGAAATAACGTCTCCTAAACGCATTAGACAAAAAAATAGTAACTTCGTTTTCAGGAATATTTCAAGCATATATCCGACAAACACACAGATAACTAGAAGTTGGTGGGAATCGTATGGTAGATTATCTAATTATATGGATTACTGGCATGTTTTGGAAAAGTGCTGAAAATACCCCGCTTTTTATTAGGGATGTGCGATTAATCAGAATCCTGATTAATTGAAAATCTTCATTATTAAATTATTCAGTTAATCAATTTGATTATACTCACAGTAGGACGGATGTAATTTTTTTTCAAAGTTGTAATAGGGCTTCAAAGTTGCATTGTGCTGGTAGAGTTTACCACAAAAAAATGGAGTAAAAAAAATAATTTCCTGTGTTTGCGCAGGATAAAGCATGCAGATAAAGTTAAAAAAACACTTTAAATTCACATTTTTATTTTTTTACCATCTACATAAAGTTTTTTTTTGGACCGTAATAGACTCAAAAAATTTGAGATTATATCTATTAATGTCCTCCTGAAATTCCATCAATTTTGAATAAAATCTTATGTTTGCGCATCGTCCTTGAAATTAAAAAACTGCAAAAAAATCGACATTTTCTTTGGTTAAACCGTTCTAAAATCGGCATGGATGGTTATTTTAACATGTCATTTTTTTTTATATATATTTTTAGGTGTGTTGAATCCAAATTTGTTAACAGTCAATTTCTATCGGGTATAGTTTTTGAAAAAATAATCCTAAAGTCTTGTGCTTTGCCCAGATTACATCATATTGCTTAAAGTTTTGTTGTCGTTATTGGTCTTAAAAGTTACAAAATGGTCCTAAAATTTCCCTCATACAATTTAAGTCAAAAAATAATATCGTCCTGTGCTCGCGCATTGCAACCAATGGTACAAAAAATTCCTTTAAGAAATATAATTTAAGTGTAGGATAAAAAATTGTTTTGGATAGTATGAGCTCCAAAAATTAGATTTCGAATCTATTAACGCCCTCCCAAAATTTCAACATTTTTAAAACAAATCTTGTGGCTGCGCATCGTCCTTGGAATGGAAAACACCTAACAAATAGTAATTTTCTTTGACGTTCTTTTTGATTTTTTTTTTTAGTGAAATTGTTTGTGGTCAATTCTAGGACCATTATAATACTTATAAAAAAAAATGCATAATGGGCCAAGATCTAAAAATACCTATACCCGATAGAAATTGACTGTTAACAAATTTGGATTAAGAACACCTAAATATATATTTAAAAATAATATCAAAATAATTACCCATGCCGATTTTAGAACGGTTTAACCAAAGAAAATGTCGATTTTTTTGTACTTCTTTAACTTCAAGGACGATGCGCGAGCATAAGATTTCATTCAAAATTGATGAAATTTTAGGAGGACATTAATAGACACAATCTTTAATTTTTTGAGTCTATTTCGATCCAAAAAAAAACTTTATATGGATGGTAAAAAAATAAAAATGTTAATTTAAAGTGTTTTTCGACTTTTTCTGCAGTGCGCGAACATAGGACATTATTTTTTTCGACTCAAATTTTTGTGCTAAACTCTAGCAGCATAATGTAACTTTTAAGCCCTATTACATTTTGAAATAAAAATAAAAGTTTTGTTTCGATCCGCCCTAACGCACAGTCCTCCTTTTGATACAAACACCTTCTTTGTCTGATTCAAATCTTTCGAAAATATGTCGTCCAAAAATATGCCATCCAAATATTTTGTCTAGGCAATATTAGGACTCTGTTCAAAAATACAGAGTCATTCCTTGTTAAAACAGACATCTTACAGTAAAGCAATATTCGGGAATTTATGGGACATATAAATCAAAATATCGCCATATACACTTCTCTAGCGGTGAATAATAATTTTTTACACAATATATAAAGAATTCGGCATTATTAACTCAAAAATCGCCTTTTTTCGATTTATGACACTCTTGAAGTAAATGTGCAATAATCAGGATGAGCGTCACTTTGTGTGTCTATGCAGAGAGGTCCGTTTGTCTGCCTCTGTCTCAATTATGGAAAAATTAGAAGACATAGATCAATAAACCTCTGAACTTAGATTATTCTTATAATTATATAGTCTGATATTGAAAAATTGTCTTTATCGGTCGAACTTAGATCTTTTACTTCTACTAGCTCACACATAATCATGGTATGGTATTAAGTAGGGTATCACTTATTTTTTAAAACCCATGTCTAATCCCCTAGCATTGTTTATTATGATTTAAAAAAAAGGTTTACAACATTTTTATGAAATTAAACAAACAGAGGACATTGAAAATTGTGCATGTAGGTGAATTTGTATGAAAAATTGCATGTAATTAAATTTTCGATATTTCGATAATTTTCGTTTTAACGTTTGTTCTATACTGCCTTGTGATTACTTTGTAATGTAATTCGAATAACTTGCACTGCCTATGATATGGATGACTTTTCCCGCTGGGTGTGCATCAACTCGTGTACTCAATCTCAGTGCAAAAAAAGAGAGCTTTGCGCTCAGTTGTAAATGCTTTTGGCACGCGACATGGTGGCGCTTTTTCTCGTTGAAGCTCAGCCACCCCTGCAACACTTGTTTGCTGTTGCGATGCACCTCTTGCTCTTTTTCATTCTCTGTAATTTTAGGAATTTTAATTTTGTGATTCCGTTTTTCATTCATAAATTATATACTACATGCTCACTGACCGATCACCCAACAGACCACGTACATGTATCTATTGTCGGTAAATGTCTGTCTGGCTAATGCGCTACTTAATGTGATTTTTTTGTTTGATCAAATTAAATTAAGCATTTTAAATAAATTGGGAAACAAAAACAGTACCACCACATGCGCTTGCAACGTGCCGTGCCGGTGACCAACGTTTTTATTGTCGAGCATGATAGTGAAATGATGATGAAATTATGCTGTTGTCAATGCCAAAGTACAGACTTTGGGCAGCCCAAATTGATTGAGAAAACTAAACAAATTTGAGAGCTTCTAAAAAAAGGTTTATGTACCTACTTAATTCTGAATAACACTTTGGTTTGTGCTATTAAGGACTGATTTCCGATCTAAACCTTATCTAAAATACGCCTTATCTAAAAGGCATACCATAAATTGAATAGTTTTTATATATAAAATTTCATTAGTTATTGCTCCAAATTAATTCTCGAAAATTTTTGACAGCCAATTGAAATCTGTCCCAAAAGTGTAAAAGCACAGTATAAAATATATCAAAAATATTTTTTTTTCTCAAATATAGTAAAAAATTAAAAAATCTGGAAATTCAAATCGTACATTACATTACATTTCGAACATTTCGTAATAATGATAATAAATCGACGCCTCTTACGAAAACCCAGACGTTTCAATTTGCTTACGAAAAACAGCACGTTTTACTGTTTGTGCACAAAAGCATACTTAGGCCATTTGGACTTGCGTCATTGGAATTTTTTTTTTAGAAAATTAGTTCCATTCGGATTTGGCCAAAACCCAATTGCGTCATTGAATTTTTTTTGAAAAATTTGTTCCATTGGAATTTGCCAGAACCCACATGCGACATTGGACATTTTTTTGTAAACATTTGTTCCTTTGGGATTTGGCCAGAACTAAATTGGGTCATTGGACTACAAATCCGACAAGAGACAATTTTTCAAAAAAAAAAAAAAAATGTCCAATGACGCAGTTGGGTTCTGGCCAAATCCCAAAGGAACAAATTTTACTAAAAAATGTCCAGTGACGCAAGTAGGTTCTGAGAAGGCAGACGAACTTGCCAAACAAGGAGTTCAGCTCAATACTTAACCCCTACAATTCTTTTACCCTAAACAAGAAAATAAGTCCCTATCTTTAGAAAGTGGACTAATAGTACTAATAACAAAATAACCAAGCTATTCTGGCCGGTATTTTGAATTATAAAAACGACTACATCAGCAGCCTACTTCTGGAAATCATCACTGGACACTGCCTCATAGGATATCACGCGCACAGAATGCATCTTATATCCATCAAATGGTGCAGAAACTACAATGAACCAGAAGAGGACAAAACGCAAGAACACCTACTCTGCCATTGCCCTGCACTGGCACGAACCAGACTCACCGTGTTTGGTCAGGCCTTCTATAACTTCATAGAAGGAGTGTCGAAGACCGAGCTGGGTAAATTAAAAAACTTCGCATTGAAGACAAAAATCATAGTGGTAACACTATGGACCAAGTTGGTCTATGTGCGGCATCCGCCGCCACCCTAACGTAAGCTAATGTAGGTTCTGACCAAATCGCACATGCATGTGTACCATTGGAACAGGTTCATCCAAGAAAAAGTTCTAATGATGCACCGGGATTTGAATCCTTTATTCATTATATCAGTTTCATCAAAAAAATGTCCACCGACACACCTGGAAACCACGTCATCAATGAAAAATCAACAATTTTAGTCATCACCTCCATCATCAATATTTTGTGATTTCTTAACCACAAAAATGTATATTGGGATATCTGTCTCAAAAATACATTTATGCTTTTATTCGTATTGAAGTTAAAAATGCGCCTTTGTTCGTAGATAAAATATAAATGTGCTTCTATTCGTGGGAAAAAATAAAGTTATGCTTCTGTTCGTGGAGAAAACAAGAATGAGGTTCATTTCGTAACTAAAATAATTGAAGGCTTCTTTTCGTGGATAAAATAAACTTATGCTTGTTTTAATGAAATATTTTATTAATGTGCCGTTTTTCGTAAGCAAATTGAAACGTATGTGTTTTCGTAAGAGGCGTCGAAATACTGTCAGATACAAAATTACTTTTACCAAATAAAAATCGGAACGTCCCGAATTATTCTGTAATTTATTACGAAATAACTATAAACTTTAGGTAAAAAAATTCTATAATCAAAAATAAAATACATTACGATACATTTCTGTTTTTAAATAATTCAAAAAATCATTTGTACGAAAAAAAGTATTTTTAGAAAAAGAAAATAAATTTTTGTTCCGTCCAGAATTTTTCTGTGATTTATTATGATAAAAGTATACATTTTAGAAACATAGTGTACATTTACAAACAAGCACATTATCTCAGTTATTTTTTAATAACTTTTGCAAATTTCCATTTGAACCTCAACATGCATTTTCATTTCTATCCCGTCCGGATCACCCACTATTTAATTTATAAGTTTTAATCTACCGTATTGAGTTTTTTTTAAATATTTGTTTAAATGCTACGTGCACAAATCAAGTAAATTCCTTCGATATATTAAAGTTTTAAGCGTACGAATGTCCCGTCCGGCACCCTAGGAAATGCCCATATGCAAAATAAATTCAAATTCGCAACATATTAAAAAAATTGATATATCTCATTAGTCTCACGTCGCTGACGTTGTCTAAACGTTGTCTGAACGTTGTCTGAACGTTGTCTGAATGTTGTCTGAACGTTTTCTAAACGTTGTCTGAACGTTGTCTAAACGTTGTCTGAACGTTGAATAAATATTGCTATGTAAATGCAATTCCCGTGTAAATGTCTTATATACCGGGAAATACACACTAATTGATGAAATTGATAGCATTGTACAGGAATATTTCTGGCAGATAAATAAAAGTGTTCAGGCTATCTATGGCAGCTTATTGTAGAATGTAGATTTCCGGGATATTTTAGGAATGGACAACAATAATGTAGCATTTAAATCAAACTTTGTTCTTGTCTGTTAAAAAAAAAATTCAAAAAAAAACCTGTCCAACATTTAATGAAGGACGGGGCCTATTGAAATACTTTTGAAGTATAAACAATCTATCACCATTACTCACCTCATATGTAGACGTTATGTTCAGTTTATGGAACACGGGCAAATAGAAAACACCCATTACAATGCCCATGGCCAACACACCGCCGATCACATACAGATATTGTATGCCATACGAGTAGATCTCCGTCGGCAGTCCCAGCAGCGTGATACCCGATATAAAACTGGCGACCAAGGACAATGCTATGGGCAGCACCATCATGTTCCGACCACCCATCAGATATTCGGCCTCGGAGCGCGCCTTCTTCATGAACCCGAAGTAGATGCCGATGAAAATGCAGAGCACAAACATGGCAATGAAGACGACATAATCGGGCCAGACGAAGCGTTGCAAATCGGCAAGAATGTTATCTATATCCGACATCCTGAGGTATTATAATAACCAGGCGGAAATTTTGTGGTGGCGGTGACCGTCTGCGGCGGAGGCGACGGTAAAACAAAGACGCGTACTCGATTTCCGTTGTAACGTATTTTATATTTTGGATTCTTATGCAAAATTTAATTTATTTTAAATGTTTTTTTTATGGTATATATTTTATTTAAAGTTTTTTTTTTTAACTATATAAATCTGTCTTGCAATCGTCAGACACTGAATAGTACCGTGCAACCGTTCTTATCACAGCTTCCATGCAAACTGAAATTCTGTGATTTTTTCTAAAATATCACAGACGTTTGTAACAAAAAATTAAAAAAAAAACTTACAATGAATTTTTATTATTATATTTTTGCTTGTATATGTGGGGGTATAAATGTTTTTGTATGCGACAAATAGTCATTTACAACAAACAGTACCATATAATGTTATTGTTCTTGTATAGCGGTGACACATTTGCATTCGCCCAACACAGTCCTCACAATCCTCAATGAGCTATAATGAGCGCTCCAATTTAGCGACCAATTTCGCCACATTAATCGTCAGAAACAAATGGTTTCTATATAATTTCACAGTGGCGCTGTCTGATACTTGGAGAGGAGTCTAATAGTATCTTGTTTTAAACAAACACTGAGATAAAAGTGATTGTTAGCTTAAGGCTAAAGAGCACACAGAAAAATCCTCTTTTGGCATGAGGTTGGAAGAATGAAAATGTCAGTTGTACCAACATACTTCATTCGGTAAAATCGAATGGTTTACAAATTTGCTGGCGGAGCTGCCATAGTAGCCTATACACATGAAATATTAGTCTATACACACTCCTAATTGTTCTAAATCTGTACTAAATTATTCTAAAACAGTTTGAAATTGGTTGCAGAAAAAACTACAACTCTTGAGAGAACCGAATATGTTGGTTGGCCAAAGAGTTGGTTTGCACAACAAATATCTGTTCTGTGTGAGTATTATGTTCATATGATTGTGAGAAGTGTGTAACATAATTGGAGCAATGATGACGAGATAGAAACACCATGAACATAAGCATAAAGTGATCGTTAGCATAATGTTATGTCCGATTTACATTGTATCTTCTGTGAGTCTCACTGTATCGCCTAGGGTTGCATTTTTTTAAATTTTCATATAAAAATAGTGTTTTTTTGAAAAAATGCACCCCTAGGAGATACAGTGAGACTCACAGAAGATACAATGTAAATCGGGCATTAAAGAGAATTATGATATTGAAGAGAGTGTGTTACATAATTGGAGCAATAATGTCGAGAGAGCAAAATGATATACTTATTCATATTGATCTCGACACTAAGAAAAAAATGTAATAATAAAAATTAGTTAATCTGGCTTTAAATAATTTATAATTACACACACAAAAATTATCTATTGCTAACGTTTCAGTGTTGCAACCGAAATACATTTGTTGTAACCTCATGTCATTAAAATTAACGTACCATTTTTTACTCTATCCGAAATGTTAGTTCGCGCAACTGCACGTTCGGTTGTCGTAACCTCATGATTGCATTTTTTCATTCTGCCAAAATTTTACGTTTGTGCATTTGTTACGGCAACTGAGTACATTACTGCATCAACAAAATAAATGACAAACGGCAACCTCATGTCTCAGTTGTTCGGTTGCCAGTTTCTTGCCAAACAAATATAAATTGATAAATATACATTGATACTACCTCCTAGTCAGTAAGTTGCCTCAACCGAATAATTCGGTAGAGCAATTTAGTTGGTTGCCGCAACAAATCAGTTTTTTGTGTGTACATATTTCGCACGTAATTAATTTCCAATTAAATAAATTGTTTTTATTATCTATTTTATTTAATTCAGCATGTTAAGTTGTTGTATTTGACAAATGGGATTTAATTTAATTTTATTGCATACCCAGCATAAAATTTATCAACTCTGAAGAATTCACGGTTAGATACAGTTTTTAAGATCTTATAAAATCTGTCCAGTATTCAAGCATTATGTTTTTTCAAGTATGCCACAGCAGTACTGAAGTTAGCCCTGAAGTATTCCAATTGTTCAGACCAGAAAACTAAGGATGGAATTTAAGACTGAATTTAAATAATTATTAAAGTATGTTCTAATCATTATTTAATTCATCATATAATATAAATAAATGGCTGATTAGCTGAATTTTAAAATCAAGCCTGTTTTTTTTAGTTTTCCATTAGCGTCGTTAGCTCAAAAGTCAGTACGTTGGACTGCGAGTCGAAAGATTCCATTTTCAAATCTGGGCTTTGGTTAACAATATATTTTCATAGAAACATGTTTCTATACCGCGCTACCTCTCGGCAGTAAATGGCAAACCTACGAGAGTAAAACATTGTCTATACAGTGGGGCAGGGAGTACCAAAAGTTGGCAAAAAGCTCACATTGTGTTATTTTTAAAAAAATAAGTATGAGGATTGATTAATATTGTATGAAAATTTAATAATCAACTTTAAGATGTAGGTTTTTAAAAGTGGGAGTGGTAACTCCTATACAACTGAAATGATTATATGAATATATGTGGGGAATTGCTGGAGCTACAGTGATACAACTTTATAGTAGATTTTTTTTTAGTTAATATAATGCAGTACTAGAAATTTCATCTTTATTGGACAAGTGGGAATGGTACCTCCCATATAAGAAAAAGATTCAAAATGTCATATATTGAAAATTATTAAGGCTACCGTGATGAAACTTTGTAATGTACAGTTTATCGTTGATATAATTCACTTGTCCAAATATTATATTGATTGGACAAGTGGGCGTGGTACTTCCCACACAATCAAAAATTGTTAATAATAGTATAAATGGTCTGTCGCTTAAATGTGAATAACTCCGAAAAGACAAAAAAAAGGCAACATTTTCATTGTTGTTTTGAAAAATTTAATATGTATACTAAGTAAATATATAATCAGTTTTGCCGGAGAGTACCCGGAACGTTTTTGTTTTCATCTTTGTAAATGAAAAATAATTAAAAAAAAAATAAAAAAGTGAATACTCCAGCATTTTTTCTTTCTAAAGTAAGAACATTTTACAAAACACTAATATTACAAAAATATTATAGATACCAGATGTAAATGACTCCATTACAAAAACAATTTAGTTTTTATGGTTTTTAAAATAAACGTTTAAAAAAATGTATCACAAATTTGAAATATTTTTTTTTGGAATTCTTGCGTGAAATTGTCTGTGCTTGAGAGAGTGTACACTCAAAATAAAAAGTCTGCTATTAATAGCAAACTCTGACTGCTAAATTTTAGCACACTTTAATTTGCATTTACAGCATACTTTTATCTGCAATAGCGAACTGTTTGCTGGGAATCTTAGTTCTGCTAGTGATCAAGATCGTGCTAGTGTCACTGGTGTGCATATCGCTAGTGTAGCTAACGTGCACTAGATGGCGCCATAGTCACGAGACGCTGTAGCTAAATGTGTCTATAATTCGTAGACTCTTATCCGACAATATGTTTTTTTAAAAGAGATATTTCTTATACGTAATAATAATGCACGCATGCAATAGTGAAATAAAGGTAAAATAAAAATATGAGATAAATAAAAATAAATAAAATAAAAAATAATAATATAAAAATAAAAAAGTTTATCAGAAATAAAAAAAATATATTAAAATACAAAAAAAAAAAAATAAGTTAAAATAGCTAAAATTGTACGCTCTAATAGCATAAAAAAGTTCACTGAAACAGCAAACTGTCATTTGCTGTTTCACTGAAACAGCAAACTGTCATTTGCTGTTTCAGCAGAATCCGGCGCTTTCCTCTTTTCAGCAAACATTTTTGCTCTATTGGCAACCTTTTTTGCTACTGTTACAGACTTTTTATTTTGAGTGTAGGGACAATTTTGATACATATGATATAAATTGAGTGATGCAATTTGCTATACAATGAAAAATTAAAATAGTCTCTGAGATCAATTAAACTTTTGAGGTTTTCGCCCACTGTGCGCCGTTCGGATTCGGCATTAAACTGTAGGTACCATCACTTTAAGTACAAATACTACACGCACAGCTCAAATGATGAGAGGCCCGGCCTAAGTTCTTCAAACTTACATTATTAATGTTCCATTTAAGCCCTTGGATATATATGTTTGGAACTATGGTATTCCCGCATCAGTAAAATTCCCTAAAAAAATAAAAATAACTGGTCTGGAAAATCGAATATTTGTAAGGAAAGAAGTATTCAGGAGCATTTCCGACATCTAATCGAAGCTCCGTTGTATTTTTGGAAAAAAAGTATTATGAATCAATTGACGAGCATTTCTTGGGGAAATGTAAAGAAAGTATTTAATTCTATTTCAGACATGGGGCGGAGTTTTTTATATTTGAATTGAGTTTTGTGCACATTCCAAATTGTTTGCTGGGTACGTAATAAAATGTAATAAAAGCTATTTTGTAAAAATTCATAAAAAATTTAATAAAATTAAAAAAAATAATATTATAATATAAATTTATTATATTTTTATTTTCCAGTCCTTATGGATTATTCGATCTTTGGTATGATTGATACTAGTTAGGAATAAACATGTACAGAGTAATTGCATGAATGCAGAAATCGTTTATGAATCATTATCGTATTTTTAATAACAAGCATACTATAGATTCTGAAAATATGAATAATGAGAGAATTATAAGAATATTATATGAGATATCATTATATGCCAACGTCATTTTTAAATATGCAAATTATTATAAAAATAAATCACAATCCTAGTAGAACCCTAAGTAGACATTTTACTGACATGCCCATCTTGATAAAATAAACGGCCTGATTATGACAAGGAAAAAATCGAGGATCAGTTACGATCATGGCCCTAGAACAATTTCTACTTATAGTTTTTCTATCGAGACCTTTTTGATATTGATTAACAAAAAATAAACTGATATCAATATGATGAACGATTTATTTGAGAATTGTATTAATCATAACTTTTCATTCTTGAACATTTTTAAATTTAAAAATGTTAGGCCCTTTTCTAACAGATTTACAGACAACCGACAATGTTTGCAAACACATCATTAAGCTGCATTGTTCTTCCCCACAAATATTCAAGGTTCTTTTTTTTTAGTTCCAAATAAATGTCTGACCGAGAACTTTAATACAATTATCTAGTTAATGCAATTATAATACACTCATAATAAATTATAGGACATTTTACAAAATATTTTTCGAAATTTTTTATTTCGTAAAATATACGAATAATTCGTAGAATACATGAAACATTTGTAATATAATTTTTTCCAAACTATTTTTTTACGAACGATTCATATATATTAGAGATGGGCACGTGAGTGAGTTTTGACTCACACTCACTCACGCTCACGAAAGAATTTTTCTAATTACGCACACTCACTCACGGTCTTTTTTGCTCTACTCACATTCACTCACAATCACGTGAGTAAAATTAGGATTCAATCACAATCACGCGTGATTCACGTGAATCACGCTGAATCACGTGTTTTTTTTTCAGAATGCATAAAAATACATATTTCATTTGTATATGTTGGTGAGATTGGTGTACCGAGCGTGACACCTCTAATAAAACCCACATCTTTAAAACGCAATAATGATATTATTATGTTAGGTAGTTTGATAAAATAAATCTTAATTTTTAACGGAGATGGAAATGTGAAAGACCTTCGATATGTTGTTCATATAAAAACCAAAAAATTGCCTCGAAAAATAATTCTCCAGTAAAGAATTCGTGTAAAATCTTTGAGAATTGTCCCTGGAAAATGATCTCTGGAAAAAAATTATCAATAAAAGAATAGTCCGGGGTAGAATTTACCAGGGATGAATTGACTTTGAGAAAAACTTTTTTTGAAACGATTTTTTTGGTTACTACATTTATAACTCGAATAAAAATTGGACCAGGGGTTAGATCAATTGTTGACTGAAACCTTGCAATTTATTCTGAGTTGAAGAAGAGGTGGGTATATGACGGTCGTTAGAAAGGAATTGATTATAGTTCTAAAATGTGGGCAGTCGCCTCGCCGAAGCCTTCTGAGTTCTCAGCCTTGTTCTGTAGTTCAGCAAAAATATACAAAATCGCAAAAAAAATAAAACTGAGGTTTTTTATTTTATGAAATATTCGACTCACGCACACTCACTCACGAAAAAATTGTACTCACGCACACTCACTCACGGTATTTTTGGGTCTACTCACACTCACTCACAATCACGTGAGCAAAATTAGGATTCAATCACAATCACGCGTGATCACGAGTGATTCACGTGAATCACGCTGAATCACGCGCACATGCCCATCTCTAATATATATTACGAAACAATATTCGTATCATTAAAATAACAACAAAATTACAAATAATTTGTTTAAATTACAAAACTTTCATTATATTATTTTAATTACAATTTTTTTACAGAAGAATAACATAATTTACAAAAATATACTTTCGTAAAACTATGAGCTTTATATTTTACGAAAAAATTACAAAACTTTCGTAAATTCTGGGGCTATATGCAGAATTTTACGAAAAATTAACGAAACTACTTGGAGTTGTATTTAATTTTAATTGGTATCTCGGTCGCAAGCAAAAATACAAACGGTTTTAAAATGTGTTCTATTTGTGCCAATGATGCAAAAGTTCAAATCAGTGCATAATATTTCATATTTTTATAAATAAATCGTCTTTTTCAGCGTTAGTTTTTTATTAAACAGAACATTCGTGTATTTAACAAAAGATCCTTAGAAAACGTCAAAAAATATTCAATACATTACGAATAAAAATAACAATCTTGCGTATTATGTACGAATGACTTTCGCAGATAAAATCTACGACTAATTTCGTATAATAATATTCGTAATTTTATCATAAAGTTCCGAAAATTCCTTCGTATATTTCCTTCGAAATATTTCGTAGATTTTACGTATATTTTTCGTAAAATACACGAACAATTGCGCGTATTTTAGGCACATTTTATTTTGAGTGTATTTTTTATTTAGAAAAACATTCATCAAATCACCGACTATAATTTTAGTCGGTTAAATTAAAATCAATTCAGTTATTTATATAGCAAAATCTCTATAGTTCGTCAAGAAACATATTTATTTGTAATTAAATGTAAACTAATTTGCTTTGAAATGTCTAATGTCTAAATCTAATTAGTAGCAAAATATGTTTGTCAGCATATATAACATGATTTAAAATAATGTACAAAAGTTTAATAATTTTCAAATTAGTTTGGTTATTAAAAAGTCTAAAATATGATTATCATTCTTTTGCTTTTTAAATGCGCATGTGCAATAATAAGATGATTGCTCAATCAAACAATTTCTCTGTGTGTTGATACTGTTGAAGATTCATATTATTTATAACTTTCTTAGAATAAAGATTAATATTACTATTTTTATTTGCATCTATATATTTATTATATATTATATACCATAATTGTTGTACAATGTACTTGAAATCGTTTGACTAAATTTATTTGATAATTCCAACGGATGTAACGTTTTATTAATTTATTAAGTTGGGTTACTCGACAATATATAAGCGACTCTAGTATACAAAATCACTAGCACCTCTCTATGTTATACAATATATTTTTACGAATAAAAATCATTTAATCAAATTGCTTGAGTTAAATAATTCTATTGAAAAATCTATTTGAAAATATGGTAATTTCATGTTTGTATAGAGTTATTTAATAGCTTTATAGTTTAACGTTGAAATTATTAGTCGTTGTAGATATCAAAACAATATTACAAATTCGATATTGAAGAAATATGTATTCGAAATGAAAACATTTTTGATAACAAACGAACTACATATCTAAAACGATATCAATATTGTCACATTGTAATTATCAAATTATCTACCCAACTTTTCCCATGGGCATGCATACATCAATTCTATATAATTCGTGGATTTTTAGTACTTACTCAATTTTTTCCAATTACGTAACGTTTTTGAGAAAAATACAATCGTATTTTTAAACTGTTCTCACCCACTTTTTAGAATAAAAAAAAAAGTAAGAAAGGTTAGAATAAAATGGAGAATTACTAACTGTTTTCTAATTTTTCTACTTTTTAAAATATTTCCTGTATATATAATTTTGGTATTATTTTATATAACCAAATTTTAATAAAATATCATTAAGTACATCATATTTAAAGTATGATTATTTCCCAGTATGCCATTCGTTTCGACAAAGTTCAATGCGAGAAGAATTTACATGATATAGGACACTTTCCCGTACCGATATCGAGCGTCAAATTGTGGATTCTGTTGGAGTTTTCTCGGTACGACCAATTTTTTGAAATCGGAACGACATAGCAGAAAAAAAAATAATCAAAGTTAAATATTACTTCGAAAAATATAACGATATCGATTCGATAAATGTTTATATATCGTATTTTCTCAACGAATTTGAGTGTACGAGAAATTATAAAATTTTTAATTGATAAATCAACGAGATCGAACTTTTTCGAGGTCTCCGAGACATGGCAGACTGGGTTTATATTTTTACCAGCATTTTTCGTATAGAAAGAAAAAATCAGCAGTCAAAATCTGCAACTGCGCATTATATAGAATTGGTGTTTGGCATGTCCACGGTGAAAAATATTTTACATTTTGTTGAATAGTGTTGTCAAACCAAATTTCGTTTTCTAATCTAATTATTTCTAATTATTTCTAATCTAATTATCTAAAACAAATATCATTATTTTAACCAATCGATAAAATTTGAATCTTTCTAACTAATAGTTCATGTGTATAAGCTAAAATGGCAGTTCCGCCAGCAAATTTTTAAACCATTCGATTTAACCGAATGAAGTTAGTTGGTACAACTAACTTTTTCATCCTCTCAACCTCATGCCAAAAGTGGATTTTTCCGTGTGCACAGAGTAGAGATTTGTTGCGCCAACCAACTCTTTGTACTGCAAACAATTTCGAACAGTTTTAGAACAATTTAGTACATATTTAATCCCATTTGGAGTATGTATAGACTTATATTTCAAGTGTATAGGCTAATATGGTATATCCACCAACAAATTTGTAGAAAATTCGAATTAACCGAATGAGGTTAGTTGGTACAACTAACATTTTCAATCTTCCACCCTCGTGCCAAAAAAGGAATTTTTGTACCCATATGGGAAAATACAACAGACTTAAACTTAGCCCACTCTTGCGCTATAACTTAGGACTAGCGTTATAAGGGATTTTTATTTTTTATTATAAAAAAAAAGTTTTCTAAGTTTATGTTTCTATGTACACAACACAGAAATTTGTTGCGCCAACCAACTCTTTGCCCAATCAACTTATGCGGTTCTCTCAACCACGGTTTGTATTGTCAAAACTGAAAGAGTTTGAACTACAACCAATTTCGAACTATTTTAGAACAATTTAGTACAGATTTAGAAGAATTGGGAGTGTGTATTGGCTAATGTTTCAAACGCAAACCGAATATTGCAACAAATTTGTATACAATTCGATTTAACCGAATGAAGTTTGTTGGTACAACTAAAATTTTCATTATTCCAACCTCATGCCAAAAGAGAATTTTTCTGTGTATGTAAACATAGAACCAATTTGACTTTAATTGTAATACAATTTCATTATTATTGTAAAAATCCATTTTTTGTCATAAAATGTCTCATTAGAAATTGCTTTATTTTTGCACTTTCACTTAATGAAAATACATATAGTTCGCTATAGTAAATTCTAAAAAAAAAACATTTCTAGTTCCAAAAACACTATATGATTTTCGTTATTGTCGCTGAAATATATACACAAAATAAAGTTAATGCGGTGCTAATGTGTATCACATAAACAACAAATGCAAAAAGTTTCAATTATCGCTAATAGCACTATTTTTATATAATTCTTTGAATAAATAGTATTAGAATTTCTACGTATTGAAGATTTTTTTTTTAATATTTATATATTTTTTATATCAATATTTTTTTAATCTTTAGTTCAACAACTTGTTTGCATTATATCTATAATTATCACTGCATTTTTCTTGGCACTTTCATGCACTACGTAGTAATTATGTCACAAAATTTTAAACACTAGAGAATAAATAAATATATTTATTTCTAAAATTGCACTTTGCAAATATTATTTTCGTATTTAAATAATTTAATATTTTTGTAATTATTACACATTCGAAACGATCACACACAAACGCGACACTTGCAATTTCCAAAATTGTTGAAAAAATGGCAATGCAATTTTTTAAAGTTTTTAATTTAAAAATGCGCGCGTTCATTCGTCTTCACGTCAAAACTGGCAATGACACTGAAAATGCAAGCAACACCAACCACCGAGGACGGACTTTGCTGAAATGTTCAATTAGAAATTTTAATAGAATAAAAAAAAAATAAAACAGAGATAAATTAAATCTCTGTTCTCTTGGCACAGGTTGAGTATTGTTTAAATGAAAATGAACCAAAAAATAATTTAAAACATTTGCTAGATTTTTGAAAATCAAGTTCAAGTTTAGCAGTGGCGGCAGCTGCAGCAACAATGCGCTGACCAGAGCTAGAGCAACAGTTGATGTTGCCATTAGCAATTGTGTGGGAGTGGAAATTGTGCTCAATTGCATTGACGTTTTGATATAGGGAGTCGGAAACTAGTGCAGCAAACGTGCTCTCGCTTTGTATGTATATTTTGTTGTAAATACCACTACCTCTAACAGTAAAGGGTGCTTTACATGTGGAGCAAATAAATACCCCACACAACCACCACAACACCCACTAAAAATGAAATACGCACACACAGAATAGAGATTTGTTACGCCAACCAACTCTTTGCCCAACCCACTTATTCGGTTCTGTCAACCGCTTAGTCGGTTGTTATTGTCAAAATAAAAAGAGTTGTAGTTTGTATTACAACCAATTTCGAACTGTTTTAGTACAATTTAGTAAAGATTTAGAACCATTAGGAGTGTGTATAGACTAAAACGGCAGTTCCTCCAGCAAATTTTTAAACCATTCGATTTAACCGAACTAACTTTTTTATTCTTCAAACCTCATGCCAAAAAAGGATTTTTCTGTGTGCACTATATAAAAAACTGTATTTTGCAAAAATAATAAAAAGGCATACCACGCCGTTTTCCATGTATGGAAAGATGCAGGCCATGCTGACCTTCGGTACCACCATGACCCAATAAAAGGCCCTTATGCTGAATGATACACAACTCTTTGCCAACCAACTCTTTGCCCAACCTACATATTTAGTTCGCTCAACCGCTTAGTCGGTTGTTTTTGACAAAACTTAAAGAGTTGTAGTTTGTACTGCAACCAATTTCGAACTATTTTATAACAATTTAAATAGTACAGATTTAGAACCATTAGAAGTGTGTATTGACTAATATTTCAAGTGTTTAGGCTATATGGCAGTTCGGCCAACAAATTTGTAGACAATTCGATTTAACCGAATGAAGTTAGTTGGTAAAACTAACTTTTTCGTTCTTCCAACTTTTCTGTGTGGTTTGCTGGATTTGCTGGTTTGCTGGTATCAATAAAACTTCACAACAAATGGCTATCATTTGTTCAATTCTACATCATTTTCCGATGGACTGCAATTAAGACCTCATACTCAGTTTTTTAATTGCCTAAAGTTTACGAGTTATTAAGTAAAACAAATATTTATTGTGGATACCGATTTTTAACCGATTGGAGTTTTCGGCAGTTTATATTTTAAAATAAGCCCGGTAAATCGCACCAAAGTTATAACCCGTGAAATGCAAAAAATATATTTAAATTTGTACCTTTCAGATCTTGGTTTCGCTAATTAAATAAATTGTAATGGAGTATTTCTCAACTATTTTTATATTTGTAAGATTTTTAATTGATGTAATCATATTTTTAATAATTTTAATAGATATTTGTAAGCAATATTTATCGAATATTTAAAACACGTTTTACTAAAATACAATCTAAGTAATTTGCAAATAAATTAATGTTCAGGGCAATAATAATTGTAGTAAACATCTTCTTTTTTTTACCTTTGTACTAGAGATGGGCGCGTGCCTGTTTTTGATGGCACGGGCACGCCGATAGGTGATACGCACGAGCACGAGCCCGACGAGTAAATTTACAGGCACGAGAAGCACGATAAAACACGGGATTTGAGGGATTTAGGATCACGGGATTTTTTAAAGACACGATGAAACACGGAAAAACACGACAAAACACGAAAAAAGCACGGAAAAACATGAAAAAGCAAGCGAAACTTGAAAAATAATACCGGAACCGTTTAGATTTTTGAAACCAGAATCGTTATTAAAAATGTGTTGAACCGAAACTGGAATCGGAACATACATATTTTTTCTGGTTGGAATCGGCACCGCTATATATCGGAACCAGAACCGGAACAGATATTATAGTCCCTGTCAGGGAACGCAAAGAACCGGGATCGGAACCGTTAATAAAAATGTATGGAACTGGACTCGAAACCCATTTAATTTGTTGGTTGAAACCGGAATCGGAACCACAATTTTAAAAATTTTGGAACCCGAACCGGAATTGATATTCCAATAGGTTTTAGTCCCTGTAATAAATAATTAACTTTTATTCTCTTAAATCCATAAGTAAAACTAAAACAAAAGATTTTTAAGAAAAGGTTAAAATACCAAGGGTTTTTTTACATTTATATAGGAGTAGAAACTATAAAAAAAAATTGAATGGGCGCGTGCCTGATTTTGGAGGCACGGACACGCACGGGCACGACAGCAACTAGCACACACGAATATTTGCACGCACGAACTCAGATTTTCGGGCGTGACACGAAAAAAGCACGGCACGCGCCCATCTCTACTTTGTACAACCGGTACACAATTATACGTAGTACATATAGAGGGTACCCAAGGAACTATTTTTTAAATAGCTGCTGATTTTTGTGTATTTGCACACTACTCTCATAATGCACTCATCTCGTGAGCTCGCACTGATTCGAGTTTTGTGATATTTTCTGTTCGCACACTGCTCTCACTACTCACTGATGTCGTGTGCTCATTTGTTATCTGGGTATTTTTGCATTTTTTTTGAAAAATTGGGTTGTCTAATAAGTCTACTTTTCATTTATATGGGGAGCTTTTGATGAGTCTTTTTTACACTACACTAAGAGTGTAAGGATATGTTCTGTTTGGTCATCTTGCGATGTCTGTCTGTCCATTGAAATCACGATGATTGGTAAACGAACAAAAAAAGAGCAATGAAATTGAGTATTTATATTTCCAGTATACTTAATCTGTCTGCTAATAAAAATGGGCGTGATCGATCGACTTTAAGCTTAAATTCCGCCCATGTAGGGTACTTAAACCTCATGTAGCACTCAATCTACGGGAAACTTATATTAAAAGAATTAAATATTTTAAATAAAACCCATTTTTTTAATTTTATTTTTCTTACGGAACCGGCACATTATGCCCTAAAATATTAGTTGTAGGAAGAATCCATATTCGTATGATCCGTTCAGTACAAATACAGTAAAAGGCAATATTTTTACAATAAAATTTAGTTTTGTTCAAATTCCAGAATTTTTTATAACACAGATACAATTTATTCCTTTATCCGTTAATAACAAATTTTGGATCTACAAAAAATATAATAGAGTTAAAATTAATAGTTTTCAATTAAATCAATTTATTCATAAACAAATGCAACAATTGATAATTCCATTGAATGGTTGATTCTATTGAATTCTATCTATATCAATAAAATCTCAGTTCTTTAATTAAATGCAATTTTTGTAATTTATAAAGAAGAGATGAAACACGTTTTGTTCCACGGATATTTTAAATTTCCACAGAGATTCAATTGTTTAATAATTTATATATACCAATGCATTTTATCCGATTTTAATAAAGCTACTTTTAAAATGGCTGAAAAAATGCCAAAAATGTTAATTGAAATATTTATTTATATAGAATTCCAATTGCGTCTGTCAGCATGACCAAGCACCCTTCCTCTCTCCGGACCGGATCTTGTTAATTGCACCATTTAGAAAATCATTTTTAAATCCGAACAGTAAATGCAATTAATCAAAAATCATTCCCCCTGTCACAACGACAGCTTTTTGCGCATCTAATGAGACTTTTACAAATTCCAACGGATAAAACAAAAAGATTTTTTTTATTGCAATAATTATTTTCGCAAGCTTCGGGTACCTATATTATTTTAAAAGTTTGTTATTAAAACTTTTATAAACATAAACAGCTGTAGTGTTTGCCTCCACGACTGACGTAGTTGCACTTGCCAACCGCTGCTCGCCGTAGTCCGCGCACCGCAGCACCACCCACCGCTTGACCACAGCCATATGAATGAGCCGCATACCCGAGAACAACAGAAACAAAAGTCCTATGATTAATAGCGTTTAAAAATGTTTATGAACCATGGAAATTTTCCATTGAGTTTTCTATGCATATCGGGCAAAGTTTGACACTCAGCGCACCGCGAAATGAAACCGATTTTTTTGAAGTATAGAATTTTTAAATAATTTAAAATATTTGTTTATATATTTAGGAAAACAGTTGAATCTGTGAACCCGAGTAATTTATTTGCATTTTATATTTTACTATATATACATTTTGATTGCACATTGTGCCATTCCGTTATCGTGTAGTCTGCCGATGAAATATGCTAAATTTAACGTAATAAAAAAATACATAAATAAACTCACTGTGAAGTATTTTTGGATTCAAATTCATAGAAGAATTTTCGATATGTTTGAATTTCACTAAAATCCGGAATTAGATGCGTGTCTCGTATGAGTCTTATCTTGTATGACCAAACCAACGTTTGTTTTCATTAAAGATTTCCAAATAGTTATAAATTTTGTATTATATATTATATATTATTCAATATTAAAAATAATCGCTTAAAATTTCGTATTAATTAATTGGATTTATTATTATTATTTATTATGACTTTTATCTTTACGAATTTAATTTCTTTTAATTGCAATCGTTTACATGGTTTGTGTATGTGATAACTTCGGAGTTCGCAACTAATTTAACTTTACTTTACACTCTTATTTCCGTGGGTGTATACCGTAAATTTTCAGTTGTGCACAGCGATGCCAGAAGATTTATTTTAAAAAAAATAATCATTCGGTGGGACATTGTCAAAATTTTAAAAGAGAAAAGTGTCAATTTTGTTCAAAAATAGTTCAACAATTTTAATTTAAATTATAGTTAAAATACAGTTATACAAACCAAAAAATATTTATATGTGGATAAATTTATATAAAAAAAATTGTGTATACAATTTGTGTATTTGCTAAACAATGTAGTAACAAGTTAGTAACAAAATTCCAAACATTATCGATTATTACAATTATTTGACATCAATATATTGAAACCCTGAGAAAAAAACCATTGACCTGGACTTATTTACTTACTTAGTTTACTTATTTGGCCATGATGAAAGTCGACCAAATTAATTATGCCATTTTTGGTACTTCAATAACTTAACCGCTTCATCGGTGATTCAAGCGAACTCTCCTACGTTGACCACCACCGGGCAGAGAATTTAACATCTATTTGCTGGAGCTTTTTATACTCGATAGTTTTGTGTTAAGGTTTAACATCCTTTTCTTACGCTTATCTTTTTTAGGTTTAAATGCAGTTCGAGTTGCAGCATTCTATACTTGCAACATACACAGAGAAAAAATTGCTTCAAATCCCATTAAAATTGGTTAATAGGACAATTATTGATAAAAATTTTCATATAAACTCAATGGCAATGTCATGGTATTTTCTAGTATTTAATGGTATTTTCCGATTAAAATAATAATTTATCCTATTGAATATTTTTAATAGTAAAAAACTATTATTTATATAATATTTTTTTCTGGGTGTATATGGAACATAATACATTTTTTAATTTGCCACTATTTTGCTACGTAATAGTAACACGTTCCATTATAGGAATATCACAGCATTGTAACTTATTATTGCGTATGTTCCACACATGTTCTTAGCCACCGTTTTGGAACTAAAGAAATCACCAGTTTGCAACACTGGTGTCAGAGGTTCCAATTGTCGAGCCAAATAAATTCTCAGGCGATGAAGTGGTATAAGATTGAGCTAAACTTGCCCTTCTACAAGTTAGTTAATTAGCCCTTTTCCAAGTTTGAGTAAACATTACAATGCCGCTGATAAATTTATCATTAAAATTGATTAGTATATCGTTTAACGCACATCCAATGTGTCAGTGGCCCTTTTGTAAACACACTCAGTGGTGTATTCAAAAACTATTTGGTTGTCATATTAAGATGCAGTTGGTGCATTGGAACGCCAATGCAGTTATCATTTAATCTACAGGAACATGACGATATTAATCCATTCAGATCTGAAGTTTTTTTTCTGTCAATAAAGCGGTAAAATGGTTCAAATGTCAATAAAATTATTCAATATCATATGAGCATACGTCACTTTCGAGTCAAATTGACAATTTTGATCGAGAAAAGTACAGCAATCATACACTGGTTTCAAATTAATTTGAAAAACACTCCTTAGAATAATGAATACTTAATTTTAATCATAATCATTTTAATCATTCTTCTTTTTAAATGTTATTCACAATTGAATAACATTGAGTTTGGTAAAAGACTACGATGAACACGAAGTTCTTATTGTAGTCTTTAGTTTTTAGTTTAACGCGTTAATTTAGTACAGTCTCGGGTCTTAGCGTGGCTTGCACACCGTTCGCTGTAAAAACTATACACGTATTTTGCTGAAATAACGGGACTTTTTCTGTTAAATATTCAATGGACAACGCCGAACAAGAACCAATCGAGAAGACAACCGACCAGAGGCGCGATTCTGTAACTTATTAACGACAAATATCGATATCGTTAACTAACAACAATTGTGGTATGCAGAAGTGATCGTCATGAAAAAATGTAAATTATAACGATATTTGTCGTTAAAAATAGTTAACGACAAATATTGATATCGTTAACTAACAACAATTGTGGCATGTAGAAGCAATCGTCATGAAAACAATGTAAATTTTAACGATATTTGTCGTTAAAAATTGTTAACGATATCGATGTTTGTCGTATATAAGTTACAGTCGTATATAAGTCCTACACAGAAAAAAAGTATCGTTCGTCATATTGACAAACGACGTACATCAAACTGTTTGCGTAATATTGACAAACAAGTTAATCAATATAACGTACACGCATACATGTTTTGATGTAGTCGTTTATCAATATTACGTATCGCGACCTTCAATCTCAAGCTCTCATGTATACACAGGTTATACACTAACACATATGAGAATTGTGTAATGGCGGAAAACAAACAAGCCGTGGTGCCGTCAATAATTTAGTGAAGTGAAAAATAAATACAAAGCAATAAAAAGTAATAAAAATACTTTGTTTTATTTGCAAAAAAGTATATAGTGCGATAAATATACTTAATGTAATTTTATTTTTAATTTAAATATGTTGAATTGATTGGAATTATTATTTTATTTTATTATATTTAAATAAATATACAACAAAAAGTGAACAAAAAATGTAATTCCCAAATACGTAGTCAATTTGAATTCAATACAATGTGGATTAATTTGACTATAAATTTGGCTGAATGTGTTTCATTTATTACTTTTTGATTAAAAACATTGTCAATACTACGTAAGTTGTACATCAATTGATTAAAGAAGGTTGATAAACACAATCGTAATATTAACGTACACATTACTTCAAAATCTGTCAATGTGTTAGTAAATCTCGATTGATTAACGCTATACGTAATATTGACGAATGCGATCATCGGTTGACATTTGATTAATTTGTTTGTCCTATTGATGTACAAGTTCGTTGTATTTACGTCACTATTTGGTTCTGTGTACAGACCAAAGACTATAAGACGTGCGACTTCGCAAAAAACATATTCAACATAGCAAAATCCTGTTTTTTATGATATTTTTTGGTACACGGATTGTGTACATGAGCTCTGCCGCATCTCTGCTTGCATTGTTGTTGTTTCACCGTGTAAAATTTTCAACAACACAAAACAGCTGTTTGTTAATTCAGATGCTGAAAATTTTGTGAAATTTGCCAAAATTTACACATTTTTTGCAACCGAACTACTCAAATGCAGAAGTTTTGAGTTACACGTATTGAGTCTAAAAATTTGCACTATTTTTTTAAAACTATGCCTAAAATTCATAGTCTAAGGGAAAAGTGAAAAAATAATTAACATTTTCTGAAAAAATTGTAAAATTTACGAGAAAAAAATAGCAATTTGGTGAATAAAACCAGTGTGTCCCCCTTTTCATTAGTTTAGGGAAAAAGGGACAAAACTTTTGCAAATATTACAATATTAAAATAAATTTATTATATATTATGTTTATCTTAATATTTATATTATAAATCGTTTTTATAATGAAATTATGTGTATGGAACAATATTGCGCTTAAATATAATGAGGACGTTAAATAAAATAAACTAAAATTGTGAATTTACTTACGGCCGGTTGAATACAGTTATCAGTTAAAAACAATCTGACAAATAATTTTTTTTTTAAATAGATTAACTAATCGATTTCCATCTCTAACTCATGGTTAAAAGTTGTATGCATCCGGGCATTAAGCAATTAACAGTCCGATAATCCCTTTACGTAGAGATATTTTAAAATTTTGTCCTAGTTGACAATTTCGTACGCTTGTTCAGCCAAATATAGCTCTTCATCATGTCTGACAACGATATCATCCATAATTCGTATCAAAATCGGTTGAAAATTGTACCCACACTATCAATTTTTGAATAAAACTAAATATATATAAACTAAAACGTTGTTTACGTTTGTTTTGAGTATTTTTATGCTGTCAGAAAATTAATTTGTTATTAAATTTCTGTTTGGCGCAAACATCAAAAGCAGTGGTGAATATGTTGAATATAAAGGGGGAAAAATGTCTAAAATGAGAAAATCTGTGGCATTATTGTCCAAGTTGAATAAAAGTTGTCTAAGTTGAATAAAAAGTTGTCCAAATTGCGACTGCGACGCACACTAACAAAACGATTTTTACATCTACATTGACGGAGTTTCATGTCTTGTGGTCTATGGTACAGACCAGTTCAAGTTCATGATATACTCTCGATATACTTATAAATATCGAATACGAAAAATTGGGTACCCAAAAAATAGACATCACTTTGTCGAAGTAAACTTTTGAAGTTTCGAAATTCGAAGTGGATTTTTAAAAGTTTTGTTTACTGTTCACTATGCGCAGTAAAATTACTAAATTTAATTTAATTTATTTAAAAATATGTTCAAAAGAAGCAGTTTTGATGTTTGGCGAAAAGAAGAAGATTTACGCAAAATGATTACACTATGTCAGGACTTGGATGCACAGCTCGGAGGCGGGGTGCCGCTTCAACTGTTGACCGAATTTTGTGGATCTCCTGGCAGTGGAAAAACGCAAATGTGGTACAATTAAAAACTGTTTCAATTAGAATAAGTAATAAATTAATCCGAGATTATATAGCTTACAGCTATGCATTAACGTGCAGCTGCCCGAGGTGGTTGGAGGACTTGAAGGAAGCGCTTTGTTTGTGGATACAAATCAAGGCTTCAATGTGAATAGATTGCAGGGTAAGTGGAAACTTTTGGAAGATTAGTCGGTGGAGCTCTACAATTTAATAGAATTCCAGACAAAATTTCTGACAGTTTTCAGGAATATTTCCGGCAAACCTAAAAATTGAATATTTTGGGAGTGTATAGCAACTGTAACCTGTAGGTTGTAAAATTTTGTGGAATTTAAATGGCAGATTCACGGTATATTTGGGAAACGGCCAGTCAGCTTGTGATACAAGCTCCACTGCCTTTTGATTATTATTATATAAATTTTGTCTTTTGATGCAACATAATTGCATCAAAAGTTCCACTAACGATAAAAACACTTGGATACGATGGAACAAAATCTTTACGTTGGCTTGGACATGTTGTTCGTATAGATGAAAACGACTCAGCGAACAGAAGTATTCAATTTTGTACTCACTGATGGTCATAATATAAAACTTTTTATAAACTAGTTTGATTTTATTGATAAAATTAGAACATAGATGTTTTGTTTTATTGCAAAACAGAAATTTCGTTATAAAGATTCGAAATTTATTTTGCCATTATATTTCATTCAGAATGTCGAAGTTGAGTTATGTATTGCTTTGAAAAATGCAATTTTTTTAACTTCTTTTGAACTTTTTACCAAATTCTTACATGATTCACAAATTTTGACAAATCATCTGGAATCACTACGCCGAAATTTGATAGAAATAACAAATTTAAGCCATCAGACCTATATTTAAGCTAACGGCCCTCATATGCATATCTGTGATATTAAAAAAAAAACTATATAAATTAACTTTGTTTTCCAAAAACATATGTAGTTTGTTGATGTTTTCATTCCATCAATTCCATTAACTCAGAAGTACACAAAATGATATATATTAAAAACGTGTCCCTTTTATGGAAGAGGTATCGAAGAGTTATTGGTATAGTACACAATTAATATGAATATTAGTGAATGTGTATTTGACAAGGTAATGAAATTATCTTAAAATTGATATAATTATTTCAAGTGTCCTTTTAATGGTCTTTTGAAATTTATTAACTATTAATCAATAAACTTAAAATAACTATTTGCTCAAAATACTTCAACAATGACGATTAAATTTTTTCTATTTTACAGAAATCTCTTTATGCGCGCAGCGTCGCTTTCAGCGTGCCTTTCCGCAAGTATGTGTCGACTTCAATGCATCCACTATACTCGAAAAAGTTGCCTATATGTATTGCGCAGACTATGTGGAGCTTGTGGCAACAGTGCAGCACATCAAAGTGCTGGTGCAGCAGATACCAAAGGTACTTTTGGTCATTACCAAATATTAGATTATTTAATTTCATTTATTTATTTCATCTACTAGGATTTTTTGCATTACCGCTTACATTTAATTAATTACAATCAATATATTTAATACTAAAGTCGATCCTGTTCAACCACGGAATTACATTATTTTTTGCAGCTTAAGCTGATTGTCATTGACTCCTTTTCATTTGCACTGCGCGCCATTGATGATGTCTCCAAGCGCACAAGATTAAACTACGAATTGTTGACACAGCTGCAACAGTTGGCGATTGATAATGAAATTGCAGTAAGATAAAATTGTTAAAATTCGTTTAAAAGATTTTTATTAATTATATGCTATCAAATATTTAAATAGATTGTGATAACAAACGAGCTGACTACACGATTTACGCTGGATGGTGCCAAGATATGTCCAGCACTGGGTGAAACACATGCGCACAAAATAAATCAACGCATTTTGCTGAGCCGACACTTGGAGACAGGGCAACGTGTTGCCTTTGTGGAGAAGTCACTGATATCGCCACAAGTGGGAGTGCCTTTTGTGGTGCGTATGTTTTATAGTTTTGCCATTTTTATGAGTTGTTCTTGAAATGTATATATTTTTGCACAGATAAAACAGAGCGGCATATCGTAAACAGGCATCTATATCAACTGAAATCCCTGTTCAACGAAAGTAAGGAATATTAATATATATTTAACTCATTTTTAACTTACGTATAAATTTTTACTAAAATTCTAAATATAACACAATGATTTTCAACTGATTCATACAATATTCATTAGCATGGCTAACGTTATGTTATCTTTAATCTCGTTATCATAAGTCATCGTTGCCTAGCATCAGAATCTTGATGAGAATTCTGACGTCGCAATTATTACGCATTAAAATCTCTTGAAAGCAACTCGATCTTTCTAAGCACACTAATAAAATAGCTCACAATATGAATCATATTCAATTTTGCACAAAGCTAGATTTTGCTATTGTGATGTTATTTAGAAAATTGCATGATTCAGTCAAAGTACTTGTTATAATATTTGCTTATTGCTAGTAACTGAGAGAGTAAAATACAAAAACAAAACGCGCAATTGATGCTGTTGTCTTTTTAAAATATTTAGCAACGTCATATTTTCAATAATACATTGAGGTTCAATAGTAGGCAAGTGCTTTTAGACATACCTACGCTCACGAGTATTTGCTTGCAACACATGTTATTCTGTTCTCTGCTCTTGTGTATTTTAAATGTCTATACTATGGACAGCACTATTTCATCACAAAATAAAAGTACAATAATATTAAAATTGTAGTGTACATGTAGAATCATTCATGTCATATCATAGTACGCAACATTTTTATTCTTTTTGTCTACATGTTACTCTCTATAAAAACGCAGATTTCCAAAATTAATGAAATCTTTAACAGCATGTCTGCAGCAAATTAATGCGTCCATGAGTCTGCGTGAAACAAATATGCTAATTATTTCAAATTAAGGGGTAATAGTAACATGAAAATATAAAATTGTTGTGATTATTGCAGTAACATGTTACGCCACAAAAGCAAAATTTTCAAATAATGACATTCAATGATTTGGAATACTATAAAATAAGTGCTAATATTGATTTTAGTTTCTAGTTATCGTTAAAACGTTTTGCCGGTATACATCTATCATTCATAATTTGCTAGTAGACTACAAAGCAACGGTATACTAAAATGAATTGACGTGATAGCCCCAGACAAAATATACGGCAGATAACAGGCATGCAAACACATCAGCTTTCATGCAGAAAAATCAATCAATCGGTAGATTTACGTCAGATATATGCGGAGTTTTGTAGCAAAACCTTGATTGTTGTCTGCTCTTGAACAAAACGGCATACTGCAGCAAAACGGCAGTTTATATGAAGTTAAAGGTATATAGAGGCAGATAAATGGCACGTGAATGCAGATCAAGGTAGCTACGTATTTTGACTGCCTGTCTGCTAAAAAGTTTCTCTAAGAATTCTCTACGAAACCGAAGTTTCATTATAAAAAAAACAGGAGCCACAATTTAATAGTTTGCTATTTTCAAAGTTTATTTTCGGAAGATAATTTTTCAACATCGAATATGTGGACTTTCGTTTGACAATAACGCAGCATTTTGTTGAAGCAGTTCCGAAAAACAATAGAGTTTTAATATTGAATTTTTTTTTTAAGTTTCCCGAGACATTTTGGCATTTTGCGGGAATATTTTCGGCATATTTTTGGAAAACACACTGATAAATGGAATGTTTGTGAAAAGCGTATGGCAAAATTAAATAGGCAGATTCGCGGCATTTATTGGAAACGGACAGAAAACAGACATACAGTTACGAACAAAATAATAGGGTAATTTACTTGTTCCACTTATCTTGAAATTTTTGTGACCATTTTTAGTTTACGAATGTGACGATCACTTGTAATAAATTATTGTCAATATGTCTTATTTCAAAAAAGATAAATTGCGAACACCTAAAAAATAAACTGAGTTTGGTAAACACAAAAAGTCAGTATTGAAAGCTAACAAAAAATAGAGTCACATTAAAAATAATTACAAATTTATATATTTTCAAAGAAAAATAATTTGAATGTAATAATTTTATAATCTCCGTAAATATCCGTATATAATATGTAAAAACTAAAATACGTTACTTCAGAAATATGGGTCGTGCAAAGCATTACGCAGATTTCAAAGGTTCCCTCATTAAAATGTTAAAAATTGAAGGTCAAAGCCATCGCATATCAACTAAATCTATTGGAAGGTCACATTACATTGCACACAATGTATTTTGGTTCCAAAACCACATTTCTTAAATAGTAAGACCATAGAAAACTGCCATGAAGGTGGATAATCACGTACAGTTACTATCAAGTCGGGACATTTTGATGTCAGCTGCAGCAATTCAAACAAAGTTAGGAGTACAAATTTCAACTAGAACTGTGAGGGGTGTATTAGTCGAAAAAAAAATTGTTAAGGTTTTTGTCCGGTATTTTATATTTGTCACAAAAAAAAAACTCCGGCAACAACTTGTAAAAAAGCTGCTCTTGTATTCCAAAACGCTGCCGTGATCATATAAAATGTTTATCTACCGTCGACAGTGTGAAGCAGGTTGCATTGCTATTCCTGAAATCTATTCTTAAATTCTGGAAATTAAAAAAAATAAAATTGTCTGCCGATATTCCCCCGAAAACCTGCTACAACAGCCTATTTCAAATAGAATTTCCACAATATTCCATAAATGCCTATTACCTGGGTAAAATCTGCTGTACGAAGACTGGTGTTTTTCGCGGCAAACAAACTACATGTCGTGCCCCACCTAAAACCTGACAGAAACCTGCGCTTTTGCCTGAAATCTGTCGATATTCTGCCAGTATCCTCCCGAATACTTTGGAAAGGCACACACAATATTTTAATTTAAATTTTTAGAATAATTTTAAAACATGAGAAGCCACAAAACTTAAAAAAAACACTATTTCTTGATGATTTCTAAAAATTTGAACAACATTGTTTCGAAAATAATATTTACTGTTTTTTTCACTTTTATCATTGCGAAATATAAATATGTTAATGAAAAGTGAATATGTTATTTTACAATACAACATTTAGATTTAAATATCAATTCTAACACATATCAATCCAGAAAATTTGAGTTTTTGTACTGCAAAAATTTGATAAGGCACATAAATGAAAAACTATAACTAGTTTTAGATATTAAAACATCTTTCGCTATTATATGTGTATACCACGAAGTAATCACTGTTGATTAGCGCAAATATTTTAAACATAATTCAGGGCCTCTTTCCGTAGTGTGAACGAACGAAATCAACGAACAAATGACGTAAAAGTGACGTTTATTTCATATGACGAAGTGACGTCAGTTTATGGTAACTTTGATGGTAACTTTGAAACAGTCAGAAATCATCTAAAGTCTTCTTTGACAACAATAAAGTATATTGAAAGACAATACATTTTTTATGTTTTTAAGAAGTATTTCAACTTTTCATATGTTATATTTTTATTTTAATTGATTTTGATTAATTAAAGTTATATTTCACATATAATTGCTTTTGTTTTGGGTAAAAAATAAATATTTATTCTAAAAAAAACCGTTGAAAAAGATAATTTTCCAAAAAGTTGTTATAGCCAGTAATTGCCACAACAATACATAATTTTACAATATATTAATGGAATTTTTAATAGAGGAACTAAGTTTAAAAACCAGATCTAAGAACAAAATCTATTCCAAAATAATAAAGAATGCAACATTCAAAATGTATTTTTATTTTATCTATTTTAAAACACATTTATACTTAAATTACAAATAATTATTACAAAACATTATGCATACCAACACCCCCTTAACTTTTGGGAGAACCGCATTGAAAGAGAAGTTTCTCAGCGCTGTGCAAATGACGTCATAATCAAATTTTGTTCTTTTCTATACATATATGAACCGGTGTTGTCGGCATTGCTTGTACTACACATACATATTATAGTTATATAGGTGTTATAGTTGCCAGATTTATGAATTTCTTTAAATTTAATATTTTTAAAATAAACACTTTCACATAAATTCTATTATAATTTATAAGTTTTCGAAAGTATAATTGAAGGGTTTGGTACACCCAGAAAAAATACTATATAAATAATAGTTTTTACTATTAAAAATAGTCAATAAGATAAATTATTTTAATTGAAAATACCATTAAATACCTGACATTGCCATTAAGTTTATATGAAAATCAATAATAGTCCTATTGATCAATTTTAATGGGATTTGAGGGAATTTTTTTCTGGGTGTATGATAGCTTTTTATATTTTGCGTCGTTTGGTACCAAAATCATCCATAACTGAAATATATACACTGAGATACCACGATTTAAATGGTATATTACACAATATATACGAATTAAAATCTAATGGAATCACTATACCTTATACAAAATTATACGATATATTTTTTAACAAAAAATCGTCAAATTGGCAATTATAAACAGTTTTTATGAAATATATATTTGAATGATTTTATGCAGTCGAAGGTAGGTGTCTATTCTGTGCCTTTACCAAAATTAATCTGGGTATCCGCCTCACAATTCAAACCAAATTAGATCGTGAACTGGAAAATACAGTCGCATAATCATAGAGAATTTAAAGTAGACTTTGAAAATAAATTCGACTTTTTTTGACAGATTAAATTGCAATAAAGCTGATTTTCAATTAAAAAGATGACTTTAAATTTTCTGTGATTATGTGCTATAGTTATTTAAATTTTATATATAACTAAAAAAACGCAGAATATTTAAAAACGCATTAATCAAAATTTTAACAAATATCGTTTTTTATCTATCAATTTGTAATTGATAACACGAATATTAAATACAATTGAATATTATAAACTAGATATTTATCATAAATAAGCTATTTTGCACTGCACTGCTACGCAATTTTGATATTTGTCAAATCGCAAAACAAAATAAATGTTTGATTAATCAAAATTGTGATTTTTATTTTTGAAATATTATGAAATACTTTACTAATTGGTTTTGTAAATACTACATTTTTTTATTATTCTAAAAATAAATTTGTATCAGAAAACTTTATTAATCGAGTATGCTGTACAATTACATTTTTGATTGATTGTTTAATCACACAGCTCTAATTAAATCTAAACCTTTTGGCTGCAAAAAAATATACGTTTTTTTTTGTATTTAACTTTTATCAAATCAATGTGGCAACCCCAAAGAGTGTGTCGGCATTTAGCACCAGCCATTACTAAGGTTAACATATAAGCTAAATAAAAACCACTGACGGAGAGCAAAAAGTTTCAGTCTTTGAGAAGTAAGCAGCGAGTGAACAACTTGAATTTAAAAAGCTATTTTGGTAAATAATTTTTTATGTAGTATTTTTTTTGTGTGTTTAATTGTTCTATACTGCGTGTATATAGTATTCAAAATACAAACAAGTGATATAAAGAAAGTAGGAATTTTGTGTTTGTTGGGTGCGGTTTATATATTTTATATGTCAAATAATGAAGACACTGCTGATATTGAAAACAGTGCAAAATTTAAACAAGTGTCGGAGAAAACGAAGCCAAAGTGAAAATGTTTTCTGCAAAAGTTTTGCAGATTGTGCTAATTATTAGAATATGCGCTCATTGGTTTTTTTTTTTTGTGGTATGAATCTCAATAGAAGATGACATCATTCATACGTAGTGCAGAGATACATATTGGAAACAAACATTGCCTATATATATTTCAACAATATGTATCTATAGACTATCATAGTAATAGATATACTATGTATTTTTTTTTTAATATTAGATAGTATCTGTTGTGGAATTTATTGCATGTATCAGTTGCTTTGTATTGGGTTTTAATTGTAGCGGCTGCTGCACTTTGTATCTATGCGATAGAGTATCGACAACTCAGATACACTCTGAAACGGCAGCAATGCAGCTAGTTTAGATGAATGAATTGCATGCCACAACGGCTGAATGCTTCAGTTAACATAAGACCTACATACGAATCACTTTCGTTACATTTTCAAATGTATCTCACGGATTGTATATCGTTGTCCTACGTACAGTCAGTTGATTCATGCCGCAGTTACTTGCATACGGAGTCATGCCTTTTTTTTTGTTGGTGTATACTGACTAATTGTTATTATTATATATTATGTAAATAATTATATCTAAATAACCGTAGCTTAACTATCTTAAAGATAGCGTCAATCAAATATCTTGTACCTATGCATTGTTTACCTGTCACTTTTTGGAAAACGATCACGAGTTTTAGTTTTTCTTTTTATAAACTACATGATAATTATGTTAGTTTTTGGTTTTTTTGATATACTTGTTCTAATAAATATGTGTATCTTTGCATCTTTTGGTTAGCACAGTATCTATTGACGCAAGTTTCTACTAACTAAAAACCTGTTTCTCGTTTCTTGAGCCACGTCATTGCCTCAAACACTGGCTTTCTTTATAGGACCGGTGTGCGCTATTTTTGTGTGTGCGTTTTTTTTTATTTTATCTTTGGAATATTTTCAACGTTCTTGTGCGTGATTTTTTAAAATTAATTCTGTGCCGGACAAAGCTATTAAATGAACTTCTAACACATCTAAAATTTTAATTATTGCTCTATAGTGTAAGGTATTTTGTTGTTGGTTTTTTTTTATAATATGGGGTTTTTCTTGCTCTCTTACTGATTATGGAGCTGACGGCGGCACCCACACTCAATCATTACTCATTTTATGACTCTAATGCAAATGGCGCATCGTTCGAGTACAATCATTAACTACTTAAAATTCATTCGAAATTGTTGTGTGTACCATACTGTGTACACTCCGATAAAAAATACAATAAGGGAGTTCATTTCGCATCGTATCGCCTGCGTTTATGCGTATTTCGTAAAAATTTTACGACATACAACATATACGTAGTATCCACGAAGTGAAATGAATACCCTAAATATATATAAAATATTATTTTAATCGGAAAATACCATTAAATACTAGAAAATACCATCACATTGCCATCGAGTTTATATGAAAAGATTTATTTTTTGTATACTATTAAATCAATAATTGTCCTATTGAGCAATTTTAATGGAATTTGAGGGAATTTTTTTCTGGGTGTAGGATAAATTATTATTTTAATCGGTAAATTACATTAAATACTACAAAATACTATAAAATTTATGTTGTGTATATAAGAACATTTTTTTTGTATACTATTAAAATAATAATTAACCGATTGGTTAATTTTAATGGGATTTGATGAGTTTTTTTCTGAGTGCATATATGCACATGAAGGGCATACTATATGAATCAGTTGCATTGTAGAATTTTTAGTACGTCATACGCTATATTTAATGAAATATGATTCATTATCACGTCATACTCTACATTTAAATCTATTGGGGGTCAATGGGGGGATTTACGCCCTTGACTTTTGTGCCATTGAGTTTTGTATTATATATAGCGTTTGTGTGCCTTTGACTCTCATTGTAATCCAAAAAGTTTAATGCCATTGTAAAGGTGTTTCGGCGACTAGTGCGCTGTCGCAAACTTTCACTTTTCCCATACGCACTCCTCCGCCACCCTATGCATAGTGAAAACGTATCTCTTTTAAACTGGCAGGCACTTCATTATTTAAAGTTGAATGAACTGAATCCAATGCGTCGACGCTGGGACCGCACAAACGTAGATATTTAAGCCAACGATGATATCATATTTCACATGATAACTTTTCCAGTGGCCATATAAAGTTTTAGTTACTAAATACTTATTTCGATAGTATATAATTTATTTTTTTAAAATAGAAGCAGAAATTACTAGAATTTTAGCTTTCATTTATCATTTAACATAAGACTATTTAATAACTATATTTTCACTCTATTTTTAGAAAACTTCAATAACAAGTTTATACAAATCTTTTTATATTCTAATCGAAACCTATAACTGATTTTTTTAGACTATTTTTCCACGATTTTTTACCATTTTGGATCTAATAATACATAAAAAATTAATTTATGGTTATGCAGAGCATAGTTCAAACTAACGAGCAAAACTACTAACTTTTGTTGAACAGTTCCCATTTTTAAAATATGTCCATGTTTTTATTGAAAATTGTTTTTATTAAAGAGTACTAAAATTATGTTATGTTTTAAAAAGTAGATCTCTTAGTAAAAAAGTTAGTCATTTTTATAGCTAGTTTGGACTATGTTCTAGATAACTATAAATCCTTTTTTTAGTTATCATTAAATCGTAAACGATACAAAATATTTAAAAAATTCTTTAAAAAAAAACAAAAATTTCAGACTATAGCTCTAATTAATGAGAGAAACATTGACATACAATAAGGTTACATCTTAATTTTTTCGTCCGTCTGTCTGTTAAAATCACGTTTCCAGAAAAACTACGCAAGCTGGAACATTGAAACTTCAAAGTTAGATTATTTATATACATATGATGTCTGGTATTAAAAATGTGCATGATCGGACCTGTGACCCGGCCACTTATGTTCAAACACCTCATATAACATTAACATCTTCGGGTGAACCCCTTGACTTTATGATCAAATACAAAAAAATAATGGCTCGTAATAATGGTTAAAATTAACAAGGAACTTAAATTTAATTACGACTTTTTTGAAAGTTTTTGTATGAAAACAATCGTCAAAAAACTGTAGGTACATTAAAATAAATTGCTGTTTAAAATTTTCTATACATAATCCGCTTATTATACCCTACACTAAGAGTGAAAGGGTATATTCAGTTTGGTACGCCGTTTGTAACACCCAGAAGGAAGCATCTCCGGTATGGAAAAGTATATATATTCTTGATCAGCATGACCTCCTGAGTCGATTTAGCGATGTCCGTCTGTCCGTCTGTCCGTCTGTCTGTCCGTCTGTCTGTCCGTCTGTCTGTTGAAATCCCTACTACTTTTAAAATTGAAGAGCTAGATAAATGAAACTTATAACTTTGATTACTAATACACCTACGCTGTATGTGCGAAAAAATTGGCGAGATCGGTTCATTGTGACCTATGATCCACCACTTATGTTCAAATACCTCATATAAAATGTACATATAAAGATCAATTTTTATGTATACGTGCTTAGGTAAACTTTTTTGGTCAAATATATATTGACATCATGCTCAAGTACGTGATAATAATGTTTTCCGTCGAAAAGACCTGTGGTTCATTAAAAAAAAAAATCGAAATTCGGTACACCTACCCATTTGTAAATATGGGTATCAAATGAATGGAAATTCTTCAGCGATTGAATGTTTGTAGTTATTTTCAGGATTCGTATACCCTGGTGACCTATATATCACTTTGAATGGTAACCACACATATGTGTAGGGTATTTATAGTCGGCTTAGACCGACTATAATTTTGATAATCCTAACTATCATAATTACACCTACTTTAAAATTTCCCATGTGATCTAACCTTCCCAACTGGTTTTTTTCTCGTCTTACCGACATCGTCTTGGACAGACTCAAGCATTCATAATTCTCAGTAACACAATTACATCAAAAATTATTGAGTTTTATATCGAAAAATCTAGGGCCGGCTGCTCTAATTAATTGATTAATCAAATTTTCTAATTAATCAAGATTAGTGCTGTGCAATTAATCAAAATTTTGATTAATCAAAATACTGATTAATTTATTAATCGATTAATCAGAACCCTGATGAATCAGAATTCTGATTAATCAGCATTTTGATTAATTGAAAATTAATTAATTTTATTCAATAACACTTGAAAATTTAGTCAAATTGAATAAAGTGAAAATTTATTTTTAAAATAATTAAAAAATACAAGAAAATGATTTTAATGTTTATGAACTATATAGTAAAATATGTTTAAATATATTAATCAAAATGCTGATTAATCAATTAATCACAATTTTGATTATTCAGAATCCTGATTTTCGATTAATCTGATTAATCGAAAATCTTTATTAATCAATTAATCAGGAAATTGATTAATCATATAATTTGATTAATCGCACAGCCCTAATCAAGATAAATTAAAAATTATGCAATTATATTTAACAACATTTAAAAGTGTTGCTAACCTAAATTGAGTGAAAATTTAGTTTTGAAATAATAAATAAAATGAAGAATTTAACCCTCTTATAACGTAAAACGAATATGAATTCTTCAGAAATTCCAAAGACATATTTTTTTTTAAACCTTTGACAGTTTTTGGCGTTTTAACATTACAAGGGCTTAAAATGTTCAAGAACCATGTAGTAAAGCATTTTAAAATATTTTGAGAAGCAAATCGTTTTTTAAGCAACAATTCGTATTAATCAATATACTGATTAATTGCTTGAACAATGTTTTTATTTAATGGCAAATCTGATTAATCAATTAATTGATTAATCAAACAGTTTGATTAATCGCACAGCTGTTGAAAAATCATAATTATATAATTGTGCTACACGAATTTAGCAATTTCACAATTTTACATCAAAATATTTTGTCATTTAAGTTATGAAAAATCACAAAGATTTCTCAATTTTGAACGTCATTTTATTTTCACGGTGTAATTTGTGCTATTAAAAGGTTTTTAGGGTAGATACCAAGGGTACTGCATAAATTATAAAAAATGTACTATGAACGTTGATTAAATTTAATTGCACCACTACTAAGTATTGTGTTTGTTATAATTATTTTTAATGATTTTTCTATGTTCATTTGTTCATTACAGCACAAACGTAACTAAACTTCAATTACAACAAAATGAGCTCCGCCGAATACTATCCATTCAAGGTAAGTGTTTTTTTTTGTTTTTTAATATTAACACGTAGAAAAATATCTCATAAAATACCATAAAAATTAGACAATAGGACTGTTATTTATTTAATATTATACAAAAATAAATATATTCAGATTAACTGAAAAATAATGTTTAAGTATTTAGTATTTTATAGTATTTACCGATTGAAATAATAGTATTCGATCCTATTGACTAATTGTATTAATTATAAAAGAACTATTAATTGTACGGTATTTTTTTTTGAGTGTTATATTATTTTAAATGAATTGTATTAAACTAATCAACTTCAAAGATTAGAAAGAGTTTAAAATTTAGATTTTCTTGTGTAGATAACAATGGTATTAATTGTCAAATGTGTAATTATTCTTGTTAATTAAAGCTTTATCTATTACCATATCTTTTTTCATAGAACTTGACATTATAAAATTAATCATTTTTTATTTATACATTCAAGCATTCATTTAGTTTTAAAATTTGGACATACCTTTATCAGAAATTATTCAGCATTGTACATGCATTTTAATTTAACTATTAATTGGTATTTATTATGCGTCATACTTTATGCGACACAATTATATGATTGCTTTTTGCAACGCATTCAAAAAAAAACGAAAAATAATTGCAAAACATTGCAACGCAAACATTTCGGAAGTGACTTTCGCTGAAACGTTTCACAAGCATTGTGTAATAAATTAAAATATCCGCTAACTTTCAGTCACTTTTTGAAGTGGAGAATTGGAGAATTTAACAATTAAAGTTTCCTTTTGATTTCCTTTAAGCACTTAATGCTATATAATTTCGTTTGTGGAATAGAGGCATACAAGTCACTTCAGTTTCGAGAATGTATGTCACAATTGTGTATTTTATTTTTAAGCTATACAATTGAATGCATTTAATTCATGGGCTTTTCAAATATTTATTTTTGCGTTATTTTACATTCAATTGAATTAAGATAATATCACACATGACTAAAATGAAAAAATTGTCTAAATAACCTAATTTTCGTCGAACTAAATAAAACAGGCTCTGAATGAATGAAGGATCTAATTGAATTAATGTAAAATTTAGGAATATCATACTGTCGTAGTTCACGGAAATCTAACCAAAAGATAAATATTTAAATATTCTAAAATTTGGCCAATTTGGTATGATTTTCATAATTTTTAGATTACTCTTTATAATTTTAATCGATAAATTTTACCTCAATTAGAAATTTATTTTCTAAATTAATAGATTTCTTATTTTTACAAATCTGCTATTCAATTTTTTCTTTAAATTATTATTATTTTGTATTTGCAGTGCACCCCCACCGTCTACCCAGCAGATCCCTTCGATCCCATCGAAGATGCTGCCATCCTTCGCAAAGCCATGAAGGGTTTCGGCACCGATGAGAAGGCAATCATCGAAGTACTCGCACGTCGCGGCATTGTTCAACGTCTCGAAATTGCCGAAGCCTTCAAAACCTCCTACGGCAAGGACCTGATTTCGGATCTGAAATCTGAGTTGGGTGGCAAATTTGAGGATGTCATTGTTGCACTCATGACACCGCTGCCACAATTCTATGCACAAGAATTGCACGATGCCGTCTCTGGCTTGGGCACCGACGAGGAGGCCATCATTGAGATTTTGTGCACCCTCTCCAACTATGGCATTAAGACAATCGCTCAGTTCTATGAGCAAAGTTTTGGCAAAGCGCTAGAGTCTGATCTCAAGGGCGACACCAGCGGCCATTTCAAACGTTTGTGCGTCTCATTGGTGCAGGGCAACCGTGACGAGAACCAAGGCGTCGATGAGGCTGCCGCCGCTGCTGATGCGCAGGCATTGCACGAGGCCGGCGAGGGTCAATGGGGCACCGATGAGTCGGTCTTCAACTCTATACTGATCACACGCTCGTACCAGCAGCTGAGACAGATTTTCCTCGAATATGAGAACATCTCTGGCAATGATATCGAGAAGGCGATCAAGAGTGAATTCAGCGGTGCCGTTGAGAAGGGTTTCCTCGCAATTGGTAGGTGTTTTTTTTAGGTACAAAAATAAAAATATAATTGAAATTCTTATTTGCTTTGTCGCAACAGTCAAGTGCTGCAAATCGAAGGTCGATTACTTCGCTGAGCGTTTGTACGACTCGATGCACGGCATGGGCACCAAGGACAAGACGCTGATTCGCATCGTCGTCAGTCGCTCCGAAATCGATTTGGGTGACATCAAGGAAGCATTCCAGAACAAATACGGCAAGAGCTTGGAATCCTGGATCAAGGTAAATTATTTTGATTTAAATAGTTAACATTTATTCTGGTGAATGGTTGCAATTTTATTAATATTTTCAAAACTCAAATATATTAACCATGTGTTTTTGTCCTGCATGTATAATAGATATTGTATGTGTTGCGTAAAAAAAATAAGCGAAATTAAATTGCGCTGCATTCATTAATATGTACAAAAATCACGCATTCATTTCAACGATTTCTATTAAAAGCGCTTTATAATAATTATGCTCTACAGCAGCTTTACAAACCTCCCCCTTTTAAAATATCCATTATAGTTCATAATGAATTGTATTCCTATTTTACAAATAATATTTCTAGGGTTAAAAAATACATTCTGTGTATCGCCTAATGTTGCTTTTACCGCAAATAACACTCTTTTCTCAAACATCATTTCTACATAATTTCAGAGTTATATTTATGTAAAGTAGAATAAAAACGTTATAAAACATATTGTTTTTGCGCAATTTGAGTGTGCTGATTTGACTGCATATACAGTTTTCTTCGTGGTTTACTTTTATGAAATTCAAAATTAAATTTCATACTTTTTTTTAGAATTTTTTTTTTTTTTTGATAAAAATTATGCAGAGTACAAAAATCAATTTAAAATATTCTGTGTTTTATATATGTAAAATTATAATATTTGTTCTTGTATAAAAATAATCTTCAAAAGTGATAGAAACACAAAGAACAAGAATATCGAGTATGCATTCAAAACATTACTGAACAAAACGAGTAAAATTTCTTGCAATACTCAACCCATAGATCCATTCTGATTTTGACTGCGTACTCAGTTTTTTTATATTGCATAACGTTTTTGAGAAAATTGCTTTCAGACACTTTTTATAATAAAAAAAATAACGACCTTTAACCAACTAGTTTTTCAAAAATCTTTAAACGCAGTTTACCTTTCAATTGTTCAGACTAATTACAATATACCAACAAATACTATTATTCCGATATGTTTTTAAGATATTTACATTTAAACTCCAAAAGTACTGATTTTTGTAGACTATTTTTTGATGATTTTTTACCATTTTGGATCTAATGATACATGAGAAAATAATTTATGTTAATGCATAGCATAGTTCAAACTAACGATCAAAACTACTAACTTTTGTTGATCGGTTCTCATTTTTAAAATATGCCCAGTTTGCGTCAAAAACTGTTTATATTTATAATGCTTGTATATTTTACATATCAATGACTGAAAAATTGTCGTTTTTAACAGAATTTTTCACAAAAATGCTACGTAATAAGAAAAAAATTGAGTATGCAATAAAAATAAGTATACTTTAAATATAAAGTAGTGATATTTTTTGATTTATTCAAAACTGTTTATATAAAAGAGTAACAAAATTATGTTCACAGGGACATATTTTAAATAGTAGATCAATTAAATAAAAATTGTAATTTTTATAGTTAGTTTGGACTATGCTCTAGATAATCATAATTCCCTTTTTTGTTTATCATTCAATCCTAAATGATAAAACATATATAAAAAAAAAACTAAAAAATCAAAAATTTCAGAGTTCAGCTTCTATTATCTTAAAAACTTATTGAAATATTAGTAATGATTAGTATATTAAAATTAGTCTGGACAATTAGAAGAAAAAGTGTTTACGGTTTTTTGTTAAACTATTTATCAAAAGTTCTATATTTTTTTTATTCTAAGTAGAGAGTGAGAACAGCTCAAAATTACGATTGCATTTTTTTCAAAAACTTTACGTATTAGGAAAAATCTGAGTATGCAGTCAAAAACAGCACCAGCGAATTATATATAATTGATGTATGGGGTGTCCATGTGTAAAATCGTGTAATCAGCATCCTCGAATTAAGTATGGGATGCTCATAGAAAAAATTGTGTTGAAAGCTTAAACACCCCACAACTCATATTTTATGTCGTACATGTTGCATTCAAGTCAACGATTTAATCGCACCAAATCTGCAATGTCTTAAAAACGGTGTGATTTATACTTTTATGTGCGTCTTTTTTTTATTTATTGATTTAATTTTGCTTGTCGTGTCTGATTATAACTGCAGCTATAAATTTTATGCACGCAATTATATAAAAAAAAACAACAAATATTTGTAGCACAATGTAACACATTTGCGTAATTCGAAATACGGTTTGGAAAATGATATATATGGTTTTTAATAAATAATGTTGCTACCTTTATGCCTACCTACAAATTAAATTCTTTTTAAAAATAAAAATCAATATTCAAATCACATAATCTCTCAAGCCTTTATAAAAAAAAAATAAATACCTAATGTTCGACTTTTTCAGGGCGATACCTCTGGAGATTACAAACGCGCCCTATTGGCAATTGTTGGATTCTAAACTATCTCACTGAAACTGTTCTCAAACTCAAATTAAACAAAACAAGCAACAAAACTCAAGACAATTCGCCTTAAACATAATATTAAATTACAAAAACAAAATCAATAAAATCTGTCCAATGCTAAAATATTAATAATTTTTAAAAAGTATACAAAAACTAAAATTGTAGCCTATACTGCATAAACTTCGAATCAAAACGCATTTTTGTAACAGTTAATGAAGACTTTTTTTTATAGCGCATATATGTACAATATACACCATAAACCTACACCTATAAATATACAAATATAATTAGTAAATTTGAAACTATATATATAGAAATTAAAATTATTCAAAACAACAACAAAAATGCAAAAATATAACGTATTAGTAAATTAAAGCACACTGCAAAATGTGTGTGTTCTATGACCTAGCAAAATAAACAAAAAAGTGCGCTACGAAAATGCATTAAATTTCATATAAAACTCGAATATTTACGAAAGCCACTTGTTACTTTTTAGCTAGACAGCTAATTGTTAATATTATTTGCAAACTAATGCATTGAACATCATGTTTATAATATATAAATACTATTTTTACGACATACAAACACAAACATGCATATATTAAAGCTTGTATTTTTTTTTATAAACTATTTTCATATACTTATTTTAATAAAAATCATAACTATTATATTTGTTTTATATATTATTTTTGTTTTGTTTTATACGCTCTTAATGTAAAACACTAATTTTAATTTTTGCAATTAAGTTTAAATTGTTGAAATAAAATTAGATATGCGAAAAGAAACTTTTATTTTTTTTTGTTTACTTTTCATACACTACAGGTTATCACACTCATTAATTTATACATTATATATATATAAAATTCATTAACGCATTATTTACGATTTTGTCACTAATACCACGCATAATTCTGCGTTGATAAAGCACTTTTAATTGTCCTCTTTTTCTAAATATATTCGAACAAACTTCGATTGAGTAGTTCAAAAATATTAATTAATGTTGAGAAAATGTTCATCTTTTGAATGGCATTTCAAAATATTAAATACAGCAATTCATTTTTATAATATTATTTAATAAACTTAAAAAAAAAACGTATTTTCGAATAGTTTTACTTATACAACGTCGATATATACAGTCGATATGTATAGTAAAGGGTTTTTCAGCAGGGCCGCTGTTTTGACATTTCTCTTCAGTAAGGTTTGCTATTTCATGATGGAAAGATATACGAATTCGAATTTCAATAGTAAATTTTAATAATTTCGACTCGTTGTATCTTTCCAACATGAAATGGCAAACCTTACTGAAGAGAAATGTCAAAAGAGCGGCAAGAAATATGGCGTCGTTTGCTGTCCCTGTCGCTCTACTTTTGTAGCGTCCCTGTTGAAAAACCCTTGAAAAAAACTTTTGTAGCGCTCTTATTGAAAAACCCTTTATAAAGTATTTTCTTTAGAAAAATTCACTCTACCGATACAATACTGCCCTCTAAGTTAACATTTTATATAGATTTTAGAAACAAAATGTTATTTTAATACTAATCTGTGCTAATACAACCAAAGCGGGGTTTTTTTTTTTTAAATGTATACAAAAATGCGTTGAAAGCTTTATAGAAAAGAATAGTTCAAGTACTGTATTTTTTTTATTCTAAGAAGTGACTGAAAAACGCCTAAAATTAAAAATGAAATTTTCTTAAAAACTGAATATACGAAAACGCTGCGTATGTGGTTCAAATCAGCACCCGCGAATTATATAGAAATGTTGTATAGAAAACAAAATTGTGTTAAGTGGTATGAACTAATTAAATAATTCTATTAAAAGCTTCTACACATTTACATTTTTTTGTATTGCATATCTAACTAATGATTTTTGCTTATCTGTAAACATGTGAGAGCGGTGTATTTTTAATGCAAACATAATTATTTTTCTATCTTTTCTCCATTCGCTCGCCACTCCTCCACACACTTTAATCTCTCAATACAACTTGTGCCTTCCAAATACAACAACAACAACTACAACAAAAATAAAAAAAATACAAATTTACTAAAATGCAGGATGACTCCGAGTCCGATATTGGATACTTGCTGGTCACCATGGTGGCCTGGTAGAATGTGTTCAGCTCAGCAGTGGACAGACAAAATGCCAAACAATTATAAAAGCCAAGCAAAGCAAGCATTTTTCCAAAAAGCGCCTTATGTAGTAAAACTTAAAAAAAAAACCAAACATTTTAAAAGTTCTTAGAGCACGAGATTTTCATGTAATTTTAATTTAAATATTTATTAATTATAAAAGAAACTGCTTCATTTTTGTATTATATCGCTGCAATTAATTGTGCAATATTATTAGTTAAAATGTTGTGATTTAACCAATTGTATTTGTAGTTTTTCAATCATCACTGTGTTGTGCTTTATTGAAAATGTAACAAATAAAAAATAAAATCGTTGCATTAAATAAACTATAAATTAACACTAAAAATCAATTGTTTTAATTTTCATCTTTGAATAAAATATACATTTCTTTTGTTTATTTGCAGGATGATTTGTCCGGCGATTATGGCTACGTTTTAGTTTGCTTAGCCTCGTATTAATCACTTTAAACAGCTTCAGTAATAAAAAGTTCTAATTTCATAATTTTGTTAATATCATAATTTTGTTTATTTCATATATATTTTCTCAATTTCATAAATTTTGTTAATTTCATATTAATTTAAAGAATCAAGCATTTACGTTTATGGTCATTTCATTAATGGTATTATGCAATAATTTGATTTGAAATAAATTGTACAAAAAAAAATACTTTTTAATAGTTTATTGATTTATATAAAAGTAATTTTTGGTAAGTAATAATTTTATCCATCTGGAATGACTTAAGTGGTTTCTACATTAAATAATTGAGTTTAGAATCACCATAAAAAAATACTTTTACCACTCTAGGACGTTTCGTTTAAAGGTTATGAAGGTTTTAAGACAAAATAAAAAAATGAACTTAAAGATATTCGACCGTTTTAATTAGGAACTACATACAGACGTTTTAAAAATGTTAAACATGCTCTGAAAACTTTTACTAAGTTCAATTCGAATGTAATATCTGTGCTGCTGATGAGAAACAGGGAACATGACGGCTCGCAACACCCAAGACATCCAAGTTTTTGTGTACAGATGCCTTTACGTGGATTTTCTGAACGGACAATGGTTTCGTCAGTGCTCAAACTGGATAGGCCACACGCTGCGAAAGCCAAACAGAAACATTACAAGAACTGCACTTGACTGGAATCCCCAAGGCAGCCGCCTAAGCAGACGGCTTTTGAATATATGGCGCAGAAAACTGAAAAAGAGCCGCATTTAGCTGGAAATTGAAAATTATTTGTTTAGGCCCTATAATCCAACTATAAGGATTAAATAATAATAAAAGGAATGGATCTAGAAAATACTGGACACATATCATAAATTACATAAACCCGAGTGGAAATTGGTTAGGGTTAACCTTATCTCGCATCCGTCCCTGATCAGAATACGTTAAGGCATACCTACCAAAGGTCACACAGAAAAAATAATGGACGTAAATATCGCAACCGATATTAATTGCATTCATTCATTAATCAATCCAGCAATGAAATTCACTGATTCAATGAAAACATTTACTATTCTTCGTTAAATCAGAAATTCCGTTTGCTAATATGAATATGCAGCAAATTAATTTGTCGGCGCAATTTCAGCAAATATATAATAATAATAGTATGGCACTACAGTTCTATAAGAACTTAGGCCGAGCTCTCTCACCATTTTGAGCTGTGCGTGTTATATTTGTACCCAAAGTGGTGGGACCTACAGTTTATTGCCGAATCCGAACGGCGGGTGAGAGCTTTTCATAGGCAATGTTTTTACTCTCGGAGGTTTGCCACACCCAGAAAAAAATCATGGTAAATTGATAGTATTTTAATAGAAAAACAATAATTTATACCATTAAAATTGGTCAATGCGTGCCATTAGTTCAAAAATATTGAAACTGTTAATACAATGTGTGGTTGTACCATACATTTTATAATGTGATATTTTAATTACAATAAGAAAAACCTATACAAATTTAATTATACGTATTATTAATTTTATGGTAGAGTCGAATTACATTTTCCTAATAATTTATTAAAACAAAAATGTATTTTAGTTAATTTATTGTATATATTATTTTATTTAAATGTCGAAATTGATATTCACTTTTACAACACACACATAAAAAAAAACTTCTTGTTGCAAACGGTTATAACACATTTAATTTTTGCTTTGGTTTCCAATAATTGATTGTAGTACTTGAGTCTGCAGTTATTTTTGAGTCCGTGTTCGATGTATTATTTATTTTCTGTAATAAATAAAAATATAAATATAAATAAATATGTAAATATAATTTATTTACATTAAATACATTGAGTCCTTACCAATGTCGCGTTTAATAATGTGGAATATTACAAAAAAATACATGCGACCATTTTGAGTAAACACGCAGAATGACGTACAAAACGATCATCTTTGTATTCGTTTTTGTGTTTTTTTTACACCACGTTTATTATTATAGGAGGAAACCATTAAAACAACAGTATTTATTCTATTTAAAATAATAATATTGAAATATTTAAATTTATGGTACTGAATTGTTCAAATACTATTGAATTAATTAGAAAACTTTTGATTTAAAAAGAAAAAACCATTAATACATGAACCATAAGATCAATGGTCGTACCATAAAGTACTTAATGGTACTTTTTCTTCTGAGTGCATTTACTGCCGAGAGGTAGCGCGGTATAGAAAAATGTTTCTTTGAAAAGATGTTGTTAGCCCCAGTCCATGCTTGAACTGGGGACCTTTCGGCTCGCAGTCCAACGCACTAACCACTGAGCTACCGCGGCTATATATATTTGCTAAAACTGCGCCGACTAAATCATTTGGGTCATTCAAATTTCGCCATTTCAAATATTCATATTAGCGAACGCAATTGCGAATTGCGATAACGAAGAATATCAAATGCTTTGAGGATTGATTAATAAATGCAATTAATATCGGTTGCTTTATTTACGTCGATTATTTTTTTTTCTGTGCACCTGAAATGATACTGATCAGGGTAAGGCAACCTTTATAAAAAAATACTGATATAACGTCTTCTTTCGAAAAACTGATATGACACTTATGCAAAAAAAACCTTATTGGATATCGTATTAATATAATATGATCGAGATTTATTAAAAACCGTTTATAATAAAATTGGGTGACAAAATTCATCCAATAATATAAATATTCTAATAAATAAATGTTAAACTCAAATGCAAGAGACATAAAAATTCTCAACATTTAAAAAAAAATTAAATATCTCAAAACGTTGACTTTTTGTTATTGCAAAAGTGATTGAGATACCTTTGTTCACAAAACATTTTTTTTTTCTTTAAAAGGTCTCAAATTTGGTAAAAGCAGTTTAAGAGGAATTTAAATATACATCGAATTATATAGGATAATACAAGGGTAAGATATGGAAGCCTGACCAGGCAACCTGATCAGGATAGCAACTACGAATACCCACTACGAATTACTACTATAAACGAAAAATCTTCCTTAAAACAAGTAAAATTGAACTTAAATTTTTCGTAATATAAGAAAACTGTTTTCTGAGTGTACCAAACGAGTTCGAAAAGATATCGTTCAAACGACAGTATTATCGTTTTCGACTAACGATAACTTTATTGTAAGAATTTTGAATAAACTAGTTTAATTTCGACGATCGATATCGAAATTGAAGTTAATAACTATATCAAAACGAATTCATAAAATTATATAATTTTAATACTATTTTAATACTCATTTCGAATTCGTAATTATATATATTATGTGTATAATATTTGCATTAAATACCCACTATGCCATTCGTTTCGATATCGGTACGAGATTAATGTGAGAAGAAAGAGAATTCACACGATATCGGAGACGTTCTCATGACGATATCAAGCGTCAAATAGGAACTACAACGTAGTTAGATATTCATGCGTTCTGTCGGAGTTTTCTCGGTACGAGAAATTTTGTGTAATCGGAACGATATCAAAACCAGTTGGGAAGGTTAGATCACATGGGAAATTTTAAAGTAGGTGTAATTATGATAGTTAGGATTATCAAAATTATAGTCGGTCTAAGCCGACTATAAATACCCTACACATATGTGTGGTTACAATTCAAAGTGATATATAGGTCACCAGGGTATACGAATCCTGAAAATAACTACAAACATTCAATCGCTGAAGAATTTCCATTCATTTGATACCCATATATACAAATGGGTAGGTGTACCGAATTTCGATTTTTTTTTTAATGAACCACAGGTCTTTTCGACGGAAAACATTATTATCACGTACTTGAGCATGATGTCAATATATATTTGACCAAAAAAGTTTACCTAAGCACGTATACATAAAAATTGATCTTTATATGTACATTTTATATGAGGTATTTGAACATAAGTGGTCGGATCATAGGTCACAATGAACCGATCTCGCCAATTTTTTCGCACATACAGCGTAGGTATATTAGTAATCAAAGTTATAAGTTTCATTTATCTAGCTCTTCAATTTTAAAAGTAGTAGGGATTTCAACAGACAGACAGACAGACAGACAGACGGACAGACAGACGGACAGACGGACATCGCTAAATCGACTCAGGAGGTCATGCTGATCAAGAATATATATACTTTTCCATACCGGAGATGCTTCCTTCTGGGTGTTACAAACGGCGTACCAAACTGAATATACCCTTTCACTCTTAGTGTAGGGTATAAATATAAATAATCTAAGTTCGATATTGCTTCGAAAAATATTGCGATATCGATGAGATAAATATTTAAATACCGTATCTTGCCACATAATTTGATAATATAAGAAATTTGAAATATTGGTTACGATAGCGAACGTTTTTTAATCGAATTTAAGTGAAAAAGTTTCGAGACGTCGAAGTTCTTCGAGACAACCCAGTCTGACGTGACGTACATTCAAATACTTTGACAAGATACGACAATTTAACATCTATCTAATCGATATCGCAATATCGATCGATTTTTGTCATCGATATCGTTCCGATTTCGAAACTTTTCTCGTATTGAGAAAAATCCGACAGAACGTTTCGATATGCATCTCCAATTTGGCGCTCGATATCGTTACGAGCACGGATCCGATATCGTGTGATTTCTTCATCTACTCGCATTGATCTCGTAACGATATCGAAACGAATGTCATATTGGGTTATTTGTCAAAAGAAAAACATAACTTTTTATATATAGTTTAATAATTTGTAATCTATGCGAATTTCTTAATGTTTTGGAAAATAATCTTTATCAGTGCTCGTTCAATAAAAGTATTTTTTTTAGAATTTTATAAAATTTTCAAAATTTAACAAATTGTATATTAAACAGCTATATTATTTTTGATAAATAATTGAATGCATATATTCGAGAACATTCACGATATCGTTACAAATTCGAAACGATATCGAAAATTTATACTATGGAACAGTGGTTTAATGGGCTGACACATGATTCAGACCTACTCGTATCTGCGGCATGTTAATTGCGCATTTGTTTGACTCCCTGTAAATAGACAATACCGTTTTATAAATTATTTTGTTTTTATTCTTTTATATTTTATTAAGTAGATTAACATTATGTATTATATATATTAATATTTGGCGGATTATTAGTAATATTTTTTATTCAAATTTTTAAATTAAAATGTTGTCGTCAAGTCGTAAAGTTGCCGAAGTTATTCATCTGCCTGCTAAATGAAGTCCTTCTTCCTGTTTAAGTTGCAGATACCATTTTATTATTTTTGTGATCTGCATTGCACTGGTCGCAGTACGCATAAGTGTTAGGATATGGTGGTGACATCGTACCGGGCACTGCGCCAACTGGTACTGCTACTGGCGCTGGACTAATTGGAAAATGCTTCCAGTGTGGACAGGGCATCTGCCGTGGTGGATGTGTTGGGAAAGGCATTTTAATGGAAGATTCTTTGTTTGCCGTAAATTTTAAATTAAATCAACTTTTGCACTTTGCTTTTTGAAAATTAACTTTAATTTTGTTTTCTTTACACACTGCACTCCAAACGACTTCTCGCAACGTACTGAGCCACAATGGCTTGGACCTTTGAAATGCTTCAAGAAATTTCTTCGTGCCTGGGTGTCGAGTATTTATCGCATCGCGTCGACTGCGTACACCCAAAAAAAGCAAAGCTAAATGAATGGTATTTTAATAGTTAAACAATTATAGTCCACACTAAGAGTGAATAGTATATTCAGTTCATTACGTCGTTTGTAACACCCCAAAGGAGGCATATACGGTATGACCTCCTGAGTCGATTTAACGATGTCCGCCAGTCTGTTGAAATTACGATTACAGAAAACTAGAAGACCTAAATCAAACTCCACGAGTATAAATTTGTTAGCCTTGCGAACTTTGGTTGTTGATCAGAATACGATAAGGCATTCCTACCAAAGTCACCTGAAATGATACTGATCAGGCTCGACTAGGTTATTCCTAACGTTTACTTGAGGAAAACTGATTTGACACTTATGAAAAAAACCTTTGGATATCGTATTAATATAATATGATCGAGATTTATTAAAAACCGTTTATAATAAAATTGGGTAGCAAAATTCTTATAATAAAATAAAATATTCTAATAAATAAATTTTAAACTCATATGCAAGAGATATAAAAATTCTCAACATTTTTAAAAATTTTAAATATCTCAAAACTTTGACTTTTTGTCATTGCAAAAGTGACTGAGATACCTTTGTTTACAAAACTATATATATTTTGTTTGAATGGTCTCTAATTTGGTAAAAGCAGTTTAAGACGAATTTAAATATACATCGAATTTAAATATGAAAATAAATTCTTTCAAGATTGCAAGTTTGCAGTTATTTGCTGCATTCGTAAAATCCTGGGCTCTCATCACGTAACTTACAACCGATCGTCTATGAAACGATAGTCATAAAACGCTATCGTTTTTGCTCATGTAAGGTTATCGTCTAAACGATTATCGTCATACGTGTTTAGAGCCCTGGGGACCTCTGGATCACATTAAAATATTCAATATTTTTTGTTTCGATGTAATAAAAATTATGTTTCTATTCGAACATACCCCATTTTCGTATACAAACACAATCAAACCCAAGAAACCATTCGTTCCGCTTATGTTCCGTTATCGATACAGCAAAACGGAATCATATTCCGGAAACGTGCCGATTTCTGAATCCGGAAACATTTTGGAGAGCGGGTTTTAAGGAACATCGAAAACGTATTCGAATTAGTTGAAAATACGTTATGACGTGCCGAAAACGTACCAGAATATCGTACTTTAAGCTGTATGATAAAAACGCACCGAAAACGTGCCATTATCGTACCATAATTTTATAATATATATTATTTATTATATAATATATTTATTATTATATAATATATCGATACCTTACAGGCAAAAGATCGTAACCAACAAAAATCAAATTTCACAGGAGGCGAAAAACGACTCAAAATCAACTAGTTCAATATTTTATTGATTTTTTCGCAGAGTATCCTTTAAATGAACTGACAAAAATAATAGTGTGGCCGAATTACCAAAATATCCATTACATGCAGAAGTATTTGAAGGAAAATGTAGTTACGATGTTTTGCCTGTCTCATTTTTTTTTCGAAATATTTTTGAATTGTACTACTTACGATGCTAAGGTATGAAATTCTTATACACAAACGGTTTGGTTTTTTAAATTTCGGTAAACGAATCGAGAAATTTTGGCACATGTTTAGTGAAAATTAAGATTAGCCAGTGGTCAGCACATAATAAAATTAAATTTTATATTTTTATTTTAAATGTGGACATATTCTCTACAAATATTAATATTTTTAGTTTTTCTACCATTACCACAAAAGGAGTTAAAAATCCTTGAAGTAGTCACTAAACGAAATAATTAAATTATGTGACCACATTCTGACGTGAAATAGTCCGTATGTATCTACAAACATATGATGTGTCTTAAATATTGAGTTTATAGTTCGAATGTCTTCGCTAACCCTTATAACAGCGCACAGAATTGGATTAAAAATAATTAAAAATTGTATCGTAACCAAAATTTTTCAAAAATGTAGTTACGATAATAAGTGTTATTTGGCTTTATTTCAAATTTGGATCGTGAAATTCCAAAATATGACATTGCAACGACATGCTATTCACAGAGAGGTTTTCAAAACTGCAATAAAACAAAAATTCCCAAAATGTTGGATACGATGTTCTGCCTGGAAGGTATCGATATTAAGATTATTTTAATTGTATTTATGCTACTTATCTTTCAATGTCCGGATGCATGTCGGCTCTCTTCGGAAAATTAAATGATTTTAGTTTCAAATATTCAGGCAACAACGGAAGAAAATCGGTACCGACGTAACGTAGTATTAACGGGAAGAACATGGTGCAGTCCGTCTTCAACGGCACGAAAACGGCACCATCGAAACGGAGTTCAAACGTATTGTTTTTGAAATACGTAAAATGCCGGTATACAAACGGAGTCGTGCGATTTAACGGCACGTTATCGTTCCGTTTTAGTACCTGATTTGACGGATACTTACTCAATGTTCCGTTAACGAGCCGGCAATGACGGAATTGTGATTCCGTTTATGCCGTAGCTCCGAATAAATGTTTCTTAGGAAGTCACTGTTTATAAATGATTTATCAAACAATTTTAATTACATTATCCATAACTATAATATCCATAATTATTATTTTTGGAGATCCTCTTTTTTCAGCGTGTATGTAGCTGCCATCGTGGTATGTGGTTAGTTATTGACGCACAGTGTTTCAGATACGATTTTCATCGATCAAAATTTTGCATCTTTTGTTAAAGTTTTTTGTGATTGGATTTTGGTAGGTATACAGTAGTAGGTTGAAGTTATTTGACACTTTTTTTCGCTTATTAAAACGTTTTTATTAGATCGCTATCTTGTCTGTTTGTTCAGTGCAAGTTAGACTTGAAATTTTAAACAGTGCCTAGAACTGGATGACAATGCAATATTATCGATTTCTTGTCAGACGGTTCATCATGGTTCTGTCCAGTGTATTATTATTTCAAATAAAAATAAAAACTAACTATTATTCTTTCCAAATAATGCATAAATTGTTTTATTAGTTTATTCAGAATACAAAAGCTCGATTGGTTTATTTGTCTTTTTTTTTCCAAAATTTTGAATAACGAATAATTTTGGTTTGATAAATTGAACTTTTTGGTAAGATTTTTAAGAAAAATGTATTCCATGGGAAATGTCATCAAAAGGCGTCCTTTTGTAAGAATGCCTTGTTGTATTCTGTTTAGGAACAGATGTGTAATAATGTTAAACTTAACATATTTCCACTCGGGTAAATAATATATATAGTAAACTCTACGAGAATAATAAAATCAGAAATTTCACGTTTTTAGATCTTCTTCTCACAGGATGACAATTTAAATACCAAAATAAAATAATTTTAAGTTTCTAATATTATGAATCATAAAAAATAAAATAAATAAAAAAAATAAAATAAAAAAATAGTTCTACTTTGGTCTTATACATATCAGTAAATGTTTATTTCGATTTCAATATTCAATCATAAAAGCATTCAAAAATATTCACTACCTTCACAATGATACAAAATTTTGGACCTTAAGAAAAACGCCCGAACCACTGTGCAACGTTGTTTTTATTACCACCCTTCATCGTATTTGTTTTGGTTCGTCTAGTCGGAGCCGGTCGTTTATCGTTCATTTCCCTCATTCGTAACAAACACACACCAGCGCAGAAATGTTTCGCGTATGTGTATATTTCGCAAATACATTTACCAAAAATACGGAGTATCTTTTAACCTTATATCGGGGTTATTATTAAACCACCGAAGTTATTGGCCCAGCTTTGTTTAAAAGTTATGAAGTTTATAAGAAAAACCTGACTAAGCAGCCGATTTCTCCAGGACCACTGAACCGAATTTAATGAATTTTGCAGTAAGTAATCTTCTTTGAAATTAATATACTTTGACCCCTTTAGGACGCTCCGTTTAGAAGATATGAACGATTTAAGATATTTTATTTTATTTTCAAAATCGATTTTAAAATTCTCAAAAATTGTGCAGACTTTGACCCATCTACGACGCACCGTTTAGAAGATATGAAGGTTTTAAGAAAAACCTGACTAATCAACCGATTTCTCCAGGACCACTGGACCGAATTTACTGAACTTTGCAGTAAGTAATCTTCTTTGAAATTACTATAAAATGAGCTAACTTTGACCCCTCTACGACGCCCCGTTTAGAAGATATGAACGATTTAAGATATTTTATTTTATTTTCAAAATCGATTTTGAAATTCTCAAAAATTGTGCAGACTTTGACCCATCTACGACGCCCCGTTTAGAAGATATGAAGGTTTTAAGAAAAACCTGACTAATCAACCGATTTCTCCAGGACCACTGGACCGAATTTAATGAATTTTGCAGTAAGTAATCTTCTTTGAAATTACCATAAAATGAGCCAACTTTGACCCCTCTACGACGCCCCGTTTAGAAGATATGAACGATTTAAGATATTTTATTTTATTTTCAAAATCGATTTTAAAATTCTCAAAAATCTACGACGCCCCGTTTAGAAGATATGAAGGTTTTAAGAAAAACCTGACTAATCATCCGATTTCTCCAGGACCACTGGACCGAATTTAATGAATTTTGCAGTAAGTAATCTTCTTTGAAATTACTATAAAATGAGCCAACAAAATCGATTTTAAAATTCTCAAAAATTGTGCAGACTTTGACCCATCTACGACGCACCGTTTAGAAGATATGAAGGTTTTAAGAAAAACCTGACTAATCAACCGATTTCTCCAGGACCACTGGACCGAATTTAATGAACTTTGCAGTAAGTAATCTTCTTTGAAATTACTATAAAATGAGCTAACTTTGACCCCTCTACGACGCCCCGTTTAGAAGATATGAACGATTTAAGATATTTTATTTTATTTTCAAAATCGATTTTGAAATTCTCAAAAATTGTGCAGACTTTGACCCATCTACGACGCCCCGTTTAGAAGATATGAAGGTTTTAAGGAAAACCTGATTAATCAGCCGATTTCTCCAGGACCACTGGACCGAATTTAATGAATTTTGCAGTAAGTAATCTTCTTTGAAATTACTATAAAATGAGCCAACTTTGACCCCTCTAGGACGCTCCGTTTAGAAGATATGAACGATTTAAGAAATTTTATTTTATTTTCAAAATCGATTTTAAAATTCTCAAAAATTGTGCAGACTTTGACCCATCTACGACGCACCGTTTAGAAGATATGAAGGTTTTAAGAAAAACCTGACTAATCAACCGATTTCTCCAGGACCACTGGACCGAATTTAATGAACTTTGCAGTAAGTAATCTTCTTTGAAATTACTATAAAATGAGCTAACTTTGACCCCTCTACGACGCCCCGTTTAGAAGATATGAACGATTTAAGAAATTTTATTTTATTTTCAAAATCGATTTTAAAATTCTCAAAAATTGTGCAGACTTTGACCCATCTACGACGCCCCGTTCAGAAGATATGAAGGTTTTAAGAAAAACCTGACTAATCAACCGATTTCTCCAGGACCACTGGACCGAATTTAATGAACTTTGCAGTAAGTAATCTTCTTTGAAATTACTATAAAATGAGCCAACTTTGACCCCTCTATGACGCTCCGTTTAGAAGATATGAACGATTTAAGAAATTTTATTTTATTTTCAAAATCGATTTTAAAATTCTCAAAAATTGTGCAGACTTTGACCCATCTACGACGCCCCGTTTAGAAGATATGAAGGTTTTAAGAAAAACCTGACTAATCAACCGATTTCTCCAGGACCACTGGACCGAATTTAATGAATTTTGCAGTAAGTAATCTTCTTTGAAATTACCATAAAATGAGCCAACTTTGACCCCTCTACGACGCCCCGTTTAGAAGATATGAACGATTTAAGAAATTTTATTTTATTTTGAAAATCGATTTTAAAATTCTCAAAAATTGTGCAGACTTTGACCCATCTACGACGCCCCGTTTAGAAGATATAAAGGTTTTAAGAAAAACCTGACTAATCAACCGATTTCTCCAGGACCACTGGACCGAATTTAATGAACTTTGCAGTAAGTAATCTTCTTTGAAATTACTATAAAATGAGCTAACTTTGACCCCTCTACGACGCCCCGTTTAGAAGATATGAACGATTTAAGAAATTTTATTTTATTTTCAAAATCGATTTTAAAATTCTCAAAAATTGTGCAGACTTTGACCCATCTACGACGCCCCGTTCAGAAGATATGAAGGTTTTAAGAAAAACCTGACTAATCAACCGATTTCTCCAGGACCACTGGACCGAATTTAATGAATTTTGCAGTAAGTCATCTTCTTTGAAATTACTATAAAATGAGCCAACTTTGACCCCTTTATGACGCTCCGTTTAGAAGATATGAACGATTTAAGAAATTTTACTTTATTTTCAAAATCGATTTTAAAATTCTCAAAAATTGTGCAGACTTTGACCCATCTACGACGCACCGTTTAGAAGATATGAAGGTTTTAAGAAAAACCTGACTAATCAACCGATTTCTCCAGGACCACTGGACCGAATTTAATGAATTTTGCAGTAAGTAATCTTCTTTGAAATTACTATAAAATTAGCCAACTTTGACCCCTTTAAGACGCTCCGTTTAGAAGATATGAACGATTTAAGATATTTTATTTTCAAAATCGATTTTAAAATTCTCAAAAATTGTGCAGACTTTGACCCATCTACGACGCCCCGTTTAGAAGATATGAAGGTTTTAAGGAAAACCTGATTAATCAGCCGATTTCTCCAGGACCACTGGACCGAATTTAATGAATTTTGCAGTAAGTAATCTTCTTTGAAATTACTATAAAATGAGCCAACTTTGACCCCTCTAGGACGCTCCGTTTAGAAGATATGAACGATTTAAGAAATTTTATTTTATTTTCAAAATCGATTTTAAAATTCTCAAAAATTGTGCAGACTTTGACCCATCTACGACGCCCCGTTTAGAAGATATAAAGGTTTTAAGAAAAACCTGACTAATCAACCGATTTCTCCAGGACCACTGGACCGAATTTAATGAACTTTGCAGTAAGTAATCTTCTTTGAAATTACTATAAAATGAGCCAACTTTGACCCCTCTACGACGCCCCGTTTAGAAGATATGAACGATTTAAGAAATTTTATTTTATTTTCAAAATCGATTTTAAAATTCTCAAAAATTGTGCAGACTTTAACCCATCTACGACGCCCCGTTCAGAAGATATGAAGGTTTTAAGAAAAACCTGACTAATCAACCGATTTCTCCAGGACCACTGGACCGAATTTAATGAACTTTGCAGTAAGTAATCTTCTTTGAAATTACTATAAAATGAGCCAACTTTGACCCCTCTACGACGCCCCGTTTAGAAGATATGAACGATTTAAGAAATTTTATTTTATTTTCAAAATCGATTTTAAAATTCTCAAAAATTGTGCAGACTTTAACCCATCTACGACGCCCCGTTTAGAAGATATGAAGGTTTTAAGGAAAACCTGATTAATCAGCCGATTTCTCCAGGACCACTGGACCGAATTTAATGAATTATGCAGTAAGTAATCTTCTTTGAAATTACTATAAAATGAGCCAACTTTGACCCCTCTAGGACGCTCCGTTTAGAAGATATGAACGATTTAAGAAATTTTATTTTATTTTCAAAATCGATTTTAAAATTCTCAAAAATTGTGCAGACTTTGACCCATCTACGACGCACCGTTTAGAAGATATGAAGGTTTTAAGAAAAACCTGACTAATCAACCGATTTCTCCAGGACCACTGGACCGAATTTAATGAATTTTGCAGTAAGTAATCTTCTTTGAAATTACTATAAAATGAGCTAACTTTGACCCCTTTATGACGCTCCGTTTAGAAGATATGAACGATTTAAGAAATTTTACTTTATTTTCAAAATCGATTTTAAAATTCTCAAAAATTATGCAGACTTTGACCCATCTACGACGCACCGTTTAGAAGATATGAAGGTTTTAAGAAAAACCTGACTAATCAACCGATTTCTCCAGGACCACTGGACCGAATTTAATGAACTTTGCAGTAAGTAATCTTCTTTGAAATTACTATAAAATGAGCCAACTTTGACCCCTCTATGACGCTCCGTTTAGAAGATATGAACGATTTAAGAAATTTTATTTTATTTTCAAAATCGATTTTAAAATTCTCAAAAATTGTGCAGACTTTGACCCCTCTACGACGCCCCGTTTAGAAGATATGAAGGTTTTAAGAAAAACCTGACTAATCAACCGATTTCTCCAGGACCACTGGACCGAATTTAATGAATTTTGCAGTAAGTAATCTTCTTTGAAATTACCATAAAATGAGCCATCTTTGACCCCTCTACGACGCCCCGTTTAGAAGATATGAACGATTTAAGAAATTTTATTTTATTTTGAAAATCGATTTTAAAATTCTCAAAAATTGTGCAAACTTTGACCCATCTACGACGCCCCGTTTAGAAGATATAAAGGTTTTAAGAAAAACCTGACTAATCAACCGATTTCTCCAGGACCACTGGACCGAATTTAATGAACTTTGCAGTAAGTAATCTTCTTTGAAATTACTATAAAATGAGCTAACTTTGACCCCTCTACGACGCCCCGTTTAGAAGATATGAACGATTTAAGAAATTTTATTTTATTTTCAAAATCGATTTTAAAATTCTCAAAAATTGTGCAGACTTTAACCCATCTACGACGCCCCGTTCAGAAGATATGAAGGTTTTAAGAAAAACCTGACTAATCAACCGATTTCTCCAGGACCACTGGACCGAATTTAATGAATTTTGCAGTAAGTAATCTTCTTTGAAATTACTATAAAATGAGCCAACTTTGACCCCTTTATGACGCTCCGTTTAGAAGATATGAACGATTTAAGATATTTTATTTTATTTTCAAAATCGATTTTAAAATTCTCAAAAATTGTGCAGACTTTGATCCATCTACGACGCCCCGTTTAGAAGATATAAAGGTTTTAAGAAAAACCTGACTAATCAACCGATTTCTCCAGGACCACTGGACCGAATTTAATGAACTTTGCAGTAAGTAATCTTCTTTGAAATTACTATAAAATGAGCTAACTTTGACCCCTCTACGACGCCCCGTTTAGAAGATATGAACGATTTAAGAAATTTTATTTTATTTTCAAAATCGATTTTAAAATTCTCAAAAATTGTGCAGACTTTAACCCATCTACGACGCCCCGTTCAGAAGATATGAAGGTTTTAAGAAAAACCTGACTAATCAACCGATTTCTCCAGGACCACTGGACCGAATTTAATGAATTTTGCAGTAAGTAATCTTCTTTGAAATTACTATAAAATGAGCCAACTTTGACCCCTTTATGACGCTCCGTTTAGAAGATATGAACGATTTAAGATATTTTATTTTATTTTCAAAATCGATTTTAAAATTCTCAAAAATTGTGCAGACTTTGATCCATCTACGACGCCCCGTTTAGAAGATATAAAGGTTTTAAGAAAAACCTGACTAATCAACCGATTTCTCCAGGACCACTGGACCGAATTTAATGAACTTTGCAGTAAGTAATCTTCTTTGAAATTACTATAAAATGAGCTAACTTTGACCCCTCTACGACGCCCCGTTTAGAAGATATGAACGATTTAAGAAATTTTATTTTATTTTGAAAATCGATTTTAAAATTCTCAAAAATTGTGCAAACTTTGACCCATCTACGACGCCCCGTTTAGAAGATATAAAGGTTTTAAGAAAAACCTGACTAATCAACCGATTTCTCCAGGACCACTGGACCGAATTTAATGAACTTTGCAGTAAGTAATCTTCTTTGAAATTACTATAAAATGAGCTAACTTTGACCCCTCTACGACGCCCCGTTTAGAAGATATGAACGATTTAAGAAATTTTATTTTATTTTCAAAATCGATTTTAAAATTCTCAAAAATTGTGCAGACTTTAACCCATCTACGACGCCCCGTTCAGAAGATATGAAGGTTTTAAGAAAAACCTGACTAATCAACCGATTTCTCCAGGACCACTGGACCGAATTTAATGAATTTTGCAGTAAGTAATCTTCTTTGAAATTACTATAAAATGAGCCAACTTTGACCCCTCTAGGACGCTCCGTTTAGAAGATATGAACGATTTAAGATATTTTATTTTATTTTCAAAATCGATTTTAAAATTCTCAAAAATTGTGCAGACTTTGACCCATCTACGACGCCCCGTTTAGAAGATATGAAGGTTTTAAGAAAAACCTGACTAATCAACCGATTTCTCCAGGACCACTGGACCGAATTTAATGAACTTTGCAGTAAGTAATCTTCTTTGAAATTACTATAAAACGAGCCAACTTTGACCCCTCTAGGACGCTCCGTTTAGAAGATATGAACGATTTAAGATATTTTATTTTCAAAATCGATTTTAAAATTCTCAAAAATTGTGCAGACTTTGACCCCTCTACGACGCCCCGTTCAGAAGATATGAAGGTTTTAAGAAAAACCTGACTAATCAACCGATTTCTCCAGGACCACTGGACCGAATTTAATGAATTTTGCAGTAAGTAATCTTCTTTGAAATTACTATAAAATGAGCCAACTTTGACCCCTCTAGGACGCTCCGTTTAGAAGATATGAACGATTTAAGATATTTTATTTTATTTTCAAAATCGATTTTAAAATTCTCAAAAATTGTGCAGACTTTGACCCATCTACGACGCCCCGTTTAGAAGATATAAAGGTTTTAAGAAAAACCTGACTAACCGATTAACCGATTGATTAACCGATTTCTCCAGGACCACTGGACCGAATTTAATGAACTTTGCAGTAAGTAATCTTCTTTGAAATTACTATAAAATGAGCCAACTTTGACCCCTCTAGGACGCTCCGTTTAGAAGATATGAACGATTTAAGATATTTTATTTTATTTTCAAAATCGATTTTAAAATTCTCAAAAATTGTGCAGACTTTGACCCATCTACGACGCCCCGTTTAGAAGATATGAAGGTTTTAAGAAAAACCTGACTAATCAACCGATTTCTCCAGGACCACTGGACCGAATTTAATGAACTTTGCAGTAAGTAATCTTCTTTGAAATTACTATAAAACGAGCCAACTTTGACCCCTCTAGGACGCTCCGTTTAGAAGATATAACCGATTTAAGATATTTTATTTTATTTTCAAAATCGATTTTAAAATTCTCAAAAATTGTGCAGACTTTGACCCCTCTACGACGCCCCGTTCAGAAGATATGAAGGTTTTAAGAAAAACCTGACTAATCAACCGATTTCTCCAGGACCACTGGACCGAATTTAATGAATTTTGCAGTAAGTAATCTTCTTTGAAATTACCATAAAATGAGCCAACTTTGACCCCTCTACGACGCCCCGTTTAGAAGATATGAACGATTTAAGAAATTTTATTTTATTTTGAAAATCGATTTTAAAATTCTCAAAAATTGTGCAGACTTTGACCCATCTACGACGCCCCGTTTAGAAGATATAAAGGTTTTAAGAAAAACCTGACTAATCAACCGATTTCTCCAGGACCACTGGACCGAATTTAATGAACTTTGCAGTAAGTAATCTTCTTTGAAATTACTATAAAATGAGCCAACTTTGACCCCTCTAGGACGCTCCGTTTAGAAGATATGAACGATTTAAGATATTTTATTTTATTTTCAAAATCGATTTTAAAATTCTCAAAAATTGTGCAGACTTTGACCCCTCTACGACGCCCCGTTCAGAAGATATGAAGGTTTTAAGAAAAACCTGACTAATCAACCGATTTCTCCAGGACCACTGGACCGAATTTAATGAATTTTGCAGTAAGTAATCTTCTTTGAAATTACTATAAAATGAGCCAACTTTGACCCCTCTAGGACGCTCCGTTTAGAAGATATGAACGATTTAAGATATTTTATTTTATTTTCAAAATCGATTTTAAAATTCTCAAAAATTGTGCAGACTTTGACCCATCTACGACGCCCCGTTTAGAAGATATAAAGGTTTTAAGAAAAACCTGACTAACCGATTAACCGATTGATTAACCGATTTCTCCAGGACCACTGGACCGAATTTAATGAACTTTGCAGTAAGTAATCTTCTTTGAAATTACTATAAAATGAGCCAACTTTGACCCCTCTAGGACGCTCCGTTTAGAAGATATGAACGATTTAAGATATTTTATTTTATTTTCAAAATCGATTTTAAAATTCTCAAAAATTGTGCAGACTTTGACCCATCTACGACGCCCCGTTTAGAAGATATGAAGGTTTTAAGAAAAACCTGACTAATCAACCGATTTCTCCAGGACCACTGGACCGAATTTAATGAACTTTGCAGTAAGTAATCTTCTTTGAAATTACTATAAAACGAGCCAACTTTGACCCCTCTAGGACGCTCCGTTTAGAAGATATAACCGATTTAAGATATTTTATTTTATTTTCAAAATCGATTTTAAAATTCTCAAAAATTGTGCAGACTTTGACCCCTCTACGACGCCCCGTTCAGAAGATATGAAGGTTTTAAGAAAAACCTGACTAATCAACCGATTTCTCCAGGACCACTGGACCGAATTTAATGAATTTTGCAGTAAGTAATCTTCTTTGAAATTACCATAAAATGAGCCAACTTTGACCCCTCTACGACGCCCCGTTTAGAAGATATGAACGATTTAAGAAATTTTATTTTATTTTGAAAATCGATTTTAAAATTCTCAAAAATTGTGCAGACTTTGACCCATCTACGACGCCCCGTTTAGAAGATATAAAGGTTTTAAGAAAAACCTGACTAATCAACCGATTTCTCCAGGACCACTGGACCGAATTTAATGAACTTTGCAGTAAGTAATCTTCTTTGAAATTACTATAAAATGAGCCAACTTTGACCCCTCTAGGACGCTCCGTTTAGAAGATATGAACGATTTAAGATATTTTATTTTATTTTCAAAATCGATTTTAAAATTCTCAAAAACTGTGCAGACTTTGACCCATCTACGACGCCCCGTTTAGAAGATATAAAGGTTTTAAGAAAAACCTGACTAATCAACCGATTTCTCCAGGCCCACTGGACCGAATTTAATGAACTTTGCAGTAAGTAATCTTCTTTGAAATTACTATAAAATGAGCCAACTTTGACCCCTCTACGACGCCCCGTTTAGAAGATATGAACGATTTAAGAAATTTTATTTTATTTTCAAAATCGATTTTAAAATTCTCAAAAATTGTGCAGACTTTGACCCATCTACGACGCCCCGTTTAGAAGATATGAAGGTTTTAAGAAAAACCTGACTAATCAACCGATTTCTCCAGGACCACTGGACCGAATTTAATGAATTTTGAACGATTTAAGATATTTTATTTTATTTTCAAAATCGATTTTAAAATTCTCAAAAATTGTGCAGACTTTGACCCATCTACGACGCACCGTTTAGAAGATATGAAGGTTTTAAGAAAAACCTGACTAATCAACCGATTTCTCCAGGACCACTGGACCGAATTTAATGAACTTTGCAGTAAGTAATCTTCTTTGAAATTACTATAAAATGAGCCAACTTTGACCCCTCTACGACGCCCCGTTTAGAAGATATGAACGATTTAAGAAATTTTATTTTATTTTGAAAATCGATTTTAAAATTCTCAAAAATTGTGCAGACTTTGACCCATCTACGACGCCCCGTTTAGAAGATATAAAGGTTTTAAGAAAAACCTGACTGATCAACCGATTTCTCCAGGCCCACTGGACCGAATTTAATGAACTTTGCAGTAAGTAATCTTCTTTGAAATTACTATAAAATGAGCCAACTTTGACCCCTCTACGACGCCCCGTTTAGAAGATATGAACGATTTAAGAAATTTTATTTTATTTTCAAAATCGATTTTAAAATTCTCAAAAATTGTGCAGACTTTGACCCATCTACGACGCCCCGTTTAGAAGATATGAAGGTTTTAAGAAAAACCTGACTAATCAACCGATTTCTCCAGGACCACTGGACCGAATTTAATGAATTTTGCAGACTTTGACCCATCTACGACGCACCGTTTAGAAGATATGAAGGTTTTAAGAAAAACCTGACTAATCAACCGATTTCTCTAGGTAATCTTCTTTGAAATTACTATAAAATGAGCCAACAAAATCGATTTTAAAATTCTCAAAAATTGTGCAGACTTTGACCCATCTACGACGCCCCGTTCAGAAGATATGAAGGTTTTAAGAAAAACCTGACTAATCAACCGATTTCTCTAGGACCACTGGACCGAATTTAATGAAGACTTTGACCCATCTACGACGCCCCGTTCAGAAGATATGAAGGTTTTAAGAAAAACCTGACTAATCAACCGATTTCTCCAGGACCACTGGACCGAATTTAATGAATTTTGCAGTAAGTAATCTTCTTTGAAATTACTATAAAATGAGCCAACTTTGACCCCTCTAGGACGCTCCGTTTAGAAGATATGAACGATTTAAGAAATTTTATATTATTTTCAAAATCGATTTTAAAATTCTCAAAAATTGTGCAGACTTTGACCCATCTACGACGCCCCGTTTAGAAGATATGAAGGTTTTAAGAAAAACCTGACTAATCAACCGATTTCTCCAGGACCACTGGACCGAATTTAATGAATTTTGCAGTAAGTAATCTTCTTTGAAATTACTATAAAATGAGCCAACTTTGACCCCTCTAGGACGCTCCGTTTAGAAGATATGAACGATTTAATAAATTTTACTTTATTTTCAAAATCGATTTTAAAATTCTCAAAAATTGTGCAGACTTTGACCCTTCTACGACGCCCCGTTCAGAAGATATGAAGGTTTTAAGAAAAACCTGACTAATCAACCGATATCTCCAGGACCACTGGACTGAATTTAATGAATTTTGCAGTCAGTAATCTTCTTTGAAATTACTATAAAATGAGCCAACTTTGACCCCTCTAGGACGCTCCGTTTAGAAGATATGAACTTTGACCCCTCTAGGACGCTCCGTTTAGAAGATATGAACGATTTAAGATATTTTATTTTATTTTCAAAATTGATTTTTAAATTCTCAAAAATTGTGCAGACTTTGACCCATCTACGACGCCCCGTTTAGAAGATATGAAGGTTTTAAGAAAAACCTGACTAATCATCCGATTTCTCCAGGACCACTGGACCGAATTTAATGAATTTTGCAGTAAGTAATCTTCTTTGAAATTACCATAAAATGAGCCAACTTTGACCCCTCTACGACGCCCCGTTTAGAAGATATGAACGATTTAAGATATTTTATTTTATTTTCAAAATCGATTTTAAAATTCTCAAAAATCTACGACGCCCCGTTTAGAAGATATGAAGGTTTTAAGAAAAACCTGACTAATCAACCGATATCTCCAGGACCACTGGACCGAATTTAATGAATTTTGCAGTCAGTAATCTTCTTTGAAATTACTATAAAATGAGCCAACTTTGACCCCTCTAGGAAATTACCATAAAATGAGCCAACTTTGACCCCTCTACGACGCCCCGTTTAGAAGATATGAACGATTTAAGATATTTTATTTTATTTTCAAAATCGATTTTAAAATTCTCAAAAATCTACGACGCCCCGTTTAGAAGATATGAAGGTTTTAAGAAAAACCTGACTAATCATCCGATTTCTCCAGGACCACTGGACCGAATTTAATGAATTTTGCAGTAAGTAATCTTCTTTGAAATTACTATAAAATGAGCCAACAAAATCGATTTTAAAATTCTCAAAAATTGTGCAGACTTTGACCCATCTACGACGCCCCGTTTAGAAGATATGAAGGTTTTAAGAAAAACCTGACTAATCAACCGATTTCTCCAGGACCACTGGACCGAATTTAATGAATTTTGCAGTCAGTAATCTTCTTTGAAATTACTATAAAATGAGCCAACTTTGACCCCTCTACGACTAGAAATTTTATTTATTTTCAAAATCGATTTTAAAATTCTCAAAAATTGTGCAGACTTTGACCCCTCTTCGACGCCCCGTTTAGAAGATATGAACGATTTAAGAAATTTTATTTTATTTTCAAAATCGATTTTAAAATTCTCAAAAATTGTGCAGACTTTGACCCATCTACGACGCCCCGTTTAGAAGATATGAAGGTTTTAAGAAAAACCTGACTAATCAACCGATTTCTCCAGGACCACTGGACCGAATTTAATGAATTTTGCAGTAAGTAATCTTCTTTGAAATTACTATAAAATGAGCCAACTTTGACCCCTCTAGGACGCTCCGTTTAGAAGATATGAACGATTTAAGAAATTTTATTTTATTTTCAAAATCGATTTTAAAATTCTCAAAAATTGTGCAGACTTTGACCCTTCTACGACGCCCCGTTTAGAAGATATGAAGGTTTTAAGAAAAACCTGACTAATCAACCGATTTCTCCAGGACCACTGGACCTACTTTAATGAATTTTGCAGTAAGTAATCTTCTTTGAAATTACTGTAAAATGAGCCAACTTTGACCCCTCTAGGACGCTCCGTTTAGAAGATATGAACGATTTAAGATATTTTATTTTATTTTCAAAATCGATTTTAAAATTCTCAAAAATTGTGCAGACTTTGACCCCTCAACGACGCCCGGTTTAGAAGATATGAAGGTTTTAAGAAAAACCTGACTAATCAACCGATTTCTCCAGGACCACTGGACCGAATTTAATGAATTTTGCAGTAAGTAATCTTTATTGAAATTACTATAAAATGAGCCAACCTTGGTCTAGGACGGCCTTTTCAAAAGTTATGAAGTTTTTAAGAAAAACTAAATACAACTTGAAATTTCTAAGGAAGGAATGGAGCGACTGGAGCGAATTAAGTCATTTTTACAATATATAATTAATTGACTTTTAAACGCTCCTTTCAAAAGATATAAAGGTTTTAAGAAAAACAAAATTCAACTAGAAATTTGTGAAAATAAAACTGTTCAAAAATATTTATTTAAAATTTTCTGCTTAATTCTAAAAATGATTGCTTGCTATATATTTATGTAAAAACTGCAAGCTTCAGGTGTAAAGCCATGTGTAAACTCGAATTAATGTTACTATTAAAATGCATTATTTATGACGATTTTGCTAATAACAGCCTCGTTCACTACTTGGCCACACGATCTGTGTATGCAGCCCACAATCGATCTCTGTACAATGCCGCCGCCTTCTCCACAGATTTTGCTTGCAAAATGCCACGTCCAACCACGCCAATGTCGGCGCCTTTCTCCTTTACCACATACTCTGGAGTCTGGTATTGCTGTCCCAGCTTGTCGCCGGTGTCGTCGATCTTTACGCCGGGTGTCAACTGCACCAGACCGGGAAACGCAAAACAATCGTTGTTCTGGCAAACAATGCCAGCTACAAAGTCAACATCTGCACCCTCGGTAGCAAACTTATTTGTGGCCTCCTTGTATTTGGCATCGATGAGATTGCCCTGTGCCGACATCTCGCCCAACAGAAAGACGCCACGTTTTTCCGTCACCTCCGCAGCGCTGATGCCCGCCTTGAGACCCTGCAATATGCTACGCCCCGACAGCGAATGCGCAGTCACCAGATCGGCCCAGGCGGCGATCTTGTACACGCCCTTGGCATACTGCAATGAGACCGTGTTGCCAATATCAGCAAATTTGCGATCTTCCATAATGAGGAAATTGTGCTTGGTCGCCAGCTCCGTGAGATTGGCCACAAATGCATCATTGAAGTCTTCAATGAGGTCGACGTGTGTCTTCAGTACGCAAATGTAGGGGCCACACTGATCGGCGACATTCAGAATTTCTTCGCTCTTGGTTAAATCGGCAGCAAGACACAGATTTGTCTGTTTGCTGACCATCAGCTGGAAGAGATCTTTGGCAATGCTGCATTTCGCCAGTGCAGCTCTGCTCTCGAAAGTCATTTTGGTGCGGACGAAATCATTTACTGCAAGAGAGGCAAACTCATTAGAACTGGCAATTAAGATAGGGCATTGTTTTAATGATTAGAATATTGAATATATTTTGTATGGAATGGCGATTGTTATTAGAATGTATAAGGTGATAAAAATCCAAACAAAACTATTGATTGGTTGATAACATACGGCACATGAAAGGCATGTTTTACGATGGTATGACATGTTTTACGGGAATCGCAATTAATCTATGTTGCTAATTAATTTTCTCATATGATAAAATTATATTATAAAGATTAATATTATTAATAACACAAAAGATCTGGTGTACTATGCAACGAATATGAATAGTAAAGGGTTTTTCAATAAGAGCGCTACAAACGTTTTTTTCAAGGGTTTTTCAACAGGGACGCAGCAAAAGTAGAGCGACAGGGACAGCAAACGACGCCTTATTTCTTGCCGCTCTTTTGACATTTCTCTTCAGTAAGGTTTGCCATTTCATGGAAAGAAATACGAGCCAACAACGAGTCGAAATTATTAAAATTTACTACTGAAATTCGAATTCGTATATCTTTCCATCAGAATTTAATGGCTAATAGATTCCAAAAATGGCTAAATCTAGCCATAAAATGGCTGCTTTGGCAACACTAATTGCGATATCTGTTTCGAAAATATATAATTCTTTTATTCGTGGTGAAATTAAAAATGTGCTTTTGTTCGTAGATTAAATATAAATGTGTTTCAATTCGTAGGAAAGATGAAGTTATTTAAATATTTTGAATACCATAATGTTTTCTTCTATTAATTAGCCAAATCAGTTAGAAAGTTTTAGAAATATTACGCAGCAACTCAAAACGACGATAAAAAGTATGGCGGACACAAAATGTAGCCATCACCTAATACTATGACGAAGTCAACGCACGAAGTCTACACGTACCTGAGCGATAGCTCAGCTGCATATATTCCCACACTCAGTGGCGTGTATTTACGATATCTAATAAGGGGACACACTGTGATCTACTCCGAAGATATATTCCGAAAATATGTTTAAGTCGTTAGAAAAACATATCTCGCGTATTGCAGTTGACATAGCTAATGTGGCAAATAATTGCAATAATCGAAATAATTGCAATAATTCCTCCGGATTGGTCTATTGATGATTATTTTTATAGCAATACTTGCCAACTATTCGGGGTATACTTATAGCAACGTCATACCTATCTGCTATAGCATGTATCATTCAAAAAGATTTTGAAATTCGTTGGTGACATTCGTTGGTTGCATTTTATATTATATTTTCAAAAATAATGAGAAAAGATATACGCTTTCCTTTTCGGAAATGTTTGCTCGAAGATAATCCCTACGAATAATAAAAACGTACAGAAAAATTTCAAAATGCATAGTGCTACTATGTTCACAAATCGAATAAACGCAGGTATTTCCACCTTGGAAGATTTCTTTCGATACTATCCCCCTTTTTTGTAAAACTAAACGTAAAGTGATTCGTCAAAAACAATGTCTGAGATTCCAGTGGTCGAATTTCTTTGCATTAAACGAAATAAAAACGACGACGAAATTAACAAATAACCAAAAGCTGTTTTGACGACTAACTTTTCGTTTTGTTTTACAAAATAAATTATAAATTAAAGTTATATTTAATATGAAAAAACCAATAAGGGGTACAGGCTCCCTCTTCTCAATATCTATACCACGTAAATACACCACTGCACACACTATTTACATTAGTTATCACTTTTTTTATTACTTTTTGATGTAATATGATAAGAAGTTTAATTGCAATTAAATAAATCTATGATATGAAAAAACACGCTGTATGCAAACATGTTTTCTGTCATCGAAATGACGATCAACTTACCGACTGGTTTCTGGTCGTTGACAAATGAACCGTCACTGTTTATTTGTACAGCCTCAATGTATTTGGCCACTGACTCGACGGTGTCGCGCTGTATTTTACCGGCCTCGAGCAGTGTGTTCATCAAGAAGGACAACTTGAAGAGCGAATGCATGCGCACTGAATGCTTTTCGATATTGGCGGCGCCACCTTGCTCACGATCCACCATGACCACGGCGTCTGTGATGGCAATGCCTTCGCTCTGCAGGTCTTTCACAGTGTCCAGCACACTCGAGCCCGAAGTGACAACATCCTCGATAATGAGACACGTGTCGCCCGCGCTGTAGATGCCCTCGATGAGTTTTTTTGTGCCATACCCCTTGGCCTCCTTGCGACGCACCAGCATTGGAATGCGTTGTTGGACGGACACCAATGTGGCCAATGGCAGCGCGGTGTACGGAACGCCGCACACGTGCTTGGCTGTCAACTTGTGCTCTTTAATGTAGTCAACAAGTAGATTGCAGACAGTCTCCTGTAAAGGCGACGTATTATTGAGGTGGGCATATTAATGAGTAGTGTGTGGGCGCACTTACCATGACATCCGGGTAGCTGACAATCACGCGAAGATCAAAGTACACGGGTGAATTGATGCCCACTTTCATGGTGAAGTCGCCGAATTTGAATGCGTTGATCTCGAACAGTTTCAGCGCCAGCGCCTTCATTTGTGCCTCCTTGTTGAGCAACATATTGTGCAATGCAAATGAATCAATTGAATAAACTTGAATTTAATTAATATATTATGTATTAACAAGTTGTAGAGTGTACACAGACAACACTTTACAACCAACACGCGCGAGAACTTGAGCCAAAATGATTTCAGATGTTTTTCCACTATTCTCGCGTTGCGTTTTTGAAATCAGCTTTTATTCGACCATAGAATTCAGGTGTGGGCAAACAAGTATTGAATGCGTGCCCCACAAAAGTTGTTAAAAACTTGTTAGTGAAGAAATGCCTTAAAACATAAGTAGTGTTGTAGTTTATATAAATGGTTAATATTATATTTTAAAGGTGAAACATAAGGCGCCTCTTAAATATTGCTCATAATTACAAACAACATATGTGCTAGTATCGTGATAGTTCAGATAAGTTTGGCCATGCCTGTGTTACTCTCTTCAAGTTAAACAAGTTAAAGTGTTGCTTTTTATAGATTTATAGGGTAAAATTATAATTTAAAAATTAGCATATTGAAAAACTTTCTTAATTTTGTATATATATTTTAATATAGATAATATACAAATTTGAATATACATATATGACTTTATTTTAATAAAAAAACTCAATTTTGTTTTTAAATTTGTAAGATCATTAGCATATTGAAATAAATATATGAATAAAATAATATAATTAGAAATAAAATAAACTCCTAGTTAACTTTTTTTTAATTTTATTGTATTTTTATCAACAAAAATATAAATAAAACCACAACCAATTTATTTCATAACAGTTTTGATACTGTTTTACATTTTACCCATATTTTTCAATTTAAGAATGCAACACTGTATCGAAAAACAACAAACAAGATTGATAGAAAGAGTAAGAAAAAGTCGCCAGCACGTGTTGAATGGAAAAAAACTACATATGAAAATCCGAAAATCCAAAAGTGTTGCTTTCATTCGTACTTTCGAAGTATTGTAAATTTTTTTTATTGAAAAATCGTACGAATATTTTTCCAATTATAAAATTTTTAATTTTTATATTTTTTAGAATTTACTGAAATTAAAATAATTTATGAAAAGCATATTGATGCGTTCGTATTATTAATAATAATAATTCATATGTACACGACATACCCCGTTAGGTTTTTCAATAGTAAAATGGCATAAAAGATATGTTCCCATAATCGAATTTTTATGAATTTACCAGTAGCCTAACAAAATTTAATGCAGAATAATAAAATAAATTCAAAATCTTATTTTTGTTCAATTTTCGGTGTCTGAAGAGCTTTTTGACTTTGACTATATCGACTATGCTATGCGAACATTTCCTGGTATGTAGTATAAGTATGCTCACAGAATGTCGATGATTTTGATGTTTGTAAACAAATTTTAGATCAAAACCGATGCTAATATTTTGAAATTTGAAGTTTGCTACCCATAAATATTTTTGCGGAAGATATTTACTTTCTTCTTATGGTAAAAATATTGATATCGTAATTTTTTTTCGTCTGTCCGAGAACATAAATTCATAATAATGTCAGGTACGGTAATATGGTCGAAAGACCAATTAACTGAAAGCTAGAAGCAATTTTGAATAAAGATGGCACATCTTAATTTAAAATCGCAATCAGAAAATAATTTAAATTTCTGATATGGAAAATCTTAAGTAATTTTGACTATACAGTTGGAAATGTGCCACCGGAAACGGATTCTGAAGAAGATACTGATGAAAATCAGAAAATATGATCTTATTCGAGATGGATCTATATTAAACAGAAAATACTTGCATATTTTTCCGGACGAAATGTGCAATATTATCTAGGAGAGCAATATTATCAATCATACAGATGTTGTGAATACACTACGGAAAAATTAACCATATACCGACACAGTTTTTTTAATCTAATGGTCGGTAGATTCTCTCAGCAGAGTTTGGGGACCATGACAAAGTCATTATGTCGTCGTACGTACAAACAATTTGTGGTATTATTCTCAACAATTCACAATGCCCAAAAGTATAACTCAGAAATGATCGACTGCAATTCAAAACAAGTAGGTGTTGATATGATGGATAATACTTAAGGAGTACACTATAAAACAAAGAGTTCAGATATAACTTTTTACAACGTGTGAACGGCGGGAGTGAGAGAAGTTTTCAAGCAAAGGTTTACCCTCGGAGATTGCCTGCTTGCTATTCAGCCTTATCGTGAAGACTTGGGGAATATTCTATTCCCTCGGAATTTTTTGACCCAGGTAAAATTTCGGAATTTTGTTCGAAATTCGAATGCAGTTTTACAATATGGCCAGATTTTTTTAAGACGTTTTTTTGGTTATCTTTATCATTTCAGATAATAAAGTTGTAAAATAATAGATCAGATATAAAATATTTTATACAGATCTTTATTATTTGAAGTTAACTATACTTTTATGCACAAATTTCACATTTTTTTTTAACTCAATAAAAGTTTAATTTGCAATTATAACTGAACATCAGGCAACTCTAAATCAGCTGTTTTGCCAACTGTCAAACAGTTTTGTTGGATAAAATTGCGTTGTGTTGTGAAAATAAATATTGAAGTTAAAATTATGTTAAACTGCAATTAAAAGTATATAAAATGACTCTTAATTGTAGTTTTTCATTTAAGAAAATGTTGTGATTAGATTGCGTTCATTTTTCAGGAGTTAAAAAAAATTAAGATATTCCCCAGCCGGTGTAGTTTTTGCAGTGGTTGAATATAACTGAAATTTATTTGTGTAGAAATATGTAAATAACTTTTATTTAAAGAATTTTGGTGCTATCCTTAGATATTTGTTAACATATTATAAATAAAAGTATAGTTAATTAAAGTGTGTTTTGTTTTTAATTAATTCTTTTACCCGATGAAAAAGGAACTCCCCTTATTCATAAAATGCAAATTTTAGAAGAGATAGGGAGGTAAGTATCGGTGAATGATTGTTTTGAATTGGTCTATATCAAAAATCAAAATATATATACAAATTTATATCAAAATGATCCATAAACGATAGAGTATTTTCTTATCCTATTGGATAACCGCACAATGTTGAACTCGGTCCAGGAATTCTGAAGAATTTACGAACACCTTTAAAAAAAAAACACATTCGATACTTTATTGAAATGATTATAGTTTATTTGAATGGTTTTGACTTATAATTTAAATAAATTTATTCAAGTACAAAGATAAGTAATTATATATAATATTTAGTAAATGGTAAATATTAAATTGCTAATTATAAATTTGAATTGTTTTTTTTTTCTTTATATTATTATTATATTTTCATATATACTGAATTACACACAAAAACGCTATATAATCGAAATCGTTTTTTTAATAATAATCGTTTTGTTTTTTTCTTTCAAATTCAATTTCAGAACTCATTCTGTGCTAATAATTGCTGCTTTACTCTTAAAGCAAGTGTTTTTTTTTCTATTATGAAGTAGCAATTCTTACATTTTGTGTAAAATTTTAAAATGTTAAAATTGAAGTTTTTAACTGTTCACAAGAATTAGAAATACTTACAAACTTTGCTTATAGAATAATAATAAAAAAAATAACATATATAAAAAAATATATAAAATCATATTTTTAAGACTTATACCAAATTTGTGTTACATTTCTTATGTACAACAACTGAATATTCAATTTTATGTTTCAGAACATTTTAGAGTTTTGAAAAGTTAATAAATAATTTATTTTTAACCCAAAATTATGTTAGCTTTATTAATCGAAATTAATTGTAGATCTTAATGAATTAATTGTAAAAAAATATTTTTTTTCCATATTTTTACCCTACACAACGACTACGAGCCCTACACGTTACATACGTTTTTATAAAAAAATATAAAATAAATAAAAGTTTTTAAAAAATGAAAACGTATTTTTCGTAGGTGTTGCAAATTGTCTCTTCTTCTCTCTTTTCTGTACCTAATACTAATTTTTATATGCTCATGCACCTTCTAATCACTATTTGCATCAGTGATTTCCCAAAAATTTTATAAGAAATACTAGATTTATTTGTGACAAGATGTCGAAGTTTTACAAAAATAAATCCTATTTTCACACATTCCTAAATACTCGTCGTATTACCATCGTGTTTGCCATAATTATGTATATTATCATCACAATAATTCAATGCGGTTCATCTTGAGCCACCTATTGCTGGGGACCCCAAATCAGACAGACTGGACCGATGTCTAGTAAAAATAAAGTTAACCCCGCACAACCACTATCAACTCACTGCTTTTGCGTTTTCTGTCCCACTGTAAATAAAAATATATTTAATAATAAAAAATTAAATTTAAAAAATAAATAAGTGTTACATGAATATAATTGTTTTACATTAGTTATATGCGTTTATTGAATACTTTGTGTTTTTTTTTTACATTTACATATACTAATTTAATTTTAAATTTCGTTTTTGTGTTTTGTTACTTAATAATTTTGAAATTCATTGCATTTATTTCACTTTTAACTTTTTAAATTTACTTTTTGTTTTTAAATATTGCGAAATTTATTTATTTGTTAGTTGTTTTTTTCTTTTTTGGAGACTGCATCCCTGAGTAACATTGTTCTTTGTTGCATTTATTTTTATTAAAATTATTATCGAAATTTAATAATTAATTTTTTCAAAAATATTTCATTCATATTATCATTATATTGAAATTTATAATGTTGTTTTTAAATAGAGTAATGCAAATTACATGGGATGAAGTGCGATAAAATAATATTTTATTTATATGATTGAGACAAATATATCGATTGTATTATTAGACATTTATAAGCGGCAACTTTAAAGAAAACTATATATTTAGCGTATTCACAGTTCATCGTATTTTATTATGGTATTCGTACCATGTAGTATATATACGGGACAATAACACAGAAACGTCAATTTGTTGTTGCATCCCTTATAAAAGTGAAATACCACAAGTGTTGTATTTGAGAGTAGCCCTGAGGCATGTTTTTTGGTGTTGTATTTTGTGAAATGAAGATAAATGGTAAAATTTAAGACAAATAGTGCACATAAAATGTTAATTTATTTGTTTTACTTTTCAAATAGTGAAATATTTATGATCATTTCAAAAAATCATAATTTTATAAGAATCAGCTGCATTTATTTGACGAAATCTTTGAACAAGCAGACAAGTGATGCTCACAGTTCAATTGCCGTACTGTCGTATTCGTACATGGTAGTACTAATACCATGAAACTGTGAATACGCTAATTGTGTTATAAATGTTAATGCACAAAAGCCGACAATAATGTGAACATTTTTGGATTTTATTTTTTTTGTAGAAATAAAACTAACAAAATACCTTTTAAAAATATGATAAGGAGCTTCATTTCACATCCGATCTTGATCAGAATATAATAAGACATCCCTAGCAAATACCTCCTAACATATTCATGAAGAGGGTCGACTAGGGTAAGTCTAAGTTGAAATTTAGTTCAGGCATTCCATACTTTACGGCGAAAATAATCTGAAGACTACTTAAGGTAAACTGATCTAACACTTTAGAAAAAATAAACTTGATAAAATAATATATCATGTTAATATTAAAATTCGGTTAACAAATAGATTTTATTAAAATAAAATTAGAGTTGTGTGTTTTTAAATGTTCATTTAGGATCAGTCTTTCAGTCAAATTTCTGTCAATTTAATATTTAAATATTATATATTTCCGATCAGTAATGGTAGTTTTCTAGAAAAAAATTAGTTGTAACAACAAACTTCATTTGGTTATAATGAAGTTTCTATGAATTGGTGGATGGAACTGCCATATTCGGTTCTGAAATTGATCTAAGTTGGTTTAGTCTAAACATTATCTCTTTTTGGATGTGGTTATAAAAACTGACATAAATTTTGAGAGAACCAAATTAGTTGGTTGAAGAATAAGTTGGTTAGACAATGCGTTGCTTGGCCCAACAAATTTCTATGCTGGGTTCCAATTGAAATTTAAATTCATAATTTCCTAATCATATTTTATATTTTAAAATGCAACAAATACCTTTTACAGTATTGACACATAAATTGATATTTGGTATTTAGTTCCTTTTACATCTACAACTATATTATATTATTGAAAATCAGTTTAATACCACTAAACTATAAAATACAAACAATAAACTCAAATAAATTCAGATACAGTAAAAAAAAAATCAGACATAAATTGAGTATGAGTGAGTATTTATATTACACTTCCAACTCCCGAGTAGAAATTTACCCTATTAGGCTAGACCTGATACAGTTCTTCATCTTATTATATAATAAGAATAAATGAATAAAAAAAGAAAATCAATCAGTTCTCGATTGTGGCCCTCGTCGTATAATATCTACTCGGGTACTGCTTATACCTCCGCTGTGAATGAATATGTGATAAATGATCTGTTTGTTCATAATACTTATGAACTGTTTACTTACTACTTACTAATATACGCGGTCTTGTTAATACTTTTTTTTGTGTTGGTTTAAAACTTATCTTTTCATAAATTGTTTTGAAGTCATTTCAATATATTGTACGATTATGTGCACATAACCATGGTATGTTGTATAGTATTTTTACAAAAAAAAAAGATTTGTACTTTTTGCAAGTATGGTTTTATTTGTTATAATATTGATTTGCAATATGAAATTATTAATTATTATTTATTATAACTATTTGCTAGAGATCGTAAATTATTGATGGAGTCTGTGTATGCACGAGCAATTCACGCGTAATGTAGCATTTTACGCCATTAAAACAATTTGCGCTGTTTGTCGTGAATACCTCTCTTATATTGTAATCTATGTAATTTGCACGTTTTTTATGTTTTATTTTTAATTATAATTTTGGTTTTGTTTCTTAAACTTTTTAATTTGTGTGTTTTTTATTATTTAATTATTTATAGCTACTGTGTTTTATTTTTGTTGTTGTTGTATTTAACCATTGTATAATTTGTAAAATAACTGTACGATACATAATACATCATAATCTATGTTATTTAAATTTAGTTTATTGTGTAAATATTCGTATTTTTCTTTTTTTCTGTATGCTGTCTGGCTGTAATTTTTTTTTAAATTTATTTCTTTGGAGTATTTGGAGTACTTATTGGTAATATCATTAAAATGCATTGATAACACCGATCGACAAAATTAAACTTTTAGTTGCACCAATTCAAATTGTTTCTGAAGAACGTTTGAAACAATTTTATTCGAGAACACATGATAATTTTTACAACTTAAGTTGAATGAATAAAATTTAATCGATAAAATAGTCGACTTTTTTTTGTAACCTCAAAAATATTTCAAATGTCAACAAATTTATTGAATTTTAATTGAAAATTAAGTCGCTTATAAGTCAAATCGACAAAAGTTACTTTTCAATATTATTTTTAACATCAAATTTCAAACAACAATGTGTCTGTATTTACACATTTATGTACACACAAAAAAAATATCGTTCCCTGTAAACACTTTCTCAAACAAACACTAAAGTGTTTGCAAGCTCATTTGTAGGAAATAATCGAAGTGTTTCTCTCAAATGATCTGTAGTGTTTCTCACAAATAATTGTAGTGTTTCCCACAAACACGAAAAGTGTTACTCACAAATACGAAAAGTGATTCCCAAAAAAAGTGTTTCCCACAAATATTTGAAGAGTTTTCCACAAATATTTCAAAATTTGGTAGTGTTTCCCAAAAAGACTTGAAGTGTTTCCGGCAAATATTTGTAGTGTTCGGCAAATTCAATCAAAGCAAAAGGTTTTTTTATTGCGGCAGCCACTCATTTACGCGACATGTCGAATAATGCAGAATTCCAGGGTAGATTATTCGACAAGTCGCGTAAACGAACGTCTGGCGAAAATAAACCTTTTATTTCGACTGATATTGATGGACACTAAGGAAACACTATAACACATCGATGCATTTTTCCGACAAGCTTTTAGTATTTAGGGCAAACACTTTTAAAATAGATTGCGGAAACACTTAGTGTTTGTCCCAAAGAAATGTCATGTATTTATTACTTATCTTAAACACTTTCATTATTTACTGGTAACAAATGAGTGTTTGGGAGTAATAATTGAAGTGACTTTTATAGAGTGTTCTTGGTAAACATTTTAAATGTTTTTAAGAAATTAGATATTGTTTTGTTCAAGCACTAGAATTGTGTAATTGTTTGCAATAAGCCATTATAATTTACGACTAACAATAAGTATTTCTGCCACCCAATATGTTTTTACTAGAAATAACCGATAGCTTCCCACAAGTATTTTATAAACATTCCTTTTTTAGAGTGTATTTATAATTCTTATAAGCTTTATAATTAGCGTATTCACAGTTCGTCGTATTTTAGTAAGGTATTCGTCCTATGTAGTATATATACGATACAATAACACAGAAACGTCAATTTGTTGTTGCATCCCTTATAAAAAAGAAATACCACAAGTGTTGTATTTAAGAGTAGCCATGATACATGTGTTTTGGTGTCGTATTTTGTGAAAGGAAGAAAAATTTTAAAATCGAGGAATATTTATGATCTCTTGAAAAAAATCCCAAATTTATAAGAATCAGCTGCATTTATTTGTCGAATTATTTGAACAAGCAGAAAAGTGGTGCTCACAGTTCAATTGCCGTACTGTCGTATTCGTACATGGTCGTACTAATAAAATGAAACTATGAATACGCTAAATATTTAATTGCTAATTATGCGAAGACTCCATTTCATCATATTAATGAATTAAGTGTACATCATATTAATGAATTTTGTGCATTAACCATACTTATTTAAATACCATAAATCTTATAAGAATTATAAATACATAAATGTGTACATTTTTGTTTGAAATTTGTTGTTTTAAAATATCGTCGTTGTAGAACGAAAAGTCACCAAATACATTTTTATGAAAAACTTAAATTTCGAGTTTGTTGATTAATATTATAAAAAGTAATTGATGCATTTGTAAAGTTGAAATATCAATTGATAGATTAACATTTTCTTATAATCGATTAAAAATTGACAGATATATACATTTTTTTTGTAAATGAATATTTGGCATTTTGAAAATGTATTTGGTGGCTTTTCGTTCTACAACGACGATATATTGAAAGTGATTAAATACGATTTTAGTTCAATGAATGAAATCATCAATATGATGAATCTTGGTTGTTGGTGAACTTTTTTTGTGTTAATTTGCGTATTACAACAAAATACAGTGTTATAGTTATATGCATTATAATGATATTATGGGAATTCACGAACTGTTTTATATATCGTTATGTCTGTGCTAACCTAACAAACCAAACAATATCATTTATCGGCTCAAATTATTGTTTTCGATAATCTATAATGGTACAAAAATGATAAAAAACAAACATATCGTCGTTGTAGAAGAAAAGTCACCAAATACATTTTCAAAATGCCAAATATTCATTTACAAAAATATTTATATATCTGTCAATTTTTGATCGATGAACGCATGATAGACAAATTTAAATCTATCAATTGGTATTTCAACTTTAAAAATGATTCAATTACTTTTTATAATATTAATCAATCGAAATTTAAGTTTTTCACAAAAATGTATTTGGTGACTTTCCGTTCTACAACGATGATATCTAGTATGATATCGAGATGATATCGTAAATGGCTTTATTTTCTATAAACAAATATTATTTGTTCAGAAAATTTTATGTTTTTAACAATAATTCTAAAGAATACACGATTCAATGTTCAAATTTTGGTGCATAACTATCCTAGTAGAAATTGTAATAGGGTCATTACAGAGAACTGATCATTACATTTTTTCCTTGTCACAACCCGATCAGTTACATGACGATCATGATCTAGACATTATCACGTATACCCTAATAGGGTAAATTTCTACTAGGGTATAGACAATTTTAAACTGGAGTTTATAAGCTCCATGTTATTTTGACTATAGTTGCGGGCCTATAAGTATTACATCGAAAATTCATCATTGTTATATCTAATTTAAAAATTATCATCAAATGATTTGCAGGGAAGTTGGATATTTTAGATTTTTCGTTATATATTATATTTTATTTTTTACTTTCGTATGGAAAATATTGTAGCATTTTATAAACGTACATAATACATTTCGTGAATCTACTTAATTCGAGGCATGTTCCCAATTTCGTATATCGTATATGAATTTCAATTCGTTTGTGAAATCAATTCCCAAAATTTGTTTTCACAATTTATGTTTTTAAATTGAACACAAACCGTTCAAATTTAATTCGATATTCGAATTTCAATCAAAAATTAATTTGGAAACATGCCCGATTGTTTCTTTGTGGCTACCCTGCAGTGTAAAGGACTAGTTGAATACTAGTATTGGTCTAGTTCTCCGTAGACACTCAACTAGCCTGAATTCGACCCCATTTTCATACAATGAACTGTAATTATTTCAATGCTCATGTCCTACGATGTGTCAATCGTCCCCTCTTACATTACATTTAAGTAGTTTTTAAACAAGATTCTTTTAACCAGTCTATAGACTCATTTTTTATAGTCAGTCTATAAACTAGTTCATTTAATCCTACTTTAAACTGGAACACAGAAGTTGATTAATCGATTAATCGTATTTTCGGTTAATCATAAAATACGATTAATCGAATAATTGATTAATCGTGATTACGATTAACCAGACTTTCGGATAAAACGATTAATCGCACAGCCCTACTAGTTACCGATTTTGGAAACATGGTTACTATACATATTTATTCTACTAGTATAGATTTCACTGCAGGGTATTGTTATTAGATGTATATAGTTTATGTGAGTATATTATTTGGTATATATAGTTATTATATTATGTAGATTATTTGTTATAAACTATTATAGTAATTATGTTTGTTTGTTGTATTTTATTTGAATCAAATGCCATAATTTGAACAGTGTTTGCGTCACTTGCTTAAAGTGTTTGAACTTTTTTTGTTTGTTTGTTTCTTGTTGTTGTTTTAACATAATCGTAGGTACCAACGGAGAATTTTCACACCCGAACTTTAAGTTTACGTGGGGCACGTAAGTTTACACAGGCATGTACAATAATTTAATATATATATTTAATACGTTCTGCTGATCAACCATTTTATGGAAATAGTAATATTTAGTTTTTGGAAAATATGAATTCTTTAAAGTCTATTTTTGTATTCTCGAGATAGCAAGTCTATTAAGTTGTCGTATTGGATAATGTGAAAAATGCGCCTGTACTAATTATGACACCGTAATTTTAAATGTTTACTAATAATTGTGGTAATTAACGTATACAACGTGTAAAAATTAATTCACTTCATTACTAAACATTAACTCAAACGCTTTAAAATGTGACTTAAATATTACACCATTTGTTTTGTTATCAAAGTGCGTATTGTAAAAACACTAAATAATTAGCTTACAATTCTAACAATGTGTTGTAATTGTTTGAATTGTCTTACAAACAACTAAATACCTAAATATGACTAAATAATGCAGCCACTTATTGAGAATCGACATAGATTTTTGGAGAATAGTCTATTTTGTTCGGTGCCGATTACTATGTCTAGTGGTCTGAATCTGGCGGAATGTTTGTGACTTACAACTCAAAAAAAAAGGAAGCTGAATGCACACCTAAATAGTATTTAGCATCTATTTGTATAAAATAAACATTTTGTTTTGTTTGTAAATTATATCTCTAAAAGTATAAAAATATCTGTTAAACATAAAAATCGTAAATCGTAAAAATAAAATTGCACGTTATGTATTAAAGGTAGTAATAAAAAAAATAAAAAAATAAACTTAATTCAAATAAACCGCCTCAAGTTTTAGTTTTATGTTTCGCGTTTTCTTCCAATTTATTAAATTGCATTTAACGGTTTAAGAGAGCTACTATAGCCAGTTAAAGATCACAGATCCACCAACAAAAATGTCTACTTTTTTCCTTTTACTTTTGTACATTTCAATTGCTATCATTGCTACATTTGTTGCTAGTTTGTATGAATTTTTGTTAACAACAAAGTTTGTGCGAACTGTTTAGCATTCATACAATTTTTGTTGCTATTTTGAATTTTAAATATTACAAAATTTTTTAAAATTAATTAAATAAATTTTAACAAAATTAATAAAAATAATAAAATAAACTAAATATAAAATAATATTGCAAAATTTTAAACTATATAAAAATACGAGAGTATAATTTTGTTGTATGTTTAACGCCGCTTAGCAGGACGTTCGATAAATTATTGTAAAATTTTTCAGCTGTACCAACAAATACCACTTCGATAATTTTCAGCGTTTGTGGGTGAAGATTTTCCAAGAAGCTTTTGGTACGTCGTTGCTGTTGTTCAAAATTTTTACAATAAATTTACCAAAAGTCCTTGTACGATCCTCATGAACCGTGCAGCGCATTATTTTGCGCATTGTTACCGCTACCGCCGGCATTTACATTCTGTGCCGAGACCTCGGACTTGACGCGTCGTGCAATATGCGATCGTGTGTGTTTGCGCAAGTGATCTTTGCGATAGAAACCTATAAAACGAAAAACAATTAAATAAATCTCAGTGGTATTAATGCAAATTTCTCGCAGTGTATTTACCTTTTCCACACTCGATGCAGACGTGCTTCTTTTCACCCGAGTGTATGACAATGTGCAGGGTTAATTGCTCCTTGCGTTTAAAAGATTTCATGCAGATCTGAAAACAAAAATATTTTCGGAATTAGTATTTTTGTATTTTAAAATAACTATTTTTCGATAAGTCCTAGTAGAAATTGTAATAAGGTCATGATTGCGAACTGATCATGGTATTTTTTTCGTTGTCAAAACCCGATCAGTTACATGACGAACATGATCTGGACATAATCATGTCTACCCTAATAGGGTAAATTTCTACTAGGGGGTAGGTACCAGTTGGTCACATGGGAAATTTTGAAGTAGGGACATTTGTAAGTAGGGAAATAGGTCTCCATGATTTACGCATCCGGAAAATAACTGCAAAATTTGTAATCGCTAAAAATTGTCGTACCGAATTTAGATTTTTTTTCGCGAGTAAAACGTTATTATATTTTTTATCATAAAGCAAAGTGGGGTTTTTACAAAATAAAAGTTTACTTCGTCCGAAAGATAGTAAAGTCCGAAAGATAGTAATATTCAGCAGTAAATAATACCTGCTATATGAGATATTTGAACCGAAGTGGTTGAGTCACACACCCAGAAAAAAATTCCTTCAAATCTCATTAAAATTGGTCAATAGGACAATTATTGATTTAATAGTATTCAAAAAAAAACAATCTTTTCATATACACTTAATGGCAATGTCATGGTATTTTCTAGTATTTAATGGTATTTTCCGTTTAATATACTAATTTATCCTATTGACTATTTTTAATAGTAAAAAACTATTATTTATATAGTATTTTTTTCTGGGTGCAGGTCATAATTGACCAATCATTCTCATTTTCAAAACCAAACAGTTTAGGTTTATAAAGAATCTAACTTCGAAGTTTAATTGATTGAGCTTTATTAATTTTCCTGTAATCTTGAATCAACTTACAGACGGACAATTCGATAAAAAGGGCGATGACTCGGATGACTCAATTGAATAAGGTAAAATATTGTAATAACAAAATAGTATCGTAATTAGTAAAAAAAATAGAAACTATAAAATATATTATTTATACTGTTTTGAAACAATTTTAACTTTAGATTGAAATGGATTATTAATCAAACAAAATTTAATATATGAGACACACATTTTTTGATTATGAACCACATTTCATTGACTAATATGTTTCCAGAAATTAATTGAAATTAAATTACAAAAATTTTAAATATCTATTTTTACAGATTTACTCAATTTTACAATTTACATTGCTTACTCAAACGAACACTAGAAAACATTTCATTAATATTATAAACGATCTTCCATTGATGAAAAATGCATCATAATAATGAAAACATTTATAATATTGATGACTTATACATACAAACAGAGAAAAATTCCCTCAAATCCCATTAAAATTGATCAATAGGAAAATTATTGATTTAATAGTATACAAAAAATAAATCTTTTCATATAAACTTAATGGCAATGTCATGGTATTTTCTAGTATGTAATGGTATTATCCGATTAAAATAATAATTTATTCTATTGACTATTTTTATGGTAAAAAAACTATTATTTTTATAGTGTTTTTTACTGGGTGTATCAAGGAGTTTTCTGTAAATATAATGATATGAAATAAACCACAACAATAAAATTAAAAAATCGCCAAAATCGTTGAGTATTATTTCATTTATTTTAGACACTGTTTCATTTACTCCTTTTGGGTGTAATTTCATAATGAAATAGTCCCGAACAAAAAACTGTGATTGGTGATTATTTCATTTCAATTTTACTTTGGGTGTTATTTCTTTCGATTTGTGAATTATTTCATTATCTTAATTTGGGGGTTATTTCATATTTAATGGGGATTTTTTTCATTGAGAACATTTTAAGTGGTATTGGACATTCTTTCATTCGTTTTGGGCGTTGTTTCATTGGCGATTATTTCATCTATATGTATAAAATTCTTGGTCCGTCTGTCTGTTTGTTTCAGCAGCACGTCTAAATCACTGAACCGATTTGACTGAAATTTTGCACGAGGATACTATGGAGTCCGGAGGGTGACATAGGCTATATATAGACGGGATTGGACAAAGGGGCGTGGTACTTTCTATATAACCTAACTTTCAAAACGATATAACTCGGCACTTACAACAGCTACGAACATGAAACAAAGAACACAAATTATAAAAATAACAAAAGCAAAAACACAAAAACTACAACAAACTAATAAATAAAGAAAAGTACAATAAAAAACGAAAGCAAATACACAAAAATAAAAGTACAATCATAAAAACAAACACAACACTAAAAAACAAAAATAAATGCACAAATCAAAAACCAAAAACGCAGAAACAATAGCAAAAACATAGGCATAATACAAAACAAAAGCAAAAATACAAAAAAAAGCAAATACTCAAAGCAAAAACACAAAGGAAAACAAAAATAAAATCAAAATCAAAGCACACAAAAACACAAAAATAAAAGCAAAAACGAAATAAAAAACACAAAATCGAAACAAAAAAAAGCAATAACACGACAGTAAAAGTAAAAACACAAAAACAAAAGCAAAAACACAAAATCAAAAATGCAAAAATAACAAAAAAAAACAAAAACGTACAAAACAAAATTTAAAACACAAAAACAAAAGCAAACCATCCACAAAAAATTAAAGCAGAAGCTATAAATCGATTTCAAAACCAAAAAACAGCAGCAACCAAATGAAAAAAAAATAAAAAAGGAAAAACCAAAAGAATAGCAAACACAAAAAAACGGGAAAAAACAAAAATGAACAGCTATGCTTAAAAATTGGGTTAAAATAATTAAAAAATCCCCGGTTACGAAATACTATTATAAAATAAAACACAACACATTTGGGTTTTATTTCAATTTAGTTTTGTGCGTTATTTTATTTCTTTTGGGTAATGTTTCATTATTTAATTTTTGGGAAATACTTCATTATTTTGAAGTTTATTTCATTGGATGTTAATTCATTGGATGTTAATTCATTGGATGTTTTCTAATGGGGGTTATTTCATTGGGGACAATTTCGTAGTTCAAGAAGTATTGCCGATTGGTTCACAAAAGTAATGAACAATTCCTCTGTAATCTATATATATAAAACTCTTGGTCCGTCTGTCAGTCTGTCGGTCTGTCTGACTGTTTGTTCCAGCATCACGACTAAACCGCTGAACCGATTTATCTGAAATTTTGCACCAGGATACTATGGAGTCCGGAGGGTGTCATAGGCTATATATGGGCGCGATTGGACAAAGGGGCGTGGTACCTTTCATACAACCTAAACATTCCAAACGACATAACTCAGCACAAACACAAGCTAAAAAGATGAAACAAAAAACTCAAATACAAAAAAATATACAAAAGCAACCACACCACATTAAAACTCACCACAATGAAACTCATCACACTAAAATTCACCACACTAAAATTCACCACACTAAAACTCACCACACTAAAACTTACCACACTAAAACTCACCACAATAAAATTCACCACATTGAAACTCACCACAATAAAATTCACTACACTAAAACTCACCACACTAAAACTCACCACACTAAAATTTACCACACTAAAACTCACCACACCAAAATTCTCCTCACCTAAACTCACCACACTCAAACTCACCACATTAAAACTCACCACACTAAAATGTCTACTGTGAAAAACTCTACGGGGAAGATTTCTACGGGAAAGAAATCTACCGGGAACAATTCTACCGGGAACAATTCTACCGGAATGAGTTCTACGGGAAGATTTCTTCCGGGAAGAATTCTACCGGGATGAGTTCTACGGGAAGATTTCTACCGGGAAGAATTCTACGAGAAAGCGTTCTATGGGGAAGAATTTTACGAGGCAGCCTGAGAAAAAATTGTCTTTGAGAAAAGTTGTTTTGGCGGAGAATTATTATTTGGCTACTACATTTATAAAACCAATAAAAAAAACTTTCACTGCCAAGCACGGGCCCCTGATATAAATAATAAAAATGTTTTTTATATTAATAAAATCGCTCCATATCTTTTAATTCACAACATCTTGGCACGAGTCGTGCACGGGTCCAGCTAGTATAATCTATATTATGCACTTTGTCCCTATTATGAAGATTTTCAACAATGAAAACAAAAACTTTAAAAAAATACTTGCATATTATAATCAATATTTGTGAGATTTATATGGGGTGGTTTCTTAAAAAAATAATAGTTGAATTATTATTTCAGTTTTAAAATGATTGAAATACACTGTTGAAGGGTAGTTTGTTGGGAATAGCCAAAAACATACAAATTTTTGTTATCTATAATAAGGGTGTGAGCAAAAATCACCCTGAGCGGCGTTATGTAACCCACATTTATTAATAATAGTAATACGATCCTGCTATATATTTTTTTTAGGTATTTGTAACTCTTTACAGTAAATACTCACATTGCACACATGCGGTCTATCCGGAATATGCGACAACTTATGCCGTGTCAAGTGATCCTTGCGCTTCAACGCCGCATTGCAAATGTCACAGACGAACCGCCGCTCCACGGCATGGGAGATAACATGCTGCTCGATGAGACTGCGATCCGGATATGCCATCTGGCACTCGGGACAGCAATACAGTGTTGAGCCATCCAGCGCTTTCGTCTCTCTGATTTCGCCCGGTTTCGGTCGTGGTTTCTTCTCCTTTGGTGGTTTCTTCTTTTTGGTTTTCTTGCCGGTGGTTGTTGTGGTACCCGGTGCGGTCGTCGTAGGCGCACCAATGGCAGGTGCTGTGCTTGAAACCGCCGCACCGCCATTCGCCACTCCAGGTCCGTTCACATTATTTAAGCCTACACCCGCTGTGCCCACGGGTACAGCACCATTATTCGTTTGCTCTGAAATGGTAGGTAGATGGCCGTGTTCCATGCCCACTAGTCCATTATGGTGATTGCCATTTGTGTTGTTGCCAGACAGTGCAACACCGCCTAGTGCCAGACTCAGGTTGGTGCCATTCTTCAGAACATCGCCTTTTATATTGAAGCCGGAGGAGCCGTCCAAATTGCCCAAATTCAAATTCCCTGAGTTGATTTGTGAGCCCACGATACCTGAGGATTCCTTTTTTATGGTTTCGGAGTATTTTAGGAAGTGTTGTATGGAAATTGGCAGTGTTGCGGACAGTAAGTGCGAGGAATAGTCGACCGTGTTAGCGGTATTGGCCAAGGTTTGCCACGATTGATTGACATTCTGCAAGATTTGCTGATTCAAAACTGAGGGCGGAGAAGAAAACCACGATGAAGTTACTATTGAATTAATAAATGGTTATATTTAGGAAGTGTTTGAATGAAATTTTAATAATATAAGTTTTATTTATAATAATCCGGAAATAAATATATCTAGTAATATGATGAAATTCCTTATTGTCTAAGAAAAGTACGATTTAAACGGGAACGATCCAAATTAAATAGAATTTCAAAATTATATATTTTAATGATTTGGTTTTTTTTCTCTGGAAAAGAGTATTAAACGAAATAGTTGAATCGGGTCAGATCGCATTTGAAATAACATGACAACTCATTCGCGAATACTTCTTAACCAAACAATTCTTCTCTGAGAAAATCTTTCCCTGAGACAATTAATTTCAAGATGATTTTCGTTAAAAAAAAAATGATATGCCTACATTATAAATTTTAAAAAATAATGCTTCGGGTAAGAATTATCTGAGAATAAATTGTCGTTTCTCACACTAAATCGATCAAAATTATATCGAAGCATCTCTCATGTCCCGATTATAGGAAAACTGAAGCGCTACATTCAAAAAAATAGAGCATCATATTATGCTACGTGAATATATATTGTTAATTTGAAACTTTTTTAAATCTGCGGATTAACAACCCAAAAAGTTACATTATCAAAATGAGACTGACTAATATCATATCTAACCTATTAGGGAAAATGTCTACTATGGTATGTTAAGATAGAGAATACAAAAGCGAATACTCAGAAAAAAAAAATCTTAACATAAATATGTGAATTGTTAAACAATTGTTAGAGTAAATTATATTTAATTCTGAGTAAATCATAAAAATCTCGAGATTTTCATATTTCTGACTCTTTAATTACTCCTTAAATACTCATATATGAGCACTTAAAAGAGTCCATAAAGACTACCAACCCCTGGGTAGAAGGCACCATTTTATGAGCCCAAATCTTCATATTTCTGACACTTTTATTACTCCTAAAACACTCATATTTGAGCTCTAAAAAGAGCCCAAAAAGGCTCCCAACCCCTGGGTAGAGGGCACCATTTTATGAGCCCAAAAACCCTCATATTTCTGACACTTTTATTACTCCTAAAACACTCATATTTGAGCACTGAAAATATCCTAAAAAGGCTTCAGAAACTAGTGCACACGCTTTAAAGAGCGCAAAAATCCGTGTATTTTTGATCATTTTAAAATATTCTTAAAAAATTCACATTTTTAGAATTTACAGACACCACAATTGCTTCATTGTTGGAGTTTTTCTTTCTTCAGAAATATAGAGTGTGTCTGAAATTAATCAAACATAGTACATGTTCATGTTTATCTTAGTACAGACATCCGTGAGAAAAAGCATTCATTTCAAAAAAAATCCATTTAATATGTAGGTTTGTCTGTTGAATTTACACTAATATTTTATTATTTTTCATTTGATTTCAAATTCAAAACGAATATAAGTATATCAATTTTATTTAAACAGTAGGCTCCTAAAGCCAGCATAAATAAGATACTTTTATGACTCCCTTTTCTGAGTGCTTCTAAAATACTCTTAAATTTGATGATTTTATAAGTTAGATTTGAGGGGACTCCTAAAGCGCTCATGAATGTGACTCTTTTATGAGTCAAATTTTGGAGCGTTCCTTAAACATTCTAAAATATAGAACTTTTATGAGTCTATTTTCTGAGCGCTCAGAATTAATTTTATTTTTGATGCTTTTAGGAGTCTAATTTATGAGGGCTCCTAATTAACTTCTGAATATGAATCTTTTATGAGTAATATTTTTGAGAGCTCCGAAAACAGTCTTAAATGAGATACTTTTAAGAATCATTTTTCTGAGGGTTCATAAAATACTCAAAAATTGGTCTCCTTTATGACTCCAATTTCAGAGCTCTCCTAAATTGCTTAATGGGTCTATTCTTGATTTAAGTACGTTACGTTGTTGGGAACGTTGTAACCCACATTCATACTTGAATCAAAGTATAAATTGTTGGCATTACAATTTTTTTCTGTGTGTATAACTCCTGACTTATAAAAGGAGTAGTAGTTACAAATATTTCACATTTTAATAGCCACATAAAATGTAAATGTGATCGCGTTGTACGTCTTAGCAGTGTTCACACTTTTCGCCAATGCAAAAGGAGTAGATTTGAAAATTGTGGGGAGTAGAAATGAGTAAAAGGGAGTAGAATTGAAAATATTGCAAAATGGAGTAGATTTGATGTAAAAGGAGTAGACAATTAAATGTAGGAGTATATAAGAAAGTAGAAATATGCATTAGTTTATTAGTTTCAAAAAAATTAATAGATATGATCATTTTTAATATTTTTTATTCTTTCCTGATTTTATATAATGCTGATGTGTACAGGGTGGAGTTGGGGTGTTTCTGGAACACCCAATGAAATACATGGTGTTTTCAAAAATGAATTTATAAAAGTTGATAAAAACGTATATTTAATTATAACTTCTACAATTTAAAAACCATGGAAAAATATAACTTTTATTTGACAGATAATTGATCATAGTTGTTAGGAAAATTATAATATTGACAATTTATTTGAGGCGCAAGAAACGTGAGCTCTTAAATCGCTATAACTCCGGAATATTCTAAGCAACACGTTCAATGTGAGTCGAATTGGGCGTATACGAGTTCTGTTCGATGTTTTAAATTAAAATTTATTTTGAAATTAATTGTAGACAAAAGCATACTCTTCAACATAAAAGGCAGTAATTGAGATATTCTCCTTTGAATGTTACGATGATGCCACTCTACCTATGGTCACCCTAATATTACATAGTTTTAAATGCATAACTTTGCGCATATTTATAACCTTTGTAATGCATTTTAAATGGATTATAGAATTTAACTGTTACTTAAGTTACACACATTTAAGCAAACCCAAATTTGTGCTCTTTGTCTGCATTTTTCATATTTCAAGGACCGATATTTCTGAAACTATGGTTGTTAGAAAACAAAAATTTTTAATTTCAAGTCGTAAAATCATCCTAAAAAATTTGATTAATATCTGCCAAAATTTTATTATTTTCAGTTGATCTTACGTGGAATCACCCATATGGGCGTTTCCAGTAAAACGTCAACCACGACCGAAAAATTCAAAATGCTCAAATCTTTGAAATAACAATATATTTGGAATCTTAAATATGTGAATCTAAAAATCTGAAAGAAAATTTTAATCCATTACTATAAAACATACTTATAAAGTTTTGTTACTACACAACTTTGAAATATACCAGATTTTCATGTACTTTGTGTAACAAAATTAACTAACTTTAAAGACATACAGATTCAAAATATTGTTTTATATTCTTTTCAGACAACCTTAATTAATATATCTAAAGCTTAAAAATAATCATTGAAACTAAAAACGGACAATTTTTGACTTTTGTATAGGGGTCCCCTATTGTCCCGTCCGGAATTTGTCTGTGATTTGGTATGAAAAAACTAAAAATTTGAGGAAAAAAGCGAAAATGAACAAAGAAAGCACATGATTTCAGCTGTTTTTTTTTTAAATAATTGAAAAACATAATTTGTATGCAAAATTTGCTGACTTTTTGGCATTTCCATATGAACCTCGACATGCACTCGAAATTTTTGTCCCGTCTGGCTCGACCACTATTTTATTTATATCTTTTATCTACCGTATAGAATTCTATACACCCAGAAAAAAATACTATATAAATAATAATTTTTTACTATTAAAAATAGTCAATAGGATAAATTATTATTTTAATCGGAAAATACCATTAAATATGAAAAAATTTATTTTTTCTATACCATTAAATCAATAATTGTCCTATTGACGAATTATAATGGGATTTGAGGGAATTTTTTTCTGGGTGTCATATTTTGAAATTATTTAGTACTATTTTAATACTACTTGAGCAAAATCAAGTAAATTCATAAATTTTCCTTCGAGATATTAAAGTTTTAAGCGTTCGAATGCCCCGTCCGGTACCCCAGAAAAGGCTCATATGTATTTTAAAATAAATATTTAACCATTTCAAATAAATAACCAGTTGGGAAGGTTAGATCACATGGGAAATTTTAAAGTAGGTGTAATTATGATAGTTCGGATTATCAAAATTATAGTCGGTCTAAGCCGACTATAAATACCCTACACATATGTGTGGTTACCATTCAAAGTGATATATAGGTCACCATGGTATACGAATCCTGAAATTAACTACAAACATTCAATCGCTGAAGAATTTCCATTCATTTGATACCCATATTTACATATGGGTAGGTGTACCGAATATCGATTTCTTTTTTGGTGAACCACAAGTCTTTTCGCCGGAAAACATTATTATCATGTATTTGAGCATGATGTCAATACATATTTGACCAAAAAAGTTTACCTAAGCACGTATACAGTAAAATTGATCTGTATATGTAAATTTTATATGAGGTATTTGAACATAAGTGGTCGGATCATAGGTCACAATGGACCGATCTCGCCAATTTTTTCGCACATACAGCGTAGGTATATTAGTAATCTAAGTTATAAGTTTCATTTATCTAGCTCTTCAATTTTAAAAGTCTTAGGGATTTCAACAGACAGACAGACAGACAGACAGACGGACAGACAGACGGACAGACAGACGGACAGACGGACATCGCTAAATCGACTCAGGAGGTCATGCTGATCAAGAATATATATACTTTTCCATACCGGAGATGCTTCCTTCTGGGTGTTACAAACGGCGTACCAAACTGAATATACCCTTTCACTCTTAGTGTAGGGTATAAAAATAGAGTTTGTGTATTTTTTCACATAAAACATTAAATTTTGAAACAAAATTTGATGTTACATAAATTAAATTTAACATAGTATATCTGAAAATAGCTCTTAGTTATGACACCGGTTAATAAATCGAGCATTTATATCAACCTGCGTGACAATTTTACATACATTACAATCATACATAACGAATTATTAAATAACATAGGCACATGAAATGGCTGTGAAAAGAATCAGCCGAAAAAGCTGTTAAAAATAAATGTATACAATAATGTGCGTCCTTGAAATGGTACATAATCCATACATACAAACAGTTAATACATACATACTATATATATATAATATATGCCTACGAAATGATTAACTTACCTTCTTCTCTGTCACGTTCGATTTTTGGATGAATTTTTCCCTTGTGATCGGCCGAATTAAGAAAATTCAAATCCGTCTGTGGCTGAGAATACGGTATCGAAATATTCTGTCCGTATTGCATCGTGTTGTTCGCAGCGGAAACTAAAAGTTGACGTGAGGAATATAAAAAAAGAAACTCGTTAACACTTTAATTCACACTTCTTTTTTCTGTTATTTTTAAATAAAATATTGAAATAATATTTACACATTGCTCTTGCTTAGTTTGGAGATTATTTCTATACTGTCAAAAAAAAAAAAAATATATTTGAAAATCTTTTACGTCCGCTGACAGTTTTCAACACGAGCACCAACTGCCGCCGACTGATTTGGAGCCGAGTGGTGGAGCTCCGCCATGCTGTCGTATCCCAGCTGAGGAGCATGTACATGGCTATGTGTTTGTGCAAAAGGATGAGGGGGAGCGGGTCTATAATGTAGGCCTAGTCTGTAACAGACAGAAACATGTGTGCGTACAGCGGGTTCGTTGTTTTTGTTGCTGGATATTTATGTGGCTCGTTTCCAAGGCCATCTGTAAAATATGTACTGGGACTACAACAAAAACAACAACACCAACGTTCAAAAGTGAGGGCGCCCTGCAGGGAAATACAGGAAAAGGAAATGAAACGTTGCCATACGATACGCTGTTGGCATGGAACCGCTGTAGAACAAGGTAGGGAATGTTTCTCCTTTAAATTCTGTGTGCGTAGGTTTCGCAATTTTTGGTTACAATGAAGTAACAACGTGAATTTAACCATGTTGCTAGCCGAAATTTCATCAGACGATTTGCTCGACAACAAATTGCCTTGGCTATTTCTTGCTTTACATAGTCCTAAATGAATGTAGTATGTAGTATATATGAATTTATTAGGATACGAATACATATGTACGTGTGCTCCAGTTATAAAATGATCCGGCGAATTGCCGAAATACATAGGACGTTTTCGGGGATACGTCAAGTGTTCAAGGTTGTTCAAATGTTTCAGTGGAAAACTTTTTTGTTTGCTGTTCGTTTAAAATAACGTTAAAATAATAATATATAAATTAGAATTGACACCCTAAAACAACCGATGAAGCAACAGGTTAAATATGCTTCAAACTATATATAGGTCCGACTAGATATGTGGAGAATGTAAAATTAGGACATACTTCAATTAAGTAAAACCGCTCAAGCGATGTTTTTTAATTACTCCATAATATTATAATTGTGTCATGTTATGTTTTAAACATTCGTAGGCCCGGTTTTCAGTGCAAGTTTAAACTTTGTTTAAATTGTTCTACATTTTTTTAACGTCTATAGTTCCAAATCAAAATGGCCGAATTTCGTTAAATTCTTCAAACAGAAAGTTATCAACCAGTTGGGAAGGTTAGATCACATGGGAAATTTTAAAGTAGGTGTTATTATGATAGTTAGGATTATCCAAATTATAGTCGGTCTAAGCCGACTATAAATACCCTACACATATGTGTGATTACCATTCAAAGTGGTATATAGGTCACCATGGTATACAAGTCCTGAAAATAACTACAAACTTTCTATCGCTGAAGAATTTCCATTCATTTGATATCCATATTTACAAATGGTTAGGTGTACCGAATTTCGATTTCTTTTTTTAGAACCATAAGTTGCTTCGCCCGAAAACATTATTTTTATGTATTTGAGCATGATGTCAATATATATTTGACCAAAAAAATTTTACCTAAGCACGTTTACAGTAAAATTGATCTGTAGATGTAAATTTTTTATGAGGTATTTGGACATAAGTGGTCGGTTCTCAGGTCACAATAGACCGAGCATGCCAATTTTCTTGTTAAGGCAGATATATAAGTAATCTAAATCTAAAGTTTCATTGCTCTAGCTCTTCTACTTTTTCTGTAATCGTGATTTCAACAGACAGACAGATTTCAACAAATCGACTCAGGAGGTCATGCTGATCAAGAATATATATACTTTTCCATACCGGAGATGCTTCCTTCTGGGTGTTACAAAAAGTGTACCAAACTGAATATACCCTTTCACTCTTAGTGTGGGGTATAATTAGTATGATATTTTTAATATTTGTGATATGTTTACTGTAGACGAGATGACATCTAGTTTAAACTAAGTTTAACTTGAAGATGTGCGCACAAAACTGGACCTTCAAGAAATAATATTCATTTTGATAGTTAGCACGAGAAGCATGATTAAACACGTGATATAGAATGACACGAAGAAGCACGAAAAAACACGGAATCACATGAAAAACTAGGCAAAACGTGCAATTCAAATCGGTTCCGGTTCTAGTTCCAAGATTTTAAAAATAGCGGTTCCGATTTCAACCAAAAAATTATATGGGTGCCGATTCCGGTTCCACACATTTTTAATGACGGTTCCGGTTACAATTTCGGTTCTTTGCGGTCCCAGAGTGGAAATAAAACCCTTAGAATATCGATTCCGGTTTCAAGATTTTAAAAATAGCGGTTCAGATTCCGGTTCTTCACCGAAAACCGGTACCGGTTTTTTACGGTCCCTTATTATAAATAATTCCACAATTAACGTTGGCACTTTTTTATTCTCTGAATCGGAACCTCTCCGGAATCGGAACCTGTGGGCCCCGCAAGAAAGAGCTTTTTTAAATTGGAGTAGAGAGTTTTTTTAAATTGGAGTAGAGGGTTTTTTAAATTGGAGTAGAATTTAGCGCGCGCCTGAATTTAGCGGCACGGGCACGAAAGCAACAAGCACGCACGGAGATTTGCACGCAGGAATTCAGATTTTCGGACGTGACACGAAAAAAGCACGGCACGTGCCCATCTCTAGGAAGAATTATGAATGTTTAAACCGGTGTACCAAACTAAATATACACGCTGCAAAAGGGCTCTCCCAAACATAATTTTGCAAGCATTAACATGTATGTTTGGAATTTTATGTAAACGTAATATATAATTGACTGATAAATCATTTGTAAACCGGGTTGTATTGAGACTTGACCACTGTTGTAATGAGCTCTGATTTACATTATGATATCACGGAAACATTTTTATGATGCCCCTTAAAATGGTGTATGTTCCAATAGAAACATAATAATTACTATAATAATAGTTTGGCACTACAGTCCTATAATAACTTAGGCCGAGCTCTCTCACCATTTTCAGCTATGCGTGTTATATTTGTACTCAAAGTGGTGGGACCGAATCCGAACGGCGGGTGAGAGCTTTTCATAGGCAATGTTTTACTCTCGTAGGTTTGCCATTTACTGCAGAGAGGTAGCGCGGTATATAAAAATGTTTCTATGAAAAGATGTTGTTAGTCCCAGTCCAGACTTGAACCGGGGACCAACGCACTAACCTTGAGCTACAATAGTTAATGTGATGAAGTTAGTAAGAATTATGAAAGTTATAGTCGGTGTACCAAACTGAATATACCCTTTCACTCTTAGTGTAGGGTATAAATATTGTTTTTGTTATAATGTTTACATTTCGATTAGTAAATAATGTAAATATAGTAAATCCCGGTTAAGTACCTCATCTAAAAATACCAACATTTTTAGGTATTTAATCGTGGAGGGCACTTAAAAAAACATGCTTTTTTCTAAGAACTTTGATGCAAATATTATCATTTTCATATTTTTAGTAGAAACTATTATAATTATAAGAGAGGTTAACAAAAATATATTCTTCAATTAAATTTATTTTCATTATAAGGTTTTAAAGATTCAACATTATATCGTTTATTTCAGTTTGATGTTTGATTTGGGTAGATACTTATGCTGGAAATTCACTTAAACGAAGATTTACTTAACCGGAAGTAAACCCTAGTTAAGTATCGTCTCGTAGATGATTTTGCACTTTATAGTTTAGACTACAACCAATGTAGAACAGTTTTATAACAATTTTGTCGGTTTATGTTAATAGCAATTGTCATCAGAATGTTGCAGTTCTATGCTAGAGATGGGCACGTGATGAGATTCCATTGACTCAGTTTTGAGAAATGCAATATGGTAGGTGTTGTTATTGTGGGTGAAGAACATTAAACGAACAATATTTAAAAGATTATTATATTACTAAAACAATGAAAACTAAAATATATCGAATTGACGAGACAAAACACAGAACGCGCGCAGCTAACACGACACACAGTCCTTCTTCTTTTTACCAGAGTTGCCAAGTAAAGTAAAACGTAGTAATTGTTAGTTCTTTTCCCAACAGTAGGTTTACATTCGATTTTCTCAAAATCTTAACGAACACTATTTATAGAATAATATAAAATTTAAAATATTTTCATACAATATTACATACGTTTTTAAACTTTTACGAAAATTAAAAATTTTTCGTTTTGTGCTCCTTATCCAGCTAATTTAACGTTTTATATCACGTGGAAAATGTGTGTTCAACGGATTTTAGATTTGATAGGAGATACCGAAAAACGGATAAAGGAATTAGAAGGAGGGTATATTTCAATTCATAACAACATTCATTTAAAAATGGAATTTGGAACAAACTAAATCTCAGGTGACAATTTATGTAAATAAATGTGATTTTTTTTTTTGAAAATTTAAAATTTTGAAAACATTCTATGCGGTATCAAAAATTTTATAAGAAATTTAAAATTCGAACTTATAAAAAAAACAAAAAAAAAATGACGACTTCTAGAATCAGTTTGCACGAAATACGCAAAACTACGAACTAATAACCAGTTGGGAAGGTTAGATCACATGGAGAATATATATTCTTTTCCATACCAGAGATGCTTCCTTTTGGGTGTTACAAACGCCCAACCAAACTGAATATACCCTTTCACTCTAAGTGTAGGGTATAAAAAGAGTCATATTTCATATCGGTTTTATTTTATAAAATTCAAAAATGTTATTCAAATATTTCATTAAAATCACAGTATTGTGGGTGTGGTCCAGCTATATATTAATATCCTGCAGATGTCGCCAGTATAATTAAGAAAGAGACTTGCATTTATTCGATTAATTAATCAACAGAAGAGGAACAAAGAAAAGCCTCTCTCACACACAAGCACGCTGAGAATGAGTGCAGAAATGAGAAATAGAGAGAAATGAAAACTAAGTAAGTGTGGCAGTAAAAACAAAAATAGAAGCGAAAGCTGGAGTATGTTGGAAACTTTTGTTCACCATTCTAAGTGGAGGCTACTAACGCTGTGTATGGGATTGGTGCTGGCGCCGGCAATAGGAGAGCGAGCTCATGTAGAGCTTTTCACTTTTCACTTTCACATGAGAGCTCTTATTTGAGGGAGTAACGAGTAGTGTTATCGGAGAGTGGAGAGTCCTACCAAACGTGAGATGGTGACGCGTTGGGTTGGGTGTTGGGTGGTTTCGTAGAGTTGGTGAGGGATGTTGATTATGATGATGACGATGACGATGTTGTTGCCAGCTAGTTGAAAGCCGGTTACGGCAGAAATTATTTATATGTGTTTGCGGCACAACACTCACACAGTCACATACATGCTGTGCAAGGGAAAGAGAGAGGGAAATGTTGTTGGTTATGGTTGAAGAGGGTGGGCGCTGGGAGACTGTCTGGCTTTCGGAGTTGGGGTTGATGTGCTTGTGGCAGGGGTGTCTGGATTCTATGGACTGTGTTGGGAAATGATTCTAACTTGAAACGAAAAGCGCACGAATTCCTATATTATCTCTGAACCCAGCGAGTAATGGCACAGCACGGTGCACAGTAGATCAAAGTGTATTTTTTTAATTTAAAATATTTACATTTTTTTTAAATATGTTGCTGAAGACTTATAGAGAACTAAAATGTATTTAATGTATATTTTATTGAGTTTTAAATTTTTGTGGTAAAAATTTCCTATTATTTCGTCGTTGTAGAACGAAAAGTTACCAAATACATTTTCAAAATGCCAAATATTCATTTACAAAAAACTTTATTTATCTGTCAATTTTTAATCGATGATCCCAATTTTACCACATGATAAGAAAATATTAATCGATCAATTGATATTTCAACTTTTAAAATGCATCAATTACTTAATTATAATATTAATCAACAAACTAAAAATTTATGTTTTTCATAAAAATGTATTTGGTGACATTTCGTTGTACAACGACGATTTTATGTTCCACTGTATATATAAAAAAAAACAATTCCCAAATGAATGACGCGCACTAAGACGAGATTTTTTAAATTCGCCCACAAAGGTACAAAAATGGGCGTCGAAAAACTGAAGATTAAATTCAAAATATCTCTGTATATAAGGCAGCAGCAGTCATGAAATTTGGCCCAGTGATTTATATTGTGGTTGTTTATATTTTTACAAAATGTGGACAGAATTGGACAAATTGGAGAGTTGTAAAAATCGTATTTAAAATTGTAATCGTCATGCAGAAGGTGGGCGGGATTAGACAAAAGAGCGTGGTACCTCCCATACAACTAAAACTTAAAAAATACAATAACTCCTGATTTACGAAAAGCAGAGTTGTAAAAATCGAATGTATAATGTCGGCGCATTTGACAAAGAGGCATGACACCTCCCATATAACTAAAACATTAAAAACACAATAGCTCCCTGTTAAAGAAAAATTCTTCGTCTAATACAAAAGGACTCGACAGTAAATGCAAATTGGTAAATGCCAAGTTTAAAATATTAAAAAATGCGAGATTAACTTTATAAATGTTTTAAATAATAACCAAAAACTGTACACAATATCAAAATACTGCGACAATAGATACCATAATCGTACAATGATGTCGGATTTAAAAAAATAGTCCGTAATATCTTTTGTATTGTTCGATCGTACAATTGGCCATTTACAAAAATTAGTACAGCCAAAATAGATGTTTTCGATGGTCCATATTTAATACAAACCATAACCACTACCGGAGAATTTGGGCAAGTATGTTAAGTGGATCATCTTTTGACTGATTTAATATCTATTATCGAATAAAATCAAAATTTCCTAAACATTTACTATAACATTAAATATTTTCGTATAATCCATGCTTTTCTTTTATATTTAGAAACACATTTTCAGCTAGCTGGATGGTTTTTACTAGTTTCATATAATACGAAATATCAATAGACATAATACAATAAAAATATAATAAATTCCCGAGACAAAATTTCTGACACTTTCAGAAATATAACGGGTGTAAAACGAAAGAATTTTTACATTTTCTTTTGTTCATAACTTAAAAACTTAACACGGTAAAATAAAAATTATATAACAAATAAACAACAGTACTCAATAGTTTTTAAAAACAGTTTAAGATTTATATTTTTGAATGAGATAGGACGAATTTCCGTATTTTAGTATTCCAACCCACCATCAGCCATTGGACATCATTCTTCTAACTTTTTTGATAACGCTAATCCAACAATCGCTTATTTTATTTCAGTTTAAAAAAAAAATTTCAATATTTCTCGAAGAATTGATTTTATATAAGCCAAAAATTTTAAATCTGGACCTAGCTCATGGCAGTTTGGAGGGTTACATCCTTTGGAACTGTAAATAATCTCAATTTAAATCTCATCTTTGAAAATGTGAAATATATAAAATTGAATAGCCAGATCTCTTATTGATGTTTGGGCTAAGGTCTCACACTTTTAATAATAATAATATAATAATAGTTTGGCACTGCAGTCCTATAATAACATAGGCCGAGCTCTCTAACCATTTTGAACTGTGCGTGTTATATATTTGCACTCAAAGTGGTGGGACCTACAGTTTATTGCCGAATCCGAACAGCGGGTGAAAGCTTTTCATAGGCAATGTTTTACTCTCGTAGATTAGCATTTACTGCCGAGAGGTAGCGCGGTATAGAAAAATGTTTCTATGAAAAGATGTTGTTAGGCCCAGTCCAGGTTTGAACATGGGACCTCTCGACTCGCAGTCAAACGCACTAACCTCTCAGCAACCGATGCTCATTTGTACTCATATTTCCTAAAAATATTTTCATAATATTGATCATTGAAATAGTTTGCCATTTAAAAAAAAAAAAAAACTTCTACTTTTTTCTTTTTAGATTCCTATCATTGTAAATTTCTATTAAAGATTAAATAAAGTAGATATGGCTATAGACCATATCGTAGTAGATATTAATCTAATTGAATTGGTGGAATCTACTGTTTAATGCAGAAACGAATGGACGGGATGAGAGGTTTTTCGAAGGCACTGTTTGCTCGCGAAGATTTTACTTTGTCTGCCGAGAGTTAGAACCGTATTGAAAAACATTTTATATATCTAATATTTTATGGCGTGGGTTACGAACCCAAGACCTTTCAGCTCTCACTTAAGCATACTAACCATGGAATAATAAAATATAAAACCGGAATCACGACTTAGTAACGATATATAATAACGGTATTTTAAATCTTATCGTCTATAAACTTTATTTACAACATACAAAATACAATAAAGAAATTAGTAAAATCTTTGGTGAATATTTCGGTACCATATCGGTATTATTATGAAAGAAGCACATAAAAAGGGCATAGATTTTAGAAAACTTTAACGGAAAATCATCCACTGTGCGGCGCCGAGATAAAGTCACTGGAGTAAAACGACTTTTCATGGGGTTGGTTTCTGCGCTTTTTGAGTAGCTTTAGTCAGAGGGAGGAACGTGGCAAAAAAAAAAGAAAAACAAACACATATAAAGCGAAAATCACACATAGTCATGTTGTATGTCATATGCATATGCGTTACACTCACACATTCAAATATGTAGTTACTTGTGTGTGAGAAGGTGGGTAGCAGGCTGGTTTGTAGGCAAGTTATAGTTTCTGCTAAATAGCATGAGTGCATTTCTAAGCCTTTACCAAGAAAAACAGAAGCATAAGTGGAAATGAAGTTATCCTCTGTTGCAACAACAACAACATGATAATGACGTTGCCACATACGACGTAAAATCAATAAAAAGGCAATTTTCTAATATACACATTCATACATTATTTCCATCAGATCAGATATTCTGCTGGAGCTCATTTATTAAAGTTAAATAACATTGCAATTCGATGTCAACAAAATTCCAATTGATTTAGAGATGTCGGAAATAAATGTGAACGGAAGTCAACTGGACTGATGAGATTAAGGAGTTAGAAATTAGTAAATGAGGTGTTGAAGTATTTAACGTAGAAGTTAAATTAACCAATTAGAATATTAAAACTTAAATTAGTCTTTTTAAAAATAATGAAGCGTGGCGGTAGACTTAGTGGTTAGTGCGCTGGACTGCGAGCCCAAAGTTGCCGTAGTACAGGTTTGAATCAGGGCTGGGACTGTCTGCATCTTTTAAATATAAAATATAATATATTCAATTTGAACTGTAACTTTTAGTCATAGGATTTTCTTAATAATTCTGGACGAAGGTACAGACACAGAACGACCTTTGCCTTTTTAAATTAGGCAAATGTCAAAACAAGCCAATACCATTGCTGCAAATATATCGCAAGTCAGTGTGTTTGCTGTAGTATATTGTAAATATTACAATTTTCATTACTGTTGTGGCAAACATCTTTGAACTATCTCTGTCATAATTAAAATATACTAAGAGTTTTGGTGCAAGTTTATTTATACTTATGGGATATTTTAATGTTTGGTACAAGGCATAAATTTCAACTGAATTCTGTTATTTTAGTGTGGTATTTACAATATTCATATTGGCAGATTAGTTGAGATTGAAAAAAACAATGATCCCATACTATATTACAAATGTGACAATGTTTTCTACATTTATAATTATGATTGATACAAATTATTGCAATATAATTTAGAATTTCTCCATTATAATACAATTCAATCCAAAACTGCAAGGTGTTAAATTGTAGATAATACAATTAAAAATCATTGTATGTACATACAGGCGGAAACAGAGATTTATGAAAATCATGTTATTTAGTTAATTGAGGGATGGAATGGCATGAGTAAAAAAATTATATGTGGGATATAAAGAGATGTCATTCTGTGAATATTGATAAATATGTAAATTCTTAGTATATGTATAATAATACTGTCCATTTACATGGGGATGTTGAGTTAGGGTGCGGACAAAAATTAATATTACCTACAATTTTTCAAAGCATAATGACCCCGAGTGCGAGAGAAGGGTTAACGTGCTTCCTGTTGTCATCGAGGTACATCAACCAACCAACCACCATTATTATTGACCAGCATAAAAAGAGCAGTTTTAATATATTTATGAATTCGTCGAATTTATGAGTAGTGGGTAATGTTAAAAATATCATCGGATTTTTGCTTTTAATAATCCAAATTTTATTTGGATGGTAATATATTAAATTTTTTCTAATATAGATGTACTCTGTTTTTTTCTGTATAGATTACACAGCACAACAAAAAAAATTATCCGCGATATAAGTATGATTTTCCGATGGACCTTAAGATTCTAATCACTACCTCATACTCAGTTTTTTCAGATTGCCTCAAATTTTTGACTTATTACGTAAAACAAATATATGGCAATTCACGTGGTATTCTACGTATTTTGGTTTATAACTTTTTACAGTTTGAGTTTTCGATCATTGAGAATACTTCAGCTAATATTCTGAAATAAACCACAAGAAATTCGGATTGATCTGACCAAAGTTATGACCAGTCAAATGCAATAAATATGAATAAGGTGTACCTATTATTTGTTGTATAACATCTATGATTTATAAAAGTACATATCTTATAGACTTGATCTATAATTCTATACTTCCTCTTACTTTGTTTTTGCAAATTACTCTTTAAGTCCTCGGCTTAAAGTGAAGTTCACAAATTCGATTGAAAAAATGTACCTTTTTTTGTTCGATATATTGTTCGATATATTTTATTTTATTTTAAAAATATGAATATTTAATTTAGTAGGTGATCTTCATTTGACTTTATTGCAGGATACAGAGGTAAACCCATGGAAAGTAATACTTTTATGCAAAAGCTGAATTCTACTAGTTTAAGGTTTTGTTGCAATTTCTATGAATAATTGATGGAGAAAAAAATTATATTGATTATAAGTAGCACCACAAAAGAAAATTTAAATCAAAAATCGTAAGCGTGAATTTGTATTTAATCTGAAGACTTAAAGAGTGATTTGTAAAAACAAAGTAAGGGGAATCATACAGTTATGGATCTAGTTTCACATATAATATTTAATTTTATTGAATTATGAAAACTTAATATGTTATGCAATAAATAATAGGTAAACCTTAAAATCAATAATTTTTGTGTTTGACTGGTCATAACTTCGGTCAGATTAATCAGAATTTCATTAAGTTTATTTTAAAAATATTAGCTAAAGTATTCTCAGAGTAATATAAAATAAATTGGATCGATAACTCAAATCTGTGAAATGTTAAAGTCCAAAATATGTAGAAAAACACGAAAATTGCCATATATTTGTATTACGTAATAACTCAAAAACTTGAGGCAATCTGAGAACACTGAGTATGAAATACATCGGAAAATTTATCCAAATGGTGAAACCGAACAGCCGTACGAAGCTTTTTCAACAAAACGTTATATTCTCGATGGTTTTCCAATTCTGTTTTTTTTTTTAGTTTGTTTTTCGTATAATACTACTAATATTTATATTCGCACAATAAAATTGTACTTTATCCGCACTCTTTTACATATCAAGAGCATTTATTTTAAGAAATTTCACGTACGTTGATGCTAATTTTTGCTAATTAGAGCAAATTTCTTGTATAAAATGGTACTTAGTTCAGATTTGATACGCGATAATTGAAAACAGATATTATATAAATCATATAAATATAATATGTCATATAAAAACAATTTCACACTCCATTTACTCAAAAATTCTCTGAGATTTAAACATGGAATCTTTCGTCATGAGTCCAAAGTGGTTACTAAAGCCACGGACGAAAATATAAATGTTCAATTCTCACATAACAGATTGGAAATCTCATATAAACGATGTAAAATATACATTAGACTGACAATGGATGTTCATGATTTCAAATCGAGAAAAGGTCAACCCCTAAAATTATTTATTGGATGAGAAAATCGATACGGAGAATTTTCAGCAAAATCCGAATATAGGAAATGGACCTCAAAGTTGGCGGGTTGGTACCCAAATCGACAATTTCAAAATTGAATTGAAATGACGTCTCCCACGAGCAATAAACTAAAAAAAAGTGGATATGTCATATGTTAGAAAATTGAATTACTGTTTCCAAAAACAATGAACGAGTTAAATCGGATAAAAAATTATTAGTATTTTTCATTTTGTTCAGTTTTTAAAAAATCGATATTAGAGACACGTTAGGTATAGAGAAGTATATATATATATTTGACCAGGGTAAAACTCTGACTTTGATTACCGATTTAATATCGATTTTTATTTAAAATGCATTTTTTGAAATTCATCTTACGATGAAGAGATTATCAAGAGCAACCATTGCACTTTTAACAACAGACAAAATTAATAAACTAAATACAGTCACAGTGTGATCCTGATCAAAAATGTATATACTTTTCTATACACTCAGAAGAAAATGTCCCATTAAGTACTTAATGGTATGACCATTAATCTTATGGTTCATGAAATAATAGTTTTTTCTTTTTGTATCAAAAGTTTTCTAATTAATTTGATAGTATTTGAAAAATGCTGTACCATAAATCTAAATATTTCAATATTATTATTTTTAATAAAATAAATACTATTCTTTTAATGGTTTCCTCCTATAATAATAAACGTGGCATAAAAAACATTAAAACGAATTTAAACTTGTTCGTTTTGTACGTCATTCTGCGTGTTTGTGTTTGCTCAAAATGGTCGCATGCATTTTTTGTAACAATACACATAATTAAACGCGACATTGGTAAAGACTTAATGTATTTAATGTAAATTCATTACATTTAACCTTTTTCTATTTGTTTCAGATAAAAAATAATAAATCGAACTTCTATTATGGCGACGGACTCTAAATGCAGACTCAAGTATTGGAAACTGAAGCGAACATTGAATGTTCTATAACCTTTTGCAACGAGAAGTATCCATTTATGTGATTTTATAAAAGTGAATTTCACTTTCGACATTTAATTAAAATAAATTATATATTAATTTAACTAAAATCCACTTTTGTTTTAATAAATTATTAGGAAAATGTAATTCGACTATACTATAAAATTAATAATACGTATCATTAAATATTTATATGTTTTGCTTATTGTAATTAAAGGAGCACATTATAAAATTTATGGTACAACAAAATATTGTATTAACAGTTCCAATATTACTGAATTAATGGGACGCATCCTATTGACCAATTTTAATAGTATAAATTATTGTTTTTCTTTTGAAATACTATCAATTTACCATGTTTTTTTTCTGGGTGTAACTATTATGGTTCTGTTGTTGAATTTTTAAATACACCCAGAAAAAAATACTATATAAATAATAGTTTTTTACTATTAAAAATAGTCAATAGGTTAAATTATTATTTTAATCGGAAAATACCATTAAATACATGACATTACCATTGAGTTTATATGAAAAGATTTATTTTTTGTATACTATTAAATCAATAATTGTCCCATTGACCAATTTTAATGGTATTTAGCGAATTTTTTTCTGTTCAATTGCCGTACTGTCGTATTCTAAAATGTCGTACCAATACCACGAAACTGTGAAGACGCTAATTATATAATTATTTTTTAATTTGTTTGATAATATTTATTTTTTGTAAGTGTTTTTTTCTAAGTGTTTATGTTATATACACTTAGAAAAAATCTCATAAAATCCCATTAAAAAAAATACAATTTTGTAGTTTCTGTAAATGAATCGAGTAAATTATTGATTTCAAAATTGTACAAATATCAAACAAAATTAATCAATATTAAACGAAAGTTGCATCACGCTGACTTCAAATCGATAATAATGATCAACAAAACTACAGAAACTATCTGCTGGTGCAGTCATTCTATTGGGAAATGTTTTCGGAATTTACTAAATGAGTAAATATTCAGATTTCTTATAGGAAAAAAATCAAAATTGAATATTGAAAAATTTCCGACTATGATCGTGATGATTTCGGGAATTGTAAATCAAACACACTACGTAAATATCAAGTAAAACCCTCCCTTATAGGCTAGGCTTCGTAAACAAAAGTCGAAAGTGCTCACCGTCACTATTAGAGCTACACAAACACACACACATACATACGCTGAGTTAGACCATGTACCCATACATATGCCTTTTATATACACATGTATAGCAGCAAACAGACGCATGTACGTGTATTGGTTATGTGCTGCACGGGGTGGCTGATGACTCGACTCCATCAAAAACAATCGATAAACAACAAAAAAAAATAGAAAAAAAACAATAAATGATGAAAATTAAAGCGAGTCAGCTTTGTATGTAGCTGCTGTTGGCCGTCACTTACCGTTCGGTGCATTCTGATTGAAATGATTGCCGTTCGTCTGATAGCGCTGCACATGATTGTCGACCGCGGTGCCATTAATGCCGGGCGTAGCGAAGGCACCCGGCGGCGCCTGGGCATCGTGTCCGAATTTAGCCGCAAACTGATGGATGCCAGAGAAAGGACCGCCAAACGCGGAAAAATTCATCATTGCAGTTTGTATGGCAGACGGGAAAAACGAATTTTTTTAAATGGATTTTCTCTTTTTTTCTTTTGTTGGTTTTGTTTTCAACTATAAACACTTTAAAATTGAAATAAAACACTTTCAATTTGAATGCGGTGACGACGACGGAAAACAATGTAACGAACGAACACACGCGGATGCGAATTGAAATACGAAGGCGACTACGAGAGGTGACGACGACAACGACGTTGCATGAACTTTCGTTTTTCACTATGGTTGTTATTGTTATGTTGTTGTTTTTGTTGCACGACAACACTATACTACACACTATACTCGTCTATGATTTAATCACAGAGCGCAGCAACTGCTGCGTTCGATACTACACCAGCAACAACAACACTAGCACTAGCAGGATATGCACACACACACAATCGCATAGATATGTGCCGGTGCGTCTCTCACTTAGTGTGTGTGTTGTTCGTGGTTTTTGTATTAAATACAAACTTTCAATTTCGGTTACGTTTGCTGTCACTGCTTCGTGTACCGTTGCCGTATACCGATCATCGGTGGCACCACCAAACACTACTTTGCCGACTGCTGCTACTGCTGGCTACACTGCTACACTCAACGACCGCTGGCACCGAACTAAACGACGTCTCATTGGAGAGACGACGACAGACACAAGAATTGGGGGATAGATTCAGAGAGTAGGTATTACGTGCAAGTGCCAGTGATGGTCGTGGTGGTGGTGGCAGAGTTGAAGGTTGTGGTGTCGTGGTGTCGTGGTTGATGAGGGTTGCTTTTACACAAATAACAACAACAACAACAAAGTGGACGATGTAATCATTAACAATAGCGACGAATACACTATGTATTTTGTTGTTGCTGTTGAGTTTTTCTTTTGATTTTCCAGCAACTACAACTACTACTGCTAAATGACTGCGTGGTGTTGTTGTTGTTCCTATTTTGCTCCTTTTGCTGTTTGCTGTTGTTGTTGTAGAATATTTTAATAGTTTTTATGTTTGTGCGTTTTATTTACACAACCGCCGCACGCACGCATTTCGACTGCTGCCGCATAGTGTGAGCGAGCGATGTTTAGAAGTAGCCGGAATTATATTAATGCCTCTTAAACGCGCGACTTCTATTTTTGTCGCTGCTCTCAGCAACAGCCACGCAACGCCAACAACTCTCACTCTCGGCAGGCGGACGCAAAAAGCAGTTTCCACTTTTGCTTATTTTGTCGCAAATTGATTAGGCGGTGCTGCGGTGCTGCGTACTGCCGCCTGCTGGTTGTAGTTGTTTTTATTATAGTGGGGGTTGATGCTACTTTTAGTTGTTTTAAAAGTTTCACATTCACGTTATTGCTGTTGTTGCTACCTCGCAGCGTCGGAAAACAGTTTTTATTTTATAAATTTATTTTTATTTTATTTGCATTTATTGCAAATTAATTTTAATTTAATTTAAAAATATTAATTTTTGCTGTTATTCTAAACATTGCTAATTAACCGGAAATCGTCGCACACTCACACACTTGAAACACTCTCACTCTCAAAGCTCAATAGAACGTACTTCCGTTTCCCTAAGCGACGATTGCGTTGTTACCATTCGAAACGTCACACGTACAATGAATACGAAGCGTTGCGATTTCCAAGAAAGTTCATTGAAATCCTGCGTTGCTCGTATTTCGTTCATTTGGCAGAATGGCGTCTACACGAACTTCGTATTTCACGCGACATTTCCATTTCCGCCAAGCGGAAGTGTGCGCCAAGCAACGGTTTGTGTATTCGCTAAGGAGCACAAACGGGTTGTTTTCACAGCTACAGAATTTAATTTTAAAAAATATTCATAATCTCTATTAAATTTCACTATAAATTGACATTTACAATTGAAATTTACACATTTTAATTTCAATTTTTAGTAATAATATAATTTAACAAAAAAATTAAAATTTCTTTGAAAATTTTCTTACTAAAAATTCATATTTTTTAGAGCTGTGCGATGAATCGATTAATGAAATGTCTTGATTAATCAAATTTCCGATTATTTTATCAAGATTTTCGATTAATCAGAACATTAATTAATCAATTAATAATAATAATAATAGTTTGGCACTACAGTCCTATAATAACTTAGGCCGAGCTCTCTCACCATTTTCAGCTATGCGTGTTATATTTGTACTCAAAGTGGTGGGACCTACAGTTTATTGCCGAATCCGAACGGCGGGTGAGAGCTTTTCTTAGGCAAAGTTTTACTCTCGTAGGTTTGACATTTACTGCCAAGAGGTAGCGCGGTATAGAAAAATGTTTCTGTGAAAGATGTTGTTAGCCCCAGTCCAGGCTTGAACCGGGGACCTTTCGGTTCGCAGTCCAACGCACTAACCACTGAGCTACCGCGGCTACAATTAATCACGATTCTTATTAATCAGAATTGTGAGTGAGTGATTAATCAGCATTTTGATTAATCGAATTTCTGATTAATTAATTGTTCGCGAAATATTTAAAAATACTTTACTATATGGTTTTTGAACATTTAAAACACTTCCTTTTATTTTTTTAATTATTTTAAAAATAAATTTTCATTTTATTTAAGTTGGCAAAATCTTCAAATGTTGTTGAATAAAATTATTTCATTTTCAATTAATCAAAAATCTTATTAATCAGGTTTTTTTTTTTTTTTGGAATATCTACTAAGATCCACAGCACTCAGACAGACTAATATCACCACGAGCGCCCATGCCCAAGCCGGGGTTCGAACCCGAGACCTTCAGAATGCAAGTCCAGCGCGCTACCTCTGGACTGCTGAGGCCGGCCAGATTAATCAGGGTTTCTGATTAATTGATTAATCAGGATTATGATTAATCAATATTTTGTTCAATTGATTAATCGAACAGCCCTAATATTTTTCAAAAAAAAAAACATATATATAAAATCATCGCTCAAATTTAACCTATACTTTTTCAGATATAAACCAATTTTTCGTCACTGTCATGCCGAAGGGGCGAATGTACTTTATTTAAAATGTTGGTAAATCAAATTTTATAGTTTAAAGTGCTTTAAAAATTAATCAAATTTTTTTTTTCTTATTTTGGTTTATTAATCAATTATTATAACGTATATAAAATAACTTCGGATTTGGACAACTTACTGAATTATAAATACGGATTTTGTGAGGCTATATCCAGACCAAAACGCAAATATTTTTGTTTTTTATGTTATACCTTTTTATTAGCGCAAGATAAAATAGTAATGTAGAGGCAATAATTGTTTGTTTTTAAAGCACCTATCGATTGGCATCATTATTTAAAGAAAAATTGCCAAACATTTCTCTTGCAAATGATAATAATTCAAAAAAGTATTTTAAAATAATGTTGACGATCGATAGGTGCTTTAAAAACAAATAATTAATGCCTTTACACATTTATTTTATCTTATAGCAATAAAAAGTTGTGGCAAAAAACGAAAAGATTCGCCCAACCAACTTATTCGATTCTCTCAACCGCTTAGTAGGTTGTAATTGTCAAAACAAAAAGAGTTGTAGTTTGGACTAAAACCAATTTCGAACAGTTTTAGAAGACTTTAGTATTGCTTCAGAACAATTGGGAGTGTGTATAGGCTAAGACTTTCAATCCCGGGATCTCGGAGAATATAATACAGAAAATCCCGAAATAAAATACCGGAATTGTCACTTAAAACAATGTGTAGATAAAATTAAAACTAAAATTGCAGTTGTTTGTATATTTTTTAATAGATTTAATAAATAAAATTTAGTTTAATTAGTTATAATGATATCCATTAAACATTGTTTATTGTCATTATGTACCGATTGCAAATAAAAATTGTAGATAAAACAAAAATTAAACATCCCAGCCGAAAATGTCACGTCTGTTCTGAACTGAATTCTACACACAGAAAACTAATTTGCTGGGGCAACCAACTAAATTGCCCTACCGAATTATTCGGTTGCGGTTGTATCAACCTCCTAGTCAGCAAGAATGTGATGGTGCTAACCTCCTAGTCAGCAAGCATGAGGTTTTGCCAACCTCCTATTCAGCAAGCATGAGGTTGTTTAAACCGCATGAGGTTGTTTAAACCGCATGAGGTTGTTTAAACCGCATGAGGTTGTTTAAACCTGGACTGCGAGCCGAAAGGTCCCCAGTTCATGCCTGGACTGGGGCTAACAACATCTTTTCATAGAAACATTTTTCTATACCGCGCTACCTTTCGTCAGTAAATGGCAAACCTACGAGAGTAAAACCATTGCCTATGAAAAGCTCTCACCCGCCGTTCGGATTCGGCAATAAACTGTAGGTCCCACCACTTTGAGTACAAATATAACACGCACAGCTTAAAATGGCGAGAGAGCACGGCCGAAGTTCTATACAGGACTGTAGCGCCAAACTATTATTATTATTAAATATGTCACGCATACAATTTCAAAAAACATATCTATTAATTCCTGTTCCCTGAAAAATAAAACAGTATGAAGACACATTTAATATTTTATTTCATCATAATTAAACAAAATATGAAATTATTTATAATCCCACATTTGGTCATATATTTTTATTATATTTTAGTAGCTAAACAGCAATTTGTATTCATTATTTTATTAATATTCATATATTTATTTCGCATTTTTACTTAATTAATAAATTTCCTATTGTTTGCCACTTGTGAAAATTTTTGACGTTTATTTATTTTTGCATGTATCCATAATTTTTGGCAAGAAACTGGCAACCGAACTGCTGATAGACATGAGGTTTCCGTTTGTAATTTATATTGTTGATACAATAACGTGGGGTTCAGAATGGTCTATTACCTGCCACTGCAGAGAAAGACGCTGCCTTAGAGCTACCCTGCAGTCGGTAGTTACGCGAGCCGCGATACAGAGAGAAGAGGAAGGAGGAGAGACATCTTTTTAGGCTCAAGAAAAGAGAATTAGAAAGACGCGAGTGTGAAAATATTGAGATGCATGGCGACAGGAACGAGGCTCGAAAATTCTTTCAGAAGATAAGACGCCTGACCGGAGGTTTAAAGATCGGACCCTCTTCCTGTCAGGACGATGACGGGAATCTAGTAACAGATGTCCAGGGTACACTGAGATTATGGGCAGAGCTCTTTTCCGATCTTCTAGCAGGCGATGATGACATCGCCTGCTTGAGAAGACAGCTTGACAACCCCAGTGGCTGACGACGGCGTTGACATACCGCCGCCTGACCGTGATGAGGTCTGCACATCCATCAAGAGACTGAAAAACAACAAAGCCCCAAGATCGGATGGTCTGCCTGCTGAGTTGTTTAAGACCGGAGACGATGAGCTCATAACGAGCATGCACCAGCTCATCAGCAGAATATGGTCAGAAGAAAGCATGCCCAGCGAATGGAATCTCAGTATACTCTGCCCACTCCTTAAGAAGGGGGATACCACGATCGGGGATACAACATCGCGTATAAAGTTCTAACGAGCGTATTATGTGAAAGACTGAAGCCCATCGTCAACAGACTGATTGGATCTTATCAGTGTGGCTTCAGACCTGGCAAGTCCACCATAGAACCGATTTTCACCTTGCGCCAAATCCAGGAAAAGACCAAAGAGAGGCAGATCGACACCCACCACCTCTTCGTCGACTACAAAGCTGCCTTCGACAGTCCGATAAGAAGTCGCCTATACGCCACCATGTCTGAATTCGGTATACCTGCGAACCTTCCCAAGAAACATTTATACGGAGCATACGACACACACGGAAATACAATACCGTCATTGACGTCATGTTTACGGATCATTGAGGTTGTATCCGTCGTAGCATATACTATTACGTACCATTAGCGTACCGTCAAATCAGACGACTCCGTTAGAATTCCGTTTTGCTCCATATTTCTAAATAACTCCGTAAGAATTGCGTTTTGTTGTAGTCGTTTACGGTACCGTTGAAACGGAGTACTCAGTACTGTTTCCGTTGAAACGGAGTACTTCGTAAATTTTCCGGTTATACTCCAACTCAACGGCACCGATTTTGTTCCGTTATTGGTGTACATTTCAATTCATTTGACTTTGTGAACATGTACAATAAGCTCGTAGGATTACAGTTGGTGAATGCCTCTCTCGAAGACCAACAAGATAAGTGAATAAAATATAAATGAAATACACATTTATTCAAAACATCTTTGTAGAATTTACATACATTTTCAGTTCCAAATTTTGAGAATCTTCGATGCCTTCAAACGTCTTTCAATTCAAAGAGGACTATATCTAAGAGCTCCTAAAAATGTGGTATAAAGTTTGCGGAAAATGTGCGATGCAAAATTGTCTTGGCTTTTTGGCTGATAAACGTCCATCACTAAACATTGCACCCTACAAAGAGACTCATTCAAGCCCTATGACAACTGCAATCCAGTTAAAGTGATAAAATGATTATTGTTTTGGTCTTTGTTGACACGAAATCGATGATTGAAATACCATGTGGAATTTCAGTAGATTACAAAATTATTAACACCAATGATGTTGTTTGTTAAAAATTGTATGTTTCATATTCAATTTTATTCATAATAAGTTTGTTTCTTGTAAAATAAAAATATGCAAGAGGTCATTTAGTATACATTGTATAGTATGAAAACGGTGTTTTTAATCTATTCATTCCGTTTTTCATACAGATCTACGGTACGTTAACGGACCGTCGAAACGCATTCTCAACGGACTTACTCCGTATTTTGTCCAGAATGGCGGTCCGTTAACGGACCGTCAAAACGCAATATCAACGGATGCACTCCGTATTTCATCCAGTTTGACGGTCCGTAAACGTACCGCCGAAACGTACTCTCGACGGACTCACTCCGTTTGTAATCCAGTATGACGGTCCGTTAACGTACCGTCGAAACGTACTCTCAACGGATTCGAAATCCGTTTCTATGTTCCTCTTTATCCGTTCACGTTTTCGTATCCAGAAAACGGAACGTTTACGGAATCGTATTCCGTATTGCTGTTCCGTATACGGCACCATTAACGGACCGTTTTGTTTCTTGGGTTATAAGACTTTGCAGGATGACCCTGAGCGACACACGTTGCTCAGTGAGAATTGGGAACAACTTCTCCGATACGTTTAATACCGAACAAGGTTTCAGACAAGGCGATTCCCTATCGTGTGACTTCTTCAACCTAATAATGGAGAAGATTGTAAGAGCTGCACAACTTTATCACAATGGCACTATCTTCAACAAGAGTTCCATGATGTTCGGATACACTGATGATATCGACATCATTGGGCAAAGCGTATGAGCAGTCAGTGCTGAATTCTCCAGTTTAGAGGAAATCGCGTCGAATGGGTCTTACGGTGAACGAGGACAAGACGAAGTACCTAGTGTCAACAAACAAAGAGTCCCGGCGTCTTGAACAACACATCACTATTGACAACCACAACTTCGAAGTTGTGAAGGACTTCGTATACATAGGAACCAGCATCAACAAGGAAAACAATGTCAGTCTGGAGATTAGCCGAAGAATAACTCTTGCCAACAGGTGTTACTTTGGGCTCAGTAGGCAATTGAGGAGCAGAGCCCTCTCTCGACGGACAAAAATTACGCTCTATAAGTCGCTCATCATGCCAGTTCTCATCTATGGCGCTGAGGCATGGACGCTTGCCAACACCGATGAGCGAGCTTTAGGAGCGTTCGAGAGAAAGATTCTCCTACGTGGTGGTCAACGTAGGAGAGACGTCCGAATCTCCGGTGGAGCGACCAAGTGCGAGACAACCTGACCACACTTGGAGTGCAAAACTGGCACCAGCGCGCGCAATGCAGAAGCGACTGGCGAGAGGTGATTGCTGCGGCCGAAACGAAATAAGAAAGTAAGTAAGATACAATAACGTACTCATGGAATAACGGAATAACATTTCGGTTAGAGTAAGAAATGGTACGTTCTTTTTAATGACATGAGGTTACAACAAATGTACTTCGGTTGCAACACTGAAACGTTGGTTCAATTAACCTCATGCCAAAAAAGGATTTTTCTGTGTGTAGCCTGAAACCTGCTTCCCATACCTGAAAAACAACTAGTTTTTGGTGAGCCTTTCTAGATAACAGATTTAAAATAATGTAAAAGACAATTACGTGTTGTGTAATAATTTCATTTATTTTTCAAATTGAGTAGATTGTTTAATTATTTGAATAGCATAATAATAATAATTATGATGTTTTCATACTATAGGTAAATGCAAATGATGTGACCTAAATATAGCTAATATGTTTCAGTAATTTGCAGTAAAATGAGATAACTATCGCAGGTCTGATGAAATTAGTTTTCAATCGAAATTCAAATCTTTGACAATAAAAATCGAATTGAAATAGTTTCACACAACTTGAGCGGAATATATAAGTTTGAAATGCGTTTTTGTATTAAAATAAAAATCAAATTCTGCAACTGCAAAAAAAAAGAAATTAGATCGTATCAAAATATTCACAAATATTCTAAAGACCGTCGTAACGGTTTTTTAATTTGGATTAGTTATGCTTAGATCCGAATCAAATTCGAAATTCGGAATTAAAGATTTTATCTAATGATTTAACATAAAACAGCAGATTCCGAAGTTACATTTCCGTTCCGCGCATATCCTAGAATATCCTTACATGCGTAGCGAAGGTTCGGATGCGAATTTCCGCAACAACTGGCTTCAAAATAGTGCAGATTAATAGGATTACGATCGGATGTTGGTACATGCCGATTAGTTGTGTATTTCTGAAATCACATTTCAACAAATAACAACTGATTCACACAAATATTGGCGTTAAATAATTTTAGTTTCTGTGACTTATAATTAAAATATATTGACACGCATAATCATAGACAATTTAAAGTCTATTTTAAAATTAGAATCGACATTTTTTGAGAAATTTCTATAGAATAAAATGTCAAAAAGCTGATTTCAGTTTTAATTTTGACTTCAAGTTGTGGCTAAATTATGTCAAGAGTTAGACAAATATTTTGTTTTAAGGCATTAAAGTTTAATATTTAAATAACTATATTTCATAACATTTAAAATATAAATAGCAACTGTAGGTTTTAAAAGAAATTTCGCTTATCCAAAAAAGGGGATTTTACACAGACATTGAATGCATGAAAACATCACATATTGCAGCATATTGATATAAGATTTATTTCTATATAGAAGATACATATTTAGTTTAATTATATAGTTATTTAAATAGTCATATAAATAGACACACAGCAGTGTGTGTGTGCTTAACCTTAATTAGAAATAAACTAATTTCACATATGGTTTCCAAAGTTCATCGAAATATTCTTACATTTGCCAGCTAGCATAATCGAAGTACATATAAACTAAGTATTAAATATTAATAAATAATTATGTATTAAGCTCTTTGTGCACGTTTTCTACAGGTGACTTGCATGATTGTTTAAACCAAGGAAAGGCATTGCATGAGTTGAAACAAATTTTTAAAAATTAACTTAAAATTAAAACGAACAAAACCCAATTCATGCTCAAAATGTGCCAGACATTACGGAGCAGCATATGAGAGTGCAGCATAAAACTAAAGCAATAATACAAATAAAAAATAAAATCACATTTTGAGTAACAGAAATGAAAGCATAAAAATGTCGCGTAATTTAAATGATAAAATACTTAAAATAATATCACAATTTCATATAAAAAATAAGAGTTACAACAATAAGATTTTGAAACTTCAATACCGATCGACAAACACACAACGCAATGCGTTCTTTAACCTCACTTTTTTGCTTAAGGTTTATATTGTTTTGTAATATTTTATATATTTTTTGCTTATTTTATACTAGTTATATATTGAATATTTGTTTGAGTTTAAAGTGTGTGTGTGTGCGTATCCCTGCGTTTACAACGGATAGCCTAGCGCTGCCGAAAGCAAAGGCTCCCACGAGCGATTAATATCCATGTAGAGCAGCGTGCACTGCTCGGCTATAGAGTCGTCCTCATCCAGCACCGTAATGGGAAACAAATCATTCTAAAAAAAATACCAATTATGAGCATTATTTATGTAGAAAAAACATCAATTAAAATCTGTTTTAGTTTTTACATTCTTTGCCTGCCACAACTGCTCCAACAGTCTTAAGAACCTCTGCATCTCCGCGCTGCTCGCAAAGAAGATGATCAAATCATCTGAGCATTCGCGCACCTCCTGGCACGAGAACTCCAAGACACACCACCAGGTGTCGTTGTGCGAGGGTATTTTAATGCCAGTCATTTCCTTGATATCCGCGCAGCTCAAAATCTCCAATCCCGCGTTCTTGCCATAAACGCTGCTCATGCCCGAGTGGCTTTCGGCGTTTGCCGCCATCAATTGTGTTGCAATTTGGCCGCCTGTTGTGCTGCGCAGCAATGCGACATTGGTAGATGTTGTTGCATAGGTGTAGCCAGTGGTGGTGGAACGTGAGAGTTGCGAAAGTTTAGTAGGCGTTGAATTCGCCGAGGAGCAAGAACGTTGCGTGCCTTTCGTTGGTGTGCTCATGGTTGAGCTTATCTAATGTATGGGGTATTATTTTAAAAATGTTATCATTTTATAATGCTTTTTGTGATGCTAACCATGCTATGCGTATCATCAGTTAATTTAGCATCAAGCGTTTCCTTTGTGACGGCACCGCTGTCTTCTTGTGGTGCATTATCAATTGCAGCGCTGAGTTGTCTCAAGGGTGACGAGAAATCTTCGCGCAGTGTAATCAAATGGTTTTGAGTAACAATCAGAGTGCAGCCCAGAGTTTTGTGTTTTTCTTGCATTTCGAAAAGCTTAAATTTAAGTGAGAGATTTCGATTAAAACTAATTTTCTGTTATATGTATTCAATAGTGATGATCAAAAATGTCTTGTTCTTGCATCTTGTTCTTGTTCTTGCATTTTCTGCAAGAACAAGAGCGAGAACAAGATCGAGAATTATTTTTATCTTTCCATCATGAAATGGCAAACCTTACTGAAGAGAAATGTCAAAAGAGCGACAAGAAATATGGCGTCGTTTGCTGTCCCTGTCGCTCTAATTTTGTAGCGTCCCTGTTGAAAAACCCTTGAAAAAAACTTTTGTAGCGCTCTTATTGAAAAACCATGTTTAAATGGTGTGACTTTTCAGCCTAGGTTCTTCAGAACTGTATCGCTAAACTAGTATTATTATTATTAGGACCGTAGGACATGTCCATTTTCAGGACTTTCAAGGTCATTTGTTATTGTCTCCTAAGAAATCTAGACTACTACATTGAATTTAGGTTTAATTTCAAGACTGATTTAAGTTCCAAATGGTCTGTGGTCTTTATTAAACGATTACAAATATTTATTACAATGCTGTAATATGTACAGATTTTATAAGAAGGCCGCAATTATTCATGTTCAACAAAAGATTCCAATCTTCGTCGCAAAATTTGCATATTCTCCGAAATATCAAAAACATAATAGAGTTCCTTGGTCTAAGCCGACTATAAATACTCTACACATATATGGTAATGTGCTTCGATTCCTTTTAAAGTAGTCCAGAGATTCCCAGGATTTTCTAATCTTCAAAATAATTGCAAACTTGTTATCGTGACAGAATTTCCTTTAATTTGAGTACCCATATGTATGACAGGGTAGGTGTACTGAATTTCTTTTTTTTTTTAATAAATCACAAGTCTAGAAAAACATTATTTTCATAAATCTATGATCATAAAGAAAAGGGGTATTTATCAAATGAGTTTACTTTAGCCGGTATAAAGTAAAATTCACCCGTAGATGTTACATGAGGTTTTTGAACATAAGTGATCATATTACCGGTCACAATGAACAGATCATGCCTATTTTTAATGCCAAACAGCATAGATATCTAAATATACAGACTTCGTAATTTCATACATCTAGTTCTTTTAGTTTTCCTGTAATTATGATTTTAACAGACAGACGGACATCGCTAAATTAGCTCCGGAGGCCGTGATCAATATTCACCGCGTCATTGGGACGTACTTCTTCCGTGATGATCAAGACCGGCACGTTACTGTGAATGCGAATCGCTACCGTTAAATGATAACCGAATATTTTTGGCCCCAATTGGATGATATGAACTTGGAGGACATGTGGTTCCAACAGGACGGCGCCACAAGCCACACAGCGAATGCCACAATCAATTTATTGGAAACCAAGTTTGGAGAACGTATTATATCACGAAATGGTCCAGTCTTTTGCCTCGGTCGTGCGATTTGACGCCGTTAGACTATTTCCTGTGGGGCTACGTCAAGTCTACGTCAAGTCTATGCCAACAAGCCAGCGTACGAATATCGAACGTGAAAATGCAGCAGTTTCGGCCGATTTATGCTTGAAAACCGTCGAAAATTGGGTTCAGCGTCTGGACTTCTGCAAGCGTGAACGTGGTGGCCATGCAAAAGAAATCGAGTTCCATACATAATGGCATCGAACGTACTTTTACAGGAATAAAGAATTTCATTGATATCCAAAACCGTTTTTGTTTTATTTACTTTTGAAGCGGCTCTTATTGAAAAATCCTTTATTATTAAATCTAATAAGGCTATTGTGTGATAAAAAGTGAAGCTGATCCCCTCTCATCACGTCTGTGCCAAAGATCAACTGATTCCTAATTCTAGAATATGCTGGACAGTCACAGAGATAGTACAATGTGGTACCAGTTTCTTCGTAGCAGACAGAACATATGAAGCTTTTGGTCAGGCCGACTGCGTTCATGTATTTTTCAGATGAGTTCTAACCGGCTAGAAGTCTCATTAAAGGAAAGCGGCCGATCTCTTTGTTATCGCTGGTTATCGATGGTGTCCATTTGGTCTCGTTCTACCATCTGCGGAGTTGTGCAAAGCCATAAGAGCTATCGCTGCAAACAGATATAGCTCTATACCGCCATATATTATAACGTCCGACACAATTTTGCGCGCATGCAAAAATCCATCAGTGCGTGAAACTAGGGATCATTCTCAGAATTTGTGTATATCTAGTTTTTTTAGATCAAATTGTTAACGGTTTTTATTTGTATTTGAATTGAAAATGCATATCATATTTTGATAATAAGTTGTTGGCACATATTTTGTAGCTGAGATCACTCTAAGTATGGATATGAAAACGGTTTTCCAATATCAATTCATTTAAATGTTTTATACCCATTCGAAATGGTACTATGCAATATTTTGAAAATTAATTCAAATTTATTAAATGCAAATAATAGCGGTAAACGAATTGATATCGTACAACCATTTTCATTACACAGTGATGTCACAACTATTAAGTACATACAACGTTTTTCAAAATGATCAACCATACATTTAATAACCACTTGCTTTTCAAATGCAAATAAAACTCTTCAAAGAATTGATCCAGAAAAATTGGGATAGATGTGTATTTTATTATTTAGCGTTCTTTAATATATATAGGATTTTCTCATGTGTGCAACCAAAATTTGAATTTTGTCGTACGGTGTTATCCGCAATGTAGTCCATAGCCATAAGTATAGCATAAATTTCGGCTTGGAATACCGTGACATTGTCACCTAAGACAAAATGAAGTCTGCGGTCATCCGGTTCCATAAACACTCCAGCATCAGATGCCTGATCAGTTTTGGAGCCGTCGGTAAATATACGATTAGATCGACTGACTGGCTCACTTTCAGGCGTTAGGCAGCCTTGTCTGTCAGGTGGACAAACTTCAAAATTTCGTCTTGGTAATATTACGGAAGGTTTCTCCAGTAGGCTGGTGCCTAAGGGTGTGTCGAGTGCAATGTCAGAAATATCACAGGGAACATTAAGCCAGAAACCATTTAAAGGAGAATTACATTGGAAATTGAAAAATAACGTAAAAATTCATATTTACATTTAAATGCTCTACAAATACTAAAGTTTGTTGGTTTCTACCTTATGTACAAAATCAAAGAAATATCCGTAAAACAACACTGATATCATTGATATTCTGAAAAAATGGAATGCACTATTGTTTTTGAAAGGTTTAATTTTTTTTTTAATTTAGTTTTTTTCGAACGTATTTTTACAGGAATAAAGAATTTCATTGATATCCAAAACCAAAACTTTTGTAGCGCTCTTATTGAAAAACCCTTTATTTGTATATAACTATAAAAGATTCTTCTATATGTAATAAAACAAGCTTTAAAAAGGTATAAATAAATCCTCTTAATTGTTTGTACATAAATTGTTTAGGCAAAATACAAAACCACGAACCTTTCCTCTCACAAGTTAACAATTAGTCCTTTAAAAAGGTAATAATTAAAAAAATGCCATGTCGGAGTGACGAAAATTTAAAAACCGGAATTTACAACTCGACTTTAGTTATGAAAATAATGTATAGGTTATAAAATATTTCCAACGGTGCCTTGAAAACGAAGATCGGACGATTTTATTGTTTTATAAAAATGAACAATCTTTATATCGAGTTTGCCGAAATCTGTTTCATAGATTTGAATGAAGATCGTAATTATTTCTGAATTAATGTATATAAAAAAAAGTGAAATTAAATATAGGAATAAAACTTACCCCACTGGCCGATTGCAGCAAAGCCTGCAGCCACTCAGACGCTACATACTCATCGGGTGCAGCCAATTGTAGCAATTGCGACTTCAGCAAGATCTCAAAGCAATGCGGACGTCCAGCTTTCACAGCGCGACGTGCGCCTTGACATTCAGCCAGTGCCATCGCCCAACTGGGCAGCTTTTGAGTGGAGTCATTAAACATGTACAAAACACCAGCTCTGTAATTGCATAAAAATAATAAAACCCATTACGTTATGCAGCACACAACTCACTTTAACAAAAAGTAACCGGGGTTCCAGTTCTGCTTGCTGTTGAAACCACCACCACCGCTCTGCTCCTTAACGCGGCGATGCATCAGGAAACCCTTAACATGCGGCCCCAGCGGTTCCTGTTCGTTGCCGATTGTGCCCGACGGTACATTCACAACGGCATAGTACATCCAAGTGTCCAACTTGGTAACGCATGAATGCTCTCTAACGAATGCCTGCAGTGGCGCCAAATGCTCAATAGTCAGCTGACCAACAGCGGGCAGCATGGAGCCGCTGCGGCGTGCGCATAGTTCCAAGTTGGCGACAAGCGCATCGGCTGGGTAGGGACCACCGGCAAGCAGCACCTGTTGCATATCGCGTGCGCTATTGCTGAGCAGCACAGTATTGCCATATGGACCCATCTGTGATTGGTTGACACAATGCCATTAGCACATATGCAAATTTTAAGATTTAACAATTAAGCTTTACCAAAATCACATCCAAGTCAGCGTACGCTAAAATAAATTTAGCACATAAACGATTGCGCACCAGATCGGCGACATACAAAGTACGATCACTGAGAAAAACCAAGACGGGTGTCATAAAGCCTTCGCTGCTGTAGCCAGTGTAGAGTTTAAAGACCTGATAGTTGATACTTTTCGATTTAATAATATAAATAAAATGATAAATGTCCAACAAACTTACCTTCATCAGCTGCTCGCTGGGATCGCGCAGTATATGTAAATCAATGCCTTGGAAAATATCAATAGAAATCTCACCAATGCCCAGCTCAAACCGCGACACATCACCCGGTAGATCGGAATCGATGTTGGCCAGTTCGCGACGTGGCGAATTGGCACACGACATCTCAATCTCCATCGCGATTTCCGCATTCAGATCATCGATTAGCTCAAAGTTTGTCGGCTTGGCGCCGCGCACATACAGATTACGCGCAAAGAGCTGTTGTTGTTGACGCAATTTTTGTGCAAAGAAATCATTTTGACGTATGGATGTCTCGAGTATTTTCTTCTGTGTGACGTTGCGCAAAAAACGATTGATCAACGATGTCTTCATCTGTGGTGGTTTCAGCAGATTGGCATAATCGGCGGCGCACTGTTGCGGCTCATTGAACTCGGGATAGTCGACAATTACAATGTCACTCTCATTGCGATCAGTATCTGTGGTAATGGTGAGTATGTCGTCGAATTCCTCGCTTAGGATGGTGCTCTTTGAGTCGCGTCCACTACCGCCACGTGCACCATCATAGCCATTAAATAGATCGGGACTCATGCGTGTGGTGGACAACGCATTGAAATGTTCGTAACGACGTGGCGGCAGAGCGGCGGCCATGGGGCGTTTCTTAAGCGGTGATGGTAGATGACGCGTTTGTTTGTCCATGTTTTGAGTAATGCTTGGTGTTGTTGCTGCTGTCGCATTTGTGTTGCTATTACTGCCACCATAGGCCGAGGATGAGGAAGCGGAAGCGGTGGAGTTAGTCATTGATTTTGTGTTGGAAGTTGTTGTGTATTCAGCTACACTGGTGGAGGAGGCTGCGGACGTGGGCATGGTCTTTAGTGAAGGCGGCGGCTGCTTCTGCTGCTGCATTTTAAGAGCTGCATCAAAAATGATTAAAGTTTTTAATTAAATGGCTATTTGTACAGCAAATCAGAAATATATAAATTGAACTGTTACGCATGTTTTTAATGCATTCAGTAAGGTTTTGAAAAATTGCTTTAATTATTTATTTTATTTTTTGCCTTAAATGTACTTTTTTTTTCTATGCTTTTTTTATCAATTACTATGACGTGAGAAAGGATTGTCACATTTGTATTGACTCTAAAATGATCTGGATACCATTCTTTTTTTTTTTTATTTATAGCGAAAATATTAGAAAGATAGTAACGAAAATTGAAAATTTTCCTCGTAAAACTGATCAAATCCTAGAACAAATCCCTCTATCATAAACTGTATAAGCAAAGAAAAAAACGTGATTGCGAATCTTAGACAATCCTGTAGAATCAGAGAACACGAGAATGATATAGAAGAAGTTGGTGAAAAATCCGAAATGCAAATTCGTCGAGGAAAACCTGCTATTCGACTGACATACAATGATAATGCAGATGGTTTTCGGTTCACTGAATAAAACGTATAAAGCACAAATTATGTCAAAACAGCACGATAAATGGATAAAATGCGTGGAGAAGAAAATCATATCATAAAAAAACCCTCAAACAAATGCAAATTGTTGAAAATATTCAAATATTATGAATTAAGGAATTGAACATCGGACCAAAAGTAAAACATACAATCCCGAAATTTCGGGACTCAAAATTTGTAATCCTGGGATTTAGTTGGGAATCAAAAATTTCAGTTTTGATTCGTATTCTACACTTATTCAGGTTATTCATTATGATATTTTATACGTAAATGTGAACCGAAAACCTTAATCATATTTTGATAGAAAACTTGTTAACATTATAAAAAGGTATTCATGAACGACAATTTAATGCATTTAACTTTGATTTTTTAATAATCAACACTTGAAAAAGTCAACAAAAACGCTTTTTTGTGAGTACATTTTAGTATCCATCTGGATGAGTAACAGGCCAATTCACTTCAAAGTCGGAGTGCACTGATACTTGAGATGTACCATTAAAATAGCGGTAGCCCAGCCTACGGACCGGCCCACAGTGGTCCAAAATTGAAAAAAGCTGGCCAAAATTATAAAAATCGTCTATATCGATTGAAGACAAGTAAACGTTTAATGTGTGATTCCAATTTGTGTGATTCGGTATAAAAATTGCAATGGTCTGACATTTTTTTTGTGTAGAAAAAGTTTAAGATATATTTTATTTAGTCAAATATGAACTTACAATTTATGAGAAATTCGTTTAATAGGACTAATATTATGAGAAAGAAGATAACGCAGATGAAGAAGAAGATGATAAAGAAGACCTTGATAAAGAATACCAAGAGTTTCAATCCTTTTTAGCATATCTCTCAAATCCATTTCTATTTGATATTAAAAATTCAATTTTTGGATATAAAGTTAGTTTTTTTTCGCAAAAGCTATTATTTGCAAAATTTAAAAACTGACTACCACATTTGGAAACAAAACTGCATTAAAAGTTTAGGGGAAAAATGCGGAACACTTTAACTTTTAACAATTTACTTTTTTGTTTTAAAGGCTAACATATATTGTATGATATATTATTGGTCCTTTAGAATAGTTCCCTTTTTTGTTGTATTATAAGTTCTTAAAACATATATTTATATAACTATTATAAAATAATATGAATAGTATATCTACATAAGCAGTAATCTTAAAATCATAACACACTAAAACATACACTTTTTTAATGAAAAAAGTATTTACTTTGAGTACATACTTCTGAAAAAGAGTATTTTTTTCGAATAAAATTCTTGGACGCATTTATGGCCTGGAATGTTTATAAGTGAATTATAATACTATTGCTTGCATTCCAATTTAAAAAAAAAAGTATTGAATTTTGGCCAGCTTTTTTCACTTTTGGACCAGTGTGCGGTCCAACCTACGGACCTTTCCCCTATCAAAATGCGCAAAGAACCTCGTAGCAAAAAGCTCTAATTTTAATATATTTATACATTTTTTGGACACATCTGCGAAAACCTTCACTTTTCAATTTGCTTACGAAAAACGACTCGTTTTTAAATTTTCCAAGAACTCAATTATGTCATTGAATTGTGTTTTGTAGTTGAGTATTCGAAAAGTCTCAAAGGAATCAATTAGACAAACATTTCTTCAATGATGCAGATCCTAGTTCAATATTAAAGTGATTAATATTCCCAATGATATCCTTTTCCCTCTATAAAAGTTGTATATAAAAAAACTGTACATTAGTAACCCTATTCTGACGAGCATCACAAATTCTCACAACAGAATTTTATGTCATAAATCTCACAAAAATTGGGGTGAATCTCAAATTGAGATGTTTTTAAATTCAGGCAAAAAGTTGAGATGCTGTGAGAGTCACAAAAATTAGGAACATTGTGAGACTCAAAGTAGCAGATCACAACGTATAAACAACATCTGAAATTCCATGAATTAGTTTAGCTATTAAGGAAGGGTAATAACCCGGATAGAGATAAAATATCAAAAAATGTCCGCCGGAAAACACAAACTGCAGTTAAAAAATAAAGGCTTATTTCCTATTTGCGAAGATGCTGCTGTTTCACTTAAAACACATCAAACACTTAAAACATCACTTTAAATGAAATTTCACAAAATTGGGCCATATATTGGCACCATTTAAATTATTAAAATGCATTTTTAAATGCTTAATTGATTTCAAAACTGATTACAAACAGAAATTTTAATATTCTTAAAATAAAAAAATGAAAATAACGAGTTGGGAAAGTTAGGTCACATTGGTAAGTTCGGTCACATGGGCGGACTTTTATAGTCGGTCGGGCCCAACTATGGAATACCCTACACCATTGGTGGGATATTTAATTGTATATCTTAATTTTAAAGTTTTTAATTATACTGAACCTCCCCACCCTCAGAATATTATTCACATATCAGAAATTTACATCTTATATCCCCATAATTTAAAAAATTGATATAAACGTATAAAAAACTAATACAAAAAATTAGAAAAATGTAAATGGGCGGACCACGGCTATATTCAAAAATTTTGTAAGGATAATATTTCATAAATTTGATTTTAATAATTTACGGTTCAAATTTCCACTATGAAAACCCGGAAAAAAAAGCCCATTTTTGGACCACATATTTTTGTATGAATTATAACAATACGTTTTAAATTTTATAACTATATCTTGAATACTTTTCGAGTTATTAGTTCCTAAAGAGTTATATAAAAGTGACTTGTATGGGAGGTTGGCGTGTCCGTTGACCGATTTGGCTCATTTTCAAACTCAGTTCCTACTTTTGGCTAAAATATATTGAGACGAAATTTCATCGCATTCTGATCAGTATTTCTCAAGTTTTTCTGTATTCGGAAAGCAAGACAGCTAGACAGCAAGATAGCAAGACGGACAGACAGACGGACATGGCTAAACGGACTCAGGTAGTGATGCTGATCATGAATATATATACTTTTCCATACCGGACACGCCTCCTAAGGGGCGTTACAATATATGCACAAAGTTAATATACCCTGTACCTCATAGGTGTAGGGTATAAAAAAATGTTCTTAGCATTAATGAACATTTTAAAATGCTGGTTATTACAATGTCAATTTGACATTTATTTTCTTTACATTCTGATTGCGATGCAGAAACTGTCCACAATTAAAATTTTCATTAACCATGCCAAACGAATCTTTGCCGATATTTTGAGATATTTGAGATATTTTCGAACATGAAACTGACACAAAATGACATAGTGAAAACGAAAAATTACAATCCGTAATGTTCTTTGTATACGTAGCAATTATTAGTTTGAAGTTTTTGAATTATTCATACATCATATCATATCATTCATACATTTGAAGAATAAAGTTTTATTTTCATTTTAGTTATTCGTGAAAATATTGAAAGTAATTTGTTTCGGTCGGAAATATTTCCAAATGAAATTATGATTTGAAAATATATATTCCGAATGAATAAAAATGAAAAAGAATTCATTTTCATACACAAATTCATTTTTGGAACTCTCTTACAAATTAATATATTTTATCAAAAAGCACACTTTATTGGACAAGTTAGTTTCGGGATTTGTCTTGAACCCTATTGCGTCATTAGACATTTTTTGAAAAAAAAAAAAAAAACAGTTCCAATGGGATTTGGACAATTGAACTGTCTATTGGGATATGTGTATCAAAGTTAGATATATGCTTCTATTCGTGGCGAAATTAAAAATGTGTTTTTGTTCGTAGATAAAGTATAAACGTGTTTATATTCGTTGAAAAGATAAAGTTATGTTTTTGTTCGCTTAGAAAATGATATGCTTTTCGTGTTTGTATTAATTAAATGCTTCTTTTCGTGGTTGAAATAAATATATGATTTATTTCGTACTTAAAATAATCCAATGTTTGTTTGAATGAAGCATTTTTAAAGAGTGCCAATTTTCGTAAGCAAATATTGTATATTTTCGTAAGATGCGTCGATTTAGAAGTAGGATCTACTAGAAAATTTTAAAATCCTGAAAATACCGGGATGATCGCGGGCTGTTTTTCGTGATTAATGTTACTCATTACAGTATTGACATCACTAGTTCTTATATAAAAAATGTTGTTGGATGTTATCAAAAAAAGATTCCTGATAAATATACTTTGATGTATTCGGAATGGTCCGTATGATCAATGAATGTGTTATGTGTTTAATTTGTTGTTATTCTTTTCAAAATATTTAAATAAAATAAAGAACACGCATACAAATAACGGTTTTCTTTCAAAGTACTACAACGAAGTCTGGCGTAATATTGGAATTAATTATATATTACCACTTTTTCAAAGTTCTTGTACATTTTCATTTCGAAAAGTAGTTGAGCAGTGCCGAAAATGTAGATTGTAATTTACTTAAAAATGTTAAAATCAGCACACCTTAATTATATATATATATATATATATATATATATATATATATATATATATATATATATATATATATATATATATATAAACTACGTAGGCATAACAAAATTAATTAGAACTGTTTTTGTTAATTTGTAAAGTAGACTGAAACTAATCAAAGCGTTAAATAAGAATTATGCAACTACTCATTTATTTCTAAATGTACTCATTTTTATTAGTTTATGTGAGTAATCATTGCAAAACCGAAAATGTTATTTACATTCTACGTGATCTGATTCATGTTCGCCCTGACTGAAGTAAATATCAACTAAATGCAATTAAAACAATTACGCACCAAAGAAACCATCCGTAGCGGGTGTTGCCGTCGTCGCCAGTCCGCCGTCTTTGGGGTTTGACTTGGGCAGCGCGCCAGTGTTTGTTGTGCTGGACGCTGACTCTTTGAAGCTGCGAAAAAAATTGGTGAATGTCTGCTTAATTGGCACAGATATAAATGCGCTGCGTAATTGTGGCGCTTCTGGCTGTGCAATTGGCGTCTCGCGCTCAATCAGACTCGCCACGTTGCCTTTGTCTTCAGCGGTGAGTGGCACAGATTCGCCACCGAATGAATGCGCGTCATAGCAGTAGGAAACGCCAGTGTGCTCGTATACAGTGCTCTCACAGTTGATAATGAATTTATTGCGAAACTGCTGCTGTTGCTGCTGCATATCAGCTACAACGGCTGACGTTGACTCAACGATATCGCTCTCAAGCACTTCTTGCTTCTTTTGCAGTTTTTGCTGCTCTTGTTCGTCGCTATTTTGACGGGTTGGTGCAAAGAGTGTCTCATCATTTTTGCGTCGCAATTGTTCATCGACATTGTGCACGAATTGTTTGCCGCCGCCGGTTGTTTGTTGCTTAGATCCGTCCAAGCTCTTGCTTAAAAATGGTTTTGCTTTGAGTGTAGTCGGTGACGACGATGCGTGTGTTATTGCAGCCGCTATGTGTGCTTTATGCTCGGGCGTCTGCTCCAGTTCGGGCACACATTCAATGACCGCCTGCAAATCTTCGGAACCCTCGGGCACGCCACGCTCCGGCAACGGCATTGTGAAGATGCTCTTCAGTGAGCCGAATAACATTTTGCTGCTGTTGTCGAACAACTGATTCATGTCGTGCACATTGAACTTCTTCACTTTGGTATTGAGATCCTGCTCCTGTATGATATTGGTGTGACGTTTGGTTTTCTTCAGGCAGCTCGACTTGGGTTTCTGCTCCTTGTTCCAAACGGACTTTTTCTGTGCGGCGATGTTATCAATGTTGGGGTCAGAGAAGTAACAGTTTTCACCTGTATATGTAAAAAGTAATTTTAAATTTACAGTACGTTCAAGTATCAAGTTATTAATTTCAATGGAAAGATGTGTTTCCAAATTATTTAAATTTAATTTATATGGAATGATTCCGGCAATAAAAATTTCAACTGAAATATCGGATCCCGTATAAAATGAGTACTGAAAATTGCGAACTAAATCCCGGGATTGCAAATAAAAATTAATTTAAAACAACTTTCACTGTTTCGGGTACTGTTTTACAACATAGCGATATCGGTTTCGGTTTCAATCAGCGCTGTGAATATTAATAAGAGATTTATTTTGTTTTTGTCACCAAGAAAAATACCAAGTTAAAAAAAAAAATTAAAAAAATATCAACCATTTATTTTTATTTTAAACCAATAACCTTAAGCCTTACATAAAGTAGCGTACCAAATATCTTAACAAATTATAATTACCTATAAAATTGTTGTTATTATTGCTAGCATAGCCAATACAATCGCATGAGCTGCTCTTCGCCTGCCCATACTGTGGCCTATTCGAATTCTTGTCATTCTCATCCGAGTCCAGACTGGAATTTGAGCTGGAGCAAGCACATTTGTACAGCTCTTGCCCGGCACCTGCATCAGCGTCAACTGCGGCGGCCGCTGCTGCCTCTGCCTGTTGCGCCATATACTCAAATACGCCTGAATTATCATACTTAAGACAGTTGTTGCTCTCATTGGTGTCATAGGCATCTGAATTACCATAGTCCAATACATCAGAGCAGGCATTGCGATAGACGACACGACGTCGAGCACCAGCACTAGCGCCATCATCATCATCATCTGGCTGATGTATGCAATTGTTTTTGTTAGCAGCGGCAGCAGCGCCATCACCCTCCGAACACCAGGAGTAGCGTCCAGGCACGCCCACCGGTTGCATCATTTTGCGTCCATTCTTGTAGGTGATGAAGCCGTGCTCAATGTGTATATTGTCCGTACGCGTATTCTTCAGTATGTCTTCGTGAAAGGAGACTCGTTTCTTGGGCGTCTTTGTGTTCATTTGGGTTTTGCGCACTTTGCGTCGATAAACAATGTTCTCGCTGTCAAAAGTGGAGCAGTTGCTAGCGCTCATGATGTCCTCGTTACATGCGCTACTAGTGACATTGGAATTGTTGTCCGTATTGTTGACAGACTGTTGGACAACTGCTTGAGGCAACTGTTGTTGCTGCTGCTGTGGCGTCTCCTGTTTCTGCTCTGTCAACTTGTTGTCTTGCGGTGTTACTGCTACAGACGTCTTTGTATCATCAAAATCAAACACAGACTGCGATGTTATGGAAGCGATCATCAGGTCGCTCGACTCGGAATCCAACATCTGAATGCCAGAGTCACTGGGCGTTGTATCCTCAAGTGTGCTGTTCAAGCTGCTGGACATTTTGTCGTTGGCGTTGTTGCGCTGCTGTGCTTTGCGTTCCAGCGCGTAAATGGGCGACTCCATTATGACATCGTACGCGGATGGCGGACGTTCCACCAGCGTCTCTGTTAAATTTATTAAATTCTTTTTAAATACTTAAAAACGAAAGCCTTGTTTTACAGTATGTAATAATTATTATGGAGTAAATTTTTCGGGGGATTCTTTGCCAATTAGTGTGTAGTATGGAAAAAATCTTGAAAAAAAAACAATAACAAAAATGAAACATTATTTTTTTGTTTAATAAAAATCAATAACTGCGTTGCAATCAGCCTGCAGTTCAGATGATAAAAAAAAATTCGGACGAAATTATTTTCCAATCGAATACTTTTGCGGTCCGTCGTTTCCTTCCTCGACTCCTTTGCCAAGAAGAATTTAATTGATTTCTTCAAGAGGCTGTTTTTTTGCGTTCGTCACACTCGACTTTTTACCTTCGATTTGTTGCGGGAAATCCATGATTTTTTATGTGCTTTTTAACCTCGACTCTAAATCAAAACTTATTGCTGAATTTTCTGCACTTAAAAAATGTTTTAATTTTGTATTGTTTTCCCAAATAATTTACATTCTCAAGTGCAGTCAGTCACCGTTTTCCACTGCTTTTTAGTGATGTGTGTTCTTTTTGAGTACCAAATACTTTGTATTCGAAGGGAACCGGACAATTCATCTTAAACAATTCATCGTTTCACAATATATCGAACACAATTCATCGTATGTAGAATTCATCGTATGCACAATTCAGCGTATCACAATTCTTCGTATGCACAATTAATCGTATGTACAATTCATCGTATGCACAATTCATCGTATACACAATTCATCGTATGCAAATTCATCGTATGCACAATTCATCGTATGCAAATTCATCGTATCACAATTCATCGTATCACAATTCATCGTATGAATAATTCATCTAGCGAAAGGAAATTTACTCAGGAGTTTTGTTTAAAAAAAAATGTTTTTTTCCAAAAATCTCGCGATTTTTTGGAAAAATATTCGCCTGTGGCTCTGTCTTGTTATCACTTCTTCTATAAGTGTAATATATCAGCTGTTGTTCCAATTAGATAAAAAGAAAAAAAAAATCCAAAAATTCGCGCGATTTTTGGACTAATTTTTCGCCAGCAGCGCTTTTGCATTTTCACTTCAGCTATATATGTTAAAGATTAAGTATTTCATATTACACAAAATTAATACTTTTTCACTTGCATCGCTTTCTCGTCATAACTTTCCATATAATGTTATAGATCAAGTGTTCTGTCAAAATTTGTTGGAAAAATGCATTCGATGAATTGTATATTTAATGAATTGTGGATAAAATGAATTGTGTATACTATGAATTGTACATACGATGAATTGTGCAGACGATGAATTGTTATACGATGAATTGTGATATGATGAATTGTGCATACAATGAATTGCGCATACGATGAATTGTAATATGATGAATTGTCCATACGATGAATTATGCATACGATGAATTGTAACATGATGAACAAAGTGATACGATGAACAAAGATACATGATTAGCGCTTTTTCAAATTAATTTGAAACAAGAATGTGGTTTCTGTAACTAAGTCAATCAATACTGTTGACAAGTATTAATGATTTAACTACCTAATTGACATCATTTTCATTTCATATTGAATAATTTGGTTGACATTTACACAGATTATTTTCGCATTATTTACAATAAAAAAAAAGAGCTGCAAGATAAATAAAATATAAAATATAAAATATAAATTATAAAATATAAAATATAAAATATAAAATATAAAATATAAAATATAAAATATAAATTATAAAATATAAAATATAAAATATAAAATATAAAATATAAAATATAAAATATAAAATATAAAATATAAAATATAAAATATAAAATATAAAATATAAAATATAAAATATAAAATATAAAATATAAAATATAAAATATAAAATATAAAATATAAAATATAAAATATAAAATATAAAATATAAAATATAAAATATAAAATATAAAATATAAAATATAAAATATAAAATATAAAATATAAAATATAAAATATAAAATATAAAATATAAAATATAAAATATAAAATATAAAATATAAAATATAAAATATAAAATATAAAATATAAAATATAAAATATAAAATATAAAATATAAAATATAAAATATAAAAAATAAAATATAAAATATAAAATATAAAATATAAAATATAAAATATAAAATATAAAATATAAAATATAAAATATAAAATATAAAATATAAAATATAAAATATAAAATATAAAATATAAAATATAAAATATAAAATATAAAATATAAAATATAAAATATAAAATATAAAATATAAAATATAAAATATAAAATATAAAATATAAAATATAAAATATAAAATATAAAATATAAAATATAAAATATAAAATATAAAATATAAAATATAAAATATAAAATATAAAATATAAAATATAAAATATAAAATATAAAATATAAAATATAAAATATAAAATATAAAATATAAAATATAAAATATAAAATATAAAATATAAAATATAAAATATAAAATATAAAATATAAAATATAAAATATAAAATATAAAATATAAAATATAAAATATAAAATATAAAATATAAAATATAAAATATAAAATATAAAATATAAAATATAAAATATAAAATATAAAATATAAAATATAAAATATAAAATATAAAATATAAAATATAAAATATAAAATATAAAATATAAAATATAAAATATAAAATATAAAATATAAAATATAAAATATAAAATATAAAATATAAAATATAAAATATAAAATATAAAATATAAAATATAAAATATAAAATATAAAATATAAAATATAAAATATAAAATATAAAATATAAAATATAAAATATAAAATATAAAATATAAAATATAAAATATAAAATATAAAATATAAAATATAAAATATAAAATATAAAATATAAAATATAAAATATAAAATATAAAATATAAAATATAAAATATAAAATATAAAATATAAAATATAAAATATAAAATATAAAATATAAAATATAAAATATAAAATATAAAATATAAAATATAAAATATAAAATATAAAATATAAAATATAAAATATAAAATATAAAATATAAAATATAAAATATAAAATATAAAATATAAAATATAAAATATAAAATATAAAATATAAAATATAAAATATAAAATATAAAATATAAAATATAAAATATAAAATATAAAATATAAAATATAAAATATAAAATATAAAATATAAAATATAAAATATAAAATATAAAATATAAAATATAAAATATAAAATATAAAATATAAAATATAAAATATAAAATATAAAATATAAAATATAAAATATAAAATATAAAATATAAAATTTGTTGCAAAAATACTCTACACCAACTCTACACTTACACGTCCTTTTTTACACGAATTTGAAATAACACGGTCGACACAAATAAAATTATCCTTGTTTTTTACACGGACAAAAAATTCTAATTGAATTAATTTGAATTTTAAATGGACATGTTATACTGAAGAACAAAATTTGAATTTGTTTTAGCGAAATATTATTTTTATAGGTAATTTTTTTAGGTGCTTGTAAAGATTTCAATTATTATAATTTACAAAATGCATTATACTTCAAATTCAGTCTGACAGGGTTGAGAATTATTGCATTCTGCTGCCTGCAATTGTCAATTTTAAAATGCAGAACCAAAATAAAACAAAGGAAGCCTTAGAACATTTTTTATCACACCTTGAAGTGAATTGCATTTTTATTCTGTCGTCAGAAATAAATAGTTTTGAAAATCAAACACAATATCTCTAAAAATGTGCATTAAATATAATTTTAAATTTAAAAGTGAAGCAAAAAACTGTTTATTTTCTAATGTTTAAAATTAAATTTGTAAAAAAAATATATCTACTTAAAATCCGTCCTTTAGTTCAAAAATATTAATTTAAGTTAAAACTAGGCTATTTCGTGTGTTTAAAAAATATATATAGATTATATAGATAAATAAAAATAAGTGTTCACTATGCTAAATTTAAATGAACAAAAAACGTTTATTATAATAACAATTTATATTTATCTACTTGAAAAATCAATACTAATGTGCAATTGTGTTCACGGCTATAGGTAATAAAACGATTAATTTTTATGGTATATTAATCAACATTAATGTATACGATTAATTTCATATATAAAATAAATAAAATTTGAAAAATATTTCATAAGTGACATGTGTTATTGTTTGATAGACTGTCAATGACATCATTCAAAATCGACAGCTTTCAAATTTAACCCTAATGTGACGGGCCTAATTTCTTATTTTGCAACATCTTAAAAATCAAAACAGCATAAATAGTAAAAGCTAACATATATTGAGGTCATAACTCAGAATTAAATGCGTTACCGAAACCGAATACCATGTCATTATTACAAACCAATACAGTATCCATAATACAAAAATTGATACACAAAACCGTTTATTTCCGTTATATATGCAATTTCGATTTTAAAATGATTGAAAAACTTAAATCTATTTATATTTATCAGATTACTTTCCAAATTTTTAAAAAATTGATTTAACACCCAGAAAAAAAATCCCTCAAATCCCATTAAAATTGGTCAATAGAACAATTATTGATTTAATAGTATACAAAAAATAAATTTTTCATATAAACTCAATGGCAATATCATAGTATTTTTTAGTATTTAATGGTATTTTCCGATTAAAATAATAATTTATCGCATATTTTTCTGGATGAAGTTTCTTTCTTTTTTGTTTTTTTTTTTAAAAAAAAAAGGAATATTGTGAAATATTAATGTATACAAATATCGATACTGTAACATAAGCCGTAAAGTCGAACCGTTATACTGAAGTGGTTTGGTTATAAAACTTTAAATCAAAACTAGGAATATATAATTTAAGTATTTACATTTTTAAATAATTTTAGCCACTACCAAATTTTAGTTGTATTTTAAGTAATTTAAATATATTTTAATTTTTTATATCTATATATTTTATTATAATCATAGAAATAACACCGACAGTGCCGAACTTGTGTCACATTATGAATCAAGTCTATCCCTGCCCGATATTTTGCCCATACCATCGAAAACATACGATAAAAATAGGGCGCCCAAGTTGCTGGGACAACCCACAGTCGTCTACTTCCATGTGACCGTGCTCTCATTGGACTCCATCAATGAGGAATCTATGGTATGTTTTGAGGCTTATTGTAAAAACACTCAATAAAAAAAATATTTTATACGCAGACCTATGTGACTGATATATTCTTAGCACAAAGTTGGCGTGACCCTCGATTACGACTGCCTGAGAATATGAGTGAAGAATATCGCATACTCGACGTAGATTGGTTGCATAGCATCTGGCGACCGGATTGCTTCTTCAAGAATGCCAAAAAGGTGACGTTCCATGAGATGAGCATACCAAATCATTATCTCTGGCTTTACCACGATAAAACGCTGCTCTACATGTCAAAGTAAAACATGTTACACCAAATAAAGCGTCTTCTAAGTTACATTTTTGCTACCATTATAGATTAACATTGGTGCTATCGTGTGCTATGAAATTCGAGTCTTATCCACATGACACACAAATATGTTCCATGATGATCGAGAGCCGTAAGTATTTTGAACGCTATTTAAACATTTCAACGAATATTCATCTTTGCTATCTTTCTTACGATTTGGTAATGGTTTTGGAGTAATTTGGAGTAACAGTCCTCATCGTAGTTGCCAAGCGCCATAGAGGAGGTCTCTCTTTTAGAGTGACTTATAGAGCGTAATTTTTGTCGACAAAATCCTTCACGACTGTGGGTGACAATAGTGACTCAGGGACTCGTTGTTTGTTGACACCAGGTACTTCGACTTGTCCTCGTTCACCGTAAGACCCATTCGACGCGATTCCTTCTCTAAACTGGACAATGCTGCACTGATCGCTCGTGTGCTCTGCCCAATGATAGCGATATCATCAACATACCCGACACTCTTGTTGAAGAAATTGCCATTGTGATGGAGTTGCTTGCTTGCTTAAATGGACCTTACAATCGTGGGACGGTTTTGGCCGCTGACGCCAGTTAGAAATACCAAGCGTTGCCAGGTTGTCCTCAGCATGGTCTTTCCAACGCAAATTGGGACACCCTCTTCTACGCTGTCCACCTTCGAGTCTAGATTCAAGCACCCTCTTGCATGGAGTGTTTCCATCCATTCGCTTGACATAAAATAGCCAGCGATGGAGTAAGGCAGCTCTTATATTTTTCTCCATCAGGTTGAAGAAGTCACACGAGAGGGATGTCTTTGTCTGAAACCACTTCGTTGGAATCAAACGTATCGGGAGGCAATGCCAAATTCTCACTGTTTAACATATTCCCGCAAAGCGTTATACTTATAACGCTTTGCGGGAAGACCTTGAGCACAGAACTCAGGTATGGTGGCAAATATCCGACTTCTTATCGGACTGTTAAGGCAGATTTGTAGTCGACGAAAAGTTGGTGGGCGCTTTGTTATTTTCGAGAATTTGGCGTAATGTGAAAAATCAGGTCTCTGATAAGGTCCAATCCATCTGTTGACGATGGGCTTTAGTCTGTTTTTTACACTGTGTTATTATAGTTTCAGGTTTCCTTTTCTAACTCTCCTTCATTTGTAGTTTATATTTATATTCTATGTTGAGTATCCCTCAAATAACGGATAATGTTTTTCCATATTGTGCCTCTTACAGTATCACATACAGTGCAGGATTTGGTCTTTATCTGGAACATGACGGATCCATTGGTGGTAAACGCGGAAATCGAGTTGCCTCAGTTAGATATTTCAAACAATTACACAACTGACTGCACTATTGAGTATTCCACAGGTGAGCACAAACTCTTTCTTAAGTATCGCCTTAATCATCTCCATTTCATTCTCATTTTACAGGCAACTTCACCTGTCTGGCCATTGTCTTCAATTTGCGCCGTCGTCTGGGCTACCATCTGTTTCACACCTACATACCGTCCGCGCTAATCGTTGTCATGTCCTGGATTTCGTTCTGGATCAAACCCGAGGCAATACCGGCGCGCGTTACACTCGGCGTAACCTCACTGTTAACATTGGCCACACAAAATACACAGTCGCAGCAATCACTGCCACCCGTTTCCTATGTGAAGGCCATCGATGTGTGGATGTCGTCGTGCTCCGTATTTGTGTTTCTGTCCTTGATGGAATTCGCGGTAGTGAATAATTATATGGGACCGGTGGCAACCAAGGCTATGAAGGGTTATTCAGACGAAAACATACATGATCTGGATGATTTGAAGGTTTGCAATGCATGCATGAGACAATTTTTATAATTTTAATTTTTTTTTAACTTCTACTTCGCAGAGTCACCATCGTGAGTCTATTATAGAACCACAGTACGATACATTTTGTCATGGTCATGCCACAGCTGTTTACATAGACAAATTTTCGCGTTTTTTCTTTCCATTCTCATTTTTTATATTAAATATTATATACTGGACAACGTTTCTGTAGTAGATAAAGTTGTATTAATTTAAGAAAAAACAAAATAACATTTTGTATTAAAAATGCAATATTTTAACACTCAATACATTTGTTTTAAAAATGTAACTAAAATTAGAGCAGTTGCTACAAATCTTTGCAAATATAGGTCTTAACCAAATTAAGCAAATTTTTTACAATTTTTTTTTTTTTTTAATTTTTTATTTCATTAACAACTGAAGAACATACAAAATAGTGTACAACTAGTCAATATCGGCGGCTGGCAGATTTGTTTGCTTTTGTTTGTGTGTGCTATTTGCTTTCTAAGATAATTCTAATATAATTTACAGTTTAAACAAAATCATTCTTTTGTTTTTTTTTTGGTAAAGAATAAAGAAATTACAGTAGGTAGTAGTTTAAGGAAAAGTCTACATTTCATAATAAGTTTTTATAATCACATTAAAAAGAAGAAGTCTACAAATTCATTACACATTCGTGCGTGCGTTAATGCAAATTGTAACTAAATTAAAATTAATTACATATAATAATATATTCAGTTAGTTATAAAATAATAAATACAAAATGCGCGGATAAACTCTAAATACATAATATTACTATATATATATATAAAATAATATTTAAATTTATTGCAAGCAAGCTTGTATTTTTTCTATCCACTCCTGTGCCAGATTGGCATTGACTGCATAAAAATTGTATGTTCTACGGCAGGTCTTTAACTGAAATGGAATACACATATAATAAGAATTTAAACGTTTCCACATAATAAATAACATTTGTCTTACATCGAAAAATCCTTTCTCGTCTACGCGCTTTGTGCCGATTTGTGTTGGCTGTGCAGATGTCACTGACTGCACTTCAGCCAAATCTATAAAATGCAATAAACAAAACTAAGTGTAAAGTATTCGTTTGTATTAGGTGTCATGTGGATGCTTGACTAGATTAATTTATTATCTATATATTATTCTGATACACAGCATTCAAGCAGATCAGACAGATACTGAGTGCCTACGTTTTACTGGTTAATTTAAACATGAGTGTCCATATCCAAGCTGGGATTCGAACGCAGGAGCTTTGAAAAACAATTTCAGTGTGCATACCTGTTGACTGCAGTAACTGGATTTACTTACTGTTCAGCTCATTCATCTATATTCCTATTTTATTTTTATTGTTCTTCATTGCAATTCCAAAAGCCTTTTGAAGTAATTTGTTTTGTAATGTTGAGATTTCTTTAGATAATGAATTATAGTGACAACGAACAGATCCATAGGTAGAGTTCTATATCAACTAACATACATAATACAGAAAGCCTTTGACCAAAAAGAGAGCACATTGTGCACCGTCCTTGACGTTGAGGTGTCCTTTGCTTATATCTCTCATGACAAGAGAGATAAGTGAAATGCTAAAATGTAGAACAGCAGAAGTAGAGGATGGGATGACCAACATTAGAATCATTACAACGAGAGGTTACTCACAAGGGAGGAGTACTAGAACCTCTCATGTGGCGCCTGGTTGTAGACGAACTCTTGGGAGTTGAATGTCAAGGGTACACCAATGATATGTAAAAAAAACATTTGAATCATATGTGGTCTATGTGGCAAAATATAATTAGGACTTAGAACATAAAAGGAATGGTGTGTGACTGTAAGACTAAATGTAAATCTCGCTAAAACCAACATGGTCACTTTTACAAGGAACAGAAAAAGAAAATTAGACCTAAAGCGGCAAAGGAAGTACTACTAAAACTAACACCACTGAGTAGAGTAATCATTTGAAGGAGGTAGTAAACGGAGCAGATTTCACAAGCTCATGAAACCGATGATAACTAATAAATACAAAGATTTTTTACTATCCTTAAGTAGGAAGCAGTACAATTCTCTGACGGGACTACTAAAAAGACACAACTCATGTGAAAAACACATGAACGAAATCGTCCTGGACGAAATCGCGTTATAATCTGTCTGCTAAGAAGAAATTATCTCTGTGACTGTCCAGTATATCAGAGTCAGATCTTTGGCAAAGACGTGATCAGAGAGGCCATTTGGATTTAATAATAAATCTAAGAAAAATCTTGGAACTGGTTCACAGCATAATGTATACAACCTTGTCTGAGTAGATCTATTTTTATCGCACAAAAAAACTACACCGCAGGTGCTTTTTGAGTAATCGACAACAGTGTTGTTATTACGAGAAGAATGTTCTTGGACACATAGGAATAGCAGGTAATGAAGAAGCGACCACCAAACATAGGTACTTTTTGAGTAATCGACAACAGTGTTGTTATTATGAGAAGAACAGTCTATGATCTAAGTAGATTCAAAGTATACATTAAGCTATCAAACAAAAAGCTATCAACACAAAGACAGGACACTGTCGACTTGGTAAACATCCGACCAGAATGGACATACAATTGAACAGTACATGTAGAATGTGTCTTGAAAATTAAGACAATTCAGAACATATTTTGGAAATAAAAGGCTGGCGATTTTGCGTACAATAATGAAAATACCTGGGTTCCGACAACCAAGCCCGAGCGATGTTAGAACGATGAACCTTAACTATATAATCAGATTCTTGAATGAGATAGACTGGTCGGATGTCATACTTTTCAATATTATTACGATTAGTTAATGCACGGCGATCTGAATAACGTTTTTAATTGTGGCATCTCTTACTGGCATCCTAATGTTCTGATTGTTGTGCTAGTTTGTTCTGTAGGATAAAATGTAATTAGTTCTGATACTCGAAGGACTCGTGCCACACTCGTTTAAAAGCATTGGAAATATCTAGAGCAACAACTTAACTCTTCCGAAAAGGTGATTACAATTAGTCGACTTTTCAGAGAGCAGAGCAATTAAGTCACACGTGGACCTGGTTCTACGGAAACTATATTATCAGTCACTGAGTAATTCGTTGAGCTTCAGATAGTTCACAAGGTGGAAGTTTATTACAATATCTGGAGAGCGCAGAGCATATTGCAATAGGTCCGTAGGCCACTCGAAGGACTCGGAAATATCTAGAGCAACAACTTAACTCTTTCGAAAAATACAATTATTCCACTTTTCATAGAGCACCGCAGTTGAGTCACCCGTGGACCTGGTCCTACGTAAACAATATTGCCGGTCACTGAGTAATTCGTTGAGCTTCAGATAGTTCACAAAATGGAAGTTTAGTACACTCGCCAATATCTGGAGACCGCAGAGCATATTGCAATAGGTCGGTAATTGGCAGGATTCGTACCTTCGGCCTTTTTTAGAAGTCGCTGGAAATTGGAAAGCTTCTAGCAAAACAAAAAAACTTCTGGCATTAGAGATATGTTGAAAATATTACGCAACTGACAAGCCAGCATTGACACGCACTTCTTCAGCCCATATTATATCTGGCCCGGAGGTTTTGTTATTAAGGTTCTGCATAGAAGGTGAAACAAAGTCGGCGAGGATTTGGAAATAATTCTGAGATCAGCTTTATCAACCGGTTCAGTGAAGGTCTGACTTTTCATAATAACTTCGCTTTTTTTACAAATGACCAGATATTTTTGCTTCTTTCTTTATAAAGAAACTTTTTGCGTGCGTTGATGGCATTACAACGATTCCTAGCCTATATCCGAAGTCTTTTAGAAAGCCAATTCTAAAAGGATTTCTTTTTCGACCTGACTGCAATGGTGCAAATTTCTTTAATCCAATAGTATTACTTGGGTCTAATGCTAATATTTTTAAAAGGTATACCTAATTAAATAATATTTTGTACCATTAAAGCCGCGACATTGTGTCTCTGTATACGAACACAAAATTTTCAAGTTACGAAGACATTCTTCAGCGACTAATCGTTGAACATTTGAAAGCTACTTACCAATAAAGCCTTTGCATGCCGAATCTTCGACAGTATCATAATAACGCAGCTGATGTTTGATTGAGTCCAAAACGAACCAACGCTGTTTCCAGCCCTTTAGCAGAGCGCCACGTTTATACAGATGGCTGTAAGAAGAAATTTGATTAATGCACTTCATATAATGTCTTCTCTGACATACCCCTCATGTGTGCGATTTTCAGCGACATTACTGCTAAATTGATTGTAGAAATGATGACTGGACGTACGCGCCGTTGTGGCGCTCGATGCTATGCTCGCCGTGTCGCCTTGAGAGATGTTCACATTCGGCGGTACCACCACACCATCGACGGCCTTGTATTTGGTACAGTTCTTCAACGACACCTCTGTGCATTTCTCATGATACGAATTGCCGCAATCCATGCAACGATAGCCAACAGGACCCCAAAGCAGTTTTGTGCAGTGATTGCAATTGGTGGGCGTAGTGTACGGATGCTTTTCGAAGCGATGCGGATGGAAGAATTTGTCCTGGTAGCCCGAGAGACGTCCCTTCATTATGATCTCCAGTGTAGAGCGTTTGTGCTGTAGTTTGCCATGTGACTGCAGCAAGATGCTGCTGAGCGATGATTTTCGCGCAAGATTCTCGGTGGGCGGTATTTCAAGTTTTTCCCAGACTTGTTGCCACTTCTGCGGCAAGTAGCCACGTTCCGTTTCGGCATGCTTAACGTCGCTTAACAGACAAACGAACGTATTGGGATCCGACTTTTCAATGTTGTCATAACCGGCGCTAATAACCAAACGCTTTCCGCGCAATTCGGTTAGATCCAGTTCGTCGTCAGCATTTGTTACTTCAAAGTCGTACGATGGACCCTGTGCCAATTCTTCGTTGGTGTAATAATTCCAGAGTTCGAGCGCCGCGATGCTGCTCTGTGGACGCAGCACAATATTTGGCTGATCCATGGCGTACATGAAGTTATAGAATATCTGCGATTTAGCGTGTTGCCGCTCAATGTAATCGAATATCGAATGACCGATGCGATTGAAGTTGACGGTATGCTTGCTGCGCACATCGATGGGGTAAACGCCGCTCTCATCGTCGGAACCATTGGCAGCTGAAAACGAAGCAATATTTGGCTGTTAAGTGAAAATTAATCTCCACACAATTGCATGCGATAGTGGTACAAAAAAGGAAAGCACTATTTTATAATTACAACACTAACTTTTGCTATTACCCAACATGTGTTTGGTGCTCAAAGAGCCACGTTTATCCTCCACCGATGCAATGCCCAAGTCGTAACGTTCGACCTCGCAGTCGAAGAGAAATGTACGAAAGCGACACGACACCGTATGATATGCCAGAAAACGTATATAGAACTCATTGAACTCGAATGCCATCGGGAACTGTTTTTGTATCTGACAGACCGCGTCCAGACACTGCAAAAATGTCGGCGCAAATGCAATGTTGGAACTGGCATGTGCTGGCTTCAGATGGCTGCGATGTGCAAAGCGATGCCCGAACGCAATCCATTCCTTTTCGATGAGCACGCGAAAACCTTCGATGGTGCGATAATAGGGATCCAGGCACAGCTGCGCAATGGTCGCCACCTGTGCTGTGATGTCCCAACCGTCTTCCAGCGACAGCATAACGCTAGACTCTTGCAGATCAATTAGATCTACTACGGCTCCGGCCAATTGCAGCAGTGAGCAGATTTGTTGCAGCCAATCCGACTGTTCGACACTTTTCGCAAACGTCTGGTCGGCATCATTCGAAGTAGTTGAGGGAAGACAGGCGCGCATTAACTTCTTGAATGCGATGCGCGAGTGTCGAATGTCCGGATAATCGACTGGTATAAATTCAGCACACAAATCTGCATTGACGCTGGATTTTGTTTGGGATTTTTCGCCTGTACAAAAGCAGATAAGAATACAATATAAATAAATACCTGAACTCTGATTATACATAATTGACGCATCGAAATTAAGACCATTTTAAAATTTCTTTAAGAGCAACAAACAAACTCACCCAACACATAAAGACGCATTTTGCGAAACGCTGCCGCCGCCGCATTATTATTCTTGATGGTGCCCGATTTGGGCTTCAACGAATCCGTCCAGTTGTTGGACTTCACATCGCCCGCAGATAGCGTCGACTTATTCTTGCGCGTTACGTCAGGCGTCAAAGAACTGTCTGCACGACTCAAGTAGTGATGATCGTCCGAAGAGTTAAGCAACAGCGAATTCATCGACAGATTAATGCCCGACAAATTGTATTGGGCTAAAAGAATATTCTTTGGCATTGTATCAATAAGTGCCATAAAATATTTGTCCTGTTCGTGATAGTTGGCGACATCGTGCGGCATCGTATTGGATCCGGTCGAGTTTTTCAGCATGCCAATGACAGATTTGCTGTGCGGCAATGCGCCACGTATCAACAGCGCGCCATTGCGATGCCGCCACGTAGGCACTGGAATGCGCTGGTTCTTATAGCAACGTCCGAGATGTATGAGCGCGGCATCGTGTATCGTGAGTGGTGCCACAAACAGCGCAGGATATGAGCGACACATGCTGTAATTGGAATTTGCCGTCGATATGCGAAAACCGTTCTGTTGATTGTCGAAACCCAGACGCTGCCAATCGCGCACATAATTGCGCTCACGTATGCGTTCAACATCCTTGGCTGTCAACATGCGTGGCAACGTCTCTGTGTTCGCTTCGAACTCGTCTTCCTCGAGCTCGTCATCGAGTGAATGTGTTTCCAGTGCATGTGCATCGGCCAGCTGATCGAAATCATAGCCGGCGGTGACAAGTTTTCGTTTGGTTGGTACCTTCTGCTTGAAGCCAGCCTTTTTGGCGGTGCGCATCAAAGTTTTCTTGGCGAATCCCTTGAGGGTTGAGTATTTTTCTTTGGTTTTTAGCGGCGCTGCACCATGTATGATGGTGCTAAACGATTGAAATGCAAAATGATCGAATTCATCGATCGGATGACGTGATTTACTGAGTATTTTACGGAAGGTTTCAATATTTTCCGGTGTCACTTCGGTGTCGAAGGCGATTTTAATCAATTGAAATGTGCTGGAGCGCAACTGTAGTCCTTCGGGTAGTGTCTGATCCAGATGCGACAGATACAGCACAGAGATCTTTTTTTCTTTGAGCAGCGACGATATTGGAAATCCGCGTATTATGGTTTGCTCGCATGCTAGGGGATCGCAAGGGGAACCTGGCGACGAAAGAAAACATTTAAATGATACGTAGTAATTAGACGCTTTCTTATGGCAAACAAGATCTTAAACACTACCCTATTTCAATAATTTAAGACATATATCAGAAGTTGAAATGATAGTCAAAAATAAAAGAAACACGTAAATCGTTACTCTTATCATGAAATAATTCAAACGAATGGTAATAAATCCAAATTTTCCTGTTTTGTTAATATAATGTAGATTATACCTTTGAATAATATGCGATAATTGGTGAGAAACAGCGCACCCTCGGCGGGAATCAAGTTTTGTGTGTCGTCTTCCCTGCCGTCAGGCATGAGATAACAACGCAACGGTTCAGTTACAATCTCTTCGCCCGGCAGCAGACATGGCGTTTGTATTTTTGGTTTTTGCACATGAGGATGCCGCTTCGACTCCAGATAAACCGACTCGAGCGATTCGATGTGCATGTGCACAACGCCCGGCACCATGTCATGCAGATTGCGTATGTGCTCCGATGTGACGCCACCTTCAGTGCAGACGCGATCGATAAAGCGTGACACAATTTTGCCCACATTGCCGCCAACTTCGATGGCAACGTTTTCTTCAAAACCCTCGTCGGAATGTTCACTTATGCTGTGTGAGCCAATAATACTGCAGGAAAAACAAATTAACGAAAAATTAAACAACAAACTTCAAGTAGTGCTCAGTACCTGTTCGAAACGCTCTGGTTGTCGTCCAGACGAAACGACGGCTTGGGCTTGTGTCCAACCGCATTGACATCCGGCGGTATTAACAAAGAAACCATGCGATGTGCATAGTGTATCGCCTGACTGAAGAGCGTCGACTCCTCCGACTGACCAAAGTCCTAATGCACAATATTTAAATTATGTTCTATTTGTAAAATGCACAACAAAAGTCCGTTTATTCTAACCTTTTTACGTTGCTCGTCGATTGTTGGGCCCTTGCGCATTTGCTCTGCCGTGATTTCCAACGCCGAGGGCTCATCCAGTGGCACATCGTCCAGTATGCAATTCGCCTCCTTGTTGTGTTCGTTCAGACGACGGTGCTGCATGTACAGCGCCTTGATTTCCGCTTGCACATCCTGATAGAATATCGACTCCCAGAACTGCTGGTTCTTCCAGATCGCATGGTCCTGTATGCAGGTATATGCAAATTGCATAATGCCGGTGGACAGTTTTCTACAGAATATTGTAGACATGGGCAGCAGTGCCGCAGCAACGGTGAACTCATCGACGCCCGACGAATTTTGTAGCGTTTTATTCATGAATCTGTGCAGTGCAAAATAATCGTTATTAATTGTTTTTTTTGTTGATTCAAACAACGCAATTACTTAATAATCAAATCAAATTGCTGATGATCAAGCACCGCCTTGTTGCCATGCACATAACCGAAGAGCTCGCGGCATAGTATCAGACGCGCATCGCGATGCTTTAGCGTGCGCATAACGGCGGGCACCAGTTTGCGTGCATCCGCAATTTTGTTTTCAAATATATAAGCGACACAAGTCTTTAAAACCTGCAATTAAATTGGTTAGATAGGCGCAATAATTGAATTGAATAGTTGTACCTCTAAACGACGCGCTGAATTCAGTAGATTCGGACGTACATCCAGCACCTCTGGCAGACGCGGACCCATGGGAATGATGCGATTCTGATTTTTGCTGGCGCCGAAACGCTGCGAAATGCAATTTGTGCGCATGCCATCGTTGATGATCAGCTCAACCTTTTCGGTGTTAATGCGCGGAAATGCGGGCTGATGTATGCGGTGGAAGGAGCCGTCAGGTGGTCGTAGTACCTTTTGTGCGTACATTTGTTGATTGGGTTGCTCATTTTCGTGTAGCGTTTTTCCCAGCTCTTGTATGTGTATGTGTATCTATAAAAAATATTACAAAAACAAAAAAATCATTCAATTATAATAATTAATTAATAATTATAATAATTATATTATAATACCTAAAAAGAGAATATTGTTTAAAATTAGAATAAGTTAGGAACACTCAGTATAGAATGTACCAAAGTAATTATTGAATTGATGGTACATGTCCTATTAATTCAAACGTGTTGTATTAAATTTGTTAATATTTGAAAAATTCAGTACTATTAAAGGGTTTTTCAACAGGGACGCTACAAAAGTAGAGCGACAGGGACAGCAAGCGACGCCATATTTCTTGTCGCTCTTTTGACATTTCTCTTCAGTAAGGTTTGCCATTTCATGATGGAAAGATATACGAATTCGAATTTCGGTAGTAAATTTTAATAATTTCGACTCGTTGTTGGCTCGTATATTTTTCTTGAAATGGCACCTTACTTACTGAAGAGAAATGTCAAAAGAGCGGCAAGAAATATGGCGTCGTTTGCTGTCGCTGTACCTGTCGCTCTACTTTTGTAGCGTCCCTGTTGAAAAACCCTTAAAAAGAACTTTTGTAGCACTCTTATTGAAAAAGCCTTTAATTGAAAAAATTTAATATTACAATTTAGAATTCAAGATATACATTGGGAAACACTTAAAATACGTAAGATTCGTATTATCAGTGGTATTCAGTCTGTATTTTAAAAGTACTGAGTTGTGGAAAGCAATATTTAAAAGCAAATCATATGTGCAAGTTAAGCAAATCATTGACGTTCATTAAATTTCGCATAGTTCTCTTTTTCTTTAACAAAGTACTTACTAAATTCCTATTTTTGGCCTCGGTTTTTGTAATCTCATTCATCGAACTGTAGAGCTCGTCCCAGGCATCGGATGGACGCCATGGCGGACCGCGCTCATTGACGAACGCCGTAAAGAACATACTGTCCAAGACGCGAAACAGAAATTCACTCTCAATCAAATCGCGTGCGCCCAGAAAACCCGCCTTGTGGAATGTGATAACAGGCTTGGGATGTATACGAATCAACGTCAGGCAAGAGCGATAACTGCATTTCAAACATTTTGTATATATTTGAGATAAGCGCGCTTGTTTCAATTACTCACCCCTGCAGCAGTTGCGCAAAGAGACGCATAAATATGGCGCGCAACTCCTTATCAATTAAAGCCTCCGTCTTCGGATAGTTGGTGGGTTTCTCTAGCGAGGGAAACGCCAAGTCGGCCTGTGACAAGTTCGGAAACAATATCATGGTCAGCAGCTCCTGTATGTTCTCCCAGAGTGGCGATGGCAGTACGGGCACGGGCGGTGACAGTGATGCGGGTATAGTCACCAGACCGCCATCCAAGTCGACGACAATAACGTCGAGCAGCTCGGATATTTCGCCTTGCAGTGAGCTGTGTATGCCCATGATGAATGGCGTGGGCGTGGAGAGCACCTCCATGAGCGGTGCGGGCAGTATCGGAATGTAGACATGCGTATATCTGTGTGATGAATGGCAGTGTGTTAGAAAAAAAGCTGGTCATTTACGAATTATTAATATTTACTTAAACGGATACATGAGCGCCACCAGCGCCTTGCAGCTCTCGGTCAGATGTGAGTAGCTCTTAGAGTGAAAGAGAATCTTGTTTTCGGTCATGACGGCACACAGCAGTATGAGTACGTTCTTAATGCCTGCATGAGTTTTGAAAATGAATTCGAAACAGGACCCGTAATAAGGAATATTATTTTAATTCAGACAAGTCTTTCATTTACTATTTTTAATATTAACAATTTACCCAGCTGTTTGAAGACAAAGTAAACAGAGTTGCCTGTAACCGGCAACGACATTGACTGCGGCGGCTGCAACGACTGCTTGTCGCCAGCGCCAATCGAGAATCGCACCTGTGGCCCGCCCGGTGGTGGCACCTGTATACAGCCAAGTATGTTGCCCACAAGCGTCTCCAAGGCATATGGCAGATTCTCAATGTACACTGTATAAATGGTGCCTAAGCAGTTCTGCAATAATTCAAACAAATTCTTTTAACATTTGACCACATAAATCGCATTTATCGCAGCACCTTAAAAGTCTCCGTACAGTCGAGGCGCGATATCAACACCAGACACTTGGGCGCATACATGACGCTGTGATGTGTGATGTGCGTGCTGTTGCTGGGCGGCGTCAAATTGGCCACGTACTTTGTATTGGCCACGTTCTCATCCTCTTCGTCGACCACTTTGTTTAGCGTTATGGCCATGGTCTCGTGAAAACTGAGGCAGGCGCAATAATGTTTGTTGGCATCGATGTCGGTCAGCACGGAGATGAAGAACTTGGGCTCTTGTTTTTCGTAGGATAAATTCCAGCCGAGCGGTTGACAAAACTAAGATTAAGAATAATCACAATACAATTATTTTTATTTTTTTTTAAATATATTTTATAAAGTTATAAATACCCATTCGATGCCCTCGATGAAGGGCGTATCGGGCCAGTCCTTCTCCGGAAAACGCTGAACAATTTTGCCGCATGGCAGCTGTTGGTTGTTGGCGCTGGTGCCTGCAAGATGCAAAATTCATGACAAAACGAACAACGAAAAGTAGTAGCAACGCGTATTTTATCAGTATTTTATAAAAAATGACTCTTTACTTAAATAATTTAAGAAATTAATTTATAAATATTTAACTGTATAAAATTTAAGTAATCGTCCGATAGTTATAAACCATTTAAACATATATTAGAAAAATCAAGTAAACCTGCGATTTGGGAGGATGACAAAATTTCAATAAAATGCGAACACATTACTTTTAAACTTTTGAATATAAACTTATCAATCCCTATGTATTATAAATTCGTTCGCATGCTTCACTTTTAATGAACGCCGTAAATCTTATGGAGTATTAACGTTTTGTTGTTTTAAAATATTATTTGATTTTATGATGATTTTTTTATTATGTAAAATTTCAATATATTTCAGTTGAATATCATTTAATTCAGTTGATATCGAAAACATTATTTTGAAGAAATTTTTTTATAATTACATTTAAGACGGAATCGAATTTTAAAGTGCGTCTGCAATTGATATACCTTAAAATCGTTTTCAGAACAAAAATCAAATCGACCATGCCTTAAATTTCGCTCCTCACCAGGCTTCGGAATTGTGCGCTCGCAAACAGAAGGCGCTCATATGTATTTGTGTCATAAACAATGTTTCAGCGTTCTTGTGTTCGCGCCGCGCAACAGTCGTTAGCTCGCTGCTGTAAAGTGAGAACCACGAGCAAACAGAAATTCAATCGTCCAACCGAGCTGAGCATGCAGCATCGTACTCGATGCTCGATCTTCTGTTAATTGAAGCGCTCGAATTGTACAGCGCTCCTACATTTCGAACGGCTCGGAGTTGCTCGTTTTTAAATTATTTCGTTTGCAACAGTTCTGTTGTTGTTATTTGCGTGTATTCTTATTTATTATTTAATTTTATGCATGTATTACTAAATATAGAACATTAAATATGCATTTAAAGGAAATTTACAAAAAGAGCGAGTCAACCGAGCGGTCGAAATGTTGTGATGCTCGGAGTATCGCGCTAGCGTAACAGCTCGAAACTCTGTAGACCGAGCCGTTGTGTTTGTTTGCGGCTCTACATAGTTCGGAGCATAGACCACAAGACATGAAACTCCGTCAATGTAGATGTAAAAATCGTTTTGTTAGTGTGCGTCGCAGTCGCAATTTGGACAACTTTTTATTCAACTTAGACAACTTTTATTCAACTTGGACAATAATGCCACAGATTTTCTCATTTTAGACATTTTTCCCCCTTTATATTCAACATATTCACCACTGCTTTTGATGTTTGCGCCAAACAGATATTTAATAACAAATTAATTTTCTGACAACGTAAAAATACTCAAAACAAACGTAAACAACGTTTTAGTTTGTATATATTTAGTTTTATTCAAAAATTGATAGTGTGGGTACAATTTTCAACCGATTTTGATACGAATTATGGATGATATCGTTGTCAGGCATGATGAAGAGCTATATTTGGCTAAACAAGCGTACGAAATTGTCAACTAGGACAAAATTTTAAAATATCTCTACGGAAAGGGATTATCGGACTGTTAATTGCTTAATGCCCGGATGCATACAACTTTTAACCATGAGTTAGCGATGGAAATCGATTAGTTAATCTGACAATTTCAATATTGATATTAAAACAAAAAATTAAATTTATTTGTCAGATTGTTTTTAACTGATAACTGTATTCAACCGGCCGTAAGTAAATTCACAATTTTAGTTTATTTTATTTAACGTCCTTATTATATTTAAGCGCAATATTGTTCCATATTTGGTATTTACAGCGATATAAACATACACATAATTTCATTATAAAATCGATTTATAATATAAATATTAAGATAAACATAATATATAATAAATTTATTTTAATATTGTAATATTTGCAAAAGTTTTGTCCCTTTTTCCCTAAACTAATGAAAAGGGGGACACACTGGTTTTATTCACCAAATTGCTATTTTTTTCTCGTAAATTTTACAATTTTTTCAGAAAATGTTAATTATTTTTTCACTTTTCCCTTAGACTATGAATTTTAGGCATAGTTTTAAAAAAATAGTGCTAATTTTTAGACTCATTACGTGTAACTCAAAACTTCTGCATTTGAGTAGTTCGGTTGCAAAAAATGTGTAAATTTTGGCAAATTTCACAAAATTTTCAGCATCTGAATTAACAAACAGCTGTTTTGTGTTGTTGAAAATTTTACACGGTGAAACAACAACAATGCAAGCAGAGATGCGGCAGAGCTCATGTACACAATCCGTGTACCAAAAAATATCATAAAAAACAGGATTTTGCTATGTTGAATATGTTTTTTGCGAAGTCGCACGTCTTATAGTCTTTGGTTCGGAGTTCGGCGTTCGGCGAAAAACAACAGCGCTCGAAGGTCAAAGCGAGCGCGCTGTTGTTTCGATGCGCAGTTTGTTTACAGTTCCGAATAAATATGCTGTCACTCGTTTGTTTTTGAGAGAGCTAGTTTTAAGCTTTTTTGCGTGCTCTTGAGCGATCTTTCCGAAGCCTGCTCCTCACACGTTCAATACTATGCGCAAAATTGGATAAGCATCGAACATATCATAGAATAGATTTCAATGTATTGTATTTATATAATAAAATCTATCAAACACAGTTTAATCCGATCAAAATCAAATGATATAAATTATTTTGAAGAAATGGTGATTTTTTGTTCAATTAAGCCTACAATTCACATTTTAAGTATTCCTTTATTTTAAGTATGTAAAGTTAAATACGCATTAACAGCGCGTTATCAGCCGCTAACATCCCACTTTTTCTCAATATATGATCAAGTTTAAAAATGTGTATAAAATGTCCAATGGATCGTTCCATATATGCAGGTTACATATTTGGAAAGCCCTACTCATTAGCTATCCAATCTACTAAATTCCGTTCTAGGCCAAAGATCCTGGACGGATACGGAATCATTTATGTGTACCAATCGGAAGATTTCAGCCGTTAACATAGCGGCTGTTAACGCTCTGTTAATGCTCTGTAAAAAAATTGGTTTGTGTCTTTGCGTATTAATTACGTATTTAACTTCACATACTTCTTTATTTTTAATCTTTGGGGCACTTATATGGGGCACTTTCATGGGGCACTATTATACCTTAAAACCATTGATCGATCTTGTGTTATAAATTTATAATTCTTGCAAATTTGTAATTCCTGTAACGCCGCACTTGACACTCGACAATATGTCAGAAAACATGATTAAACTATATGTTAAAATGATGTTTTTTCAAGAATAGATACATAATATTAAACAGGATTTGTGTTTTAAATCAACTCATGGCATTAAATTACAGATATTTCCAGCTAAACTAAGATGAAATCACAGTATTACCTTAGAAAATGTGTTCTTTTCAGACCAACAAGGTTTTTTTTCTAAAGTTATACAGTGACCTGGTTTTTTTGATGTTAGCAGCAGATCCACGAGTCATATCTTGAATTTTTTGTTTTTACATCCTTTTTTAAATAATTGATTCAAATTGAGTATTCATGACAAGCCGTGACTCACACGTGGAAAACAAGGTGACATTTTCATTCCAAATGTGGTATCATAGCTTCCCCTCTTTGCAAATTTCGTTTGGGATATAGCACACATTCGCGTCATATATTTTTGAACATATATATATAGTTATATCTTGCAAGCTGCAGCAAAAGAACGATACAAAACTTGGGTGTATCATCGATATTTTTGATGTTTTTCTTTCCCTACGTACTACAGACGAAATTACCTCTAGTTTAAATTAAGTTTAATTTAAAAATGTGACTTTAAAACTGGATTTTAAATTTTCTATAAACTCTATTGATGGTTAAATAATGTTTAGAGTTAAAGTGATCAAAAACAAACATTATTATAAACTAAACTTTAACGACAACGGTACCTGATTTATTTAGCAACGGTAAAGGAATTTAATTTGAAGCCTAAGATGAGTATTTTCTAAAGGACATTTTAATTGAAAATTTATATTTTTAGTGATACTTATAATTTATACCTAATGATAATTTACATTTAAAATTAAAATTCCAAATTGTGGAAATAAAATAAATAAAAAAAATTAAATTCTTAATAAATTTATTGAATAATTTTATTCAGTAAAACTGGGATATTTAGGAAACATTCTATATTTTAGTGATATGTTAAATCTCAAATGAAAATATGTAAAACGCTTCAAACCGATCATATTGAAGATAGTTGTCAATGCCATCGGTATTTGTTCAATGCCTTTATTTTTGTAATATTATCTCCATTGAATCAGAAACGAATTATTTCATATGTTATATGTTTTAATTCATGATTATAACCAACCAAACCACAAAAACCGCATAAATATGAGAAAAAACAGTAAAACTCAAACTAAAACTGTCGTTAAAATTATCATTGATTAATATTTAAACGACATTGTCGTGTTGTTAACAATCATAACAGTAAAAGTAATCATTACTAAATTTCAGAGACAATCTTAGTTATTTTTTCTTTCACGCTACTTTGAAAGAATTCAAATTTCTTTTTTATTACATAGTTTTAAATTTTTTTAACAATATTTTTAGATTATTTTCTAATTTGGTGAAAATATTATTAAAAATTAATCGAATTGCATTTTTTATATTATTTTCTTAAGTTAACTTGAGAATTGTCTCAAAATAATCTATAATAAATATTTAAAAATTTGATTAATTAATAATCTGAAAATAAAAAACACAAACATAAGAAATAGATGATTAGGTCCGTATATAAATATTTAAAGTTTTAATTACACAATAAAACTAACCATAAAAGGAATAAAAGTCGACTAAAAAGATAGTATTAGCTTTTTGATAAATATGTGACAAAATTTTAAAAAAGAAGTACCATGGTTGAAGTGTATACATGTTAAGTCATCTTTCAAAATTCACTCGCCATTTACTTTTTTTTTGAAAACTGTTTGAAAAACTCAATATTTGTTTACGAAAAACACTTTCGTAATTTTCAAGCTGTCTATGGGCTCCAGAAGAACATCGCAGTGTATAACAAAAGTGAAAACGTGAATTTGTAGTGTGAAATTTTAATAAATTAGCCAAATTAAAGTGCCAAAAACATATCCTTGAAATAAAGTTTAAATTGACAATTAATTGTTGTATTTTTTAAATTTTCTTATTGACATTTTCAGCATAGTGTATGCCAACTAACTGTCTAGATGAACTAACTGTCTAGATGAACTAACCTGTATATACTTCAACCATCGCTGGTACTATTTTTAAGGTCGACTTTATTTTGTTTATTGGTTAGGCTGTATGGTCAACTGTTTGAAAATGTATTATAAACGTATACCCCTACAAGTATGGACCCCAAAAACATTGAAAGTATTAACAATAGACCGATAAGTTTATTCGTTGTATACTTTAAATTTGTACTTTTCGTATTATCACCATTTTTAATGGATATCCCATAGAAGTCATTGTACATTTTTTCTGAAATATTTCCGTCAAACACACAGATAAAAGGAATTTCTCCAAAGTTTGTGGAAAGTGTATGACAAAAATTAAATATAAAGACAGATTCCCGGTATCTTTTGCAAATGCTTTAGACACAAATTCTGCTTTTATCTCTTTGAAAATGTTTACAAAAAATGTTTCTAAACTGCCTAAAATGTTTTCTGCGCAAAGTGTAATTTATTTAAATAACTATTTTCCAACATTTAAGTGTTATAAACACTAATATCGAGGTTTTACTGTTAGTTATTTAAAAGACATTTAGCAATTAAAAGAATTTTAATTGTCGTATTTATTGTACTTGAATAGTGTTGCAGCTGTGTGTATTATGACGTCGTCATCGTACTTACGCTCTTTATCGTTATCATATCCGACAACAACGAAATAATCAGCGAGCCGGGACATTTCCTCCGCACAATCTCAATCTCTCATTGCCGGAGGGCTCGCGCAGTGGTTTAGCGGAGAGTTCGCTGCCACGATCGCCTGTGTGGCTGCGCTTCGGCCACTAGTTGCTTTTTTTGATATTTGTTATTTTTTGTGTCTATGCTTTTGGTTCTAATAAATATGTGATGTGTCTAATTGAAATTATGCCAAATCTACACAAAAACTAACAGCCAACAGCGCCACCAACAAAAACACAAAAAACCACAACAACAATGTTTGAATTTACATAAATTTCTCAAATCAGCGCCGATGAGAATAAATTAGCAATCAATGGTTTTGCGCTGTTGCTGCTGATGTATGTGGCATATATACACTGCTGCTCCTGCTCAGATTTCAATTAGTTTTTAATTTTTTTTATATATATATATTTTTTTTCTTTCTTTAATTATGTAGAAAATATTCCTCCGTTCTTCTTCTTCAGCCACACCCTGTAACAGCAGATTGTATTTCTTTCACTTTTCACTGCACTACTCGCATTCACTACACCAGTGAATATTTCAAGATTGTTTAAATTCAGTCCGTTCAAGAACTTTTACTTGCTACACCCACGAAAAACCGAATTGAAATTAATGCACCCGATAGCAAAATCCGTAACGATATATATTCTGCTTGGTTCACTTGCTATATTCAATATTCACTGGTGCCGCACAGGTCTAGAAAATTTGTTTTGACATTTGGCAGTGCAGTTGCCAACACAAAATTTTAAGATATGAAAAAAAAAATCTGCTGAATTGTGCTGAATTCTGCAAAGCAAGAACGTTGCCAGAACAAACTCTGAACTGAGCATTTTTTAATTGAAAATATCAACCCCAAATGGCTCTAATTTGAAAAATAAGGCGAAAAATTTGAATTTTAAAATTTTTCATTTAAAAAAAAAAACATTGATTTGGAGAATTTTCAGCGAAACACGAATATGTGAAAAGAACACGCGATACCTCATAGTTCGTATCGACAAATATATATATACATTTTGAATTATCTTATCGACCTATTTGAGTCATTGAAAATCGAGTACTTGAGTACTGACCGTCTGGACTACTTGCGACAAACTTTGCGTTGATGACAAAGTTAAGTTCAAGTTTACACATACCTTTTGTCTGCTATATGAAATCTGTTCTATACAAAACCAAAAAAATATTATTTATTTTTTAAAAATTGTATTTATTTATTTTGTAAACATAAATTGGGAGAAAAATTATGGATTGCATCGGCAGAAGTTTTTTGAGTATTTTTTTCATTGCCGTTTTCCAATTGGGCCACTTTACTTTGAAGTTCTTTAATAAGTTTCATCATCTCTTTCTTGCTGAAGGACCAAAGACTCTAAATACTAGAATAATACTCTAAATACTCGAATACTCTTAAGACTCTAAACAGAATTTAGAGTCTTTGCATTACCTGTGGCAACGTAACCACTATAGCGCCGACACGATTTGCTGGATAGCCCAGCTATTACTATTGCATTGGGAACGTTTGTAAAATTTATTATTTTCTTTAAACATTTTCTTGGGTCTTCTCTGTCTACAGAAGTGCTTCAGTTCCATCTGGTAAAAGGTAGATTGTACCAGCGTAGTCGTCAATCACTATGACCCAGTCGTCTTAAGAGCGTTGCGCACTTCGTCGGACGAACTGGCCAATCAGATTCCCTGTATTTGATTTTAATTTTTAGTAGAGCTAAATTTTCTCCATTGATTGTTTTCAAAATGTATCGTTTTAATATAGTACACATTTACAAGTTTATTAACTTTTAAAGTGTTCTCAATAGTCCAAGTATTCTCAATATATGTGCATTAAAAAGTTTTGGAAAAACATGAATTTCATAAAAATATTAAAAAGTATAATCCATATTTAGTATTTAAAAACAATATTCAAAATTTAAATTGTAATTTATGAATACATTTTTTCAAAACACATCTTATTTCAAAACATTTTATTAAAAATGTTTTATACGTAGGATTTATAAGGATTATTAAAAACTGTAAAAAATAATTGAAAATCATTTATTATTCATTATATATTTTATATGTTATCGAAATATATGTTATCGAAAAATTTATTAGAATGTTTATTTCCAAACATTTTTACAATTGTAGCTTTCAAAAATGTTTATTGGGCTGGAATTGATCCCAATGCGCTGCTTTGTATGACAGATATGCATTTGGAATAAACATTGCTTGTATCGGTTGATCAGTATAAAAAATAAATCAGCGATCTTGGTTAGTATAAATTATATATTTCTTATGTTGCAATTTAAATATCTATTATTTTTAAAAATAATTTCAACATTTTATGAAATCAAACAAAGCCCTAAAAATCAAACTGGTAGTTTTTTATTTTGTTTTTTAATGTACGATAAACTAAACTTTGGGTCATGTTTTCAATTGAATTATCAGCCTTATGCTTTAAGACGTTGGTCTACGAAAATCGTACAGAATTTTTCTGATTTTAGTGTGAGAAAGTTTTTTGTATGCTCGTCTCACAATGTATAGCATGCTGTATAAATATTTTATATAGAAATGTTTCATTGTTTTATTTTAAATATTTCCAAATTTTTTTTATTAGTCTTCTAAAAATTGTCTTAAAAGTTAGACTTTATCAAGACAAATTCAGTAATTATATATTTAATTATATGCATATTTAAAGTAATTGTTTTATGAAAAACAATTTATATAAATATGCAATAATTAAATATATAATTTAACAAAATTTGCCTAGTCAATTGACCAACGTGTTTTAAATGTATTACAACTTCATAAAACATTTTACAAAATATATCAGTATTAATAAGCAGAGTTAAAAGAATAAAATAAAGAGTACACGATATCACAATTGTGGCTATCGTAACATATCAGAACATTTCAAAATGCGAGCCTTTTTGAAAGAAAAAAAAGAACGGTTATTAAGTGTTACTAAAGGATAATACATTGGAGAGTTACCTTTAATTGCTTCAATTGTTTTGTGCTGCATTTCGGCATTTGTTGTGGTTGTTGTTGCGTTTTAGCCGCACGAAAAGTTGTATTTCTACCAATACAATTAAATTTAATTTAATAAAGTAAATTCAAATTAAATAACAAGCAAGCCTACCGCTCATCCTGTTCCTCTGTATCATCTCCGCCACATTTTCTGTGGGATTTTCGATGCGAACTTTGCTTTGTGGTATAGTTATCCAAATACTCTTTAGCCTTTTCAATATCACGTTCTAATTTGCTCACTGTAATGATATTTTGTTGATATTTCGTATTTCAGAACATTTTGAAATCTTTGAAAGTTTAAATGAAACGGTTAATGAAAAGGTTAATGACAATTCGCACAAATTTTATTCCCAAAACAATAAATCTTCCACTGAGAATTCATTCTAGAACTATTGTTTACGAGACAATTCATTCTTAAGCGTTTTCCTCATAAAGTACCAAATCATTTTACATTATTTCAATTAATGAATAATTGTCTTGGGAACAAATGATCCGTGTATGAAAAGCCCGAAAAATAATTCACCGAAAAGAACTGTCTGGGAAAAATTGTCAATAAAAAACGTTAATATTTAAATTAAACGAACCGAATATTTTGGTAAACGAAATATGTATCAAAAAAAATCATAAGAAATTACTTAATTAATTTTCGTGTCTCAACGACTGTAATAGAAATAATAACCAACACTTAAATCAAACCCGTTTTTCATTAATAAATACTCGAAGCATATTTCAGTCCTTTAAATTTCATTATTATTAAATTGTAAATAGTTTTGGTGAAAGTCTGAATTACCTTTATCTTTCAGCATTTCTTCAGAATTACTGCAACATAATACATTTTTGCAATTGCAACATTTCTGCTTCTTATTCACACCATCTTGAGGCTTACATTGCTCTGTGATCTGTTTCTTCTCCACACTACATTGAGGCTTACAGTGTTCTGCCATAAGCATACTTATTAAACATCCGGGATTTAATTTGTCCGACGCAATGATGATCTTTTTATTAAAATAGACAAGTTCTCTGAAGGACAACGTATTAATGCCACGATGTAGAATCTTATGGCAGAGCGCATAGAATTTACTCTTGGGCAATGTACATTGACAGAAAAAGAAACCACACTCCGAAATAAAACTATCCAGAATATTGCGTAGTTCCGATTCCAATTGATTGCCTGCCTTCAGATTCATCGACATGCCGCCAACATTTTTGTTAACAAAGTCATCTACACCTGAGTCCGCTTGACCCTTGCCTCGTCGACCAGAAGTTCCAGCTCTTCCACTACCACCACCACCGGCAGCACCACCTTGTTTGCCTCCGCCAATGCCAGCACCACCTCTACCTGTTGCACCTCCGCCTCCGCCTCCACCACCGGCACCATCACCGATAACTACACCCAATATTGGCAAACCATCAGGACCAACTTCACCATCACCGTCTTCCCCACCGCCAGTGCCCCCGCCGCCAGCACCTGGTCCACCTGTTCCGGATCGACCACCTGCACCAGCAACGCCACCTCCCGTAGCACCCGCGCCACCCGGTCCACCCGCGCCAGCACCTCCCGCACCAGCACCTCCCGCACCAGCACCTCCCGCACCAGTAGTTCCAGCTGCCCCGGGTCCAACCAACGGCGGTGGCGGTGTAATGCCATGGCTTTTGAGCAAATTACGCAATTCCTCATTTTCCTTCATCAGCAGCGCATTTTTATCCAGTGCCTCTTGCAATCTTCTGCGCAATTCGTCAAGGAGATTTTGATCATCACGCGTATTCATAGCATTGACGGCATTGGTCAACTGTTGATTTTTCAACTGCATATCGCTGATGTCCTTCACTAGCTGTAGCGACTGTTCTAGGTCCTTGCCCATTTCGGAAGTTTTTTTACCCTGATCATCTATTATATCATCTAGTTTTCCAACTCGATCCGCAATGCTTTCAATGGTCACGCCATGTTCCTTCAACATCCCCACCAGCTTTTCATTCTCAGCTCTGCATGCTAACGCATCCTGTAGCAGTTTAGCATTTTCATTTTCCAATTCCTTAAGTCGCCGCCTTAACTCTTCACAATCATCACCTCCTCCACCAGCATTTATGATGTTCTTCAATCTAGCTGCCTCCTTGTCCAGCTCCATGATTAATTGCTGCAAACGTGATACTTCTGCGCAGCATTCATCTGGGGACATTTGGGAAGCGCGTTTGAAACCTCTTTCCGTGGGCTGCACGACAAGACCACCTTTAGACCCTCCAATGACATTACCACCATAACCTATTCCGCCTCCTATACCACCGCCGCCAAACATGTTGCCATCGCCGCCACGTTTATCAAGCTCTTTCGTTATTTCGCTTAGCGTAGCACTTGCAAAAAAGGCCAGATCTTCAACGTAATCATTGCAAGTTTGCGTTTGAGTATCCTGCAGATCTTGCAACGAGCCGCCTCTGAGCTCTTCAACGACATACTATTGAGGGAGGTAAGACTATTAAAGTTAAGCTAAATAATAAAAAAAAAATAAACGAGAATCCATAATAGTCGGCTTCAACTAACTAATAAACGTTACACAGCACAGACAAAAAATTCCGCGATCTTCGTATGATTTTCCGATGTATTTCTAGATTCGATTCAATCTCTATGTCATTAAATGTACTCTTTGGAGGTCAAGATTTTTAGCATACATACAAAATTCATAGCATACAGGGTTGTGCGATTAATCAATTAATAAAAATCTTCATTAATCAGAATACTGATTTATTGATTAATCAAATAAATCAGAACCATGCGTAATCTAATACTTTTTTTTATTAATTGATTAATTGAGCAGCTCATTTCCAAAACATGCTATGTGAAAGGAAGATAGGTTTAGTAAAATCTGAATATATCTTACTCGATGTGCTTCAAAATGGAACAAATGTGTTTTCTACTCCTAATATTTTCGATATCACGTTTTGTATGTTCACTTTTTTTAAATAATCATTTTTAGGCCGTATAATTGTAAATAAAAGCATTTTATATATTTACGAGGATAGCACGTTTTGGATGTGAGCACCTCAATTGAAAATGAAAAAATTTTAATACAGTAACATTTGAAATAAAAAAGTAAATATTCAAGAACCATGTAGTAATGTATTATAAAATATTATGCATCGCAGAAGTGTGTTAATCAGAAATTCGGATTAATAACAATTTTGATTAATCAGAATACTTATATTAATTGATTATTCAATGTTCTGATTGATCGAAAATCTTTATTAATCTGAGTCGTTATTAATTGATTAATGAATGTTCTGATAAATTTAAAATCTTAATTAATCAATTAATCAGAAATTGATTTATCAAACATTTATTAGATCGAATAATCGCACAGCCCTATTTATATTTTTTTATCTTTGACTTGTCATAAATTTAGTCAGATCCATCCGAATTTCATTGTTTTTTTTTTCAAAATATTACCTGAAGTATCCTTAATCAGATTAAAAACTCAATTGTACAAATTTTAAATTCAAAATATATAGAAAAACACAAAAAGTATCATAATTTTTTGAAGTATATTGTACAACAAATGTACATCCCTAAGATATAGACAAAACTACCATTTCATGCATCAAGCAACTAATGCTCATAACTCGGACGACAAAATGTAGCTGTTTTTTTAATGGAAAACCAAAAGAACCAAGAAGCTGACCATGATGCATGAAATATATTAAAACTTAAATATAGCTATCAAAATTAAACCTCATAAATTACAATAAAGTACTAATGGTTCGAGAAGTTTACTATGTACAGTCCCAGTTTCCCATACAGTCGAAAAAAAGAATACTTTTTTTTTGGCAAACAAATTTATTTAACAAAAAATTTACAATTGAAATAAATTAAAGAAAAAGTAAAAATATTTACAACATAAAATAATTTCGTGAAAAACATGAGCATTTCGTGCGAAATCGTTTGTTCATTAATTTGTCATGCAATTACAATTATCATGGCCAGCTTCCGGGAATTGCTGCAGCAGACGATAGCCGCAGGACTTAAATGTTTTGGCTTTGTACTAATCAAAAAATCAATTCGATAATAACGACTATTTGTTGTAAACAAAAATACAACCGTTACTTACCATAAGCTGCTTATACTGGCAGTCGTAGTCGCCCAGAGCCAGATCGCGCTTCATCAGTTCATTGCGCAAACAGCCGATTTCCATTTGGAGGCAGTCTGCCTTTTGAGCTTTACAATGAGCGCGGCACAAGTCCTCCTTTAGCTCTTGCATTTGACACTAAAAGAGTTAAAAATATTAATAAATTTAATAAATCAAAATCTATTTAGAGTCCATCAACGTACCTTCAAGAGCTCTTCCCTGTACTTGCACTTGTTTAACAGGTCCTCGTAGTGCTTTTGCATGCGTTGCATTTCCTTTTCCATGTCGCCAATGTACTTTGTCTGGTTGTCCAGATTTGCAGACAAATTATCAGACATGTTGTCTGCAGCCTGTGCCTTTTTCTGTAGTTCGCGCACTTTCTTTTCCAGATCTTTAAATGTGCGACACTTGTCACGCAACGAATTTCGTTCGTCAAGTATTTCCTTGATTTTCTCTGCATCTTGTATGGACATGGCTTTGTTCTTTTGTGCTTCCTGTCTACCCTTGAGTTTGTCATCCTCCATTTTGCGCAGCAACATAACCTCTTTGCGCAGATTATTCACTTGTGTCTGTAGGAAGGCAATGTCCTGACTCTGCTCTGGCTCCACCGGTAACGTGTCCATGGTGGCGCGCGCCGACAGTTTCTCAACCAGTCGCTTAAGGAATAAATTCTCCGCCTGAGATACTTCGTACGCTTTGTTCATATCGTTAAACTTATAGTAGATATGCAGCAGCTCGTTTTCATCGCCTTTGCTGATCTTGCCGGACGACGCTAACTTTTGTATTTTATTTTGAAAATCTTTACTCAGGTTATTATCGAATTTCTGATTGAGGATATTTTTGATTTTTTCGTTTTCGTTAGTGGACGTTTTCAGACGTTCATTGGAGACTTCCAACTGTTTTTTCAGATTATTCTTATCGTTTAAAATTTCCTCGAGTGTGCCAAGAGTTTGATTGGCACATTCCAGCACGCTGTCGCCACCTTTTATGCCATATTTAGCTAAAAGGTCCTGTAAAATTGCAACAATAATTATTTATTTTGTCACTTGACCACAAAGGACTTACGTCACCAACACTGGAACCACCAATGCCACTGGAGCCACTATCAACCTTTGGGGGGAAGAAAACAAAATACAAGAAATCGTTTTATTTAACAAAATTTACTTTAGTAAAAAATTAAATTTTTTTGTAATTGTGTCAACGAATTTTAACTCTTTAATGACGTAGTAGATATACTCACGGGCGTATTACATGTAACCAAATCCGATAAAAACTTTGATTGTTTCACTTCGTCCATGGACCAAGACCGATCATCGATCGTTGATTCATAACTCTTCAGTTTGACGCAGGCCTTCTTGCATTCGAACTCCAGTGTTTCGTTCATGAATGGTACATGAAAGAATTCTTTTTGTGTTGAAAATGCCATCGTTTATTATTCTTGTTTATTGTCTATTTAATTCTGCTGTTTTATATATATATTTTTTTTATTGTCTATAAGTCTTCGATTAATGATGATAGATGTTTGAGGATGAAAAAACTAGAAATTTTTGTTGCAATAGAGTTTGTGTACCAAATCTTAATGAAAATTGCCGATGCTTTATTAGTTCCCCTTATTTCTTTCAGGAAATATTTTTCTTTACAAATTTTTATACAGTTGCTGGGTTATAATGTTTTTGTTTTTTTTTTTTTTGTAATAATAAAGCATTTTGTTTGCCAACAAGTGAGTAATTTTTTATAATTTTATTTAAGTACTTAAATACTTAAAGTAAAGCAATCAAAATTTTAGCCTTCATGTACAAACAACGAATTAATTCGTATCTTGGCTAAGAATGGAAATCTATGTAAAAATCTATATTGAAGCTCGAAAAATGTTACATTGCCATCATCGCAGGTTCAATTAACTTATGAGATGTTTGCCACATTGAGATATTTACAGTTGACTGATAGCAAAAATCATGAGTTAAGAGAGATTTGCAGCAAATTATTGGTCTTTTTTTGACATTTAACTAATATAAAATTTTTTTATTAAAAATGCTTGCGATGAGTTAGTTAAATTCAATTTGTGTTTTAATTTTATACTTTATGGTAGTAAAAACAAAAATTTCCATTCATTCGAGCACTTTTATTTTAATATACAAATGTTTTATGAGTACACTGCAATGCTTTGCTTATATTTTTAATGCTTAATGCTTGCAGTCTCATATAATTAAAAAGATAATATAATAGATTAAACCTAAGAATCAAAAAAGAATACTGCACTGTACTCATTTGATTGACGTGTGTGTTGTTTTGAAAAATCAATACATAAACAATAAAAACTGTATAAAATGCAACGAGTGCAGTATATAATAGTTCAATTCTTTTATTAAAATTGCTTGCAATGAGTTGTTAGTTAAATTAATTGTTAAATTAAATCTGTGTTTTTATTTTCAAGCACTTTTGTCATGCTATACAAATGTTTTAAAAACTGTATAAAATGCAACGAGTGCAATATATGACCAATTCTTTTATTAAAATTGCTTGCAATGAGTTGTTGTTGTTAAATTAAATTTGTGTTTGGTAGTAACAACAAAAATATTCATAATTTTCAAACTGCGCTTTGTATAGTAATGGTTGGTGCACTCACAAAAGAGCTTGAACTGCCTTTTTATTTTACTATACAATTTATTTTGAATTCAATTGTGCAACGATTGATCAAAGCAAGTATATATTTGGTAAACGGAAAACAATTGAATGGCTTGAAACGCGTTTCAAGTATAGGGTTTTTCAATATGAGCGCTACAAAAGTTATTTTCAAGGGTTTCAACAGGGACGCTACAAAAGTAGAGCGACATGGACAGCAAACGACGCCATATTTCTTGTCGCTCTTTTGACAATTCTCTTCAGTAAGGTTTGCCATTTCATGATTGAAATATATACAAGCCAACAACGAGTCGAAATTATTAAAATTTACTACCGAAATTCGAATTCGCATATCTTTCCATCATAAAATGACAAACCTTACTGACGAGAAATGTCAAAAGAGCGGCAAGAAATATGGCGTCGTTTGCTGTCCCTGTCGCTCTACTTTTGTAGCGTCCCTGTTAAAAAAACCCTTTACCTTCATGCAGATATTTAGACCATCAGGATTCTCTACATATTTACATATAAATGATCGTTACGCATCTACTGCCAAACTAATGCTAAATATGTTAAATTCATGACGAAATCTGTACTTTGTATTACTTAGGTTATGAACTAATTTAAAATCTATTTATTAGAATTAATATTATCAATTGAACACAAAACATTTCATCTTTACACCTAATACATTTATGTGCTATTCCAAACCCTGCGCACGTCTTATAGCAACCACCTCATCGGCAGCATTCATATTTGAGAATCCGCATGGCTGCATTGTCATGCTCGCTGTGCCCGAACTAATGGTGCGCAACGCACTAGAATAGCCCGCTAAATCGGCCAATGGAGCATTGACCAATATCAACTACGAAATTTATAAAAAAATAAAAAATTTAAATAAACATTTATTATATATAAAAAAAATACCTTATTACGTTCACCCTTGGGCAGCACATCGTTAATGAGCGCACGCCTACGTGATAAATCCGCCAATATGGCAGAGACGCGCTCGGACGGCAGCACTATTTGCAACGACATGATGGGCTCCAACAGACGGGTACCAGCCGTCGTAAGTATCTTTATTTTAATTAGCATTTAAATAGCAAATTAAAAAGAATTAAAATAAAATAAAAAAAACCTTTTGCACACACTGCGCCGCCGCGGCCATTAGAAAAGAATCCGCCGTGCCTTTGCCTATGGTTACATGATGTAGTCTAATTTGTGTTTCTACCACCTGACCACCGACGCGTGGTCCACGTTCTAACGCTGAGATGGCACCCTTTTTAATTACTTGCAATATGCGCGGACGCAGCATGTTTAAATTTGCCACACTTTCCGCTGATTTGTCTAAACTGTGAAATGTTTCAATTAAACCATTTCTGAAATAATATCGTTTTAAATTAATTACCTAAAAAGCTCATGTTGATCGTTTAGCAATTCCATCTTTATGCAGACATTTTGTTTGCAGCCAGCTATTTCTTTTTCTAGGCTTAAAGTGTAGACGTTTGGCGTATCTATGGCCTCCTTGTAGGCAATCTGCAATGGACCCAAATCTACATCAATTTTGTACTCAGTAAGTATGCGTGACTTAATGATGTCCATGTGCAGTTCGCCCATGCCGCCGAGCACTGTTTGCCCGGTTACTTCATCGTAGGAGACGCGTAGGCTGGGATCTTCGCGTTGTAGCTGCTTCAATGCGCCGTCCATCGCATTTTGTGTCGCCAGACTAGGTGGTTCTATGGAACAGAAAAATACTGCGTCTGGTATTTGCGGCTCAACAGCGAAAATTTCATTTATCAGATCTGCTTCAACAGCATCATCTACGTCGTCTGCTGCAGCTACATTTTTGCCCAGCATTGTTTTAAGTCGCTTTTGGGCGTTTTTCAGTGATGTTGTGCTGCTGGTCAGCACATCGCCCGTAACTGTGGTCTGTATAAATAAATTAAATATTATACACATTTTGGAATCAAATAAAATGCGATTTTCTCAATATAAAAAATTGGTTTTATTTCACTAAACAGTATTAAATGCTTAATCGAATAATTCTCAACTGATTTATAGCCATAGACAAAAATATAAAATACTAATAAATAAACTTTACCTTTAAACCAGCGCACAAACCGACATCGCCCGCATGTATCTCATTCACTTCTCTGTATTCATCGGCCAGCGGTTCATAGATTTTACTGACAACCTCTGCGGTACCTCTGCTGGCAGTCAGTCGCATAGCCTTCTTCAGATTGCCACGGAAAACGCGCACCAACGTTAGGGCGCCACGTTGTTTGTCATGCACGATTTTAAATACTTTGCCCACAAAATCATTTCTGCAAAGAGCAATCAAGCGTTATTAAACTGTATCAATTTAAGCTTTAAATCAAATGCTTGCAACATTACTCAAAACAGTTGTACAGCTGATTGCGTTCGTGTGGTGCTGGCAGCAAATCAATCACCGCATTTATTAGCGGTTGTATGCCAATATTTTTATATGCGGAGCCCAGCAGCACGGGCACCAACTTCTGCTCACATGTGGTGCGTCTCAATGCACTGTAAATCAACGCATTTGAGACCTTTTCAAAGCCATCGTTACTAATAACAAAATCAGCCAATTCATCATCTATGCCCGAAAGTGCATCAATCAGTTCATTGCGTTTATCAATAAAGTTTTGCTTCATTGTGTCATCTGGTGGCAGAACTTTGTAATCGCGTCCTAAAGTCTCTGCATTCCAGGCAACGCGATTCATATTAATAATATCGTGTATAACTGAACATTTTTTGAATTATATAATATGCGTTTATTTAATACATTAAACGTACATAAATTTCCACGTTCATCCTTTTCAGGCTGCTGTATGCAAATCGGTCGCGCATCTAATTTTTGTGACAAGTCCTGCAGGCACTTTTCAAAATCTGCATCTGGCCGATCCATTTTGTTGACGAATATTAACTTGGGCAAACGATGTTTCTCTGCCTGAGCCCACACGGTCACTGTTTGTGCCTCAACGCCGGCGGTACCGTCCAGCACCACAACAACCCCATCCACAGCGTGCAGCGACTGCTCAACCTCCATGGTGAAGTCAATGTGACCCGGTGTGTCGAGCAAATTTATTCTATAAAAACCATACATTTAAGTAAATTAGTACAAGTATCATATTAAGTTTACCTGTGATTTTTCCATTGAAATGTTACCGCCGAACTGCATATTGTGATGCCGCGTTCACGTTCTTGTGTTAGGTAATCGGTGACCGTGTTACCTCGATGCACTTCGCCCAGCGAGTGGGTTTTGCCAGCATAGAATAGCATACGCTCCGTGGTTGTTGTTTTACCTTAAATAGTTGAATTTGATATATTTTAAATGTCTTATTCAATAGGTAACATCTGACGCACCGGCATCAATGTGTGCAAGAATTCCAATATTACGAATATCCTGACTACTTATCCAACGCTTAAAATAAATATTTGGTGTATTTTTGCATTGAAGTAGCGCACTTCTAATTATTGTCATTTTGTTCTTATTGCTGTTAATTTTATTAAAAGAACACTGCGAATAGTTTTAAATAAAAACAAACGATACGAAAAAGAGCTGTGTTTAATGTTAAACATGCAGAAATCAGCTGATTTTCAACGATGTTTCCATATTTCACAAAACGGGTTTTGCCTTAGATATGTACTAAAAAAGGTAGCCAGATTTATCTGAAAACTATGCTTTAAGATTTTTCTTTTTTCGCGGAAAAAAAAACATTACAAAAAAACTTTTGCTATAGCAAAGACTATAGTCTCCAACGATCTGCAGCAGCAAAAATAAGCACACTTCGCCAATGTTGAGGCGGATTCCGCCTTAATTACATAAAAAATACAAATTAATACAAATTTTAAAATAAAATGAAAATTTCAATTTATTTAAAATTGTTAATATATTGATTTATCAATTGCTATAATTAACAATCAATGAATTTTCAAATTTAACAATCTAATTTTTAAAAAAGACAAAAAATGACAATAATTATGTGTTCCATTTTGATAGTAGCCGCGGTAGCTTAGTGGTTAGTGCGTTGGACTGCGAGCCGAAAGGTCCCCGGTTCAAGCCTGGACTGGGGTTAACAACATCTTTTCATAGAAACATTTTTCTATACCGCGCTACCTCTCGTCAGTAAATGACAAACCTACGAGAGTAAAACATTGCCTATGAAAAGCTCTCACCCGCCGTTCGGATTCGGCAATAAACTGTAGGTCCCACCACTTTGAGTACAAATATAACACGCACAGCTCAAAATGGTGAGAGAGCTCGGCCGAAGTTCTATACAGGACTGTAGCGCCAAACTATTATTATTATTATTATTTTGATAGTTAACATATTACACCGTCTGACCCTATTTAGCATTCATCAAAAAATCGACGAGTACGTGAAGATCGTTCTAAGAATTTATGTGTACCGAGTTTTTTTAGATCAATTCGTTTAGGTTTTATTTTATATTACGTTTTCATTATATTTTTTAATATTTTTTTGCGACATATATTTTGTATCTCTCTGAGTATGGATATGAAAACTATTTTTCAATATCATTTCTTTTAAAGGTTTTATTCCCATTTGATATGTTACTATCAATTAAAAATAATTAAATGCAAATAGAACTTGTAATTGAATTGATATGGGATAACCATTTTCACATTCAGTGTTTTCACAGCTACGGAATACATCCAACATTTTTCAAATATTCGATTTTATATGCACTTGCTTTTCAAATGTAAATAAAACCCTTTATCGAATTGATCTAGAAAAACGGGGTTACACGTGTATTTTATTTTTTAAGCGTACTTTAAGAATATATAGATTTTTTGATTTGTGTAGCCAAAAGTAAAATTTTGTTGTACGGTGTTATCAAATATAAATATTTATTTCTGTGTGTACAATCTCAAATTTCCAATATATTAATAAGTGAAATCCGCGATATATTGAGGGGAATTTAGAGTGAAAATCTGAGTGAGTCCACAACTTTGCTGAATTTGTAATTGCTGAATTGTGTCTGAATTTGACGTGCAGAACTAATCAATAATCTGGCAACACTTTTCAATTGTCCGCCATCAACTGTAATCAAAAATTGAATTGTTTAATTATTCCCACATATTTACAAGCAACAATTAATTCAAATGTCCACACGACCAAGACGACAGGCTGCACTTAAGCCAGTAATAATTATATCAGATTCGGAGGAAGATGAGGGAGCTTCACCAAACAAAAGGACACGAAAGGATTTAAGCACCAAGGAGTATGACAAAGCTGGAAGAAAAGCAGCAGTTTCTGGGGGAAAAAATACGTAACACTATATTTTAACGCATTTTTAGAATTTAATGTAACTAAGACTAATTATCAAGTAGAAATAAACAGCGATGGCCCACAAAAGACAAGTCGAAAACAAGTAGCGACTGGGCAGACGCTGAAAATGTGCCTCCTGTGGCCGAGCATGCTAGAGCAGAGCCGGAAGCGCAGCAACATATGGATGCACCATCATATAGTGACGACCTGATGAACAGCAGCCTGGCCAATGAGTCGCTGCCACCAACGACAAGTCGTAGTTCCTTTTGGGGTGCGTTATGGGATACAATTTATTTCTAAAATCAATAAATTGTTTTTTTTTTATTATTCATATGTCAGAACGTCGCAGGGTATGGGATGTGCATGAGCTGCTGGCCGAGACAACGAATATCAACAATAATGCTGCACGCAATATTGTCAATCTGTTCGAAAATGAAAATACGATTCCATTTATATGTCGCTATCGACGTGATTTAATCGATCGCATTACGCCGGAAAAATTGCGCGACATAAAGAATTCGTACACGGAAATCGTTAATCTGCGCAAAAAGGCAGAGGCCATTGTCAGTAATCTGGAGAAGGAGAATGTTATCAATGAGGACATACGCACGGAAATGATGTGCGCCAAAACCACAGAAGAGTTGGAGTTTTTGGTAATTTAATATTAAAAAAAAAAACTTATGTAACTTGTTAAAACGTGTATGAATATTTTTTGTAATTCATGCATTTTGTGTGTATTTTAATAGTACGCTCCTTATAAACCAGCTAGCAAAGGCTCACTGGCCGAACGCGCCAAGGCGCTGGGATTAGAGGTCTACGCTGAACGCATTCTAAATGGCGAGGCGCCACCAGTACGTCTGGAACAAATAGTCGATCGCAAAAATGCGGATCTTGACAGTGTGGAGAAGGTGGCCACTGGCATTTGCAACATTATATCCCACACGATTAGCAAGCACACAGCCGTGTTAGAGGAGCTGCGCAGACTGTAGGATGCACACAAAAATTATATTTTATTGTTTCTAATTTGTTTTATTCTTCCAAGTCAAAAAGTGCATCAAATATATCTCAAGAGCAGCAAAATCAAAGAAACCGCAGCTGGCACGTCAAAGGACAAAAAGTCAGCGAGTAGTTCAAAAGCAGCAGCTACTCAAAACCATCATCATCACAATAAAAATGACAACTCAAAGTTTGAGATTTATTTTGATTTTCAAAATGCAGTGCGCAATCTGAAGCCACATCAGATATTGGCCATCAATCGTGGCGAAACGCTTAAATTTCTCCGAGTAAAAATTATAACAAACGACTATCTAAAAAATGATGTAAAACGTTTTATCAGCGAGATGTTTATGAGCGAGGGCTTACGCTATGAGGTGCGCACAAGCATATTTGAAAAGGCCTTCGAAGAATGCTACACAAAGAAATGTAATATTTATTTATTCTTTTTAATCCAAAGCTAACACTACAGATTTTTATTTATAATTTATTAAATACTTTTAGTGCAACCGCTGCTCACACGCCAAATACGCGCAGATCTGAATGCGGAGGCCAAAAATGCTTCGATCGATGTGTTTGCCAAGAATCTCAAGCAGTTGCTGTTAATGTCGCCACTTAAAGGCGAACGCATTCTGGGCATTGATCCTGGTTTTACAAATGGCTGTAAACTGGCTTTAATATCGGAAAGAGCCGAAGTTTTAGATACAGGTGTCATCTATCCGCATACGCGTGGCACTGATCCGGAAGAGTGCGGTGAAGTGTTGGCCAAGATGTTGACAAGACACAAGTAATAATTGGTTTACAATTACTTTGTGACACGAACTTCATGACGAAATTACTGAATTCATAATAACAGATACGACTGAATGCTAACGTCTTACCACGGTGACGCATTCAATTATTTTTCGAAAACTATTGCGGATCTTAATAGAAGAAGATTCATTGAAGACGATAGTACTACCCATTTTGTCGATTTTTGGGCGAAGAAACTTTTTACTTTTGTCCAACTAGATTTGTCATCCGTCCCATTTTACAGTATGAAATATCTTGTTATGAGTTGTCTTGGTATGAGATGTCTTGGTATGAGTTGTCCATTGGTATGTTATGATTTGTCTTGGTATGAAATGTACCCACCCAAATTTTCGTTCGTTTATCACGTTATCATTGTGCAATCATTGTGCAAAATTATCGAAATTAATAATTATTTTTTAATCATCAAACGTTCGTAATTTACGATAATCGTATAATATGTGTATTAGTGCCGACTGTGCATTTGACAAAAAATGTCGACTCTAGAAAGGAGATTTTGAATTATTTTTTTCATAGGATATTCGACTGAATACCAGTTTTTAGGTAAACTTAAGCTACATTTCGGTGATATATAAGGTTATAGTTAAATTTCTTATACCTGAAATATGAATAATATCCCTCCAAACCATTTGACGATAATTTTTAAATTCGATATAATGATAAATTGTAGATATAAAACAGATACAGCCTAACCAATAAACGAAATAATGTCGACTTTAAAGAAAGTATGAGCTTTTTGACAAATAAATATTAGAGGAAATTGTCGGAAAAGCTCATACTTTCTTTAAAGTCGACATTATTTCGTTTATTGGTTAGGCTGATAGTATTTGAAAATTTAATTGCGTCTTTATAATTTTTGTCAAAAAATAAAATTTTCGGAACAAATACAAATTTTTTATCGTAAATAAATCCATTTATGATATCATCTCGATATCTATAACGACAAAAACAACAATATCATTTTAGATAGGTTCGTTTTTATCGAAAACCCTATCATTTTCGTATCATTATAGATTATCGAAAACGACAATTTGAGGCTATGAACGTATCGTTTCAATATCGTAAAATTATCGTTTGGTTTGCTGGGATATCACACATCTAGTATTGAAAATATCTATTAGAAAATAAGTATAAAATTTTGACCTTAAAATAGATGTTAGTTTTTTTTGTTCACTGGATCCAGATGAGCTTCATTTTTGTACTTTAAATTTTTGGTCAGCAAATCTAAAACCTCTCCATATTATTTCGTCTTATGTCGATTTTTGAGTTCAGAGGAATTTCACAATGAAGTCTCAGTAATTTTTTTTTTTTTTTGAATTTTGTAAATCTGTGCACGCCTGGATTTACTAAATTCAATTCTAGCATCGCTTAGTAAAATTTTCTTTTTGTCAGCTGCAAAATAATTGCATTGGGCAATGGAACTGCGTGTCGCGAAACCGAATTCTGGTTGTCGAAACTCTTTGAGCTCGGCATTCTCGATGGCCAATCGGTGCGCTACAGCATAGTCTCCGAGCAGGGCGCCTCGATTTACTCGTGCAGTGAGGTGGCACGCAAAGAATTTCCGAAAATGGATATGAATGAGATAAGCGCGGGTGAGTTTTAGCCATTTTTGTACTTGAAACGACTAATGTTATTCAATGATGGTGGTGATGGTTGCAGTTTCAATTGCGCGTCGCCTAAATGATCCGCTCAGTGAGTATGTCAAGATAGAGCCTCGTCACATTGGCGTCGGCATGTATCAGCATGACATCAATGAGAAGCAACTGGGTGAATCGCTGAATGAAGTGGTCTCCGAGTGTGTCAGTTATGTGGGCGTCGACATAAATACAGCCAGTTTGTCGGTGCTAAAGTGAGTCGATGTCTATGCGCCAGCTTCTTTTGTCATTAATTTAAAACATTCCAGACACATTGCCGGTTTGTCGGAGAAAAAAGCTGATAAAATTATACAACATCGACTGGAGAACGGACCGTTTCGTACGCGCAAGGATTTGTTGCAGGTGAAATCGATTGGCGAAAAAACATTTGTACAGTGTGCTGGGTAATTGTTTCAGTAATCGTTCAAATTGGCACAAATATTTTAAATACAAAACTTTCAGCTTTATACGCATAGAGCCGCGCAGCGTTGGTGGCACCTTGGACAATCCATTGGACTGCACGTGGGTGCATCCAGAGAGTTATGCTGCGGCCAATAAGTTTGTTAATATTTCTTATTTGCTTATTTAGGTTTTTAAATTTTCAATTTTTTTTATTATAGAATTATAAAACGTTGCAAGCTGCCATTGGCAGATATGGGCAACGCTAATTTTATAGCCAAAATTCGTGAATATGCAACGCAGTCGAATATTTACGAACTTGCCGCTGACTTTAAGATACCCAAAGAACGCGTACGTGCAGCACAAATGATTGTTTTTATTTAATTATTATAAATGTGTTTGCAGTTGGAGGTTGTACTTGAGGCCTTGCAGCGTGAACTCTTTCAGGATTATCGCTCAGATTTCGACAAACGTCCGCTATTCAAGCAGGGCATCACACGGCTGACTGATTTGTCCGAGGGCGATGTTGTCACTGGTAGCACTAATGCATTTCAAATATACGATTTTCTTTTGCTAACAAAATCTTTGGTTTTTTGCAGGCGCTGTTACCAATATTACACATTTTGGCGCCTTTGTAGATATTGGTGTTGAGTGCGACGGCCTGATACACAGCAGCAAAATGAAAAACACTGTACTAAACATTGGCGATCGTGTGACTGCATCCATTGTGCAAGTCGATGTGAAACGCCGACGCATAGCGTTGCGTTTGGAAGATATGCTATTGCAAACGGACACATCATTCACATTTGCTTAATGTATGTTGTATTTATTTGAAATGTTTTAATTTAAGTTTAAAGTAAAATATGTTTTGTTTTTTTTGATACCATATGGTATTCATTTTTTTGTACTTGTTCTATATATCTTTGTGAGCTGTTTCAATAAAACTAAACATTTCGTCGTATTATAAAAAAGTTGCTTTTTACCTATACTTTTTACTTTGTTCAAGCTTTCTATCGAATTTTGATAGATTTGATGTATTTCTGAATTACAATTGACGTGTTTAGAATATCAAATGGAATTCCTGAATTACAATTGATGTGTTTTGAATTACAAATGGATTTTCTGAATTACAATTGATGTGTCTTGAATTACAAATGGATTTTCTGAATTATAATTGATGTGTTTTAAATTTCAAATAAAATTTCTGAATTACAAATGATGGGGTTTGAATTAAAAATGGAATTTCTGAATTACAATTGCCGTGTTCTAAATTTCAAATCGAAGTTCCGAATTACAATTAATGTCCTCTGAATATAAATTGAACATGTTTGAATTGGAAATGGTGTAGTCTCACAGGAAAAGCCTAACATTAAACTAATGTTCCAATACCGCACTTGGATGCGTATTTTTTGAAATTTTTATAATATTAAAATTTCCATATAATACTAAATTTTATTTAAGACTTGCTGGTCCCGTGCACGACTTGTGCAAAGATTTTGTGAATGCAAGGATATGGAGCAATTTTATTAATATAAAAAACATTTTTAATATTTACATCAGGGACCTGTGCTTCGTTGTGGACGTTTTTTATTGGTTTTATAAATGTAGTTACCAAAACAAAAGTAATTCTCCGCTAAAACAACTTTTATCATAGACAATTCTTTCTCGACTGTACCCCCGTAGAATTCTTCCTGGTAGAATTCTTTCCCGTAGAATTGTTCCCTGTAGAGTTTTTCCCAGTAGAAGTTTTAGTGTGGTGAGATTCGGTGTGGTGAATTTTGGTGTGGTGAGTTTTAGTGTGGTGAGTTTTAGTGTGGTGAATTTAAATGTGGTGAATTTAAATGTGGTGAATTTAAGTGTGGTTAATTTGAGTATGGTTAGTTTTAGTGTGTTGAATTTGAGTGTGGTGAATTTTAGTGTAGTGAATATTAGTGCGGTGAATTTAAGTGTGGTTGATTTTGTTTTTGTGTTTTGCTTTTGTGTTTTTGTTTTGTGTTTTTGCTTTTGTATTTTTGCTTTTGTATTTTTTTTTTTATATGTATTTTTTGTTAATCTTCTTAGCTTGTCTATGTGCCAAGTTATGTCGTTTTGAATGTTTAGGTTGTATGGGAGGTGCCACGCCCCTTTGTCCAATACCCCCCATATTTAGCCTATGACACCCTCCGGACTCCATAGTATCCTGGTGCAAAATTCAATTCAGTTAAATCAGTTCAGCGGTTTAGACGTGATGCTGGAACAAACAGACAGACCGACAGACGGACCAAGAGTTTTTTATATATATATTCAGGTTAGGTTGTAATGGCTGCTACATGCATACATGGGCCAAAAGAGTTCCATTGTTATACCAGGGATCTATATCCTATTTCTCCTCGTCTTCTATTCGAAGCAAACTTATCCAAAATAATGGAAAAACCGAAATAATCTAAAAATGATAGCAGATTGACTGTCAATGAAAAACTAATATCATTTACGAATACTACATTCCATCTTAGCCAGGTACGAACCTCTTTAAAAGCCATGACTTCTGCTTCAAATACACTGCAGTGGCCCGTCACACGAAAGGCTATACCTACCTTTAGTTGTTCACAGAAAACACTACATACAATCACTAATTGTCACTAAAGTCTATGGAATAGACCCTTCAAAATAATTCAAAAACTATTCAATTTTACTTTTACACCAGCTTCCTTTCAAATTCACTACATATTACTAAATTGTCTTGACCTTAATAAAGATATAATTTGGTGTCAGACTTAAATAGGATTCGATTTTTTTGTTAAGTCTAACTATCAAACTATCTAACTATCAAAAAAAAAAATGATGCACCCAGAAAAAAATTCCCTCAAATCCCATTAAAATTGGTCAATAGGATAATTATTGATTTAATAGTATACAAAAAATAAATCTTTTCATATAAACTTAATGGCAATGTCATGGTATTTTCTAGTATTTAATAGTATTTTCCGATTAAAATAATAATTTATCCTATTAACTATTTTTAATAGTAAAAAAACTATTATTTATATAGTATTTTTTCTGGGTGTGGTCATATTGTATATATTTTATGTAATAAAACAAAGATCTGATGATTTATCTTTAATTTGACATACCACTTTTTAACACCAGTTGCTCAAATAAGATGTTCTCTTAAAATATACTCTGGTTAAAACTGAATTAAATCAACCATTTTACTATCCATTTTATATTATAATTATTACTTAGTTTTTATTTAGATATAAGGAGTGCGCACGAAAAAATTGTAACATAGTATTTTACTTCCCACTTTTGTTTTTTGGGTCCGATACAAAATTAGCAGATCATCGTCTTTCGTTTTAATGACTGATGAACCCAAAATATATCCTTTTTATTTCCGGACGAACGTGTTTGTTAAAAATGGGTACTTAAGCTGAAATTCGAAAAATCATTGTGAAATTTTTTCAACAAAATCCGAAATAGAGTCACTTAAAAACTGCCAAAACTATTAAAGTGTTCCGTCAAAATGTCAGCCATGTTTTAAAAAACATTAATTACAATCTAAACATTGATCGAAAGGTGCTATCTGGCGGAAATGTAGATCGGGAGACCTACACAGAGATAAACGTATCAAGGACATTTTTTATAAAAAAAAAACAAATGATTCGGGCAGAAAAATGCAGTTGCTTCGAATCATTTGGTCGCAGAGTGAAATAGAAATTGGTCTTCAAATCGGAATGCCTCGAAACACATTGACGCAAGAAATAAATGAAGAAAATTGCAAGCATACTTTGCAATAAAATATTACTGTTGCAATATGGCTGACGAAAAATGTGTATTGGCGGACTTTTCGATGCTTCCAGTAACGGGTTTTCCAAAGCGTATCAGCGGGGAAATGTACAGAACACAAAAAAAATCCAAGTCCCTAAGAATTTTTTCGTAAGAAATTTTTCGCTTGGCTGGTATTATGCAGCTGTAGTAAATGAAGCCAGCCTTTTGGGTCAATCAACAAGTATATTGCTGATTTCTTGAGAACGATGTTAACACCACTTAATCCAAATGTTACATCGAATGAAAGTTAATTGAATATCGAATAAACATTTCTTAGAACATTTTTAAATTGGTTCATTAGTTTAAGAAAAAAAAATCGAGAAAGTAAGATGATACACAAATTTTAATTTTTGAAAATTAATTCACACTCTTTCGAAGAAATTGAGCTATAAATGACAAAAATATATGGATAACATTTGAGGATAAAAAAAGTTATGTGAAAGCAATATAATTGAGTGCTATACAAATAGGCATAAAAATAAAAAATGTGAACGGATCACGATTATTTTTTGAGCAACTATTGATAGATGATTGCTTGTAATTAATTTTAAATTTTATAACTTTATCTTTAATACTTAACGAGATATGTGATCCTAAAAAGTAAACCCATATTTCGTAGTGGATGTAGTAGATTACGTTGACTAAATCGACTCATTTTCGAACTTTGAATTTCTATTCTACTAAAATACATTGAAAATAAATTTTACATCATTCGGAATAGCAGTTTTAAAGTTATCGTGTATAGGCGGACAGACAGACGGTCATATTTAAATCGACTCGGAAAATGATGTTGACCAAGAAAATATATACTTTTTCATACCAGTCACGCCTACTAAGAGGCGCTAAAATATCCTCACATATATTTTATAACTTGTAACCCATGGGTATAGGGTATAAACATATTATGCGATTTTTTTTAGTTAATACCCAATTGTAATGCTTTCACATGATTTTTTCTGTTCTCAAAACGTATCCATAGATTTCTTTCTCTTTAAAAATGTACAGGCTAATTTTGCAATATTACAAGCTATGCATTATCTTGCGTTTTCAATTTTTCACCATTTTTTAATAAAATTGGTCGACAAAATTTACATTTTTCGAGTTCTTCTATAGAGTTATCTTAAACCAGTCAACCAATTCCAAACTATTGTAAGAAATGTTTATTGAATATTTAAATATCTTTCATTCGATATAAAAATTGAGTTTATGGGTTTTATTAAACGCGAGATATTTACAAATATATGTGACCACCTTTTTGAAAGCTCAGTACAAAAGTTATTGCCCGAAATCTCGTAAACCTATCCGTAGACATTTTTTTAATTCTGCGAGTCATTTCCAATAATACAAAAATAATGCAAACTTTTTTTTGTCATTTTGTTGTGTAGTGTTATCAATTTGGCGATGGGCTTGTAATTTTATTATTTTTGACCCTTAGGCTGACCTTGTCGCACAGACTACCAATAATCGTAGGGTGTTGAAATTTCATGAATATTTTACGAACGCTATATCCACCCATTATTTAAGATACAGTGACTAGTAGTTCAACAAAAGAATACAACCAGAATAAAGGGTTTTTAACAGGGACGCTACAAAGTAGAGCGACAGGGACAGCAAACGACGCCATATTTCTTGCCGTTCTTTTGACATTTCTCTTCAGTAAGGTTTGCCATTTCATGATGGAAAAATATACGAATTCGAATACGGTAGTAAATTTTAATAATTTCGACTCGTTGTTGGCTCGTATATCTTTCCATCATGAAATGGCTTTTGTAGCGCTCTTATTGAAAAACCCTGTATAAACCACCCTAATCTATGCGTTTATTTGGGTATGCTTACAAAAAATTGATAAAACGTTTATTTTTTTTTTAGATTTTTATGGAAGATTTTATTTCTGGTTCATTATATAACATTTAATATATAATTATAATTTAATACAAATGCTAATTATTAGTGTATTGATACAATCATACATCATCCTCGTTACATTGCTTAGCTTAGACTATATTAGTTAATTGTAGATATATTCTAGAATTAAGGTAAATAATAATATGAAGATGAATAATGTCACGGTTTAAATTCATAGCTGAGTTCGCTTCGCAGCAGGCTAAACCTAAATCTCGACGAACGCGCGAAGCTACATTTAATATTTAGTTGTATGTTTTAATTTCGTATAAAAAGCATGTATAAAGTTGTACAAAAAAGAAAAACGTGTTAAATAAATAAAATACAATTGAACGAGTTCAATATGAAATTCATTCGACACAAATAATTTTTGTGTGTTTTTTTTTGATATTTAATTATTTCAATAATGACGAAATTCGATGTGTATTCATACATACTACATACAAATCTAACTATGTGTATAACTTAAAATTAATAATTTAAGCCAAATGGAAAATGAAACCAAATAAAACGAGTAACTACGTCGTTTTGAAGCATACTAAAAAAAATATAATAATTCACAGATAACTTCACAGATTCACACACTTACAGACAGACAGGCAGACACACACACATTATAAAATAAACGACTAATATAATTATTTAAGCGAATGTTTAGTTTACATATTTTTATCATTCTGAATGATAGTTTGGGCATGTTGCAAGTATATAATTAATGGATTAACGTGTAAATAGTAGAATCTCGAAATTGCGTTTGAAGCTTTCTTTGTTTTTATTTTAATCTAAATTCACAGACACTGTAGAAGCAGACAGAGCAGAGCGTGTGCTAAAGTAGCAGCATTTATAAAATCACAAAACGAAATGCCTGCAAATAAAGAAAACCAAATTGTACTATGTAAATTTGCGAAATTATACTTAATAGGAATCTACTTACAAATATCAAAATATAGTTGTGTTGGCAGCTATGCGTTTAAGTTGCACTTCACTTCTTCTTCTTCTCTTTTTTTCTGCAAAAGAATTTTGTGTTATAGTGAATCAAATAAATTTAATAAATAACAAATTGTTTTTCAAAAAAATAGTAATAAAATCAAACGCGCTACTATTTAGCTCAAAAGCAAAAGCTTGCCTTAAAAAATACACTTGACGAATTCAAACTCAAAGAAACAATCAGAAAAAAAGAGGGGGGGCGGCAATGCAAAAAAAGGAAATCATAAAAATTGTTTTATTGCTTTTGCAAGAATCATTTAGCATCATTACCTTCAGCAACCGCGTTCAGTTCTAAAGAAAACTCTTTAGAAAAGTAGCAACCACCAGCTGCTACAGCATCCGCAAAACCATCTGCAATTTTAAAAATGTAAAAAATGGACAAAACTGATTTTCAACACGTTTCTTCTTATTAAATTGGCAATTCATTTGAAAGCTAATATACCGAGTAACACAAGTCAACAACAGTGAACAGAGTAACACAATGAAAAGAGCCATTCGATCACAAATGAGAATTATCACAAAAATCCAACAATGTATCCGAAAACTCCGATTATATTTGGTAGTAAAGTTATATCGACTACATTTCAAACAAAAAAAAAAAACAAATTAATTTTACAATTAAGAACAAGAAATGAAATTAAAGCGCAGGACAAATCGAAAATGACACTGTATTTTAATGTTACAAAAACCAAGAGGAACTATTTAAATTAGTTTATTGTTTTAATCGATTTGCAAAGTGTAACAGTGCGCGCGGATTCTGCAAATATGAAACACATTGTGTACATAGAATGAAAAAGTTAAAAAAACTCACTTTTTAGAATTGGAATCGGGTGTGTCGTTATGTTCAAAATGAATATTTTAGGTTAGTGCATGCTTTTTGAGAGCTGTCATTTCAGTTGCACGCAATTCAAATTCACATTTTTATTCACCAACAAAATTTTAGTAAAAATACTTTCTACCGAGTTTTACACATTTGCAGTATCTGCAGCCAGAACTAAAAACCAAGGACCACAAAGAAATCAGAATCGGTAACAGAACCGTTTTGATTTTTGGAACCAGAATCGGAACCGTTATTAAAAAAATGTGTGAAACCAGAATCGGAACCGTTATTAAAAAATGTTTTAAACCGGAACAGCTATTTTAAAAATCTTGGAGCCAGAACGGATATTCCAAAGGGTTTTAGTCTCTGTCAATGACTGCAAAGAACCGATACCAATATAATTATTTTTTTGTTGGAACCGAAATCGGAACCGCTATTTTAAATTCTTGGAACCAGAACCGAAACCGATAATCCAAAGGGTTTTGTGGCTGCTACAAACAAAACACTTAAATTTATATATTTTGAAAAACTTATTCGTTATCTAGTTTCATTTTAACATCGTCTGACAAAATTTAACTTTTAGTAGCACACATGAGAAAATTGAACATATTCTGAATGTAAAGGGTTTTTCAAATGGGACGCTAACAAAAGTAGAGCGACAGGGACAGCAAACGACGCCATATTTCTTTCCGCTCTTTTGATATTTCTCTTCAGTAAGGTTTGCCATTTCATGATGGAAAGATATACGAGCCAACAACGAGTCGAAATTATTAAAATTTACTACCGAAATTCGGAGTCAGTGGCCTCAACGTTAAGAGCGCTACGTCCAATTTATGGTCGTCATAATCGTAGCCGCGGTAGCTCAGTGGTTAGTGCGTTGGACTGCGAGCCGAAAGGTCCCCGGTTCAAGCCTGGACTGGGGCTAACAACATCTTTTCATAGAAACATTTTTCTATACCGCGCTACCTCTCGTCAGTAAATGGCAAACCTACGAGAGTAAAACCATTGCCTATGAAAAAGCTCTCACCCGCCGTTCGGATTCGGCAATAAACTGTAGGTCCCACCACTTTGAGTACAAATATAACACGCACAGCTCAAAATGGTGAGAGAGCTCGGCCGAAGTTCTATACAGGACTGTAGCGCCAAACTATTATTATTATTATAATCGTCTTAGCAGATCAACAATTGACCGTCTAGTGGAAAAATTTGAATCCACAGGCACAGTAAAAAATGTTCCCGTGCCAGTGAGACAAAGAAGTGCCCGTAGTGTCGAGAATATTGCTACCGCTGAGGCTTCAGTTGAAGAAAGCCCAAATGCGATGAGGCTCATTTCTGGCTGAATGGCTTCGTCAATAAACAAAATATGCGTTATTGGTCAGACAGCAATCCACACGTACTCCATGAGTCATCATTGCATCCCGAAAAAATTACGGTTTGGTGCGGTTTATGGGCCGGCGACGTCATTGGGCCGTACTTCTTCCGTGATGATCAAGATCGGCACGTTACTGTGAATGGGAATCGCTACCGTTCAATGATAACCGAATATTTTTGGCCCCAATTGGATGATATGGACTTGGAGGACATGTCGTTCCAACAGGACGGCGCCACAAGCCACACAGCGAATGCCACAATCAATTTATTGGAAACCAATTTTGGAGAACGTGTTATCTCACGAAATGGTCCAGTCGATTGGCCGCCTAGGTCGTGCCATTTGACGCCGTTAGAATATTTCCTGTGGGGCTACATCAAGTCTATGGTCTATGACAACAAGCCAGCGACGATTGATGAACTTCGTACGAATATCGAACGTGAAATTGCAGCAGTATCGGCCGATTTATGCTTTAAAACTGTCGAAAATTGGGTTCAGCGTCTGGACTTCTTCAAGCGTGCCCGTGGTGGCCATGCAAAAGAAATCGAGTTCCATACATAATGGCATCGAACGTACTTTTACAGGAATAAAGAATTTCATTGATATCCAAAACCGTTTTTGTTTTATTTAAAAATATTTTGTAGCGCTCTTATTGAAAAACCCTTTACTAAAAAAAAAATAAAAATTAAATACCCGTGACTCATAGTTTTTCTAGATCTGTTCATCATTTTTGGAAATTAAGATTAAAAATGTTGATAACAAAAATTTAACTTATTTAAGGCTAATAAATAGGCTAATATCTGCAAGGGATCCGTACGAAATATCGAAAAAAAATGTCGAAACCTTAAAATATCGAAATTATAAAAGCCTTAGAACGCCGAAAAAATGTCTGGCCGAATCACAAAATGTCGAAAAAATTTTTAAAGCTAGAAAATGTCGACACATTTTTTAACCTATAAATACAAAAACAATTTTTTTATAGGATCGAAAATTAAAATGCCGAAATATCAATCTTTTGGAAAATTCTTCTTAACATGAACATATGACCAATGGTTATCCTTGAACTTCGAATTGCATGTCCTTAAAAAAAGTACTTAAAAAAAAAAACTAAATTTTTGTTGATTTTTTATTAGTGTTGAAGCTAAATTCCAAGATCGTATTTTGAAGGCAGCATATTTAAAAATCTCCGCATGAATCCTAAATTAGCTAAAAATTAGAATTCGTTATTTTTTAATATCTTTATCTTCGAGTTTTTTTCGACATTTTTCATCATTTTTTCGGCATCAAATGATTTCGTCATTTTATGCCGACTTTTTAATTTTCGACATTTTGTTTTTCAACATTTTAGTTTTCAACATTTTTTTTTTCGACATTTTGGTTTTCGACATTTTTGTTTTGACATTTTCAGGTTTCGGAATTTTTATTTTCTACATTTTTGTCTTCGGTATTTTTAGTTTCGATATTCCGACTTATCGTACCAGACCCTATCTGCTATGGTAAAATTAACTTTAAGCAACAGAACCAAATATAACAGCCTAATACTACTGTTTAGTAACATTTTTCTAAAATATATCAACCCTTTATATAATTTTATAATCAGTCATGTTTAGCTATTTTGATGATGAAGTCCCTTTACTAAGCGTGCAGGTGTTGGAATCGGTGTTGCCAAGTCAGATTTTGCTACTTTTCCAGCATTCTGTATTAGGAATCGTTAAATAGAGAAGATTTTGTCACCAAAAAATGTATATAGTATTAAATAGAATAATTTATTTTTTGTTCTATTAAAAAAAAAATATATAAGGCCTGATCATGTATTTTCCGGAGACAACGATATGGACTACATTATTTCTCAATATCGGTTGAATATCGAGTGACTACAATTGAGGAGCTCATTTCCAAAACGTGCTATTTATTCACTTAAAAATAAAATGTCTTAATTTACAAATATAAGGCCCAAAAATAGTTATTTAAAAAAAGAGAATATACTAACGAGATAACGAAAAAATTAGGAGTGGAAAACACATTTGATCCAATTTGATTCTACCATTGAGTAACAATAATTCAGGTTTTACTAAACTTATCTTCGTTTCACATAGCACGTTTTGGAAATAAGATCCTCATTTGTTGTTTCATTTATTTACTGACAGCCAAATCATGTATCTCCCGGAGAACGTTCAGTCGCCTAAATCTAAATTTGTAACATGTACTTCTTACGTTGCATTCTGTGTAAATTTTACATTTAACGCTTGTTCTTTGCGTCGAACGTTCGAATACAGTTTGCATAAGATTTGAAAAATATTTCAGAATGTTTCATAGAAAATATACTTGGCAATAATGACAATAAATATTGAATTTCTATATGAACCACCACCATGCATAAGTGATTTTTTGGCCCATTTCTTTAACATTGGATCACTGTTTCTCAGGGGTTGTCCGAAAAAGTTTCAAAATAAATATAACAAAAATCCAATAGGTTTAAATCACAAAGTTGACTAAATTTGGTCGATTTGTTGTGGAAATGATTCGTTAAAATCTTTTATAATTTAAATGAAACGGTTTTTATCGATCACAATTTCTTTTAATAATTGTAAAAATATGTAAATTAACTTACAAGAGATGTTATTTTAAGAATTTTTAAAAAATAAAAAATGTATACAAATTAACGAAATACTTTTTCGTAAACTTAGATTTTGTAAAATATACGATTTATTGTAAATACAACTCAACATTCGTCCCGATTTTTTTATTTTACGATACATTCGTATATTTTACAATTTGATATTCGTAAAGCAAACAAATTAAGAAAACAAGACAGACCTCTCAAATTTTCTTTTCAGCGTCGGCATTTACGTAAATTTATTGAATTAAATTCGGAAATCAATGACAATTATATGTGAGAGTAACAGAGATAGTGTGAGTTCATTATGCGTCAGATGTACGAATTAATTCGTGGATTATTTTTACAAAAGATTTCGAAAAATATACGAATTTAAACATGAATATATTTCGTAACTTTACAAAAGTTTTTTCGTACTATATACGAATGTTTTTTTATTAAATTTCACGAATTTTTGTTGGTGTATTTTATGCATGTTTTATTTTGAATGTACTTTTGTCTTATAATGACGTATAACTCTAGTTATTATTAACCTATACAAAGCTACATCTTCTTCATGGTTCTTCAAAAAATTATACAGTCTTACGTACACCCAGAAAAAAATTCCCAGAAATCCCATTAAAATTAGTCAATAGGACAATTATTGATTTAATAGTATATAAAAAATATATACTTTCATATAGACTCAATGGCAATGTTATGGTATTTTCTAGTATTTAATGGTATTTTCTAGTATTTAATGGTATTTTCCGATTAAAATAATAATTTATTCTATTGATTATTTTTTATAGTAAAAAAACTATTATTTATATAGTTTTTTTTTTCTGGGTGTAGATGCTGAGTTTTAATTACAAAAGTAGGTCAAGGTACGTAAATGATAATTTGCAAATAGAAGTCGGAATAAAATATATAAGTGTTATAAAAAATCTATAAATGAAGATATTAATTGTTTTTCGATGCCTATCGCACGGTGTAATTTTTAATAACTATTTTTAATTAAGTTAAAATACCCCATTAAGAACTTAATGGTACGACCATTGATCTTATGGTTCATGTATATGTATTAATTTCATGTATATCAGACATGGGACTAATTCATTATTTTTCAAGTTAAATTTGATCATGAATTGAAATTGTTTTCAAATAATTTCATTTCTATTTATTTAAATGTCATTTAAAAAAAGTATTTCAATTCGAAAAACATTTCATTTGAATTGAGTAAACAAATTCCAATTCAAAAAAAATTGAAGTGAAATACTTTTATTTAATTCAATTGAAATTTTATAAATTGGCATTGATCAATTTCAATGCAACAAACATGAATTGGAATTGATCAATTCTATTTAAAATACAAATGCATTGATATTGAAGTGGCACGCACCACATTTCGGCTTGAATGTATTTCAATGGCACAGAATTGCATCCAGGTGCATCATAGGATATTTTTCGGTAAATCTTTTGCACCCGGGCCAGCATATTTGAATCTGTTTTAAGGGGCATCTATGTGGATCATTCCACGTTTTTTGTTGAATCTGCACCAATTAGCCACAGATTCTTTTTTTTTTTTGGGTGAATCCCTTCATGTGGGACTAGATACGCATCTAGGTCCGTCATTGAGTTATATTTTTGGATTTAGCCAAAACCTACTGCGTCATTTTACATTTTTTTTGGACAAATTGGTTCCATTGGGACTTGGCCAGAACCCGTTTGCGTCATTAGACATTTTTTTAGGCAAATTGGTTCCATTGGGATTTGGCCAGAACCCGTTTGCGTCATTAGACATTTTTTTTGGACAAATAGGTTCCATTGGGATTTGGCCATTTTTTAGACAAATTGGTTCCATTGGGATTTCGCCAGAACCTAACTGCGTCATTGGGCCTTTTTTTTGGACAAATTGGTTCCATTGGAATTTGGCAAGAACCTTACTGCGTCATTGGACATTTGTTTGAACAAATAGGTTCCATTGGGATTTCGCCAGAACCTAACTGCGTCATTGGACATTTTTTGGACAAATTGGTTCCAAGGACTTGGGTGCTTCTGTAATCCCACTGCAACAGATTCATCCAAATAAGTTCCACATACGCACTTGGGTGCTTCTGTAATCTCACTGGAACAGATCCATCCAAAAAAAGTTCCAATGACGCACTTGGCTGTGAACCTATGCACATTGGAACAGATACACATAAAATTCCAATGACGTACTTGAATATTATCTGTGTCCATTTGAACAGCTGGACCGCATCAGGATGTGAATCTGTATACATTGGAACAAATTCAACCAAAAATGTCCAATGATACATCGGAGTGGGAAGTTCACATGGAAATTATCACCACTTGAATCTAATAAAATATCAAATCAATTCAATTTTTGATGGCATTGAGTATTTATAAGCAATAAGTTGAATTGAGTATTTATAATTCAATTTTTTTTTAATTTGAAATACTTTGTTCAATTATTTCAAAGTAAAGTCAAGTATTTTATTGGGTCTTTTCGATCTTTTACAATGTAAAAAAAAAACAAATTTGAATTGAAATAAAATTTCAAATTTATTTATATTTTTTTTTTTGAAGTGAATTACTTTGCTTCAATTCTAATTTTTTATTTTTGAAATAGAATTTGTTTTGCTCAATTCAATTCAAAATCAATTCTCAATTACAAGGTCCCGTCTCTGATCTATAAATATTAATTAATTAAAAAATACCCTGCAAACATTTAGAAGATAGGGTAATTGGAAAAAACTTTTACGATATCATAATTGTAGCGTATTAATGGTTTTTGGGAGATATTTCTTATTTATATCGCGTTGTAGACATAAGAAAGATGTACAAATTTTGTAAATTTTTTTTTTGAAAATTTGATCGAGTTTATTAAAAATATTTTATTATTTATTTGCGATTGCTTAAGAAAAGCATTCACCCCGCCGTTTAGATTCGGCATTAAACTGTAGGTCCCACCCATTTGAGTACAATTATAACACGCACAACTCATATGGTGAAAAATCGCGGCCTAAGTTCTTCAGTACTGTAGCTTATACGATCTTTTGTTTAATATGTGGCATCCCTTATTTATATTCTTAGTGATTAATGTGATATATTTGTATCTTACGTAATTCTGCGATATCGTATTTTTATGATCTGAATGATATTTATACGTTAATTTTACGATATCATATTTATCTCTACCGCGCGAGTATTTGGCGTTAGCATATTATTATCGTCTGAGAAACAAATGCGCGATATCATATATTTTATGTTTTGAAGTATCACGCTCGTGGCTTCATTTTCTCCCGAAGGAGGTTTCTTCCAAAGTAAAGAAAATGACTGTCTCCGCGATACCATGTATCACCAAGGTAATATGATTCCGCATATCATCCGCGATACAAAATGGTTGCAGGGTACATGATATAGTTAGTTTTGTTGTATCAAATTTTACAATCTTATAATGCACCAAAAACTATTACCTTATCTAGAAAAACTGCAAGGCGGAATATTTAAGACTCTCTCATGTGTACAAAGAATAATTTCACAAATCTACCAAATTTTAGTAAATAATTCTTTTTATTTTTTTTTTTAATAGGGATGGCTTTATATGTTTTAGTAGAGTACAATGTATTGAACTTTAAATGCATGATCCAATACCAAAAATGTTAATGATTATAACAACGCTACGAGCAATGTTCAAGAAATGCTGTACAGAATATGAATGAAATGATACGACTGATTATAGCAATGTTGTGTGCAAGCGAAGTAGAACTGTTTTATATAGTATAAGAGTTATTAAGAAATGCGATTAAACTTATTAAAGAAAAATTGAAAATAATAAAAGAGATAATTCTAAAATTTTTTTGTTGTTGTTGTTTAATATTTTAATAAAACGCATATTTAAATGTTTTATTCTGTCTGTTGTAATTTTATATAGTATATCATAATTTTTCTTATTGTTACAATATTTTTTGAATGCATTTAGAATACATAAATTGTTCATCAAAAACGCATATATTTTAATTGATACTTGTTGTTTTTTCTGTATTTTAATTGTGTTTAACAATCTTAATCGTATCGTGTGCTGTCTACAATTATACGAATAAGCAGTAGGTAAGTATGTTTATATAGCTCATATAGCTGCTATATAATGCAATTTTTCAATTTTAAAAATTATCATTTTTTACCATTTCATGACAGCGCTTGATAATTGATGATGATGACGACGACGTCTCATTTAATTCAAATTTTATATATTTCATTAGTCCAAAGAGTTTTCATGCTTGTTAACGAACCTTCAAGTGTTTCATAAACTTAGAGAGAGGTACTACCTTACTAAATATTGTTGAATAAAATGCTCTCTATTTATTACCGATTATAAAATATTTATTGTGGCACTTTGTTAAAATAAGTATGCAAAGGAAATGATATTTGACTTGAATAAGAGTATTGAACGGATATCAGTTTACGTGTGAGATCAATGATTTTTGATTTTAACATTAATTAGCATGTATGAGGGTGATTTCACGTCAGAAATAACAACAATTTTGTGATGGTGTGTTTTTTTTTTTATTAATATTTTGTTGACTAGAAGTAATTTGAATTCTCAAAAATAAAAATTGAACTAAAAATCAACATAATTTCAACTTACTATTTTATATATTCTATATGAAAATTTCAGGCTTCGGGTATAAATTTCAATATCGAAACTAAAAATACGGTAGACCGAAAAGTAGAAAAATATAATGCCGAAACCTAAAAAAATATCGAAAACAAAAGTATAGAAAAAGCAAATGTACACAAACGTTTTTCATCGGCCAAAACTCTATCTTTTTATTTATGTATTTAGTTAATAGCGGTAGCCGCGGTAGCTCAGTGGTTAGTGCGTTGGACTGCGAGCCGAAAGGTCCCCGGTTCAAGACTGGACTGGGGCTAACAACATCTTTTCATAGAAACATTTTCTATACCGAGCTACCTCTCGTCAGTAAATGGCAAACCTACGAGAGTAAAACCATTGCCTATGAAAAAGCTCTCACCCGCCGTTCGGATTCGGCAATAAACTGTAGGTCCCACCACTTTGAGTACAAATATAACACGCACAGCTCAAAATGGTGAGAGAGCTCGGCCGAAGTTCTATACAGGACTGTAGCGCCAAACTATTATTATTATTATTATTTAGTTAATATTTTTGAATGCGTTTTTAATTACAAATTGATGAAATATTATTTTAAGATAGTAAAAATAAAAATCGACAGATTTCGATAACCGTCTAACCGTCCCTTAATTCTGAATTTAATTTTACTACTTACAGAAAAAAAAAATTAAAAACTGAATTATATTAAAATTAAAGAATGAAACAAAGTATTGTATAGAATATTTGAATTTGTACTAGTTTACAATAATAGACATGTACAAATTTGACAAACATTCGATAACCGTCTAGACTAAAACCCCTAATTTTGAATTTAAATTTACTTCTTACTGAAAAAAAATTAAAAACTGAATTATATTAAAATTAAAGAATGAAGCAAAGTATTGTATAGAATATTTGAATTAAAATTAAAGAATGAAACAAAGTATTGTATAGAATATTCGAATTTGTACTAGTTTACAATAATAAAAATGTACAAATTTAACAAACATTCGATAACCGTCTAGACAAAAACCCCTAATTTTGAATTTAAATTTACTACTTACTGAAAAAAAATTAAAAACTGAATTATATTAAAATTAATGAATGAAGCAAAGTATTATAAAGGATATTTGCATTTGTACTAGTTTACAATAATAAACATGTAACAATTTGACAAACATTCGATAATCGTCTGGGAAAAAACCCCTTAATTTTTTAAATTTAAATTTACTACTGACCGAAAAAAATAATAAAATGCTGAACTTGTTCTTGTTTTTTTTGGATTTTAGTATATAGAACAGTTTTTTTTTCTTGTAAGTTGGGGTAAAAGGCTATTCATTCAGCTATTAGTTTCAATTAATCTCAGCTTATGCTTGGTTTTCACTATGTCATTTTGTGTCAGTTTTATGTTCGAGTTTCTGCGTCGCAATTATAATGTAAATAAAACAAATATGACACAAAATGGCATAGTGAAAACCAGGTCTTAATAACCTTTAAGAACTTTTAGTTGTGAACGTTCTAAATCAAATATATTGACTTAATTCAGTTATTACGATACCAGCGAGATTCCTCAGTATTCGACAGCAAAAGTGGGTATGCGATGAAAGATTATTCATTCAGATATAAGTTAAATTCAATTCCAGCTTAAAGACTTTAAAGAATTTTACTTATGAACGTGCAAAATCGAAATTTAGAACAAACATGTATTCTTATATAAAGGGTTTTTCAACAGGGACGCTACAAAAGTAGTGCGACAGGGACAGCAAACGACGCCATATCTCTTGCCGCTCTTTTGACATTTCTCTTCAGTAAGGTTTGCCATTTCATGATGGAAAGATATACGAATTCGAATTTCGGTAGTATATTTTAATAATTTCGACTCGTTGTTGGCTCGTATATCTTTCCATCATGAAATGGCAAACCCTTGAAAAAACTTTTGTACCGTCCCTGTTGAAAAACCCTTGAAAAAAACTTTTGTAGCTTATTGAAAAACCCTTTACCAGCCATAGCATACAAACTAAAAAAAAGTCAAACAATCGTTTCTTTCGGAATACAGAGGATATATCTGGTTTTCAAAAAACTTAACCTGAGCGCAATATTCTTAAAACTCACGTAGATATTAGAACGCAAAGTGAAAAAACACAATTGAAAAATTCACACTTTTCAAAAATGTTTTTAAAATCTATATATATAAAAATGGAATGTCCTGTGTGTGTCAGAGCATCACGGGAGAACTAACCAACGGATTTGCCTAATTCTTTTTGTATTTCGTTCGTGTCAATGCGAGAGTCGGAAAAACCCGACGGAAAAGCCGGAAAATCGAAAAAATATAAATTTGACCCTAGGAACTTGAAATTTGTACAGCGTGCTCATTTCCCAACGTGAGGGCGCACTACAATTTTGAAATTCGCCTCCTAAGGTACAAAAAGAGGCGTGGCAAAACAGAACTTTTAATTCAAAATATCTGGTAATTAAGATACTCACAGTCATGAAATTGGGCTCCGTAATGTAACGTATGGGAGGAATTTGATAAAGGGGCGTGGCACTTCGATATAACCATAACGTTAAAAATGCTATAACTTCTGATCAGAGTTATGAAAAGGAAAACAAAGGTTAATATTAAAAAGAAGAATCGTCACGTATAATGTGGGCGGGATTGTATAAAGAGGCGTGTCACCTTTTATATAACAAAAACATTAAAAATGACATACTAAAAGTTGAGTTATATAAATCAGAACAAATGTTCATATTTAAAACTCCGATCATCACGTAGAATATGGACGGGATTGGACAATGGGGCGTGTCACCTCCCCTACAAAAATTTCAATAGGATTTATCAGATAGTTATTACTTCCCACCCTTTCGATGCCAAGAACTGCTAAATAACATCTGTTTAAAACATACTTTGTGGAAAAAAAATCACCGTCTTGGATCAGGAAGCCGTTTTCTTCTATATACTGAATTAGTCATATGGCTGAGAAAATGAAACGGCATAAGTGCCTGATCAAATCTATTTTGAATGTCTTCTTTATAGCACGACAACTTTTCAGAACCTATTAGATTCAATCAATAACTACCGCTTACAAATCAATAAAATCCAAAAAGTACAAAAATCTTGGATAATATAAATTTTCAAAATGCAAAAATTCCTGACTTACTAAGAGCAAAGTTGTACAAATCGAAACAAAGGATCATTTTTAAAAATTTTATAAGCCTCGTGAAATGTGAGCGGGATTTGAAAAAGGGGCATGGTACTGTGTTCAATGTGGGCGGGATAAATAGCGACGTAGTCATGTCACTAAAAAGGTAAAAAGGGTCGTAAATCTATCCACACTTTATAAACGATATAGTTTTACAATTACAACAACTTAGCACGGGCAAAGCTGTGAACGGGTCCAACTATAATAAATATTTTTTTACATGGTGTCTCCACTAGCCATAATTTATGGAAATGTTTATATCGTCGTTGTAGAACGAAAAGTCGTTAAATACTTTTCAAAATGCCAAATATTCATTTACAAAAATCTTTATAAATCTGTCAATTTGTAATCGATCTCAATTTTTTTTTTACTACATGATAAGAAAATGTAAATCTATTAATTGATTTTTCAACTTTTAAAATGCATCATTTACTTTTTATAATATTAATCAACAAACTCGATAATTAAGTTTTTCATAAAAATGTATTTGGTGACATTTTGTTCTACAACGACGATATGTTGTATGATCCAAATGTATTGTGGAGACACTACATGTCTTGCCATAAATGTCAAACATTATGGTATGACTGAAAGTCTGCCATGACTTTGACATTTCGAAATAATTTCAAATCAAAACAATTACTTACAAATTTTTATTTTATCAATTTTTAATTTCGAATAGCGTTGAATTAATTTATTTTAAAAATTCGCAGTGCAAATATCAGTGATACGGCGTGGCGCGAGTGCAAAATATAAGTTTTTCATGTGACATAATGTGACAATGTTCTCATGTTTATGTTATGAGATATGGATAGTGGAGACGTGGTGTTATTGAGTATCTAATATTATCAAACACGCAAATTGTTAATAAAACTAAAACGTATTACAAGAAAAAAATAATTGTTCTATATAGTACTAAAGTATTCAAATTCAAATTTGTCTTAATCTAAAAGTAATTTTTATTTTTAGTATCTTAAAGTCATATTTCATCAATTTACAATTAAACAAAAAAAAATACCGTATTCAAAAATATTCACTACATCAAAAGAAACAGTGTTTTGGTCGATGAAAAACGATTCTGAACCACTGTGTGCCGTACGGAGATTAAAAGTTTAACCCCCATATTTACAGAAAATGCATATCTCGATACCATTTATCATTTTTTTAAATCGAAGATGGTGACTTGCAACCCCTGGTCCATTTGGTATGAAATCGGTACAATACAATTTAAAATTTGCATTTCAACATTTTTCATATTTCGAAATTTTTTTGCGTCCATAAAAAAATTGCGTATTTTAAATTTCAAAGTTTTTCCGACATTTCCTAGTTTTAAATTTTGTTCGACATTTTTTGTTTTGCGCAAATATTGTTTCGACGTTTTCGACTTTTGAAATTTCTATATTTTTAAGTTTCGACTAGGGCTGTGCGATTAATCGTTTTACCGGAAATTCTAATTAATCGCAAACGAATATTTGATTCGATTACAACCATTTGACCAAATTTTATTAAAATCGAAAGACAACGTCCTAATGTTGTTATTTCTGACGTGGAATGTCACAAATGTTTTTTTTTCTGAACAAACGCAGTGAAATGTTTTTATTAAGATCAAATATGGTATATATTCGTAGTCCACCTAAATTGATTTACAATAAATACCACCTATTATTGGCATACACAAAATAAAGCCAATTATACTGTATATTAATATTGAGGGTTCTAATGAAAATTTAATAAAGCATCTTGTCGAAATTATAATGAATTTACATAAAAAGAAGGTATATCAATTGGAATAATTAGTTTTGGTTTCGCATAGCAATAACGTTTAACGTATTTACTTTAACTAAGTTCAAGAATATTTCAATGCAGTCTTAATACTATTAAAAATAATTGAGCGTTCTTTAATATATTATTGTATTATGTACAACTTAAAAAATACGAGAGCAAAACATTTTTGTATGTATTTGATATTTGACAACACAAAAATATATACAACAAAAATAGAATTTTACCGTTTACACCTGTGCTAGAATCCCATCCTAATCAATTTACTACGTTTCACAACTAAAATAGCCACATTATTGCGTGTGCGTCATGCGTAATATCGAAACAGCGGATTCTAGAATAGGTGTGCTAAATATATTAGAGTTTGTTAACATTTACAAATAAGTATTGTTTGTTCTTTTGTTTGTTTTTGTTTTGTATATAGCACAGTGTTATTTTAAATAGCATTTTTACAAAAGTGCGCCCAACACCAGCAGCATAAACTTAAGTCTAGGTTGAAAATTAGAGAAATATCGTTAAACGACATTTTTGAATAATATATATATATATAAAAGTATATAAAGCATATAAATAACTACAATAGTAAGTAAAATAAATATTTATAGGTTATATATTTCATTGTATTAATTAAATGATTACAAATGAAGCCGCTAATAAATAAAAGAATGCAGGAATATGAAAAAATAATAATAAAATATTGGAATGTTATAAAAATTATAAATCTGCATGTTTAATAATATTGCACAGATATTGGAAAAATAATTGTTAAAATAAAAATATTCAAAAGAGTAGAAAACATAGAATGACTTTTAAATAATATAATTTATAAACGAGTTTTTTCAATATTTTTTATTTAATTGAATTTAATTTTAATTTTTACCCCCATATTTTGTAAAACGTAACGAAAAGCAATTTGTCAGAACAAAAGTCCGAAATTCCAGTGCATATAAGTTATAAAATCTGTAATCATTAGGCCCTATTTTGGCTTTGGTTTGAAATTAATAATCTTAAATAAATAAATAAATATAGTTTTTTTTTGTATTAAACACAAGTAAACAAAAGCTGTCACTAGTATTTCTGTGGAATCACTTTTCGTTTCGTTTTACAAAATTAGGGGGTTAATACAAACAAAATCTATCACTGGAATTAATGAAATTTTTACGAATTTCTTTTTTTTCGCTTTACAAAATAGGGATAGTTTGATTTATTGATTTAGCATTTTTTTTAATCGTTTGAAAATTGGGATTGAACTAATTCTTTGTTGATTCTAAACATGCCCTCAAATTTGATTCGATATTTGAAAATTTTACAAAATAAAAGTAATCTCGATCGAAATATTTCAGAATTCTACTGCTAATTTCGTTAACACTTTTGCGGTTAAAAAAATAAAATAGTTGGCAGCAGAAATTATTTGAAACAGGGCCTCATAAAAATATCTAATGAATATTATTGACAAAGTAGCAAGCAAGGAAGTTATCCAAAGTTCAGTCTACATCACCAGGTCACCTTAGATTCACAAAATTTTGTTTGGAGAAAAACTTAAAAGCTTAAAACGTGTAAAAAAAATCAAATCTCACTGGTTTTAAAATGTTTAAACACAAGGAGCTATACAAATCGCATCTTATAAGAACTCAAGTGTATATCGAACGCGGAATTCATAAGTAATAAAGAGTAACCAAACCATACGTATCACAACACAAAGAGTTTAAATCGAACAGAATGAAATGTATCGGGAGGAATTAAAGCAAATAAATAATTATATGAAGTGAAAATAAATATCAACACATCTTATAACACACAAGCTGAGAAAACTCCCATTACACGTCAGCCAAGATCATGCTGCTGTGCCGCAGCAGCAGCAGCAGTTGGTGCATCTGAGCGATAGATGGCAGCACGGTAACTGTACCTGTTAGCAGATTGCTGCTGTTGTGGTTGTTGTTGTTGTCCAGCTTCAGCAGCAGCGCTACCACCGGCAGCAGCTGCACCACTAATACTGTTGTTCGTTTGCATGGGATTCGTAGCCGTTGTAGCGGCGACTATCACTTGCGCCGTACGTTGTGCAGCATTTGTGGCAGACAGACTGCCACCGATGGCAAATGTGTCAGTGGCCTCCTCATCGGCGACCATTTGTAGTTCCAACTGCTGATCGGCCAGCAGTTTTGCGTTAAGAATTGACACATATGATTTGTAGCGACGTAGCTGCAAAAAAATTAGACAAAATAATAAAGAAAATTACAACTACTATTTTCTTCTGTAGCCTCACCTCATATTGCAAATAGCTTTCCTTCTCGCGATAGTTTTGAAGCGGTAGCCCTTTGCTGGGTGCGGTGCCCTTTTTATGATCCGCCAGCACGTTTTCCAGCTGCGCCACCTGCTGCTCATGTGAGTCCAGCTGTTCCTTCTGCAATGCAAAGTTTTTAGTTTATATGTGGTGGTCGCGCCATTCGTCATCAACCTACCAGCAGCAGTTTCGTGTGTGTGCTTGGCAAGAGTGGTCGCTGGAAGCGCTTCTGACTGCCGACACCACACTCCAGTGGTGGCGCCGAATATGCGGCGCATACGAAATTGATCGTCTCCACCCAGGACTGCAGTTCCTTGGAGTCGCTTGTCTGAAACAGATATTCGGCTTGGTCGGCGGTCTGCAGACGAAAAACGTGCTGCTTCTTCGTGTAGTCTGTTGCTTTTGTGGCAAGTGAATGATGTATGCGTATCGCGTTGTGTAGATTATCAGACATCTAAAGAGATTTTACCACATAGAGCGATGTTGTTGATTTTGATTTTAAGCGGCAACACTTACTTGACTCTTGCGAAAACCATGCTCGTCCTTGTGTAAAAACAATACAAGATCCCTGAGTGTGCAGTAGAACATTTTCCAAGAACGTTTTCCAAAAGGTGCTGCAATAGAAATTGCAATATTAAAGCATTCCAATTTAAATAGTTTCAATAGAACCTACTTTTCTTGTAGTTCGCTTCATAGCAACATTTACGCATAACGTATCCCTTCTTGTATTCGACTGCTGCCGAGGACTCGGGTATGTCCAGGAAGGGATTTTGGCCCAAGTGGCTGCCGGCGACAGCAACGTCGTTGCGTTGTTTTTGCAAATCAGTAGCTTCCTCATCGCTGTAGACGTAAGCGAATCAGAAAAATAATCAGAAAAAGTTTTAATCGCAATTTAAGTATGATATGATACAATATGCGGGTAAAAATAAAAATTTTAAAAATGAGGTTAGGTACAAATAAATAAAATCTAGTGTAATCCTTAAAACAAAAAAATATGCAAGCTTCTGAATGCGTTTCTAAAATTATGGTTTATGTACAAAACGACGATAAGAATTCTATACAAAACCAAAAAATTATTAACAAATTGTAAATACTTACTGCGCCCATTCCAGCGGTTGTGTTTTAATTGCTTGATACAAATATTTTAAGACATCTTTTGGGAAATTCTCGCCATCGTTCAACTCCGCCAGATTGTCCACGAATTCGGCGCAAGACATTTTGCGTCCGATATTCTGTTGACCATGCAGATCTGTGTTCAGCAGCATAATGGCGCACGTAAGCGTATGCACGGCATCTATAGTAATCATGAAATCGATATATTATAAAATTATAAATCAAAAATTATAAAACAGCAGTAAATTCTGCCTGAAAATACCTTGCGAATTAAAAGAGCCCGGATTGCAATCGAGGAAGCGCTTGGAGAAATGCACCAGAACACGTTCGCGCTCCTGCGTCTCGCCAGACAACGCAAATTGTTGCAGAAATTCGCGCAGCGATTGATCCAAGGTTTTTCGTTCAAAATTGAAATACTTCAGATACTCATCGGCGACGGCGCGACTAAAATCGTTGCTAATGAAAGATTATAAAACAAATTAGTATTTGAACTAGTTGAAATAATTAACATACTTCTTGCTTAAATGTCGCGAGACGTCGCTCTTCTTGAAACCGTCCAGCGAATACAGTCTTTTGGCCAGCCTTATGGCCGAAGGCATGTCCACCGCCTTGGGCGAGTAGTGATACGAATGCAATGATTCCACATCGCTGCCGTCATCCGACACCGGTGGCGATGAGTCACGTCCATCGCGCGATGTATCACCGCTGCCGTTACCACCACCACCATTGCCACCATTGCCACCATTACCAGCAGCACCAGCTGCCAGCATTGTCATTGCGCTCAGTGTGTTTGTTGTGGTTGCCTGTTCTTCGGTCAACGTGCCCAGATCCGAATCCTCCAAATCCCTCAGCTCTGAGTAGGCCGAGCGTGCCGAATTGCTGTTGCTGCTGCTGTCCAGACCACGCACTTGTATCACCAGTTTGTGTTCATTTTGTTTTTGTTGACGCTGCTGCTGTTGCGCCTTTTTGCGCTGCACCGCATCCGACACCAGTATGGTGGAGTCCGAATCACTTGGATCGCTAAGCACCATGCCTACAAGATCACGAGAACTTAATAAATTATCATCGTCCTGATAGTCGGGACTTGAGATATTGGAAATAGCTTCAGAAACACTATGGTCGCCACCGACACCACTACTACTAACACCACCACCACCATTAACAGGACATTGTAACAAACCCGTTGTGTTGGCTGGCGACGACGACGGCTGCTGTTGTTGTGTTTGTCCGCCGGTTGCTGCTGCAACACCGGCTGTGATTATACCCAGCGCACCCTTCGAACCGGACGAGGACATGACGGAACTCGAAACCGATGTTGGCGATGCAGGGCTGTCGGTGTGATGTGGTGATGAACTTATTGAGCTGGAGCGAGAATTTGGTGAACTTCGACCATAGTATGTAGAAGATGACTGCTGCTGCTGTTGTTGTTGATACAGCTGATGCGGCGGCAGAGGCGCGTTGTATGTCCAAACTATGCGGTCACGATTTGAAGCCTGTGTTGTGATGCGAATGTAAAAAAAACGTTGTATTAGTGACTAAGATTAAATTACTCTAAATACTAGACTGGCATCTAACTAGAAGCAAGACAAAGTGCTGCCGTGAACTAATTTAAATATGTGAATTTCAAATATTATCTACGATACTTGGTTTCTGATTGAAAAAGTGTAACTTGTTGCAAAATAAGTCCAGTCTTTTTGAATGTAAAGCAATCATGAATTTTAACATTTTAGACATTTAATAAGCAAGTAAATTTAATAAGTTGGTACATTTTTTGGTACGTCTGCTAAACATTGAAATGACTTTATAATGTGAACCATTTAAATGCAGAATTTGGTACTCTTAAAGAAAAATCCGTTTTTCACAAACGAAACATTAGAGAAAATAACTTAGTTTGTGGATTTCTTTATCGGATAAATAACGTTGTTTGTACCAAACGAGTTTAAAGTTTAAAAAATATATTTATATATATTATATATTTAGTTTTTTTATTATTTTATTTATATTTTTTGTTATTTGTTTATAATTTTTTTATTTATTTATAATTTTTTTATTTATTATTTTTTTTTTTTGTATTTATTATTATTTTTTTATTTATTATTATTTTTTTATTATTATTTTTTTTGTTATTTAATCATTATTGTTATTTTCCATGTCATCGTCCGTCATCTGCTTAGTATTGTATCCTCCGTATGTTCCTGACCAATCAATAACCCGTTTCTACAAACAGCCATGAGTGTCCAACCTTACTATCATTTATTATTTGGCTTTTATACAAAAATGTGTCTGAATGAGAAGGAGCATTCGTCTGAGTGTTATAGTTTTAAATGTTACAGTTTCCATATAACAGTTTGAGAATTTTACTCACAGAGTCTTACAGTTTGAAACTGCCTGAAAATTGTTCCCAAAATTATGCAACGTTAATTTTTATTTTTTAAAAGTTTTTATTTTCACACAAAGGAATTTTACGTTTAATATGAATGTTGTACAAATTTGTCGCAAAAGTATTTTTGGCACACATTGAGAGCAAACAAACTTTCGAATGAATTGAACCAGCTGACATTTTGGTTTAATTGTTGTTTTGGCCATACGTATAAAATTTGAACTAAAGTTCAATTTGAAACAGTTTAAGTATGAAAAAACGTATTTTAAATCTGTTCTCGTTTGGAATGGTATGTGTACTTGATAAAGCCCATAGCATATTGCACTAACGGCAATAGATTGTTCGTGAAATGGCCATTAAGCATTTACGGTATGTAGCATAAATGTGAAATGCATACATACATCTGGGGGGCAGCATTTACGCATTGAACTGAACTGTTGTGTCACCCTGCTCGTTTTTGAGGAACCTAATTTTATAAAATACGAATAATAAGCAATAGTACACAGAAACAAAATCGACGTAATAATAGCAAACGATATTAATTGCATACGTTAATCAGTTCCGCAATAAATTTAGTAATTTAAAGAAAACAATTGATATTCGTTGTAAAAATATCAATTATTTTGGCTAATATGAATATTAGTTTCTGCAATTATATTTGGTAAAACTGCGCCGACTAAATAATTTGCTGCATTGACGTACAAAAATTCATATTAGCAAACGCAATTGCTGATTTAACAACGAATAACTGATTTAACAACGATTAGCAAATATTTTCATTAAATTACTGAATTTTATTGCTGGAATGATTAATGCATGCAATTTATATAGGTTGCTATATTTACGTCGATTATTTTTGTCTGTGTAATGTTGGTAGATACATTTTACAAACGCTCGATTGTAAAACCGATGTGAATAAATGAAAACAATTTCGTTTAAATGATCGATTTCAAAAACAATTTGATTAAAACAAAAACAATAATTTTAAAACATTGAGTTAATTTTATGTTTTAAACATTTGTTCTTAATTTTAAAATCAATTTTTGTTTTCTCAATGTACTACATCAAAAACATTTTCCCCATTATCGTATCGTCACTATCATGCCAAAGGGGTGAAAGTGCAATTTTTGACATTTGCGTTTTTTTTTTTTACTTTTTTGAATGTAGTTTATCCTCAAGTATTCTGTGCCAAAATCGCGTATCAGTTTGTTGGATATTTCTAGCCACAAAAGACAAAACCAAAAGGGCGAATTTTAAAAATTGGATAAATTGTCATGCCAAAAGGGCGAATCTTTTCGTTTTTTCGTTTTTTATTGGTATAAGATAAAATAGTGGTGTAAAGGCATTTATAGTTTGTTTTTAAAGCACCTATCCATATGCATCATTAATTAAAAATATTTGTCAAAACATTAATTTGAAATTTATTTGCAGGAAAAAAAAATTGGCAAAATATTTGTAATTAATGATACAGATCGATAGGTGCTTTAAAAAAAAAACAATAATTGCCATTACATCACTATTTTATTTTGCACCGTTAAAGAGTTATTTCTCAATTTTTTTGTTATAATTAGTGTTATAATTAGTAAAATAGTGAAGTAGAGGTATTAATTGTTTATTTTTAAAGCACCTATCGATCTGCATCATTATTTAAAAATACTTTACCAAACATTTTTTTCCTGCAAATAACAAATGGCATATTAAAGTTTGACAACATATTTTTAATTAATGATGCCAATAGATAGGTGCTTTAAAAGTAAACAATTAATGCCTTTACATTACTATTTTATCTTGCGCTAATAAAATGTTATAAGGACTGCGTCGTATAAAATTGTCCGCTACAAAAATGAAAAAATCTAGAAATCTAGTAATCGAATTTTTATAGAATAAAATATTTTATTTTGCAAATTATTTTTAGATTTAAAAAAAATATATAAAAAACCAGAAATTAATATTTTTTAATAAAAAGTTTTAATTTTTCCGGAACCCCTTCCATTAATGTTGTAATGGTAGTGTCCGACACCCTCACAGCTGCTGAAGACCACTTTCTTTTATAGTCTTGAAGGTCTTTGGCCACTTTTTTTGTTGTCTTCATCTCCCTTTTTACTAAAGCCCAGTATCTCTCAATCGGCCTGTGTTCTGGACAGTTTGGTGGATTGGCTTCTCTAGGCACCAAAATCACTGCATTTTCTTGGATACACTCTAAGGCCGTTTTGCTGTAGTGACATGAAGCGAGGTCAGGCCAAAAAAATGTGGACACTTCATGTTGGCGTAAAAATGGAAGCAATCTCTTTTGCAAGCATTCCTTCACATATATTTCGCTATTAATTGTACCCGATGTCACGAATGAGCTGCTCCTTTTTCCACAACTGCAAATTGCCTGCCAAACAAGGAATTTCTTTGGGAATTTTGTCATTTTTTTTTTATTTGAATTTTTCAGCGACATTTCCTCGAGAATCGGCTGTATAAAATTCCTGCCAAGGTAGCTGAGAAAAGTCCACTAAAACATAAGTTTCGTCGTCCATTATGCAGCAATCGAATTTTTAAAAAAAATCTTGGTTCAGCTTTTTAGCTCGTTGTTTTGCGGTTTCATTCTTGACGGTATTTCTATCCGGAACTTTTTGGACCTTGTACGTCTTCAGCCCATGCTTGGATCTTTGTTTAAAATATTCACAACCTTCTTCGACTTTTCACGATCATGTGGGCCTTTTTTTACCAGAACCTTTCTTCCGATCAATATTCAGGTCTTCCTTAAAGCGGTTGATAACGCGAGAAATGGTCTTAGGGTTAGCCCCTACCTCCTTGGCAATTTTTTTAAAAGACCAACTAGGTTGTTTTTGAAAAATTTTAATTATATTTTCTCGCACTTCCACTTCGTTTGTCATTTTCGCGTTAAATAAATTTTGTATTGTATTTTGTATTTATATTTGATAACTGACATAAATTATTTTCTGCCATTTAATTCAGAGCTACTATGATCAAATTTTTTTAATTTGAATCTTGCAATAGCACATTATGGGAAGATATGTAACGGACTATTTTATTCGACGCAGTCCTTAGCATAAAAAAACAAAAATATTTGCTTTTTGATCAGGATATAGTCTCACAAAATTCGTATTTATAATTCAGTAGGTTGTTCAAATCTAAAGATATTTTATATACGTTATAATAATTGACGAATAAACCAAAATAACAGAAAAAATTTAAAAAAAATATAAATTTTGCTAATTTTTAAAGCACTACAAACTTTAAAATTTAATTTCACAACATTATTAAAAATGCACATTCGCCCCTTTGGCATGACAGTGACGATATATATATTTTTTGCTACAGTGATTACAATTCCTTTCCAGTCGCCTCTGTTTAAAATTTGTACAACGCATTTCTATGTTTCGTTCGCTTATTATAGCAAACGTTTTTGTTTTTTTAACTATACTACAAAAATTTCGAATTAATTTTTACTTTGCCGTATGCTGGCAAGATAAAACGAACGTGGTGCTCCACGTTTCAGTTAATATATGACTCAAATATTGTAGTCACACGATACATATCATGAAATTTAAAAATATATTATTGATTATAAAATATATGGTCCAAAATAGGAATTCTTTAACTATATACAACAATGTTTTATTATTTTATACAATTTATACATTTTATTGGTCATTCAATTTTTGCACACACATAAGCAAATGTGACATATAAAATAAAATATATTCTCATATGAATTAAGCAACACTTTGTCTTTTGCATAATTTTAATTCTGTGTTTTATAAACTACACTATAGCTATTAATAACTATTTATAATAATTATTTGAATGAGTTAAAACTTAAGCTCAACGTATATTTTGTGATATTTACAGTATGCGAATATTTCTGTGTACTATTTTATATAATAGCGATTTGCTAAGATTATGTACTACAAAAGAAGAAGCGTACAAAACAAACGTTTATTTATAAATCTATCATGAGGAGCATTCAAGCATTTAACGCAACAACATACGCAATAAAACTAACAGTACTGATAAACTAGAATTCTGATTTATGTACTAAAATTCTAATTTTAGAGTACACAATACTAGTAGTACTAATTTGCCAATAGTACTAATTACTAATAATTGTATTAATTCTTTTCACGCAATTCTAGTGGCTGTCTATTTGTTTGAACCTGTTGAATTGTTGCAATTGCTGTACGTGAACGTGTACGAGCAGCAGCAGCAGCTGCAGTCGTGCCAGCGACAAATATGTTGCTATTGGTGTTTATTTTGTTGTAACTAATATTGTGCATAGTGAGGTGGTGTTGTTTATGCTGTTGTTGTCCCAAAATTATACGCGGTATTAAAATTCTTACGTTTTTCCTCCGTTTATATAAAATAGTATTTCTGTGGCTGACCGTACCGTCGCCCCCGGGCGCACTACGTTCAGCTGTTTTACTTAGTGTTGGCTAAAAGAACACAGACATACAACGATCAATATAATTAACCAAAACGCACACAACGAACAAACGTTCTATATAACTAAAAGAAGCATAACATAATGCATAGATCAATCAATAAAACTCATGCCTAAATCATTCAAACATTCAAAGTAAATAAAAAAAAATGTAATAATATTAAGAAAAACACAAGGATAACAAAATATAAACATAATAAATAAACAAATCTACAAAAACACAGTTTCTCAGGATACATTTTTTTAATTTTTCGAAAATCACGCGATTGATTTTCAATAAAAAAAAAAATAATTAAAAAAAAGAAAGAAAGAATTTAAACAAAAATAACAAAAATAGCATTCAAAGTATTAAAAACAGTCATTTAAGATTGGACATTCTTTATGATTTTAAAATTTTTGTATAAATTTCATTCCTAATTTGTATTTTTTTAAAAAATAGTTTTTCCGTTATGCCCCAAGTTAAAACCACAACCAACTCACCTGTGAGTCTTCCGAATCCTGCCGTGTGTCCAGCAATGTGTTTAGTGAACTATTGACATCCTCATCAATGTCGATAGGTATGACCGCAGCGATGCCCTCGCGCTGTATCTGCTGCAGATGATCCTCAGATTTGCTGGTTCGGAAACCAGCCGAATCGCACTTGCGCACAACGCCGTTATGTCGACGCACCACCGAAGAATCGCCGACAACACCGGCGGCGTTGATACCGTTACCACAACCGCCACCGCCGATCAAATTCGATGGTTCTGGGCTTGTTGGCACCGAGTTGGCCGTCTCTTTGTCCAAGAGCAACGGCGTTGAAAGCGAAATTGGCGACGTTGGCACCGAAAATGAAGTTTCGTCCTGTGACGTATTATTGCCGCCACCGCATTTGCCGTCGGTTTTTACGGTACCCGATGACGACGACGATGAGTGTGTCTGATGGTGATGATGATGGTGGTGATGATGATGATAGTGTTGCTTGGAAGTTTGCTGTTGTTGTTGTGTTTCACGCGTGCAACAATCGACCAAGTCAATTGTTGGTATTGTGGCAGATGTGGGTTTATGTTTTAGTTGTTGTTGCTGCTGCTTTATCTCTTTGAGTCTGCGCTTGGCGGAGGCATTGGATGCCACTGAATTCGAGGACATGGAAATGCAGGCACTTAAATCATCATCAACATCATCATCGACGTCGTCGCCATGTGGCGCATAATTGTAATGCTCAGTATCGTCGTCAAGTGCGTTGCCATCATGCAAAACCAAACATTGTTCCTCACATGCAACGCCAATGCTATTGTAGGTCTCAATGTTAGTGATGTCGTAGTTGGTCTGATCCTCCTCGTTATCCTCCTCCTCCTCCTCGTCTTCCTCCGCCGCCGCCTCGTAGTGTTCGTAGGAGTGTTGCTGCTTGTGCTGCTGCTGTCGCCGCTGGCGCTGTTGTTGTTTATTGTCTCTGTAGTGTAGTCGCGCGTCGTCCTCCTCCGCGAGATCTGCCTCCTGCTCTTCGTCGTCTCTGTCCAATTCCTCGCAGAGCAGCAGTGTGTCGTTGGTAAGCGAATCTTTTCTACACTGTCTGTCGCTGCTGTTGCTGTATGTGTTGTTAATACTATGCTTTTGGTGTTGCTGCTGCTGTTGCTTCAGCTGCGTGTGAGTCTTCTTGTTGATGTTTTGCTTCTTCAGCAGATTCACTGAGTCGGAACTCTCCGAGTGTGTTGGAGACTCCACGGAGGATGACGATGTGGGCGATGATTCACCGGATGCGCGCGGCGCTAAAGCACCATTTGCACGCGCAGCAGCACGATTTGGCGAATCACGCAGACTGTCCACCTGAAAGCATAATAAAATTTTTTTTTTGAATAAATTGATAAACATGTAATATAAACTAAAATAAAAATAAGTAAAATAATAAAAAATTTGATATACCTATCTATAAAACAATAATCAATGAATCAATATTTAATTTTCTATTATTTGATATATCAATTAATAAAATATTAATAATTTAAAAAATCGATAATCAATAAATCGATAATCAGTAATTTGATAAATCCAATTAAGATATTCTTTATATGATATATTTGATAAATCATCAATATTTGATTTTCATAATTTAAAAAATCAATAATCAAATGAATAATTTGATTTTCTTTTATTTGACAAATCAATTAATCAAATGGTATTCATTTAAAAATCGTTAATTAATAAACTGTAATTTGATAAATCAAAATAATCTTATGATAAATCATAACGAAAGAAATTCATTTTATCAAATAAATGTTAATAAAATATAAAAAAAAAAACTAACAATAAATTATTTGATAAATCAAAAAAATAATTTAAACAAAAAAAAAATGCATGGACATATTAAAAATTAAAATTAAGTAATAAATAAATCAATGAAGTAACAAATCAACAAATATAATATAAAATTAAACAAGAAGTTAAAATCAATATTTTGATCAATCATAATAAAACCATTATTTGACAAATCAATATTAAAGAGATTATTTTAGCAGTAATAAATTATTTATTTCATAAATCTATAATTAAAATATATAAATCAATAATTATCATAAAAATAAAATAAATTAATTACTTAAACCAATAAAACACAAAACAATTAATTAACCAATAATTGATAAATCAAAAAATCAATAATTTAAAAACGAAAATATTTAATCAATAAACAAAAATATGAATAAATTAATAACTCAAAACAATAAAATACCAAACAATTATTAGCCATCAAACGTGATAAATCAAAAATCAATAAAATGATAAACCAAATAAAGAAATAAATTATTTGATAAATCAAAGATATAGAGAAACAATAAATCAATAAATCAATAAAAAAAAAACATAATTAATTAATACTTATTAAAAAAATACAATTTCTAATGTGTAAAAAACAAGTATTGGAAATACTTATATATAAATAAATATATATATATATATATATATATATATATATATATATATATATGTATATATATATATATATATATATATATATATATATATATATATATATATATATATATATATATATTTAAATATATAATCATTTAGATAAATAAATACCAAATAAAATATACAAAATTTCCATAAATAGAAAACTCATTCACCTTTTTGGCTTGTGGCGCTATTAAGTTGCTACTTTGTGGTGTCCTTGAGAGATTCAATATTAAGTCACCGGTCATCATGTACGCCTCAAAGCGTGGCGCCTTGCGTGGCTGCGGCGGCGCAGAATGCGGTTCGCGTTCCTCCTCTTCCTCCTGTTGCTGCTGTTGCTGTTGTTGTCGCTGTTGCTGCTGTTGAAATCTGTTGCTGCTTGTGCATCCTATATCACCACTGAAACTATGCGCATGCGTTGTATTACCGTTCGCAGCACCGCCGTTTCCTCCTTTCGTCGGTATTTGCGATGGGCGTGGTCGCTTATGTTGCGGTGAATGTTGCACAATATTCTTTTGTGGATTCTTTAAAGCTGTTGGTATGCGTGACGGACGACATGTTAATGGTGATGTTGCCGCGGCACCACCGCCGCCGCTGCTGCTGCCGTTATTGCCCTCGACAATTTGTATTTTTGCCGAGGACGCCGAAGAGTTGCGACTATGATTGGCGGACGAAGAGGATGTCTGTCGCGACGCCGGCAGATGCGTGGGTGATTTGTAGCGCAAGGAAGAGCTGGAATTTAAAGAGTCGGTGTGCGAATGTGATGGTGAGATTTGGCCCTTGTAATCGTAAATATTGTGAGATTCGATATCGATGTAGTGCGGACTCTTGGTTTTGGCCAATTGTTCTTTGATGCGTGCCTTTAGTTTGGGATCTAAAAATAATTAATTTAAATTACCATTAGAAATTCAAAATTTCAGATATAAATAGAAAATATATTAAAAAAAATAAAATCATATATTTACCTCGCTTAAGTTCTAGCGTAACCTGGTCGTCGGATAAACGTAGACATTTTAAAACTGAAAAAAAAAATGTTTATTTGATTTTACCAAATGCTTATTACACACAACATACCCTCCTTCGTTGTATATCGATGAACATCGGTGCCATTAACTTTTAGAATTACATCGCCAGCTTCAACCTGCAATAGAAATGAAAAAGAAATGCTTTGCATTAATTCAAATAGTAAATATTATAGAAAATGATTTTTATAAGCCTTTAATTAAAGAACCTACTTGCAATAAGCATATAACGATTAAAAAACGAGCTATCCGCAGCCACCGATAAGAAGCAACTGCGCTCGGTACATATTTTCATTAAATTCCATCATTGTGCATAGATTGTCTGACGGTTGTCGTTGCTGTTGTGCTGCTTAAAGCATGTTATCTACACAAAATTGACATATTTATAGTATTCGCAACAAACTATGTTGACATAATGTGTTTTTTTTTTTACTATTTTGTATCAATAAAAATATATTTTATCGATTTTGCAATTGTCTGAACTTTATTACGGTTTCCTGACGTGCAGTCCGACTGGCTGTCTTTCTACAAAGCCTGGCGGTCGGTCTTCTTTTATCGTTGACATCGCATGGAAAAAAGTGAAACAGAGTGTCTGTCTTTCTGATTTATCTTTATGTATAAATCATGCCGATAAACTTTATGCAACATAAAATTTTCATTTCCAACACCTGCTGCATTAGGTGAAAACTATATAAAATTTATTAAGTACATTTTTGTAGATTTAATTAAAAAGTTTAGAATTAAGTGGTTGAAAGCTAAAAAGTACATTCGGTACATTTACTATTTTTGGTTTAGAAAATATGTAAAATTTGAAATTTGAAGACTGATTTAAAACTAGATTTAAAATTTTAAACAGTTTCGGTTACGATTTAGAAATTAAAAATAAAATTCGGTATATCTGTTATACTTGAATAATGTTTTATTTTCAATTTCGGATTTGTATTAATTTAAAACTTACATGTTCCATATTTTAAAGGAAAATTAAAAAGCTTTTTTTTATACGTTGAGAATTACAAAGTAATTATTAAAAATATGAACTGTAATAAAACATTTCAAAATATTTAAATATGTTTGATACTTTTTATATCGATATAATCTGTTTTAAATCTTGGTTTATTTTTGATTCATTTCGGTTCATTTCGATGTTTTTTAACAGGGTTTTTTAACGGGGACGCTACAAAAGTAGAGCGACAGGGACAGCAAACGACGCCATATTTCTTGCCGCTCTTTTGACATTTCTCTTCAGTAAGGTTTGCCATTTCATGATGGAAGACATATTTTTTGCCGCTCTTTTGACATTTCTCTTCAGTAATGTTTGCCATTTCATGATGGGAAGATGTTGTACCATTACCATGAAACTGTGAATACACTAAATGTAAATCGGCATCGTATTTTTCGAATTTTTATACTGAACCATTATGTGTTTGAGATAATTACAAAAAACAAATGAACGCCATTAATCCTTCAATACTTTTTTGTATAATGGGAATGAACACAGGTCACTGTGATCGTGCTTTTGGTTACACCCAACCAAATTTGCTACAAATCACAATCTATTGTCTCCGGTAGTTATATCCTGCAGTAAGATTGTTTGATTTTACCCATTTCACTACAAATATATTTGAAATGTCAAAATTTGCCGAAATTGAGACATGTGAGTCATGTTTTTATCAAAAATATTAAGATGTGGAGTGTTCAGAAATGTGGGAACACTCCACATCTTAATATACTGTGGGAACACTCCACATCTTAAAATAATAAATTACCTTATTTTTATTATTTTTAGTTTTCATTGATTTTTAAATTTTGTTTTAATTTTAATTTTGAAAAATAATTTTGTAGTTTTTATTTGTACATTGTGGAATCTGGTTAATAAAATATTTTTTAAGATGTGGAGTGTTCCCACAGTATATTAAGATGTGGAGTGTTCCCACAATCTTTATGTACCTGTCAATTTTTAATCGATGATCTCCATTTTTTTACCACATGATAAGAAAATGTAAATTTATCAATTGATATTTCAACTTTAAAAATGCATCAATTACTTTTTATAATATTAATCAACAAACTCGAAAATTAAGTTTTTCATAAAAATGTATTTTTTGACTTTTCGTTCTACAACGACGATATACATTATACGATATACATATACAATAAATATTTTCATCACAGATTAAAAGAATCCGTATGCTACACGTACCGTATGTCAAGAGAACTCAAATAATATCTTGCAGAGTAACATTTTTCTTTGCGAAAACAAACTCAAACGCTAGAAGAAATTATAACAATAACGATTACGATTCGTTTACACACACACTTTCACAACGACAACTCTTCGTTGCTATCCTGTATCATCGCATGGCAACAAAAAGACGCATGACACAGACAGATGCATGACAACGGACATACGCATGACAACAGACAGACGCATGATAACGGACAGACGCATGGCACCACAATACATGTATGTATATAGTACAGCTCTCTAGTTGGCAACAACAACGAGTTCTCTTTGTGGTGCAAAAAATTTCCCGCCAAAAATTCTATCAAAAGCTTGGATGCTGCTTTATTCGCATTTTTGTTGTTGTTGCACTTTCAAACGAATCAGCGGCTTTGTGAAAAAAGAAAAAGACAAAAAGCAATATATCAGCTAAATATATCACACTGTGAAAATGTTCATATATTATTTTTTATTACTTCATGATTTTACAATTAACAAAAAAAACTATATATAAAAGTAAAACAAAAATGCTGCATATGCACAATCGATGTACGAACTTGCGTAGCGAAGAAAAGAGAAAAAAACATTGTTTTGTCTATTTTATCATTTTGAAGCGACTTTTGAAGCACTTTTAAAGCTATTTACCGCTTCAAAAGTGCTTCACAGGCCTTATTTTTAAGATGCTTATATTCTTTAGAATTGACAAAAACAAAAAAAAAACACACATCTTCATTAATGTTCACGTTCATAAATATTTTGCACGCTTTCAATTGTAACTTGTTGTTCAATATTTAGTAATATCATGAATTCTTTTGTATATATCATTATTACCTTAAAAACATAATAAATACTTTAAAATCATAAAAAACGCAAGAGTCTTCCTTTTCTTGCCGTCTTAGTCTTGCACTTGTTCTTTTTCTTGCAAAATCTCGATCTTGTTCTCGCTTTTGTTCTTGCAAAAAAAAATGCAAGAACAAGATGCAAGAACAAGAAATTTTTAATCATCACTAATGTAAACAAATATCTGCCTTATACTCGAAATTTTTAAACTTGTCTAACTTGCACTTCATTTTTCGTATTTCCTTAAATAGTTACTGAGATGTTAATAATTTGAACCTTTTTTTAAATTTTTTTTGCATTACATTGTTTTGTTTATGTCCGAAATTGAGCTGTTTTGAAACATCAGTCAAAAATCCATTGGAAGACTTATAAATGGTATTCTATTGAATAGATCCTTTAAAAGAATTTAAAAAATATTCATATGAACTTTTCAAAACTTGTCCCACTTTACCCCAAGCTCTCCTATATATTTTACTAATAAAATAAATAAAAAAACCATTATTATTAAAATTTGAATCATTTTTTAACATAAAAATTTTGCTTGGAGTTGCTGGTGTTTTGTTGTTAATTCGATTAATGAAATAAAAAACAAATTTTAGACCAAATACCGTTGTTTTGGAAATATCGTTTCTCAAAAAACAACCATGAATTTTTGTACAACCAAAAATGTTTCTTTTGGGAACTCCAAATTTTAATTAATGAAATTTTACTTAAGATCTTCTATATAAAATAAAATATGTTTTTCTGTTTTATGCTTTTTTAAAAACCGTTTTAAACCGGTATAAAACCGAAACCGTTTATATCGGTTTTGGATATCGGTTTATTTGTGATTTTCGTATAACTGTTTCGGTTTTAAAAATGAAACGGTTTTAAACGGATATCGGTTTCGGTTACGGTTTCAATCCTTGACTTAAATATTGAATAAGTAAATCCATATAAAATCGAGCCCTGCCCCTAAACATATATTTCTTGCAAATATGTTATTATTTTTAAAACAATAGGGCAGAATTGGGTACTAGATCGGAATTATGGTGTTTTACCTTAATTCACTTGCACACGGATATTGAAAAAGTTCAGTCATATTGTTTTTATTTTCTTTTTTTATTATGTTTTTGTTTAAGTTCATAGCTTAAAAATATACTATATATGAGTATGTAAATTAGTTAAGAGAGTAAAAAGAGAGCGCTTCATTAAAAAAAAAAGATGAAGCAAAACAAACTGTAGAGATTGCAGTGTGTTGCCACAATTTTAAATCAGCATTACTTTTTTGTTATCGGAATTTAAACATTTTACTATTAAAAATATGAATTTTTATTTTTAAGCAGTTAAAAACTTTATTTAGCTACAACAAAGATATAACTCTTTTTGTGCCATTTTCTAAGCATTTATGTTTTATAATTCAACCTTCTTAATACAAACAACAAATATATAATTATTTTGAAAAACAATTTAATTTATTAAAACAAATAATATAAACACAGTACGACATATAGACACAGAGAGTGAGTATTCTGTGAAAATATTGTCATGTTTTGCCGCGCACACAGCAGAAGTGTGAATTTTTAAATAGTTTCGTTTTATTATTTATAGGTGCAGCTCAAGTTTTCGCCATTTCTCATTATTCCATAAATATTAGATGTAATTAACTCGCAATGACAAAGGCAATATAAAGTGAGGGCGTTGCGAAATAACCACAGGTTCCATGCTAACCACCAGGACCATCTCACTTCCCCACACCCCCTTCGAGTACTACCACAGACCGCACCTCTTTTTTCCCGATATTTTCTAACCACAAACCAAACAGCAACAACTACTACAATTGCGCCGTCCGCTCTTCGTGTTTGTCGCTGTTTTGTTACGATAAAATCACAATATTTCTGATAAAATCAAATGTAATCGGATCGAATTTTCCTGCACTGTACACACAACAATAAACAGTCGCACGCGTCGCGTCGCACAGCCCACCGTCAACTGCAAAACCAACGCACAATAACTAATTAGTTATTAATTTAAAAATAATCAACACACACATTTTATGTTACGTTCATTGATTAACGCTTAATTGATTTTGTTGCAAAATGAAATAAAATCGAATCAAAAATGTTTTTTTTTTGTTGTTCACTTATTATTTCTGTTAACAATTCGATTGATGTCTGTTAATAGCGCCAGCCAGCGGTGTCGGTCGACACTGGACTGTTTTTCGTCGTGGCTTGGCGCTCTCACTCTGGCTCGGAGGATTTGTATTCGGCCCAGCGTGACAGCGAAGACGACGACCCTTGGAATTGGCGGCGGTTGCAATGCGCAGATGTTGAAAATTTCTCTGCGTTTCTGAGGAGTTGGATGGTTTTGAATTCGCTGCATCGTGCGATATTCATTGTGAGGTACTAATAGAAGATGGAGCAACAGTAGAAGAGGTGTGGCGCAGTTTTAAATATAAGAATACTATTTTCAAATTAAGTCTTTTAAATCAAAATATAAATTCTAAACTGGGATTTAAAACCGTTGCACTTTAAAAATCGAAACTGGAAGAAATAACTTTCAGAAATAAACCGATATCCAAACTCGATATAAACTTTTTTTATGAGTTTTTAATAAGGTATGCGAATTTTAACAAAGGATTAAACATGTTTTTTCGTCGTAACGGGACGCCAATTCATTTTTGTACTGGTTTTAGTATTATAGCAATAAATTTCAAGTTATCAAATTAACTTTCAATCGATACGTCCAATATATGGTCGTCATAATCGTCCTAGCAGATCAACAATTGAGCGTCTAGTAGAAAAATTTGAATCCACAGGCACAGTACAAAATGTTCCCGTGCCAGTGAGACAAAGAAGTGCCCGTAGTGTCGAGAATATTGCTGCCGCTGAGACTTCAGTTGAAGAAAGCCCAAATGTGTTTCTCACACATCGTTCTCAAGCGATGGGCATCTCTGTGACGTCCTTGAGGCGAATTTTGCGAAAAGATCTTGGCCTACATCCTTACAAAACCAAATTGACGCAAGAACTGAATCCGCTTGACCACCATAAGCGTCGTATGTTCGTGAATTGGGATGAGCAACAACTTGAAAATGATTCTGATTTTCAACGAAAAATCACCTTCAGCGATGAGGCTCATTTTTGGCTGAATGGCTTCGTCAATAAACAAAATATGCGTTATTGGTCAGACAGCAATCCACACGTACTCCATGAGTCATCATTGCATCCCGAAAAAATTACGGTTTAGTGCGGTTTATGGGCCGGCGGCGTCATTGGGCCGTACTTCTTCCGTGAAGATCATGACCGGCACGTTACTGTGAATGGGAATCGCTACCATTCAATGATAACCGAATATTTTTGGCCCCAAGTGGATGATATGGACTTGGAGGACATGTGGTTCCAACAGGACGGCGCCACAAGCCACACAGCGAATGCCACAATCAATTTAATGGAAACCATGTTTGGAGAACGTGTTATCTCACGAAATGGTCCAGTCGATTGGCCGCCTCGTTCGTGCGATTTGACGCCGTTAGACTATTTCCTGCGGGGCTACGTCAAGTCTATGGTCTATGCCAACAAGCCAGCGACGATTGATGAACTTCGTTCGAATATCGAACGTGAAATTGCAACAGTATCGGCCGATTTATGCTTGAAAACCGTCGAAAATTGGGTTCAGCGTCTGGACTTCTTCAAGCGTGCCCGTGGTGGCCATGCAAAAGAAATCGAGTTCCATACATAATGGCATCGAACGTACTTTTACAGGAATAAAGAATTTCATTGATATCCAAAACCGTTTTTGGATAAAACGCGCTCTTATTGAAAAACCCTTTATTTGACAACAGAAATCGAATTTAAAAAGATAATTATATTAAAAAAAAATCGTTGAATTTGTACTAAAAAATTGCAATTTTGAACAGCTATAGATAGATTTGAAATATGAATAGAATATCGAAGTCAAAAAGTAATAAAAATTAAAGGTCAATGTTTGCTTCTTTAATAAAATTTAGAAGATCATATATAGCTGGAATATTTTTAGATTTGAAAATAGAAGGAATATCAGGTATTGATCATTGTATTTTTGCCTTAAACCATACCAGTTAAATACAAAAATGATCTGGACACAGGGCTGGTAAAAATCCGTATTTTTCAACAAATCCACTGTACCGGATTGGATTTTATTTGATTTTTTTGGATTTTTTTAAATAAGATAATTTTATAGGATTTATCGGTTTTTAAAGATATTACTTCCCACTCTTCCGCTGCCGAGAACTGCGGTATAAACTTTGGTTAAAGCATACTTTGTGGAAAAAATTCACCGTCTTGGATCTAAAAATCGTTTTCTTCGATATACTGGGCGAAAAAATGAAACAGCCTAAGTGCCTGATTGATTAAATCTATTTTGAATGTATTCTACATAACAGGACAACTCTTCAGAACCTAATAGATTCAATCAATGTCTACCGCATTAAAAATTGGCGTAGAATTGGCTTGAATTATTTCTATAGTTTCGGAGACTACATTCAGCTATTTATATCAATTAATTATTTGTCCTATGTTGGCTGAGAATGAATCATTTCATTATCAACTTCTCCAGATATTTCATCCTGCAATGGTCCAAATATTTTTTTTTTCGGTGGTTTATATTTAGTTCTTAAATTTTCAAAAAAGAAATCTCTAAAAATAATAATAAAAGACCCCATAACACACACACATTATTATCTAAACAATACAAATAATTTAAACCCTTGCTACTAAAAGACAAAAAAAGTTTAGTGAATCTACAAAAACTATTTTATGTGCCTTAGTTAATATAAAGGTCAAATTATTTGATCGTATTAAATTTTACCCCAACAAACATCGCAATAGGGTAAACGAACAGATGTACATAGCGCAAATGCCTGACCCTTGACAACAATTTGTCGAGTGCCTATGGCAACGCTGTCAAAGCAATTACCTAATTAGTAAATAATAAATAAAGTACTACGTTCATGAATTAACAACAATAAAGAAACGGCAACTCACAAAACACCTACGCCAAAATACACCTATACTATACATGATAAAATGTACTCATAGTAGGTCTGAGAACCTACGCATAGTTAACGTGTTTTTATTATAACGCTTTAACATGAACATTTAAGGAATTGAGCACAATTAAATTGCATTGAAAGCAAAAGTAATTTCATTATTACTTAATTACATTGATTGGTTCATTCACATAATCGAGCGTTGGTATTCACATAAATAACAATGAGAGAAAATTTAATATTATGACCAAAAATCCAGAATTATGACTTAAATACAAAAAAAAATATTGGATTTTTGAATACACAGATTGTTCCACATTAATAATACCAAATGTTAAAAAAACTTCGTTCAAATAAGGGGTGTTCAAAAGATTACTCAAAACACGTAAGACGTATAAATCTTATGGGTGTATCACGATATGATTAGCGTCATTTAAAAGATAACTACTGGTGCAACATTTTGGGTAGGGATTCCATTCCCGAAGCATTTTGGAATCCCGAGACTTTTCAAGATTAGATAAAGATATCCAGGGATTAGTGCTGATTTATTGTATAATATAATAGTTTGGCACTACAGTCCTATAAGAACTTTGACCGAGCTCTCTCACCATTTTGAGCTGTGCGTGTTATATTTGTACTCAAAGTGGTGGAACCTACAGTTTATTGCCGAATCCGAACGGCGGGTGAAAGCTTTTCATAGGCAATGTTTTACCTCTCGTAGGTTTGCCATTTACTGCCGAGAGGTAGCGCGGTATAGAAAAATGTTTCTATGAAAAGATGTTGTTAGCCCCAGTCCATCTTGAACCGGGGACTTTTCGGCTAGCAGTCCAACGCACTAACCACTGAGCTACCGCGGCTATTGTATTACATGTAACAAATAAGGAAAGTTTTTAAATACAGCTTTGTGAAAAATAATAGCAGAGGTGTCCCACATGATAACAAACATTTAACATCAAGGTTTATTAAAAAAAAAAACTATGCTAACGCTTCCAAATTTAAAGTTTTATTAGTTTACATTTTATCTGAACGTTATTTTTATTGGAATCCCGTGATGTTTTTTCGGGATTTTCGGTACTGTTTTCTCCGGGATCCAAACATTTCCAGATCCCGTAATTGAAAGCCTTAATTTTGACACAGTATTCGACTTTATTTCATTAAAATATAAATCACCATATATAATAAATCACCATACAAATGATTATTTTTATTTTAAAGATTAACCATTTATTTATTTTTATTTTATTGATTTCTGTGCTCTTTTCAGAAGCATTTTATTATTTTTTTTAATACGAAAGTTGTAGTTAAAATTTAACAAGATATTGTAAAAACGTCCCTAAGTATTACTAAATTTTAAAATTTTTATTTTAATAGCCAGTACATTAAATTTATTTGACATCATCACTTAAAGCCTTTAAAAATGACCATATGTTTTACGACCACTGTGTTTGGTTGCTGGACGTAAAAACCATGCACTGTTTAAATGTCATCACAATCGCATGTAGCGACTGCATCAACGTAAACAAAATGCTACATATTGTGCACATAAAATGTAGTTACGCTGCAGAAAAAATAGTAGTAGGTACAAAAATGTAACCTACTTTATTTGATTTTTTTTCTTCATTTTTTTGCGAACAATTTACTATCGGTTTAATAGACATATTCAGCATAGTGTGGGAGGGAAGGTGCTGAACTAAGGTGGTTGAACCAAAAATTCGCAACTAGTCGAAACATTGATTTTCAATAAAATTCCTTGAAGGTTGATGAGGGGTGTTGCACATATATGGCAAAAACATGTTTTGTACAGAACAATAATCAATGATTTTTTAGGTTTATGCCATGGCAAAATTATTTATGGATTGTAAACAATCAAATACCTAGAGTAACTACGTGTTGGAAAAGTTGTTAAAAGTATTTTTATTTTCTATTAAAACAACTTTAAAGTCTATTTTATAAACTGGTCGCAGTGCAACGCGATGAAAACACATTTTATATTGCAAATTAAATTAGTTGGCGCATTTGTCACTTCGAGAAACCACTACGCACAGCTGGCAGCAGTTCGCGAAAACAGCAGGGCAGAGAAGGGGAACAACGGGATGAGCTACGTAGATATTCCTTGAGTTCAAGTCAAATGTTACAAACTAAAGTCTTCTTAATTGAATTATAAAAGTTTAAATTTGCTTGTATTCAATAAAGTAGTTCTTTCTAGGTACGTTTGCTGTTGTTGTAGCTACTCATGCGGAATGACAGACGGACTTCAGCAAGTGAAGTCAGCAAGTGCGTTAGTCAGTCAGTCGTGCATTTAAATATAGCGTGACAGACAAATGGTCTGAACGACAGTCACTCGGTCGAACGACAAACAGACAGTTTTTAGTCATCTATTCAGGCAGACAGTCAGTCAACCAATGCACCCATCTATTTATCTAACCAACCGTGCGGCACACGAGACAAAAGTAGCAAAAACAACTAATGCAGAAAACTACCTTAAAAATTGCGCAATTACTTTGAATTGACTTGTTTTTGCATTTATGCTTTTAAAACAGGTTCATCGAATTTTCATTTTAAAAGAATTAATATTTTTTTAAATCAGGATTGTAGAAATAATACTATCAAACATATATGTTACAACTGACACAAAAAATTAATTAAAAACTAAATTTCCACTCGGTAGCGAATACTTTCTCATATTAAAACTCACAACAAAATATTTAAACTATCAAAACATCAAAAATATTTTTACATTTAAAATACGAGTATTTCTGATACATATAAATAAAAATTATGGCTGTGACGGAAATTCTGATTAATCGCAATCACGATTAATCAACAAATCGATTAATCGTATTTTTCAATTAACCGAAAATACGATTAATCGGTTAATTATAACTTTCAATTAATCAGAATTTAGATAATTTTTATTTGAGAATATAGAAATTGCTGTCTACAAAAATATAAATTTACAATTGATATTAATAGAAAACAAAAACGTATTCCAATAAAAATATGAATGTATTTACTAATTATTAAATTGTATTCACACATTTTTGTAATAAAAATATTAATAGGAATAAATTTAATATAACGTGAATACAATTAAATGATTAATTGTATTTGCAATTATTGGTTGTAGCTTTTGATTTATTTATTTTTTTTAAATGCAACTCCTGTATGTGTGCTATTTTCTTGTGTTTTTTATTAATATTTATATTTTCGCAACGCCATGTGTGATATTCGTACGAAGTTCATCAATCGTCGCTGGCTTGTTGGCATAGACCATAGACTTGACGTAGCCCCGCAGGAAATAATCATGAAATCGCACGACCGAGGAGGCCAATCGACTGGACCATTTCGTGAGATAACACGTTCTCCAAACTTGGTTTCCAATAAATTGATTGTGGCATTCGCTGTGTGGCATTCGCTGTGTGGCTTGTGGCACCGTCCTGTTGGAACCACATGTCCTCCAAGTCCATATCATCGGTATCAACGGTAGCGATTCCCATTCACAGTAACGTGCCGGTCTTGATCATCACGGAAGAAGTACGGCCCAATGACGCCGCCGGCCCATAAACCGCACCAAACCGTAATTTTTTCAGGATGCAATGATCACTCATGGAGTTCGTGCGGATTGCTGCCTGACCAATAACGCATATATTGTTTATTGACGAAGCCATTCAGCGAGAAATGAGCCACATCGCTGAAGATGATTTTTCGATGAAAATCCAAATCATTTTCAAATTGTTTTTCAGCCCAATTCACGAACATACGACGCTTCTGGTGGTCAAGCGCCTTCAGTTCTTGCGTCAATTTGATTTTGTAAGGATGTAGGCCAAGATCTTTTCGCAAAATTCGCCACAAGGACGACACAGAGATGCCCAACGCTTGAGAACGACGTGTGAGAGACACATTCGGGCTTTCTTCAAGTGAAGCCTCAGCGGTAGCAATATTCTCGACACTACGGGCACTTCTTTGTCTCACTCACGGGAACATTTTGTACTGTGCATGTGGATTCAAATTTTTCCACTAGACGCTCAATTGTTGATCTGCTAGGACGATTATGACGACCATAAATTGAACGTAGCGCTCTGAACGTTGAGGCCACTGACTCCGAATTTCGGTAGTAAATTTTAATAATTTCGACTCGTTGTTGGCTCGTATATCTTTCAATCATGAAATGGCAAACCTTACAGAAGAGAAATATCAAAAGAGCGGCAAGAAATATGGCATCGTTTGCTGTCCATGTCGCTCTACTTTGTAGCGTCCCATTTGAAAAACCCTTTATTTAATCCAATTAAAATGATTACAATGAAAACATTTTTTAATTGGTTTTACTAAATAATTAATTAATGATAAATTTAATCTCAATAAATTTAATATATATAACCACTTTAATTTCAATATAACAAAAAAAGTTGTTAAATTTTCTTCACTAACCATTACTCATTATATATACGTATATTGAATTCAATACAATTAAAAGTTACATCGGCTGAGTTTCAATTAAAAGATAATTGCATTGATTAAAATTTTTGTTATATGAACACAGGTTTTTATTTCTGTGTACAAACAAAAATTTTCGTGATTACGATTAATCAGACTTTCCGGTAAAACGATTAATCGCAGGGCCCAAATAAAAATATTAGAAAAAGTTGTGATAAAATATTTAACAAATTATATATGATTTATAAAGGGCTGTGAAATTAATCATGTAAATATTTTTTTAATAATCAGGGTCCTGATTAATTGATTCAGCAACTTTATAATTAATTAATTAATCTGCATTTTGATTAAAGTTAAAAAATTGTTTTTAAAATTATAAAAAATATAACAAAGTGTTTAAAGTGTTCAATAATCAAATAGTATATTTATATTTCGTGACTCAGTAGGGTATAAATTAGATAATTCATAATTTTCACAAATAAGAATGTTTTGATTAATCAAACAGTTTGATAAATCAATTAATCCGCACAGCCCTAGATTTTTGTGTTTTAATATGTTTCGACTTTAAATCGAATTCTTTAAAACAAGATCTATATCACATATAAATAATACATAATAAGAGATAGTATTAAAATCAAGTCAAGCTCAATTGACTGCACAAAGTAGCAACTAAACTTGATAGAAAAAAAATCACATCAATCAGCGAAATGAAAGAAATTCATAAAAATTAGAGCATGACTAAATAGTAAAAATAATATAATGCAGTTGTAAATAACATTACTCTTTCATAATGTAACAAATCTTACAAATGACATAAGTAATTGATAAACATATTATTATGTTACAAGCATGAATAAAATTATAATTTTAGATGTTGCAAATACCAGAACGAGTCATTTTCCGTATTTTTACCTACAGTACAAAATAATCAACTATTGTGGTTTGCTATATAATGATATCGAATACAAATATCACTAAGTACACCTAAAATACTAAATATATCTAAAAACGGAAATACACACATAACGGCAACTGATTAAATATAAAAAGAAAATTGAATACATTTTATTATTTAAATGATGATTATGTAAAAATAATATTTGATGACGTGAGTGCAGCGACATGTTCAATATTTATTTTTAATTATTTGAAGTTTTTTTTTTTTTGTTCATACAACCAAATTTGTTTGCAGTTGTTATTGCCGCTGCACAGTCTGACTGATTTCATAAAACAAAACATGTAATTCCAGAAATTAACAAAACAGAAAAATAAATAAAAAAAAATCATCGATACAAACAACGATCAGAGTCAAGGCAAAGAAGAATAATAAGCAATCGAAAACAAAAAAAAAAACAAAAAAAGAAAAGCAGTAGAAGACAAATAAAAAGGAAGAAAAATCAGTTAAAATTGCATAAATTAAATTAAATATCATTAGCTTAACATAGCAGCAACACTACCATGGTTGACAAACATATGGGAAAAATGTAATATTTCTTTTATTCAAAAATTCAAAAATTATTCGAATCATAAATAAACCGATAGCCAAACCGATATAAACGGTTTTAGTTTTAAAGCGATTTTATAACTTTTTATTTTTAAATAGTATGAAAAACTAACTGAAAGGAATTCAACTTTAGTGAAAAACATTTAAAAAAAAATATATTTTTAATTAAAACTTTTTTATGAAAATATCGTCGTAGTTTCAAACTTTAATAACTAGGGCTGTGCGATTATTAATCGTTTTACCGGAAATTCTGATTAATCGCAATCACGATTAATCAATTATTCAATTAATCGTATTTTTTGATTAACCTAAAATACGATAATCGGTTAATCAGCTTTTGTGATTAAACAAAATAACGATTAATCGGTTAATCAGAAATATGATTAATTGAAATACGATTAATTGTTTTTGGAATGAGTATAAGTAACGACATTCTACTTGCTACGCATCTTATTTGGCATTTGTATATTAAATTAAATATTTTTAAAAGAAAAACAAAATTTTTGTTTGTATATTTTTTATAGACAGAAATTTCTATGTTCTCAAATAAAAATTATTTGAATTCTGATTAATTGAAAGTTATAATTAACCGATTAATCGTACTTTTGGATAATTGAAAAATACGATTAATCGAATAATTGATTAATCGTGATTGCGATTAATAAGATTTTTCGGTAAAACGATTTATCGCACAGCCCTATTAATAAACAATGGTTTTTGATCAATCAGACCAACATTGGCATAAATTAATACAAATATTTTAATAATGATATTCATCTAATGTGGCAAATGAGCCGTATACCGCGTATCTGCATAAATATACAGTGTCATATACGATCTGCCAATATTTGTATTAAAAATATTATACAGGAAGTCAATATCTTTGCGCAAGAGATTTTTTGAGCAATCGAAATAATTAATTTTTGAAAACGTCACAATTTATATTTTGAAGTTTTAAATTCATGCGATTTTTGCAACTAGACCATTACTCATCAACATTTTTTCGAAAATTTGTTTGCACGACACTGAGCCACATAAAATTTGTTGAAATTTTTTTATTGTTTGATCAATTTTGATGTTTTTTGTTGTTCAATATTTAAAATTTTTGGCAAATATCAATTGGTTGCTTCCCTGCAGTGTAAAGGACTAAAGCGCATCAAGATCTAACAATTTTGCTGTCTAGGTCATGTGGGACGAATGGATGAAATTGCTCCAGTCAAGAAATGTCTTGAAATGATATTTATTTGTTTAGGTTGCAATCCTGGCTTATAATATAATCGATAAATCGATACATTGAATTTTAAGCAATTTTCATAAATAAATCGATATGTGGAATTTAGGAATTAAAACAGTAATCGAAAAATCCCTTTAAAATCGTTACAATTTCTGTTTTAGTTTTTTACTAGCCATATTTCGAAATTTAAATCGAATTGAATTCGCTGAAACCAATTGAATGGTTGAATATTTATTATATTTATGAATAATTGAAATTATTTTTTATTGTTTTTTATGTTCTGAATAATCGAATAATCGAAAATACGTTACTGATCGTTAATAATATAATTTACAACCGACAAATAAGTGTAAAGTTGGCAACTATGGTCGTTTCTTGGCATTCGTCAAGCATTCACTTCGTATTGATTACTATTGCATCTTATATTTTTTATTTCGAATTTCCTTTGACAGTTGCCAGTGCTAGTTGAACTTTTGCTGTTGCGGCTATCTGTCTTGTCAACACATGCACGTTGCACATGCGCCTAATCTTGTCTTGCACTAACTGCATTTTTCATTATCAGTCTATGTAGTTTTTGTTGTTGCTGTAAAACAATGTTGGCTCTTACATCCGATTTGCACCGTCTCTTATCGTCAACATCTATTTGTATTTTTGTCATTATTTGTACGTGCGACTTTTGTTGTTGCTGTGCACCTAGTTTGATGTTGATCATAACAGCAAATTTTCTATTTTGTAGTTTTTTTTTATGTTGTTGTTTAGTTTGAAGCGTTTATTGGCCTCCGCCCAAACAACTTTCCTTTGAAATTATTGTCCACACAAAAAAAAACATACACACACACAAATCCAGTTGAGCCACAGTTGGGCTATAATTTTCGAGATGAACCTGTACTGGTTATGTTTGTAGTTACAGGATTCACTTGTTTATTTATGCTTCGAGTCTATAGTTTTAAAGCAAATGAACTAAAATCAAATAAAGCTTTTTTTACGCATTGGAAATACACAGCATAATCACATCAACCATTAGCAATAACTACTTTCCTATAATAGATTATAATACGCATTGCTTTCCATGCCATTGTAAAGTGGAATTTTCGGCTTAAAATAATATAATATTCAATAGGTAACAAATATCGCAAATAGTTCCATAGAGGGTGCAAATCGCTTGCAATGTAGAGAACATACTCTGTACGAGATTTGTTGACTGAGGTTTTAATTTCACTTAAAATAGTAAATTATATAATTTCGAGTTATTGACATTGATTTAAAAAATATATTATTTAAGTAGACCACTGGGTTGTTAGAATTTATGATTGCTGTGATTGAAGACGAAAAATATAACGACTAGTCCAAAATAAAATTCGATAGTTTTTTTAGTTTTATGTTGTTATTATTGATTTCCGTTCTATTTCAGTACTATTTATGTTTTTTTATACGATTTACAAAGTACAAAATGTATTTGTAGTTTTCAGAGTTTGATTTATTTAAATCGAAATAATTTTCTGGGCCTCAGTGCTGGATAAAATCTTAGAAGAACTCCTTAGCCAAATAATCCAAAATTTTAAAAGTGATCTAGCATGAGAGTTTTTTTTCTCCACATTTTTCGAATTATAACTTATGAAATATATTTGTGGTTTTCATTTTCTCGCCCATATGACTAATTCAGTATATGGAAGAAAACTGCTTCCAAGATCCAAGACGGTGAATTTTTCCGCAAAGTATGTTTTAACCAAAGGTAATAAAGCAGTTCTCGGCAGCGCAGGGTAAGGAATAACTTTAAAAACCGATAAATCCTATTGAAATTATGTTATTTATAAAAAATCAAAAAAAAATATCCAATAAAATCACAAAAAATCCAATATTTTTTTAAATCCGTAATTATTCCATCCCTGGTTGCTGAAGACGCCATTTTGGTACAACCAATTCAGCACTCAAAAATTGCAAAATATTAACTTCAATCAAGAGGATCTCAAATACCGTCCACTTTAGCTACTATTTCGAATTACATATCGTCACTGTCATGCCAAAGGGGCGAATGTGAAATTTTTGACATTTGCGTTTTTTTTACATTTTTGATTGTATTTTTCCTCAAGTATTCTGTGCTAAAATCGCGTGACGTTTTGTTAGATATTTCTAGCCACAAAAGTCAAAACCAAAAGGGAGAATTTGAAAAATTGAAAATCTTGTCATACCAAAGGGTCGAATCTTTTCGTTTTTTCGCCATAACTTTTTATTGGTTTAAAATAAAATAGTGATGTAAAGGCATTTATTGTTTGTTTTCAAAGCACCCATCGATCTGCATCATTAATTAAAAATAGTTAGCCAAACATTAATTTGCCATTTGTTATTTGCAGGAAAAAATATTTTTAAATAATGATGCAGATCGATAGGTGCTTTAAAAACTAACAATAAATGCCTATAGACCACTATTTTATCTCGTATCAATAAAAAGTTATGGCGAAAACGAAAAGATTCGCTCTTTTGGCATGACAAGATTTTCAATTTTTCCAATTTTTTCGTTTTTTTGCTATTAACTTTTATTCGTGCAAGATAAAATAGTAGTTTAAAGGTATTAATTGTATGTTTTTAAAGCACCTATCGATTGGCATCATTATTTATAAATTGTTTGCCAAACATTTTTCCTGCAAATAACAAATGGCATTATTGTTTGGCAAAATATTTTTAAATAATGATGCCAATAGATAGGTGCTTTAAAAACAAAATATTAATTCCTTTACATCACTATTTTATTTTGCGCTAATAAAAAGTTATAGCTTAAAAAAAAAAAATATTTGCGTTTTGGTCAGGATATAGCCTCACAAAATCCGTATTTATAATTCAGTAAGTTGTCCAAATCCAAAGATATTTTATATACGTTGTAATAATTCATGAATAAACCAAAATAACAGATAAAATTGAAAAAAATCTAAATTTTGTTAATTTTTAAATCACTTCAAACTTTAAAATTTGATTTCCCAACATTTTTAAAAATGCACATTCGCCCCTTTGGCATGACAGTGACGATATATCAATTATATACCGACAAAAAAATGAGAATTGACAAATAATTTTATTAAAATAACTGATTGCTTCAACATGCGAAAATATGTAAAAATGTTTTTTTAGTTTGTTTTAAGTTTATTTTAAACTAAAATTAGGCTTTAAACAGTATTATTTTCCTTAAGTATTATTTTGAAAATGGATTTTAAATCAACAAAATTTTGACCTATAAATATTTTGACATATATTTGAATTATTTAAGTTTATAAATCAATTATGAATATAATTTATATAACCCGAATTTTATACTACAAATTAAATATTTATTTTAATTTTTTGATTAATAGCTAATGTACTTTTGTGATTGCCAACTGGTAAGCTTTAAAAACCCATAAATATTATTTTTTAAAAGTCCTGTCTTTGCCAACCTTGAGTAAAACACACTCTATAATTTTTCAAAATTTTATTAAATGATCCGATCGATTTGACTGCATTTCAACAATTAACAATTTTTGAAGTAAAAAAAACGTATAATGCTTATTAGTTTTTATTATGCCTAATTCTTTAAAACACAATTGGTAAAATTATCGTGCGAAAATACACCGACGGTCTTGAGCCAGTTTTTTATAGTTCGTTAGGATCTGTCGTGTTCCGGATACGGAATTTCCTGTTCCCTTGGTTTATTTCCGATGTTTGTAAAACGGTTTTAATAATAATAATAATAAGTGTTAAAGCGCATATCGATTATGGTCATAGTTTTAATCCCTGGATTAAAATAACTGCACCAGCTCACGTATACCAAAAATGTGTTACGACGCTGTAATGAATGACATATGTTTTTCACGTCTTATCATCAAATAACTTTTGTTTTTGCCAGATAAGTTAGTTAGGCCAACAATGAGTTTTATATATCGTCGTTGTAGAACGAAAAGTCACCAAGTACATTTTTATGAAAAACTTAATTTTCGAGTTTGTTGATTAATATTATGAAAAGTAAATGTTGCATTGTTAAAGTTGAAACATCACCTAATAGATTTATATTTTCTTATCATGTGGTAAAATTTGAGATCATCGATTAAAAATTGACAGATTTATAAAGATTTTTGTAAATGAATATTTGGCATTTTGAAAATGTATTTGGTGACTTTTCGTTCTACAACGACGATATATTTGTTTCAGCTCTGAGAATACCACGTATAGATTATCAATGAGTAGTTTGTATAATTTGTGAGAAAAACAAATAAGGTGTCAATTTATCCAAATGATAAGACACAGTAATTAGGAAGTTATTTCTTAAATTAACCAAATACGTAGGTACGTGTTAAAAATTAGAATAAGTGATTTGTGAAAAATGTAGTTCTAATCTTTTTTCTGGTATAGCGGTTATTTTCGTTTCTACTGAAAGGGTACATACTAAACTTATGAATGGGTTACATTAAAAATTTGAAAGTAATAATTTTATAATCTGCGTAAATATATTAAAACTAGTTAGACCCGTGTACGACTCGTGCCAAGATTTTGTGAATGCAAGGATATGGAGTGATTTTATTAATAATTATTATTTATATATTCCCCGTAATGTGTTCTTCCCCGTAGAAGGCTTTCCCGTAGAATTCTTCCCGGTAGAATTCTCCCCGACAGAATTCTTACCCGCAGAATTTTTCCCAGTAGAAGTTTTAGTGTGGTGTGTTTTAGTGTGGTGAATTTTGGTGTGGTGAGTTTTAGTGTAGTGAATTTTAGTGTGGTGAGTTTTAGTAAATATTTTAGTGTGGTGAGTTTTAGTGTGGTGATTTTCGCTGTGGTGAATTTTGATGTGGTGAATTTCGGTGTGGTGAGTAAAAAATTGTGGTGGTTGCTACTCTGGTGTGAAATATCTTAATATTACTATAATAACTGTTGACATACACCATATGAAAAGGTACCTTCTATGGGGGGTGCCACGCCCAGTGGTCCATTCCCGCCCTCATTCCGGGAGACCGTTTAGAATAGTAAAATATAACGCTCACCAAAATTTCATTAAATTTGCTATCTTAATTGCTGATATAATCACTCTTATCGTGAAGACTTGGGGAATATTTTATTCCCTCGGGGTAAAATTTTTTAGTATCGTCAATCTCCCAGGAACAGCAATTCCTCCGGAATTTTGTTCGACATTCGAATGCAGTTTTACAATATGGCCAGATTTTTTTAATACGTTTTTTTTGGTTATCTTTATCATTTAAGATTATAATGTTGCAAAATAATAGTTCAGATATAAAATATGTGTACAGATCTTTATTATTTGGAGTTAACTATACTTTTATGCAGAAATTTCACATTTTTTTAACTCAATAAAAGTTTAATTTGCAATTAGAACTGAACATCAGGCAACGCTAAATCAGTTGTTTTACCAAATGTCAAACAGTGTTGATGGATAAAATTGCGTTGTATTGTGAAAATAAATATTGAAGTTAAAATTATGTTAAACAGCAATTAAAAGTATTTAAAATTACTCTTAATTGAAGTTTTTCATTTAAGAAAATGTTGTGATTAGATTGCGTTCATTTTTCAAGAGTTATAAAAAAATTAAGATATTCGCCAGTCGGTGAAAATTTTGCAGTGGTTGAATATATCTGTAATTTATTTGTGCAGAATTATGTAAATAACTTTTATTTAAATAATTTTGGTGCTATCCATAGATATTTGTTAATATATTATAAATAAAAGTATAGTTAATTAAAGAGTTTGTTTTTAATTAATTCTTTTCCCCCATGAAAAAGTGGCGGAATTTTTTCGGCGAAACAGGGGTAATTTTTCCTCCAAAATGTTGTTCATGATACGTAGTTTTTTTTTAGGGAAACATTTTTTCTCTTTTCGAATATTGTTCACTATACCTATTTTCCACCAAGGGTAAAAATTCCCTGAGGAATTTTATTCACGATAAGGGAGAATTTGTTTTTAATTTTTGGGTTATATGGGAGGTGCCACGCCCAGTCCACCAAACTCACCGAGATATAGCCTATACTCTGCCCGGACCCAACATACATATTGTGTCAAAATTTGGTTCAATTCGGTTCAGCCGTTTAGATGTCTATAAGGAACATTCAGACATACAGACATACAGACATACGGACATAAAGACATACGTACATACGGACATACAGACATACGGACATACTTACATTCACAAATATATAGTAGATTCAATTTTAAAAATAAAATACCCTACTTTAGAAATATAGGTCGGGCAAAGCATTGCTCAGATGTCAAATGTTCCCTTATTAAAATGTTAAAAAATGAAGGTCAAAGCCATCGCAAATCATTCAAATCTATTGGAAGATCACATTACATTGCACACAATATATTTCTGGCTCCTAAACCATATTTTTTAAAATGTAGACCATAGAAAACTGTCATGAAGGTAGATAATCACTGCAGCAATTCAAACTAAGTTAGGAGTCCAAATTTCAAAATGTCCTTTGTAAGTTGTTTTTTTAGAATTAAAATACAAAATAGTTGCAATATTATTTATTCATCATAATCTGATTATTTCATTAGATTGAGCGATGTACTAGAAAATTAGTGACGTAAGACACACATGAATAAAGATTAGAAAAAAGTACTGCACTAACTAACAAAGAAATGTATTTTAAATATGATTTTAGATTAAAAACTATAAATATCTATGACTTATTTAAAAAAAAGACTACATTTTTAACAAAGCAACAATTTACGTTATCATAAATATTTTTAAATAAAGCTAACTGCGTTTCTAAGAGTATGTATGTACCGTAGTATATCTAATTTAAATGATATCATAAACAGCACTGATAAACAGACATACAAAGGAATTATTAAACGATGGTGGGTTGTGACGCAGGAGGTCAAAAGCATCAAGTAGTTACTTTCGTCTTTAACGTCATGGTCAAAAAGAGTACGTTAACGTTAGTGGGTGATGTCGTCGTTCGTTGGTAGCTACGAAAATAAATGAAAAAAATATCAAAAATTTGAAATAAAATACATTTTAATTAAATTTTACGGAAAAAAAAGCATAAATAAAATAATATTTATGCGTTGTGCGAAAAGATTTGTTTGAAAGCAGAAGGTCGTCGACCAAATGCGCGCATATGATATAAATATATTTAAAATGTTCATCAGTCAGAGAGGGTTTGAAAATGGTTACTAGAATTGAAAATACTTTGCACGGACAATTTAATATGCACTTTATTTTTACCATACAATTAGTTATTTTGTAAACATTTTATTTTAATAAAAAAATAACTTTGTTTTCATAATACTTATTTTTGTATTGCAGTACAAACCGCAATGAATTTTGAAATGACAATTTTTAATTTGAGCTTTGAAACGAAACATTTGTAATTTTAATTATAATAATAATAATTAAATTGTTTGTGAGTTTTTCATACCATTCCTTAAGTTTACAAATTAAATAGTTTTCAACGGATATCAATTACGGATTCGGTTATGGTTTCAATACTCATAGTCAATAACTGAAAGTTGATGATTTACTAATTTCATATTTATGGCATTCAAAAATAGATGATCTCTTATTTTTATTATTTAAAATCTAACAGCAATGACAGCACTAGCTGGCGCCGTTTTTATGAGTCCTCCGAGACGATGAGCAACCAAGCTACGCCCCACCCGCCGCGCGTCAATTACAGAACAACCGACGCAACACACAGCCGCCCAACCAAATACGTGACACATGCTTCAGAAACAACTAGTGTTAGCTATGTTGGACACTAGCATGTTGCCAACTAAAGCAAAATTATCAGAATATTTTGAAAAATTAATAAAATGTATTCAGCAAAATTCTACCAACACTTACCGCTCCACAGTCTGCTGCCGGAGAGTTCTCGATGATGTCGTAGATGACATGCGGCGGTCCGGTGGTTCCCAACAGCGAGAAACCGAAGCCATCGTGCTCGCTGCGGTGCAGCACCACCTTCAACTCCTCGGTGGTCATGGTTTTTCAGTCGAGAGACACGCGCGCGACGTTGATGTGTGCGATGACAAAGACGACGGACAATAACGAAGACGGCGACGACGACGGACAACAACGAAGAGCAGATGACGAACTGCACCCGGTCGACGGCAGTTCCGGCTGCTGCTACTGTCTCTGCCACAAACACTGCTGGCCACTTGCTGACGTGCGCAGCGTTCTCTCGTTCGCGTTGGTTTTCGTTTTATTAATTGTTGTACCTTTTTATAGATTAACTAATTAAGTTTTTAGTAAATTTGCAACATTTGTTCACTTGTGCAGCAACGCAAGCAGCCGCATTAATTCTAAGCGAGTTTCTTGTTGATTCTTAGCGTTCCTACGCCTTCGCTCGTTTACTTCGTATCTTATAACTTTTTTTGTTTTATTTTATAATTTTTAAATGCTTGATTGAATTTTGGGTTGGGTTCTTCGCTGCTGCTTCTTCTTCTTCTTTTTTCTTTTCTCTTGACTGCTATTTCTTCCCCTTGTTCAACTTTTTCGTTCCACTGCAGCGTCTTAACACTTAATTTCGTCCAACTTTCAACACTTACTCATTTCAAACACTAAAACACGAAATTATTGCAGCCATAAAAACCACAGACGGTCTTTCTAATTCCACACAAAAGTTGCAAGTAAAAATCTATCTACGGCTACTGCTGCAGTTTCGATTCGCCACGGTTTTGATGCCAGTTGCATTCGTCATCGGACATTTTGTTTCATTGCCGTTTTTGTATCTTGCGATTTTAAATTTTTAATCAAATTAAAAATATATTTTTCACTTTGGATTAATTTTGCAAAACACACACACACAATAATTTTCCGCAAAGCTTCCGCTACGATTCCCAACGAAAATTCGCGTTTAACAAACTTTTGACATCAATGGTTTGTCGGTTTCGTTGCGTGTCGTCGTTTCGTCGTTTATCGATATTTTAGAAACATCGATGTTTTTTTTACTACAGCATCGATTTTTTGACATCGATGCGGAAAAACGAATCATCGATATATCGATGTCAATTTCAGCTGTTGTTTGCTGTAATAAATTTCAATGGCTGCATTCAGCGCCATCAACAGTTGCGCAACTGATCAGAACCTAATCGCTCACTTTTACTGTCAATTTATAAAGGAAATGAATGGCTGCATACAGTGTCCCCAGTGCCCAACTCTTGAGAAATATGTGACTGAATGGCACATGCTCACCCAACTATAGTTGGGTGAATGCACAAAATACGAATGTTATCCTTTTGACTATCGTTTTTCAGAGAACGAAAAGATTATTAAAAATGTTAAGCATCGTTTAGATATCTCAGAGAAGTAACTTTTCAAATAAAGTGAATGGAATAATACCCTCATAGTGGTATCTCTGAACTTCATACTTCAAAATTGACATTCGTTTTTTGCAGCGTCATACTGTTTGCTGTTCGCTTTTTTTGTTCCCGCTGTTTTTAATGTGGACTTAAATGTCAGATTTATAATAAAACGATGAATAAATCGGGTCCACTAACACAATATTTTTGTGGGCTAGAATACGAGCTACACTCTCTTTAATTGTACGCTGTGTAATTTTACGGGATGCAGTTCCCAGAGCGTTTGTCTGGTTGAGTGCATTCAGACTTCAGAGAATTAATTAATTTAAAATAAGCCACTCGAGAGTATTCAATACTTTCTCAAAAAAAGTATTCGATATTGATACTCAAACAAGTATCGAATACAAAATACTGAGTACCCATAAAAAAGCCATCATTTACGAACATGCGAACGAATTCAATTCGTTCGGCCATAATATAACTTGTTCCACTTTTCAAACCGAAAGCAACTTACGACTATTGAACGGCAAGGCAAGAAGACAAAAACCAATCATCACCATGAACGCACTATCGGGTCTGGTCAAATCGACTATTCCAAATTATTTATCCAATTTGCCAATACCGGACAGCTTTACGGGATGGTTCAAGTTGTCGTGTAAGTAAAAGTTTAACCTGTTTCGAGAGTATTTATCAATTTGGGTTTAATGTAGGGCCCGAGATGTGCTTGTGCAGTCGTTGTAGTGCAAATGGCTGCACTTTTTCTATTAATGACCTAAATAGCATAGTGCAAATTCGTGAAATCCGGCTAACTAATTAACCTTGCAAAGTTAACTGCAATTTATAATTGTTTTCATTTATAGCTGATCCAAACATCTATTTTGATTTTGTACCTTTGGCTGTGTCACCTCATTATTTACTTGCATTTGATTATGCAATAATTCTTTTGTTGCTCTGATTTGACGGACGAGCAGTTCTAATCTATGCCGTTATGTTCAGCGGCAACAACAATTGCATTGCATTTTTCCACCCAACTTGTTCTGTTGACAGTCATTGACACCACCATTAACTCTATCGGCTAATTTATTATTAATCACTCGTATGTTTAAAAGCCAAAAGTGGTCGTCAAGACAGGTGGTTTTTTTAACTGTTGACTTTGATTGTAACAACAATATATACAAGGTCATTATTTTACAATAAACTACTTTACTTTCACTTGTAAAAAAAACAATTATTTCAAAAATTTCTGATAACTTTTAATCGTTGAGGTCATTTCTTTTTAATTGAATAGAATAAATTATTTTTTAATTAAATTTTAACCTTTGTGAACTGAATTTGATATATTTACCCCTTATCTGCCAACAATATTAAAAATAAAGGTAGAGTGAAAATATTTTCTATCCCATTTCATTATTTACACACACAATAATATTAATTAAATTAATTAAAATGAAAATCGCGCAAAATTAGTGAGTATAATCTTATAATTCGATATGACACTGAGGTTATATTTTTAAAAAAATAGCATAATTTATAATAATTTAAAATTATTTTTTGAGTTTAGATCCAAATGAAATAAAAGAGCACAAAAAGTGCTCCAGAACTTCTCTAAAATTACGTTTAAAGTTCATATGGTCGTTGTAGAACAAAGTCTCCAAATACATTACGAAATGCCAAATACTCATTTACAAAAAACTTTATATATCTGTCAATTTTTAATCGATGGTCTTAATTTTGGAATAAATCTTACGTAAATGTTAATTTATAAAAACTGCTCTCTAAAAATATATAGAAATGATGACAATTGTTAAAGTATTTTTTTTTAATTCTTTTGTTTCAGTCACCGATTGGCTTTCTCTGATCCCGCCCACTGCTATGGTTGCCGGCGTCGGATACATGTCCTATCTGGCTTTCTGCCCAGAGGCCCGTAAATGTGCTGGCAAAAACACTGGACGCTGCAATCCATCGATTCGCAAGCACGAGGCTAAGGTGGTCGATATGATCGATGTTGAGGATATTGCCGAGAAGGCCGCTTTCTGTCGCTGCTGGAAGACCAAGAATGTACGTGGCAACGTTTAATTTAAAATATTTTTTTTTCCATTATCTGCTAATATCTTTTGCAGTGGCCCTATTGCGACGGCAGCCACGGTGAACACAACAAGCTGACCGGGGACAATGTTGGTCCAGTGGTTGTCAAGAAGAACACTAAGGAACAGTAGAAATGTTGATGGGTGATGGTTGAAATACAGCAGCGTTAAGTCAAAAGCATTTTTTTCCTAGTTTTATAGTTTTTCTCATAGAAATTTAATTGGAACATTGTTTAAATTACAAAACCGCATAGTAACAAATAATTGTAATTTTGTAGTTAATTTTATTTGCTCAACTATTCAATTTTTTTTAAGATACAAGATAATTCTCAAGCAATAACAAATTCAATTGATATTTTCTTGCATAGCAAAGTTAAAAAAACTAATTATTGTAATAAGCCTAAAGGTCAAGTTAAATCAAATAAAAAATATACATATAAAATTAAATGTTTTAATTTTAGTCATTAAGGGCTAAAAAATTTGTACCAACTCAGATTTTAGTTTAGATGTCGAATTAATTATGATTCCTTCTATCAATTTGCAAAAAATAGTAAAAATGCCTTTTATGGGATTTTTAAAAATCGTCGATGTAGAAGGTCACCAAAAAATTTTTTATCGAAATTAAAAACTTTCGATATTAACTAGATGTCTATAACGATGAATATATCTTCAACCCCAAGATTTTCGTATCGTTACAGATTATCGTTAAGGATTATAAACGAAATATTTAAGGTATCGTTTAGTTTGCTGAATAAGATAAATGCTCATCATATAAAGGGTGAACAGATAGTAATGATAGTTTTTTCCAATTGTTATTTATCAACAGCTTTTAAAATATTTAGTAATGTTTCCCTCTTCATCTTACATCGCTTGATGCGGTTTGTGAAACGACGGCATCATCGGACCATCTTTCTATCGAAATGTCGATCAACATTAGATATGATCATATATGGAGTCATATGCATATATATTTCTACATGATTTGCTATAATTATATATAACCATTTTTTCACGGGGAATGAGACACCGTTCCAGTCAATGGTCTTTAGTACAGAGTGATGTTAACGGACTTTATGTGGCCAGAGCATCGATATATCCGAAAAGTGGTTCCAACAAGACGCCGCTACATGCCAGACAAGCAACACTACGCTCGCAAAACAAATTTGGCGACTGGATCATCTCACGTCGAGCGTTTATCAATTGATAAACGATTTGACACAACAATAATTATTTTCTCTGGGGCTACGCCAAGTGCCTAATCTACGCTAACAAGCCAACCAATTTGCCGAGCTTAAGGCTACGATTAATGTACATCTGAAAAAAATAGGAATTATAGTAAAATATTAATTATGAAATAAATAAAAATAAAAAAATGTAGGCCGATAACTCCCATTTTTGGAACAAATATTTATAGACAAATTTTAATAATACTTTTTAAATTTTATAACTATATCTTGAATATTTTACGAGTTATGGGTTCTCAAAGATTTATATGTAAGTGTCTTGAATGGAAGGTGCGCGTGACTGTTGACCAATTTGGATCATTATTAAACTCAGTATTATTTTTTGGCCAAAAGATATCAAAACTAAATTTAAGCGCATTCGGAACAGTATTTTTCAAGTAAGCGTGCATACAGACAGACAGCAATACCGATAGATAGACATACATACAGACGGGCAGACACACATTGCTATATAGACTCAGGAAGTAATGCTGATTAAGAATATGGAATATGCATACTTTTCCATACCAGCCATGATTCTTAAGCGACGGAAAAAAATTTGCAACTTTAATCGTTAGTTTGAACTATGCTCTGCATAACCGTTAATCATTTTCTTATTTATCATTAGAACCGAAATGCTAAAAAATCACCAAAAAATAGTCTAAAAATCAAAAGAATTTAGACTGAAATATATCGAAATATTATTCTATTATTCATGCTGATTATGGAAACCGGCGGATTTGTTGCGGCGGGAGTCTATACGATCCGCACTCGACTCATATCTACGGAGAACATTTATTATTGAATCCGTGCGAGTTGAGATCCGCAATAAGTACTCCGAATCTCAGTTGACTTTTGTGAAGTGTCAAATAATAAATAAATTCCAAACATATTCATACATTTTTAATACATTACATTTTTTGGGCATTACAACCCATGAAGGATTCCCCACCAGTCGCTCCACAGGAGTTTCGGAGGCCCTCTCCTTCGTTGAACACCGAGACTTTTGCTGGAGCGTTTTTATCTATGTGCTCGACATGTCCAAGTCAGGAGGGCCGCTATATATATATATATATATATATATATATATATATATATATATATATATATATATATATATATAAATATATATATATATATATATATATATATATATATATTAATGCACATGACATGTCGGCGTAGAGCTCATACAGTTTGTCGTTTCATCTGATTATGTACTCGTTTTTAATGGATTTCAGGTCATAGATTTTCTATAGAATATTTCCCATCGGTTTTAACAAGCGTCCATGCCTCAAGGCCATAGAGGATAACTTACACGAGAGCAGACTCCCTACCTCAATTGCCACTGAGCACAATTTTACCACCTGCTATAATTTTACCACCTGCTAGAATGATATTTTATGGTTTCGAAATTGTGAGTGTCAATGGGTATCGGGGGCAGCACACATAGGCTTCGTAGAAGCGCTCATAGAAGACCGATTTTGTTGTCCTTCTAGTTCGTCGGAGCATGCACACAAATTGGTTTAATGAAGAGTGATTATGAATTGATACGGATTGTTGCAATGTTAACGGTGTGAACCTGCAGATAAGATGGTGCAGTATATTTCCGACTACAAATGCCCAACCAAATTCGTACCTCTCTGTATGACACCTGTAATAGATGTCACAGGAGCGTTTTAAACATCGCATTTCCTAGATTGCGGTGATGTTAGTCGTCTTTTTCATCGACATCAACAATCCCTATAAATGGTTCTAATGTTTCAGATGTATATCCGTAAATCATGGTCTATTATACGTTTGCGTGGGTTGTCATCGTCTTTTCGGGTTGGTGTCTGTCTTAGCAAACCCCCCTTTTTGGAGGTCCAAAATCTCTGTTTCGTTTTTCCCGATGATACCTCCTGGTTAATACTCGATCTTCAGCTGTTTGCTCAGTAAACGGTATTCACCTACGCGAAGGTGGGACTAGGAATTATGTAGGCTATGCTAAAATAAACTATTGAACACTACACCATTTAAAATCCACCATAAATACAAATATAATTAATTTCATTTCGAATTCCCCTTAATTTCAATGCGGATTCAAAGTGATAAAATTATAATGACATCGGATTTTTTACGTTTTCAATAATAAAATATTTTATTCCGAATCCGTTCACTTTGCTACTGGCGTTTTGAATAATTAAAATATTAGAATTCGTCTTGACAATTAAAGAAAAATTGCTTTTTCAGTTTTTTAGAAAACTAGTTTTGTGAGGGACTGTATTTTTTTTATTCTAAATAGTGGCTTAGAAGAGCACCGTCCGAAATCCGTTCAGATTTTTGAGAAAAAGATCGATTTGGAATTTTTCATTCAAATTGTTCGAAATGCACCTGTTCTATAATGGCTATAAGTCGCACCTAATCTAAATGATCTCTCAAAAAATGTACCCCACCCCAGCCATCAATCAATATCAAATGAATGCTGCAAGTAATTAAAGCATGTGCTTAATTTATTTTTTCGTTTATATTTTATTTTAAAAAGTATAAATTATTGATTACTGTTGCTGTGTGGTTGAGTTGAAATGTTTTTATTATTACATTTGTGAAATATAAAAAAAAATGCTTTTTGTTTTACAAACTTAAAACCCACAACAAGTGAAACTGAGGACTTGGCGGCAAATGTTGCAAATTAAACTCGTAAACTTTACTTAGCTAAGCTAAAACAAACTGGCCTTTGGTAGGCCTGTGGTCTGCGACGTTTACTTGAAGATTTTGCCCTCCTTGAATTTGCGACCCTGCGAGTCGGCGCCAGTCCATGTGAAGTATTGGCTGACCAATTGCTTGGTCTCCTCAGACTTGGTATCCAGTTTCTTCCAGGAGTAGCAATCGTAATCGATCTGCCAGTCGGGCGACAAGGGGAAGGCCAACTCATGTCCGCGCCAGACCCAGACACCGGAGATGCTGCTGTTGTTGTCCTCGCCGAAGAGGCACACGGAGGCGAAAGCCTGCTTGCGCATCTTGTCCAAGCGCTGGAACATGCCGCCGATCAGATTGCAGGACATGAAGGTCTTGGTCAACTCCTCGTTGTACTTGTATTCGCCGAACCAGATCGAGTAGTTTTCGGCATCGAACTTCTCCCAGAAGTAGGGCACAGAAACGGCCTCTTCCTCGTTGGAGTAGACACGCTTGAAGTCGTCAAAGTTGAAGGTGCCCTTGGCCATGGCATCGAAGGGATCCTTTGACTTGGGTTCAGCGGCCAATGCTTCATCGGCGGCATCGAGCTCCTCGGCCTTTGGTTTCTCCTCCTTCTTGGCGGCAGGCTTCTTCTCCTCCTTGGCGGGTTTGGCTGCCTTGACGGCGGCACCACCGGTCTTGGCCTGGAATTCGGCGTACTTCTTGGGATCGAAGACGAGCGCCTTGTCGCACAGCGCAAAGTTCTTGACGACAGCCTTGACCTGTGTCTGGTTCAGGATGGTGACGAACCAGCGGTTGACATTGACGAAGGCAGCGCGTACGCTGGGCTCCAGCACGTACTGGTACAAGTGCAACAGACTGGCGAACACAACGATGTCGGCCAAGGTGATGCGCTCACCGACCAGGAAGGTGGAGTTGAGCAACTTCTTGTTCAGCTGTTCCAGAACAACGGTGGCGTCCTGCTTGGCGGTGCTGTTCTTCTGCATGGGCATGATGCCCAACAGTGGGAAGACCCAGGCACAGGAGGCGGGCACGATTTCGTTGTCGGCAAACGACAGCCATTGTTGGATCAAAGCCTGTGCGAAGGGGCACTTGCCACCGCGCAGCTGTTCGTTGGCAACGAAGTAGGCGATGGCGTTGGATTCGCTCAAAGTGTTGCCATCGGCGGTCTCCAAGGCAGGAACCTATTGAAGCATGAAAGAGAATAAAATCAATTCACTAATTTCACACGCACACACACACACATATGCAATGTCATCATATATATAGTATATACAGCCGGCATATGTTGCCAAAATGATGACGTGCCAAAAATGTCACACGCCCTATATAAATTTCGCAATGCTCACCTTGCCACTTGGGAACTTCTTCAGGAATTCCGAAGACTTGTTGGTTTCACCAAAAACGAAATCCTCGGCCACTTTCACTTTGGCCCCAGAGTATTGAGCAGCAATGAGTGCTTTGAAAGCACGGAAATTGTCGGGATAAGTATAAAGTGTCTGTATGGGGTGAAAAGAATGAGGAATTTTATTAGCCAACGCCAGTCATGGTCATTTGGAATATTTTTCGCATATTTTTGCAATTAAATTGTTTGCGATGTTGCAGATATTTGCAAATTAAATTTTATTAAATTTACTTACTCCTGTCGCCATCGTTGATTTTTGCCGGAGAGAAGGAGTCTGACAGCCGCCAAATTACAGATAAATTCGGTTTTTTGACATTTATCTATGAATCACACACAGAGTTGCTCTAATTTTTCAATATGTACTGCGGGTGCGTTCAGTATAAAATATGATTTTTCCAAAAATATAAATTTTTTAATAAAATTTATTAATTCTGTCGTCATTCGGATATCAATAACTTTAAAAAGTTTGAAAAAGTTATGTTTTAGACATATTTTATATGGTTGGGGGTGAATGATATAAATGACGTTTAAAATTTAAATAACAAAAAAATATAATAATAAAAGTAATAATACATATCAATTTACGCACTCAAAAAATATTTCTTCTATAAATGTAATATATCAGCTGTTGTTCCAATTAGATTAAAAGGAAAGAAAATTACAAAAAATAGCACGATTTTTTGGAACAATTTTTCGGCTGTGGAGCTTTCTTATTACCAAATTAGCTTTAAATGTTAAATATCAAGAATTTCATATAGCACAAAATGAACACTATTTCTCCTGCATCGCTTTCTCGTTATAATTTTCCATATAATTGTCATAGATCAAGTGTTGTGTCAAAATTTGTAGGAAAACACATTCAATGAATTGTAAATTAAATGAAATGTGCATAAAATGAATTGTACATACCATGAATTGCAAACGATGAATTGTGTATACGATGAATTGCGCATACGAAAAATTGTATGTACGATAAATTGTGATACGAATTGTGCATACGATGAATTGTGTTACGATTTGTGCATACAATAAATTGTGTATACGATGAATTGTGCATACGATGAATTGTGCATACGATGAATTGGGCATACGATGAATTGTGCATACGATGAATTGTGCATACGATGAATTGTGATACGATGAATTGTGCATACGATGAATTGTGCATACTATGAATTGTGCATACGATGAATTGTGCATACGATGAATTGTGTTCGATGAATTGTCATACGATGAATTGTTTACGAAGAATTGTTCGCGAACCATATTTAACATGTATATTGGTAGTTAATAGGGTTGACTTAAAGCAGTATTAATTTATATTATCGGTTATCTAGAGGACAATTTTTCGATGATGCCTTTTAATAGTTGAATTAAACGTAACTTTTACCTTTTTTTCCAGAGCTAAAAGTCAAGAAAACGGATATCCGATATCATAAGTAAGCATAAAGTCAGGTTTTGGACATCGTTTGGTTGGGACGCAGTTGCATGATAGTATGTGTTTTTTATAAATATTTTGCATCTGGTAAGGCTAGCGATTATAATGTTTTCGAGTCTCGTTTTCAACCAAAACTAAACTGACTTTTCTATTGTTCACCCTTGTTGCTGTCAAATTTTCAAAGACCAAAACTTGCAAATTTAAGAAAAATCTTGTGAAAGTTTTTGAATTTATTTATTTAAATAATTAATATAGCTTTCGTCGAAAGTATATTTCAGTTTACTACTTATTTGTGCATATAAAACCCCATCTGTACTCGGTAAGAAACGAAGGTTCATTGGTTTGCAATTTACCAAGAAGCGGAAGGCGTGTAAATAATATACAAAGTTACATTTCGGAGAAATATTTATATTTGTATTCAACTGAAACGAATATGAACATCGCAGCAGCAGCAACAACAAGAGCAACAACAGTGACACCTACAAGAGACGCCAGAATAACAAACAACTGCGTACGTGATTAAAACGGGAAACTTGGAGAAATATATAGTAAAGTCCTGGTCCCTCTCGCTCGATCGCCCGATTTGCCCAACCAACTCTCCGACATTCCGATCGACCGATTTGACACGCGCCGTCGTAAAACAAGAAAACAGCTG